>JAJHZJ010000873.1:85000-703638 GCA_023548195.1 Bettongia penicillata ogilbyi
GTAGAGGGTACCTGACTTCTTATTTCTTTAATTCTTTTTTATTATTGTTACATGTATTCTGTGCAGTAACAAAAAACATCGTATATTCAAGGACACATTTTCCCCCTGAGGTCTTGCAATGAGTTATACAGACAATAAAATGCAGATATAAAATACACCAGATGAGAACACAGTTAAATCTAAAAGGTGTGAAAAAGCTTAAATCTCTTCTTGGACAATGAACCCCACTGCAATTTTAAAATGTAAGATTCTTATCGATCAAATTGTATTTGAATGCTTTTCTCATTTTTCCAGAAGACAAGACCCTTAACTCTGTTTCTGAGGGAGAATAACAGAAGGGGAAATGATCTTCCATTAATCAGCATTGAAGACAAGTACTTTATCAGTGGATTAAAATGAAGTTCATTGCCATTAAGCCTTTCTTAAAAAAAAAAATGTATTTTGAGAAATCCCTCTTCTAACTAAACTAGCCATTAAAATAAATATGAGGGGTACATCAGTACCGAAACAGAATGGAAGGAGGAAGGTGATATGTTTACCACATTACAGTATAAAACAAATGAATTGTCACAAATGGGTGTTCTCTATCCACTGAACGATCAGCTGAAGGCCAGACCAGCAGGAAGAAGTCATCAGTGACAAGAGCGGTCTGCATGATTCACTGAAGAGTAGGGAGGTCCACCTCCACCAATGAGGATGTAAGTAGTTACTTCCCAAACAAAAGCACCTTAGGCAGCTTAGTCAGGGAGAGCCTGTATGAGTAAAGATAAAGAAAAGCTCAGAGGCAGGAATGAGCATGGCATATTTAGGAATCAGAGAAGAGGCCAGCAGGCAATAAATTGAGATTTAACATTTCTGTTTGGTCTTATAAAACATAACAACGAGAATGATTTGCAGGAGAGTTGAAGTGTGAAAACATGGATAAGGCGCTCCTGGCCTCTTTTTCAGATCAGTGTCCATTCAAAGACATCATTTATATTTTTTATTGCTCATAACTGCTGGTGTTTTAATCTTCATCAATACAGTGGGTGAATATGTAGAAGGTAAACTTGTCTAAATATGATTCAATGGTACCATATTTCATTTCTACATGAAAATTATCAAGAATAAAGTTTTCTAATTTAAGCACTTTGTTGTTAATAAAAATACAGACATCAATTTCCATTCCTAAGAGATATTCATTTATGTTTTCCATATTAATTGTTAAATATATCAACATATCAATCAATATTATGCACTAACTTTTCAAGTAATTGGTTTAAGCATAAATAGGAAACTGGCAAACTAGATATGTGTGGTAGAAAAAAATTGTTATCAGAAAGAGATCAAATAGGAGTAGAATAATGTACTATTGTATGTTTATAATGCCTCTACTGACAAATACATACATAAGTATTAGTAAGACACATGGTAGTGGGAATTTGGTTTAGTAGAAGAAACTTTAAATGATACTGCTATAACAGCATGTTGGTCACCTAGTGAGATGAAGGGTATATGCGATGCTTTCTTAATGGAAATACTTGAACTAGCATAAAAATCATAGAGTAATGATGAGGAAAATCATCTACCAAGTAACTACTGGGTGATTCATTTCACTCTGTAATGCTCTACTTATCAAGAATACTTGATAATTTTGTTTATCTTTTTTTCTAAGAAGTGCTATTAGAGAATAAAAACTATTTTATTAAAAAGTTAGGTACCTTCTCAGAAAATAATCATGTCTTTATGGAGTTTATAATAACTAAGTAAGGTGCAGCTGAGGATAACCTTGCTTATTTAAAAACAGTCAAAAAATAAGAGCATATAGATAACAACTCTTAAAAAGTGTGGCTGAAGAGGGAGAAAGGCTCTAAAACAATGAATTCCTGGTCACTGTCATAAATATGGCAACAAATAAAATAAAGGTAAAATATCTTGACTCAATTCTGCTTATCCATTGGCAATACAGATGATAGCTATAGTCCAATACATCTCAGTCAACAAGCCAGCTATTTCAAGCTACAGTCAGATAGTAAAGAGGTAAGCCCATGGTAGCAACTGAAGGGAGCAGCATTTAGAACCTGCTTTAGTTGTCAAGTTTCTCTTAGTGACTGAACAGTGACCCATTTTGAAAACAATAAGCAGAAAAATATTTGAGATGTCTGTAAACTCCTAGAGAGAGCAAATGCTGGTGAGGTTTGAGAATAAAGACATGAACTGTATCTTAGGTATTCCAGTATTGAAGGCATGTCTTATAGATTGGATTTTGAAATACCTGGGTTTGCAAGGAACTATAGGAATAAAGTCTGCACAGTGGTTACATGTTACTCCTTTGGGTTCTGTGGCAATGAGTAAACCTTTACACACACACACACACACACACACACACACATATTTATATTTAAGTCATGTTTATGTATCTTACTGAATTATACCATGCTACACATTATAGGGGTGTGTTGATTACAACCTAGAAAGTAAGATATTGGAGTCTCCCATTGGGCAGAGCTACACAAAAAATCTATAATTAAATAAATGCAAGCAGAATATGCCCCTGGATTAATTAGATGAACACTGACATCCATGGCAGCAGCAGAGCTAGAAAGAATAGATAGCTTCCTCTCTGGGAATGATCAAGAGCTTGGCATTTTTCCTGAGTACCCTTTCACATAGGGTTGGGTGCTTTTACCAAGACTGAGATAAGCAATGGAATATCATAGTCTTTGAGCCTCATCAGTGATTTTAATCTGCAAAAGGGCTGGAAGAAAACTTAACTTGACAGAAGTTCATACAGAAAAGACCTGGATGTTTCAAAAAACTTTATAATCTATATGAACCAAAGACTTTGAAATCCTGTAGTATACAATTTCTAAGGAATGCCTTTCATGAAAATTATAAGTCAAAATTGAAAAGTATAAGGAGAATAATACATGTGTATTATATAGATATACATATACACATATACATGTGTATATACATACATATATATGTATAAAATTACTGTGTAGTTCCTTAAAGATAAAGCTTTAAAATAAGGGAATAAATGCACTTTTTTCTTTGGCACTCCCCTATTTATGTTATTTTTTTCCTTCACAATAATTTGCTGGCTATAAGGCAGAAAGCATTGAATTTGATTTGTCACATGTCCTATTATTCCCTCTACTGATTTTCTTCCCATTGTTACATGATTAAAGGAAAATCACTTAATTCACAAAATCCTATTCAAAATGATGATATGAATAAAGAGTACTGATTAAGCACTTCCTATATCCTAGATATATAGGATATAAATATAAAAGAGAAATCATCCCCTGCTTTCAAGGAGCTCATATTTTACAGAGAAAATATATAGAAAGGAAAGTCCTCTGCGAATTCTGTTGGTTTGGAAAGTTCTAAGGATGATAAGTGTGGCCAAAAGGAGTAGCTTTGACATCCTTTGAAGATGTAACAGTGTTGCTTGGACAATGGTGGAGATCACTGTGGTAGGTGATAAATTTAAAAGATTAGATAGTTCCAGGCCTTGCCCCCAAGAAACTTATGCTCCTGTATGGTGAATAAGATACTTAAAATAATATGAAAGAAAATATGATAAATGCACAAAACAAGTTACAATAAATTGTTTTACTAGCGATGCTTCGTTAGCATCTATATGATGATACAAATCAGTGAAAAGTGAAAATCCATTAGTGTACTCTACATTGAGATAGAACACTGTATTAGATAAATGGTGTCAGAGGCAGAGGAATACTCAGAAATTCTTTTAATCTCTCTCTATTTTCCCATCTGAGGAGGCAAATAATACTTTTGTCAGTTGTATGTTTATGGGCATTATATAAGGAGCACCTGCACAACTTTCTGGAGAAGTCTGAATATATTACTATCATGGGGTTTTAACAATAACGAATTGACTAGTTGTTTTGTAAAGATACAACATATGTGGGTAACTTCTGAAATCAAAAGCCATGTACAATACTGTTTCAAATAAAGAAAAATGGGGGGAAATGTACAGTTCCAAAAAAAGAAAATGTCTTCTTATTTACTGCCTAATAATCTATAGAATCTATAATCCAATTAGGTTGCACACATTGGGAGTTTATATGAGAGAAAATATGTATATTTTGAATCATTTGTTTTAGTAAATCAGAAGTGATATGTATCTAAATTTGTATTTGAATTTGTCTATTTAAAATTCATTAAATTTCATGTGTTTATAAAGAAAGTCAAAGTTGGATAATTCTACAGTTGGAAAGAGAATTTATAACTTGGTCCAATTCCCTGTTCATCTTGGTGTCTAGTTTCCAAGAAGCCTAGATTTAAGGTGAGATCTTATACACAAACATCATTTTCAAAGACAACTAAGCAATGAGAATACTGTTAGACTATTTTAAAGTTCTAAATCTTATTAGCAAAGAGACAGCTTTAAGGCAACCTACGTATTTCAGGTCATGCTGAGAGAGGGACATGAAGTCTCTGGAAGAGAAACATAACACTAATCATTGAAATTCAGTCTCTTGAGACTCAGTGTCCAGCATTATTTTAAAGAAAAATCCAATCTCTTTCTTCTAACTTAGACATTATATTTTATTTTACATAAATTTTGCACCATAAAAATACACTGCTGACTCCTTTATACTTCTTAGACATACTTGGTAAACAGACACTAGAAATGTTTTGTCCTTTAATGATGCAAGTCATTCCTCTACCCCAGGAAAGAACAATTCATAATTTTTCAAGTATGTTTTCTCTCCCCTGATAGATAGCAAGGTCAAAAGTTGCGTTCAACTTCTAAAACTTCAGTTATCAGAATTTGTACTCAACTCATAAAAGAACTTTTAATTGTTTCTTTTAACAATATGTCTTTGCCAAATTGAATCTTTCTAAAATTTATATAATTTCAGTAATTTGTATAAAATTACAATACTGTATCCTTTTTTCTAGGTGATATCAAAATTGTACCTTTTAAAAACTGCAATGGATATTGAATTTAAAAATAAATGTATAAATCATAATTACTATAAATATAATACATAGAAATTACTTGCTATACTGCTCATGACAAGATTCACTTAATTTTGGGGATTTTCTCCTGTTTAGCCCTATTTGAACATCTCATCATAGTGTAAAGGTAACCCTGTATTTTCTAAGGATACGCCCATAGAGAATATCATCCTTGACAGCTCCTATCGAGTTAAAATGGTTTTGAATAAAAGATACTGTGACAGTCTCCACGAACCAGTGTAGTTCATTTCATGAAGTCATTTAAAATAAAAATATAATGTTGTTTAGTTTAAGAGTATGACTGCCAATTCAGAAAGAATTCAAAAATATTGTAATAGGACACAATTTTTGCAAAATAAAATATAATAACTAGACCAGCAGAAGTTGACCTTCCATTTTATAGAAGAATAAGTAAATACTCAGAGCATCAAGGTGACTTCCTCAAAGTCATAAATATCCAGTTATGTTATCGAGGAGTAGAATCCAAGTTTCTTATCTTTTATGAGACCCGCTTGAGTCACATGGAAACCTGAGTCTAAGTTGCATGAAGCCTGTTGTAAGAGGAGCTTGTTGAACAGCTGGAGCAGGAAAAGTGGAGTAGAGCTGAGAAGAAGTAAGACAGAGCAGTCAGATCTGCAAAAGAGAAAGGAAGCAAAAAAGCTGGTATGAGTGAGAAAGTGGGTGATTTTGTTGAAGGGAGATGGGTTGTGGTAAGGCCTGATAATATGTATAGACTTCTTGGTTACTATGATGGGTTTCTTTCTTACTACAATGGATTTGGATTTTTGGTGTTTAAACAAATGTCTTGCTTCTTTCTTCAGCGAAGATAATCTGTTATGTCTTGCTGGAAATATGGCAACATATTCATGGCTACCACTGCAGCTCTGACTTTGGCGATATAAGAAGATAAATGCTATTGGTTTGAATTTATTTTAAAGCTTTTATTCCTCTTCTAACTTGAATTTATCAATATGCTTTTGTAAAATCACTTCCAGAATTAAAACTTTTTTTTTTTAAATACAGGACAAAAGCCATTTTTAAAAAGTTATAGGAAACTGGTAATAAGGGCTTCTAATAACAAACTCCACATTTTCAGTACTGTTGCTATCATGAAACTGAATCTACTAGACCAGCCCAATAGTTAAATGAGATGAAGTCAATACTGTATAATTTAATTTAAGGTAGAAGTTATAACAGATATAGATATAAAAGACTCAGAATGCGGTATTTATTTTGTTCCACACCTTTAAAGTTTTTCAATTAAGTAAAATGTATTTGTGATCAATAATTTATTTTAAGATAGAAATATCAGAAATTAAAATGTCATCTGTTTAAACTAAAAAAAAAAACAAAAACAAAACAAAAACAAAACACTAGCAGAGATTCACTACAAGCTATCCTCATCTTTTCTTGAGAGTATATTCACTTTCATTCCCTTGTTAGGTGTCCTTCCTGTGTAATTCAAATTATAAATTCTCTCCTGGTCTCAATTTCTGTATACTGAACAAAGTCAGTTTCTGATTGAAAGTGTCCAATCATTGACCAGTTAAGGAAGCCCTGCACTAGGAAGTCAGGAAACTTGGGTTTGCAGTCTGTCTTGCCTTTTAGTAATTCATTTTGTAATTAATCTTAGACAAGTTACAACCCTTCTCTGAACTTTAGCTTCCCATCAAACAAATGAAGATGATAATACCCATTTATTTACCTTTCCAGATAATTGTTAGACTCAAAAGTGATCACAAGTGTGAAAATGCTATGATAATTATAAACCACTGTCCTAATGAAAACAAATATATGAATGGATGAAATGTCCCATTATTACCCTAGTGATTCTTCAGATAAATATTTGTTGAGTTGAAGTAAATAATTTCATTTGTGCTGTCCCTACTGAATATCACCAAGCAAGCAGGCTGGACAACTTAGAATGTGTTTTCTTTGTCCCTTAATAATAACATCATAAAGATGTTCCACTGTAACATTTTATTGGCCTGAGGGAGTTAATACAGATTTTGAAAGAGCCAAATTTACAACCACAAGGTAGCTTAGGTATTGGATAAAAATGAATTGAGTAGTTCTTTGGGGGGAATGAAAGGTCTTAAAGTATTGAACTGTATATTTCATGAGTACTCGAGGAGAATAATTAATATTTGTTACTCTTTGGGACTATTTGTATTTTCCTGTGCATGTCCAGCAATAGGCATTTTTTAAGACAACAACTTTCATGCAAAAGGTATGGGCTAGGGAGAAGAGATCAGATATCATTTTCACTTGGACTTGGGGACAACACATAGGTTTGAGAAAAGGATTCTATTATTTATGGTATTTTTCTCATTCTATTTACAAAGACAAAAGAAAATTCTGCCATAAACAACTGTAATTAAACTGCTCTGATAACGGGGAACTGTGTATGGGCAAAGCAGAACAGAACACAAAACAAACAGCCTTGGCATAACTTTGAAAGGGTCTGGAATTTGTTTTGCAAATATTCTGACAGGAGCTATGCAATGTAATGTTGACAAATATAAAATAATGCATAAAGAGTTCAAAATTCATCAGGTCATGCAGAAAATCAGTTCAATTGAACTTGAGGAAGAGAACTTTGAAAGTGACCTTGGAGTACTCAAAACTTCTCTTCAAATATTTCTAGACCCAGCAATGAAGCACTTATAATGCCAAGCGAATGCTACAATACACACAGTGGTGGAATATGAGCTATAATCTTTCATTCCCACCATGTCCATTGTGCCAATACTATAGTACTGCATTATAATTATATACCACTTTTCTCCAAAGAGCTTCTGTGTTCTCTAGACAAAATCTTAAAATCATCAGATAGTGGGATAGTGGATTTCTAGATTTGGAGGAGTCATCAGAGATATTCTTAACCATTATAATTTTCTCTCTAATTTAAACACATTTCTATCTTTTGAAGAATAGTGGGCAATATGAGGTAAGAAAGGTAGCTCAGTGGACAGAGCCTTGGGCCTGGAATCAGGAAGACCTGAGTTCAAATTTGGCCTCAGATACTTAAGGAGCAGTTAAGTGGTGCAGTGGATAGAGCACCAGTGTAGGAGACAGGAAGACCTGAGTCCAAATCTCACTTCAGACACTTGATATTCACTAGCAGTGTGATCTTGGGCAAGTCACTTAACCTCAGTTGTCTCCTCCTGGGTCATCTCCAATCATCCTGATGAATATCTGGTCACCAGATTCAGATGGCTCTGGGAGAGAGGTGAGGCTGGTGAGTTGCATAGCCCTCCCTCACTCAAAACAAAGTCAAATGCAAATCATGTCATCATTTCTCTGATGGCATGGTCTTCTTTGGCAGTGAAGGACAAACACACACACACAGTGCACCACATTGTTTAAAATAACTAAAGCAATTATTTTCACCTTAAATAAAAACATACCATGTTCCTTTTTTTCTAAACATAATCTCTTCAGCAAAAAGCCATTTGTCATTATTTTTGACATATTTACATAAAATAAATTGGACATTTTGTTCCCTATATCTCATTTCTTCCCTGAGGAATATAGATGGACATAGGTGTTGGGGGTGGAGGTCACAAGGGAAATGGGATAATGTAAATCACTCTCTTAAAATTTAAGAGTGGGTGTATATATACTCAGGAATGGGGGTGGAGAGATACCAAAAGAGAGGAGGTTTAAAGGTAATGCCTTATGTGATATGGTTACTTGGTTTTCAACATAAATTCTTTTTTCATTTCTATTACCATTGTCTGATACAGTGCTTTACTCATGGCAAGAAGTAAATAAACATGTTTTTTCTTTCAATGATTCATTCATTCATTTCTACTATGGAGGTCTCACCCACATGTTATTTTTAGCATCTACTCAAAATCTCTGAGACTCAGTTTCTTTATTTCAAAAATAAAGAACTGAGATAAGTTCCCACCAAAACTTATGTTCTGTGTTTATCCCTTGTATTGGAGCCTGATAAAGCCATAATTGACTGATTTTTCCATTTATCCAAATATAAGACTCTAGGAATGACATATAAGAAATGGTTTTTTTTTTCTATAAGAAGCATGCATTCTCTCCACTACAGTGCCTCCAAAATCCAGTGTATGGTTTTGTTTTTGGTTTTGTTTTGTTTTGTTTTGTTTTTAATATAGTGTTACCCCTACTAGTACAATAATGAAGGCATGGATTTAGCCTTTAATATTTAATTATTGAACGCTAGAAATTTAAATTATGAAGTGAAAATTAAATTGTTTAAAATTAAAACAAAATTACAAATGCTAGAGAATGTTTGAAAAGATTATCAAAATGCATCTTAGAGACTCTCTTGAAATGGAAATTTAGTTCTTTGTGTTTTGAATCCTCTAACATTCTATTGTGCACATGGCAATGCTTTTTTTCTCTTTTCTTATTTTGTAGTTAAGTTTTAGTATTTATATTTGTTTCTTTTTCTTTTCTTATTGTCATTAAGTTTTAACTTTTAAGTTTGGAATACATCAATTAAATAAAACTGTATCTGAGTAAATACAGTTGTAATTTTACCTAAACCAAAAATAGGTAATCATTTTCATTTTCTCTGCCTTTTCACTTTCTCATAACCAAAGCAAGGAACTCATATTTTGCCACACTTTCCCACCCCCCCATTGGTTCCCTTGAAGTATATAACTAATGGTAAGGTCTCTGGATCAAAAGGTATGGACATTAGTTAACCTTTTTATTTACTATGTTATCAAAGTGCTTTTCAAAATGGTTGAACCAATTCAAATTGAGTCAGCAATGAATGTATTCATATTCCTGTAAACTTTCAACATTAGCTATTTACAAACTGTGGCAACACAGTCAACTTCCCAATTTGTTAGGGATAAAGTGAAATCTTGGAATTGTTTTGTTTTGTATTTCTCATTTTTAGTGATCTGGAGAAATTTTTCATGTGACTACTAATTTAAGAAGAAGTAAAGAAAGAAAAAAGCAAGGAAGGAAACTCTTAGATCTTTATCCTAATTTCCACTTGTATTGATGAAATGCTGAACTCTGTCTGCAGAGGAAGGCTTGCTAAATCTCTTACAGCAATAGGAATACTCCCTCAGTAGTAATACAATGTCTTTCTAATGCTATGGCATTGGGCATTCATTCCAGTGTGTTCTCCCTCATAGCAATCATCAAAAATAATTTACTCTCTCCCCTAGATCAGCGATAGACCAGTGATTAGCATCCTCATATCATTTAACTAATTTATATCCATTAGCTTTTACAAAGAGATAGTTATTGAAAAGATATTGCAAGAATACAAGGTATGAATTCATTCCATCAGAGTAAGGGCACATCATCCCCCAAATGACCTTAGTCCCTGGGGAAAATGGCTTCAAATTTAAAACAATTGCTACAAAATATTGACTCTGCCAAGTTCACTTCCTAATGTGGCAGCTGATGAAAAATGATTTCCTCACTTTTAGAATCCAACATCCTTTCTCCTAGGTCAATTTATTACTGGCATGTATTCTTGTAGTTTTCAGGGGCTATGAAGTTCAACTAAACTTGTCTGCCCAAAACCTTTGGCATGGAATTATGCTCTCAGACATTTAGTAGCTGTCCCAGTCTTTTGAAAATCACTTGGTTGCAGCCTAGTCCATTCTATCTGAAATATTCCTTCACCTAAGACAGGGAAGAATAGTATAACACAGACAAAAAGCAATATCAAGGCTGTGTATTCATAGCTTTATGTTGACCCAAATGGGAAGGTTGATTACAGTCACTGTTGCTGCTTCTCTCAGAATAATCAGGGCCATGTATTATCAGTAGCATACATTGACTCTGGGTAATAAAGGGCAAGGACACACCAGTAAACAGAGGGTTGTGATGCCCTCTGGCTCTGAAAAATACACATATAATCTGAGGTGAGGCTTTGTTTTGGGGATTAATCATTGCAAATGTTTGTTTGGTTAGAAGAGACTCTAGGGAGCAGCTAAAGAGTCTCATGACTTTGAAAACCCAGATGCTGATGCTGCTCTGTCTGGTAAGTAAATATGTATGATCTGACAGTTGGATCTACCCCTTGATTTGTGATGTATGTATTCCTTATGGTCAGACATTCAGAAGCCCTGTCGTTTGGTCTTTATTTCTTTGCTTGTATTTTCTTTAAAGTTCAGGGTGCTGATTTTTCCCCTGAACTAAGTTAATGATATATGTGCTTGATTAAAGTAGTTTGATGAACCCTCAAATGTTGCTTTCCTAAGAACCTGTGCATTAGGCCTTATTATGCATCCCAGGGCCCTTGCCACTACACAAAGAAAACAAACTATTTTGAAATATACTTATCAAAGTTAAAAAAAGAAAAACAATTCAAGGATCCCAGCCAAAAAAGTAGGCACTTGAGTCAAGACTTAAAGGAAGTTAAAACTTCTGTAATGTAGTGGTAAGAATATCATATTTGACATGAGAATCAATAAGTAAGAAAAGATATAGAAATGAAGTGTCACGTGTAGTGAATTGCCCAGGATCACACAAGTAGCCAGTGAGTTAAGTCAAATTTGAATTTAGGTCTTCATGACTCCAGGTCTAGTGTGATATTCATTGCATACCCCCACTTATCTCCTAATTAGAGTTTGAATTAGTTTTCTGACTGTGTGCATGGAAAGAAAGTAAAGAAATATGACAGAGATCTTGATTCTTCAGAGGTTAAAAAAATGTATACACCCACACTCAGAGTGACTTTTAAAATAAAATATATCAATGTATAATTCCCAAGTATTACTAATATACTTTTATAATGAATTTATAGATGGATTCAGAATTTTTGGAGCTAAAGTTTGAAGAGCTCTAACTTCCTCTCCTTTCCCAACAAAAATCTGGGTTTTTTTTAGTAGAAAAAATATGAAAAGCACATAGAAACTTCTCTTTGGCTGTGCCAATTTCTTTAACAAACAAGCAGAAGCACTTCAATGTAATTCACTAAATTATTTATTGGATTATTTTTTTCTTAACAGGAATATAGCAAAAGCAAACCTCACCCCAATCCTACTATAAATTCAATCTATATTATTTTTATTAGTCTACAACAGATTTACACTCATTATCAACATAATTGTATTACTTCCAATGACTAAATGTACACTACCTTCTCCAAGCCACAGGAGAATCAATAGAAAACTATAGGGAGTGTTTTATTGGCTGTCTGCCAATCTCATGGGAGGAAGAAAAATGATAGATGATAGGCTAATATCACTTTCCTCTATTTTGGAATTGGAATATCTCTTCTGTTTTAGCCTCTTCAAAACACTCAGACATCTGCCTGATCTAACTCCATAAGGTACTTTCTTTTTAGGAGCATTCTAGTTACCCTGTCATGAAAAGTTCTGAGAATAAAGAGTAAATGTTATATGAAACCAAAAATTTTAAATGGAAAAAAATCTCATGAATCAGTTTCCTAAAACTGAACAAACTGAACAATTGATTGTCTTGATACATGTTAAGTTACTTGTTAGATAAAAGGCAATCTATCAACCAATGTTTAATCCAAAAAATTCATCCAATTCACCTAAAAATTATCTTTGACTAATTCTGAGAGTGAAAGAGAAACATTTTGGTAAGACTGCTGTATTATACATCCAGTTTATCTCATATTTTAAATTATAATTATTTGTCATGGTACAATGGAAAGAATAAGAACCCCTTGGGTCAAAGATATGCTATTGGAACTCTTGCACTGTCATTTCCTACTTGGGTAATCATGAGTACACAACTTAAATCCTTTGGACCTCCATTTTTCATCTTAAAAAAAGGAGTTTGGACAAGATTACCTCTGATGTCCCCTCCAGTTGTAAATCAATTATGCTAAATAATGAATGAGTGAGAACTAATATTTTGGATGAAAGAATTAGAAAAACCATTAAGATATCTCAAAAAGCTGAAATTATTAAAGACAAAGCTATTAAAAAGAAATTAAATAGAGATAAATATTAAGTCCTTCCCTGTCAGTATACAAAATCAACTGCTTAAGAACTGCATGGGGAGGAGTAGAGCCAAGATAGCAGAGTAAAAGCAGAAACTCACCTGACTTCTTCCACAAATTCCTTCATATACCTCTAAAAAAGTGAATCTGAACAAATTTTAAAGTGGAAGAATCCACTAGGGGACAGAATGCCCAATTTTCAGTCTAGAACAGCCCAAAATATTGATAAGAAGGATCATTTACACTGGTTTGGGGGAGCACAGAACATGTGTGCCTTCATAGTCGATTAGGAATGGTCCCTGTAGTTCTGAGTCACTAGGTGCGATTCTCAAACTTCTCAATAGAGGGTGGGAGTCAGGCAGAGCTGGGTGAGAGAGAAACACAGGACCACAGCACTAATAGAGGTTGTGCCTGGGGATATCAACCCACAGTCTGAATTTTTGAAAGTCACCTACTTGAATTTCCAGGTGCTAAAATGGTGGAATAAACTAAGTGCTCTCACCTTCCCCTGTTGACCATGAAAATCCTAGAGAATATTGTCCCAGGAAAAATCCAGAAATAGTGAGGCCATCAGAAGGGGTACAGCAGTCTTTTAGCTAAGGAGGCTAGTGAGATCTAAACAGGAAGGGTCTCTCTTGCTGTGACTGAAGGGGACCAGATGGAGTTATCCCAGCAAAAATCACTTCAGCAGACAAGTAAGAGATCCTGATCCCCAGAGGGGTGGACTCAGTAAACTCCAACACTAGGATCCAAGACATGCCTTAACACAGTCAGGGGAATTGGGCAGACACCAGGGAAGATGGCATCCACCAGGAGATGAGCCTGCCTATGCTCTGATGCAGCCCTAGGGGAGGAGGAGACCTCCAGCAGCTAGACCACCCATCCTACACACTTCACTTCTGGAACTTCAGTGTAATCCCAGAGAAACTCAGACTTTGCCAGGTCTTGGCACACACCAGCCAGCTTAGCACAAGGGAAACTGTAGCATTATATAGCCTCTAGCTGAAAGAACCAAAGGTTAGGGTAGACAAAGCCAATAACCAGGTCCTTAGCACCCAGTATAAGAAATGTGGGATAGATCCCCCCTTTGCCCCAGAAGTAGAGATCCCATTTAAAAGTCAGGAAAAAGGCAATCATAATGAGTTAGAAACTAATTAGAAAATCAGAGATCATAGAATCTTATTAGGAGGAAGGTCAAAAAACAAGTTCAGAATAGAGCAGAATGAACAGTATACCCACATCTGAAACCTCAAAAAGGGAACATGAACTGGTCTCCAGACCAAAAGCATTCTTGGAAAAGCACAAGAAGGATTTTAAAAGCCTAATTAGAGAAGTAGAAGACAAAATGAAGAGAGGTAGAAGACAAAATGAAAAAAGAATTCACTGAAGAGAACATTTCCTTAAAAAGTAAAATTGGCCAAATGGCTAAGGAGGTACAAAACCTAACCAGAGAAAATAACTCTTAAAAAGAACACTTGGACAAATGGAAAAGGAGACTGAAAAGCTAACTGAAGAAAACAATTCATTAAAAATTAGAATTGGGCTTCTAAGTGGGCAGAGCAGTGGAGTAGAAAGATGGACCTGTAGAAGCTCCCCCTCATTGCTCATAAAATACATGTAAAAATGACTCTCAACAAATTCTGGAAGAGCAGAAGCCACAAAACGACAGAGTGAAAGAAACTTCCAGCTCAAGACAGCCTGAAAGGCCAACAGGAAAAGTCTATTACACCAAACATGGAACCCAGCATGGGACATGAAGCATGGCAAAGACAGGACCCAGAACAGGCTTCAGGGCACCAGGAGCAGCTGCTATTCCAAGATCACTCAAACCAAAAATGCCAAAGAGAGCTTCAAAGGTCAGTGACAAAGCTCCTTCATCCAGGAGAAAGGAATAAAATCTGGACCACTAGAAGTAGACACTGCAGGAGTAGAGTCCATTTTTGGAGTCCTGTGCCTTAAGTCCCTGGAGGAATTGAGTGACTGATCTGAATCTCAGCCCTGGGCAAAAAAATTATTGGTTTCTCCTAGACCAGAGTACAGGTCAGGAGAGGAGTAAATTCCTCTCCTTTCATTATGCCACCTTGGAGGAACTGAGAATTTACAGGTCCCCAGAGTATAACCTCCTCTAGATAAAGGACACAAAAGTCAAGTAACTGGCTGGGTAAATGCCAAAAAAATAAGGTAAAAATAGGAGTACAGAAGGTTACTTTCTTGGTGAGTAGGTATTTTCTTCTATCCTCTCAGATGAGGAAGAACAACACATACCAAGAGAAGAATTCAAGACTTCAGCCTCCAAAACTTCCAAAATAAATATGCGGTAGTCTCAATTCATGGAAGAGCTCAAAAAGGCTTTTGAAAATCAGGTAAGAGACGTACAGGAAAAATTAGGAAGACAAATTAGAGCATTGAAAGAACATCATGAAAAGCAAGTCAACAGCTTTCTAAAGGAGACCCAAAAAAGTGCTAAAGAAAATAACACCTTTAAAAATAGGGTACTTCAACTGACAAAAGAGATTCAAAAACTCAGTGAGGAGAAGGATGTTTTAAAAAGAATTAGCCAAATGGAAAAGAAGGTTCAATAGCTCATTGAAGAAAATAATTCTTTAAAATTAGAATAGAGGAGCAGAGCCAACATGGCAAAGTAGAAAGATGCCCATACTCTAGCTCTTCCCCCACAGCCCATAAAATACCAAAAAAAGAAAGACTTCAAAAAATTCTAGAGCAGCAAAACCCACAGAAAGATGCCAGGGTGACCTAGAATGTCAACGGGAAAGGTCTGTTGAAGTGAGTGTGGAGCAGAGCACAGCCTAGCCCCATCCATGGGGCACCAAGAGGAGCAGGGCCTGGGGGATGTAATCCCCAGAAGCAGTGGAGGTTCATAGATCGCTCAACCCACAGACCCCAAAGGCAACTTCAAAAGTCTGTGAATGGGCTTTTTCAACCAGAGTGAGAAGACAGTGGGTTCCTCCCCTAGTCACAGGCCAGGTGGTGGCAGCCTTGGCAGCAGAAGCAGGCAGCAGAGGCTGTGGTGGAGGTTGTTGCAGAATTCAGAAGTCAGTTTCCATTGTTGGTGCCTCAGCTTAAAGCCCCTGGGGGAATTGAACAGCTAATCTGTTCTCAGTTGCAAGTCAGGCCAGGGAATAAACTCCTCTCACTTGATATACCTGCTAGGTACTAGGAACTGAGATCTTACAGGTGCCCCGAGTACACTTTACTCTTGACAAAGGACTGAAAAGTCCAGTAACCGGTTGGAAAAATGCCCCAAAAAAAGGTAAAAAAATAAGGCTAGAGAAGGTTACTTTCTTGGTGAACAATGTATTCTCTCCCATTCTTTCAGATGTGGAAGAACAATGTTTATCATCAGAGGAAGACATAAAAGTCAAGACTTCTGCATCCAAAACCTCCAAAGTAAATATGCAATGCTTCTAGGTCATAGAGGAGCTGAAAAAGGATTTTGGAAATCAAGTAAGAGAGGTACAGGAAAACTTGGTAAGAGAATTGAGAGCAATGCAAGAAAATCATGAGAAGCAAGTCAGTAGTTTGCAAAAGAAGACCCAAAAAAATGCTGAAAAAAATAACACCTTTAAAAATAGGCTAACTCAATTGGAAAAAGAGATCCAAACAGCTAATGAGAAGAAGAATGCTTTGAGAAGCAGAATTAGCTAAATGGAAAAGGAGATTCAAAAGCTCACTAAGAAAATAGTTCTTTAAATATTAGAATGGAACAGATGGAAGCTAATGACTTTATGAGAAACCAAGAATTGACAAAACAAAATCAAAAGAATGAAGAAATGGAAGATAATGTGAAATATCTCATTGGAAAAACAACTTACCTGGAAAATAGATCCAAGAAAGACAATTTAAAAATTATGGGCCTACCTGAAAGGTATGATGGAAAAAAGAGCCTGGACATGAACTTTCAGGAAATTGTTTAGGAAAACTGCTCTGATATTTTAGAACCAGAGGGCAAAATAAATATTGAATGAATCCACTAATTACCTCCTGAAAGAGATCTTTAAACAGAAATTCCTGGAAATATTGTAGTCAAATTCAAGAGTTCTCAGGTCATGGAGAAAATATTGCAAGCAGCTAGAAAGAATTCGAGTATTGTAGAAATATAATCAGGATAACACAAAATCTAATCACTTCTATATTAAGGGATTTAAGGGCTTGGAATATCATATTCCAGAAGTCAAAGGAACTAGGTTTAAAACCAAGAATCACTGAGCCAGCAAAACTGAGTACAATACTTCAGGGTAAAAAAATGATCATTCAATGAAACAGAGGACTTTCCATCATTCTTGATGAAATGCCCAGAGCCGAATAGAAAATTTGACTTTCAAACACAAGAATAAAGAGATACATGCAAAGGTAAACAGGAAAGAGAAATCATACATGACTTTCTAAAGTGCAATTGCTTACATTCCTACATGGAAAGATAATATTTGTAACTCTTGACACTTTTATCAGTATTTGGCATTTGGCTAGTTGGAGGGATTTTACACACACACACACACACACACACACACACACACACACACACACACATATATATATATATATATATATATATATATATATATATATATATATATATATATGAGAGAGAGAGAGACAGAGACAGGGACAGAGACAGAGAAAGCACAGGGTGAGTTGAATAAGAAGGAATGATATCTACAAAATAAAATTAAGGGGTGAGAGAGGAATATATTTGGAAGAGAAAGGGAGAAATGGAATGAGGCAAATTATCTCTCATAAAAGAGGCAAAAAAAAGGTTTTTCAATGGAAGAGACAAGGGAGGAGGTGAGAGAGGGAAAGTGAAGCTTACTCTCTTCACATTTGTCTTAAGGAGGAAATAACATGCTCACTCAATTCGGTATGAAAATCTATCTTACACTACAGGAAAGTAGGAGAGAAAGGGACAAGTGGGGTAGGTGGTATTACAGAAGGGAAGGCAAATGGGAATAATTAGAAGTAAACACTGTTGAGGAGGGACAAGTCTAAAAGAGGGAAAAGAATAAATGGGCGAAAAGATAGGATGGAGAGAAATATAGTTAATCTTAGACAACATCACTATTATGGAACTCTTTTGCAAAACTACACATATATAACCTATATTGAATTGCTTGCCTTTTCAGTGGGGATGGGTGGGAAGGGAGGAAGGGAGAGAACTTGGAACTCAAAGTTTTAGGAACAAATGTTGAGAATTATTTTTGCATACAACAAGGAAATAAAAAATACAGGTAATGGGGTAGAGAAATATGTCTTGCTCTACAAAAGAAGAATAAAGTTGGGGATAATTGAATAGAGGAGTGTGATAGAAGGGTAGTCATATTGAGGAAAGGGGCAATCAGAATGTAAGGTGTTATGGAGTGAGGGAAGGGGAGACGTGGGGAGAAAATTTGGAACTCCAAATTTTGTGGAAATGAATGTTGAAAACTAAAAATAAATCAGTAAACATTTAAAAAACAAAAAATTAGAATTGGTTAAGCAGAAGCTAATGTCTCTATGAGGCAACATGAATCATTCAAACAAAATCTAAAAAATGAAAAAATAAAACAAAATGTGAAATATGTCATTGGAAAAAAAAAACTGACCTATAAAATAGATCCAGGAGAGAAAAATCTAAGAATTCTTGGTGTACCAGAAAGTCAGGATGAAAAATAAAAGATCCTGGACAACGGCTTCCCAGTAATCTTCAAAAAAATGTACCTTGAGGTCCTAGGTCTAGAAGGCAAAATAGTCATCAAAAGAATTCACTAATAATATCCTTGAAGAGATCCTAAATTGAAAAAGTCAAGTAATATTTTTGCCAAATTCCAGAATTAGCAGGCCAAGGAGAGAATACTACATTGGCCAGAAATAAACAATTGAAATATATAGGAACTACAGTTAGGATCACACAGAACCTTGAAGCTCCTACATTAAGAGATCGGAGGGATTGGAATGATTCTATAAAGACAAAGAAGCTTGAACTACAACCAAGGATCAATTATCCAGTAAAATTGTGCGTAATCTTTCAAGCAAGGAGATGGACATTTAGTGAAATAAGAAATTTCCAGACCTTTCTGATGAAAAGGTGAGATCTTAATAGATAATATGACCTTCAGGTACAAAACTCAAGTGAAGCATGAAAAGGTAAACAGGAAAAAAAGAGGGGAAAACATCTTTTTTTTTTTAATATGATCAAACAGTTTACATTCCTACATGGAAGGATACCTGATAATATTTAGGATTATATATTTATTATGACATTTTAAAGGAATAAACATAGATAGAGGGTGTGTGTATAAATTAATTGATGTGACGATAAAAGAAAACCTAAATAATAGTTGTGAAGGGAGAAGCAGAAAGTAGGAAACAAAAAGAATAGATTACAACTCACAGAGTCACAAAAATATATAGTAGGGGGAAAGACCAGAGGGAGATGAATATTATTTAAGTTTTACTCTCATCAGATTTGGTTCAAGGACAGAATAGCATACTCAGTTGAGCATAGAATTCTAACTTGCTCTATAAGCAGTAGGAGCTGAAAGGGGAAATAAAAGGCAGAGGGTGGTTGGAAGTGGGGGAAGAAGTAGTAAGGGAAAAGGGAAAGAAAAGACAGAGGAGATGACAGAAAGGAGAGAAGACTGAGAAAGGTGATGGTGAAAAGTAAAACTCTTGAGTAGGGAAAGGGAGAAGGGAGAAATAAAAGCACAAATGTGGGGGGTAGGATAGAGAGAAAGACACAGTAATCATAACTGTGAATGTGAATGGGTTGAACTTTTCCATAAAATCGACACAGATAGCAGAATGAATTAAAAACGATGATCTTATAATATGTCATTGACAAGAAGCACATTTGAAACAGGGGGATGAACACAGGGTAAAGTTAAAAGACTGGGGTAGAATATATTATCCTTCAGCTGAAGTAAAGAAAAAGAATGAGTAGCAATCTTAATCTCACACAAAAGGAAAGCAGGAATAGCTCAAATCAAAAGAGAAAAGGAAGGAAACTATATCCTGCTAAAAACACACCAAAGACAAAGAAGTAATATCATTACTAAATATATAGGCACAGTGATATTGCATCCAAATTCTTACAGGAGAATTTAAGGAAGTGTAATGCAAGGAAAATGGGATCTTTTGCTGTTTTTTTGTATGTTTTTTGTTTTGTTTTTGTATAATCAAGAAGTATAATGGCTCTATTTGTTTCAGGATCCATGGTCATTCCTATTGTTAAGACCAAGGATCCTAGAAAGGTGGATTGTAAGGGAAATCAAAGTACCATCTTTTGCTATTTTTTGTTTTAGTGTAATCAAGAAGTATAGTACTTCTGATTAGATAATGTGATTAAGGAAGATTTTTCCCTCCCATTGGAGGGCCTGGGAAGATTTGTAGGAAGACCCTCAACTTTTTAATGAGGCATTGGTTCTCAAGAGATGTGATGCCCTCTGACACTAAAAAGGACTCTGTTGTGTGATTTTACTTTGGGGGCTTATTTTTTGGAAGAAGGTTTTTATGCCAAATGAGACTCTCAGAAGCCACTAGGCAGTGCTCTGGCTTTGAAAATCCAGATGTTGTTGCTTCCCTCTCTGATAACCATTGTCTGACAGCTGGACCTGTATTATGGCCAGACAGAGGAAGTCATGTCTTTTGGGTTTTGATATCTATATTTTCTCTGAAGTTCATGATGTTGACTCCCCTGAACTAGGTGAATAATGTATGTGCTTGATTAAAGTGATTATTAACCTTTCAAAAGTTTCCTTTCCTTTTATGAATACACATATAAGAACCTGTGATAGCAGGCCCCACTGTTACATGGAGTTAAAGAAACAGATAGAAAAGTTATCAACCTTCCCCTCTCTAAACTGCATAAATACAACCTCAAAATAAACAATAAGAAAGTTAAAGAGGTGGATAGAATTCTGGAAAAGTTAGATATGATACATCTCTGCAGAAAACTAAGTGGGGATAGAATGGATTGTATCTTTTTCTCAGAGGTATATTGCACTTACACAAAAATTGACCACATAGTAGGGCATAAAAATCTCACAATCTGGTGTAGCAAGTCAGAAATAGTCAATGCATCCTTCTCAGATGATGATGATGCAAAAAAGTGTATATATATATATATATATATATATATATATATATATATATATATATATATATGTAATAAAGGGCCATGGAAAGATAGACCAAAATTCAATTGGAAACTAAATAATCTAACCCTAAAGAAAGAGTGGGTCAAACAAAACATCATAGAAAAATCAATAATTTCACTCAATGGGATGATAATAATGAGACAACTTAACAAAATTTATGGGATACTGCAAAGGCAGTTCTTAGGGGAAATTTTATATCTCTGAATGCTGCCATGAATACAGTAGAGAAAGAGGAGACTGATAAATTATGAATGCAGTTGAAAAAGCTAGGAAAAGAACAAATTGAATATCCTCAATTAAAGACCAAGTTTGAAATATTGAAAAATAATAAGAAAATTGAAATTAAGGAAACTGTTAAATTATTAAATAAAATTAAGACCTGATTTTACAAAAATAAAATAAAATTGATAAACTTTTGATGAATTTTGTTTTTAAAAAAGAAAGAAAATGTCAAATTACCAGTATAAAAATTGAACATAACAAATTCACCTCCAATGAAGAGGAAATTAAAACAATAATTAGAAATTATTTTGCTCACTTGTATGCCCATAAATTTGACAATCTTAATAACACTGATTAACATAAAATTTAAATTGCCCAGATAAGCAAAAGAGGAAATAAAATACTTAAACAACCCATCCGAACAAATCATCAATGAACTCCCTACGAAAAAGTCTCCAGAGCCAGAGAGATTGATTAGCAAATTCTATCACATTTAAAGAAGAGTTCATTCCAGTATTATATAGACTACTTGGGAAAATTGGCAAAGAAGGAGTGCACCAAATTCTTTTCATGATATAAATATGGTGCTGATACCTAAAGTGAAAAGAACCAAAACAGAGAAATAAAATTATAGACCAATTTCTCTAATGAATATAGATGCAAAAATTTTAAATGATATTAGCAAAATGATTATGGCAACTTATAACAAAAATAATACATGTTGATCACATAGGATTAATACCAGTAATGCAGGGTTACTTCAGTATTAGGAAATCTATCAGAATGATTGATTATACCAACAATGAAACTGACAGAAATCCTATGATTGTCTCAATAGATGCAGAAAAAGCTTTGAACAAAATACATCATCCTTTCCTATTGAAAACCCTGATGAACATAGGAATAAATGAAGCCTTCTGTAAGATAATAAGTAGTATCTACCTAAAACCTTCAGCAAGCATTATATGCAGTGGGAATAAGCTAGATACATTTCCAATAAGATTGAGGGTGAATCATGGATATCCATTATCACCAATGCTATTCTATATGGTACTAGAAATGTTAATTTCAGCAATAAGAAAAGAAAAAGAAATATAAGGAATTATAATAAACAAAGAAGAAAATAAATTATCACTTTGCCAATGTGTAATAGCAATTTAAATGGAAAGATCTTCTTTATTCATTAATAGACCTATGTGATCTGCTTAAATCACATGGAAGCCTAAGCCACGTGTCAGGGCAGGAGCTTCCTGAAAGGATTGAACAGGAAGGGTGAAGCAGAGCTGAGAGGAAGTGAGTGAGAGAGGTTGAGGCAGAGGACAGAGGACTCTGGCAGACAGGGACAGCAAGATTCAGGTTCATGAGTGTTTGCTTATGAGAAGACTCTTCCTGGGGGTAGGAAGGCTTGGGAATGACTTTGTCCCCTGCCATGAAAATGTTCATTGATTTCTTGGTCGCTATCATGAATTTACTTTCTAGTTCTGGAGTTTGGCTTTCTGGTGTCTAAATAAATGTTTTTCTTCTGCCTTCTATACAGAGAGTCTTTTATACTTTGTGAATGAGAACTTTAGTCACCATCAGTGCTATGAATATTGTCTTGGCATTACATTTGGCATCATGAACAGAACTGAAGGGTGTATAATCTCTATTTGGAGAAAGAAAGGATTTAGAGGAAGAAATTAGTATGCCAAGAGGGTATAATTTAACATATTCTTCCCCAGTAAGGGAATATACTAAAAGCACCAGACCCTGGGAAAACTGGGAAAAAATGGTTACATGAGAGGGAACCTAGAGATTTTGCAAGGTACTTGAAAGGAATTCTCATTAGACCAGGAAGGGAGCTGGCAGAGTTCAATAGGAGAGACTGGATTTTATTTACAGTCTCCTGTGTTATATGTAAAAGCAGACACAGCTGCTTAAGGAAAAAATGCAGATGGAAAAAGAAATAGTTTGCATAGGAATTCGCAGCCTTCTGGTTCTTCTTTAAAAGAGCAGGGTAGGGGATCTCAAGTGGAAGAAAAGACTGTTCTTTTAGTTCAGAAGAAGCTGAAGGCTGACAAAAGAAATGTGCATATGACCTTTGTACAGACCCACCCTAGTAGCCACAGTAAGTACTACTAGTAGAGGGCATGGGAGGAAAACATAAGGAAGTCAGGACAATTACATGAAATAATGTTAGAGGAAGAAGTTTCTCAGAGAGAAGTATGCCCAATAGTGAGGCAGAAACAGGAGAACCAAGGAGGTAACACATTGCTTAGGAAATAATTGAAGATTTAACTCAGCAGGAGGTCAGAGATATTTTGAGTCACTTTACCAAAGGATGGGAGAATCATTAATATTTTGAATGGGGAAAATCAGGAATGAAGGGTCCAGAGGAGCATCTGTAGATACAGTGGATTGTTTGAAATTTATAGCAATTAGGCAGAACCCTTTTGTATAGCAAGCCTTTAGAAATTACAATATTCAAAGAGGTAATGCTACAACTTGTCTGTTTGCTTTGGCTACAGAAAGATGCAGTAGACAAAGTTACAAGGGAAAAATACGAATTTTATTGGGGACTTGAGCAGAGTAAAGTTTTTGAAGAAGCAAAGACTGCTATACAATTGGCTCTAGATTTATGGCCTATGCAAAGTGGCCTGGTGAAATTATGGGTGACTGCACAGGATAAATATACAAACTGGAGTTTATGGCAAAAACAATAAAGCCAAAGTGTACCCTTAGAATTTTGGTTTAGGAAGCTTTCTTCATCTGCAACTCAATAAACCCCTTTAGAAAAACAAATGTTAGCTGCATATTGGGCTTTGGTTGAGACTGAACAGCTGACTTTAGGTCATAAGGCAATATTAAGGCCTAGAATCTAAATTATGACTTGGGTAATGAGTACCCTAGTTTCTCAATGAATTAGACATGCACAGGAATTTAGCATAATTAAACGGAAGTGGTATATTCAAAATAGATAAAGCAGGCAAAAGTGGAGTTTCTGCTTTACATGAATCTAGAGTAAACATTGATACTGAGGGAAGTCATACACTCTCTGAACCAAAGCAACAGTTGTTGCAGTCCTTGGTAAAATGGAATGAGGGATGTGATGGATTAACTGAAGAACAAAAGACACATTCATGGTTTACTGATGGGAAATCAGCAAAATATTTGGACCATAAAATACATTGGAAAGTGGTCGCCTACAACCAAGGCATTAGGCAGATTTTGGAAAGTACTGGGGTAGGTAGAAGTAGTCAATATTCTTCACTTATGGCAGCAAACCAAGCTATCAAAACAGCACAAGGAGGACAGTGTCATATATTCACTGATTCATGAGCAGCAACTAATGGGTTAGGAGAACTATTTTCTTCAATGAACTTTTGAACCTCTTTTTCCATTTGGCTAATTCTGCTTTTAAAAGCATTCTTCTCCTCATTGCCTTTTTGAACCTCTTTTGCCAATTGAGTTAGCCTATTTTTCAAGGTGTTATTTTCTTCACCATTTTTTGGGGTCTCCTTTAGCAAGGTATTGACCCATTTCTCTTGCTTTTCTTGCATCTCTCTCATTTCTCTTCCCAGTTTTTCCTCCACCTGTCTAACTTGATTTTCAAAATCCTTTTTGAGCTCTTCCATGGCCTGAGCTGATTGGATATCTATTTTGGATGTTTGGGATACAGACCTTGATGGTAAGATTGTTACTCTTCATCAGAAATGAAAGGTGGAAACATCTGTTCTCCAAGAAAGTAGCCTTCTATGGTCTTATTTTTCTTCCCTTTTCTGGGCATTTTCCCAGACAGTTACTTGACTTCTGAGATTCCTCTCCACCCCTGCCTAGATCTGCTCAGCTAGTGCTTGGGGTCTGAGATGCAAATGCTGCTCCCCAGCCTCAGGGCTTTCAGCGGAGGGTGGGGCTGCTATTCAATGTGAGCTTAAGTTCTGGTGCTCAGGTGGGGGCAGGGCTGCCTCCCAGGCTCAGTTCCCTCAGGGGGTTTATGCAGAGACCTTCATTCTATGCAGATTACCTTCAGTAATGGCCCTGAGCTCCTGTCTGCTCTGGGAGCGCCTGGCTGCCACTGCCTCCCAAGGGGGCCTGAGTTATGGAGACACCCTGCACCCCTCTTGGCCAGCCCAGAAGTCTCTCTCACTGACCTGTAGCGCCTGTGCGTGGAGGGACCTTCGTGGCCACCAGAGGTTCCGTCCCTGAAGCCTGCTCACATCTGCTCCTCTCGGGGCATGCAGCCAGGGCAGGGCAAGGGTGGGCTCCTCTGTCCGGTGCATGACAGACCTCTGGGGTCGGTTTTTCAGGGCTCTCTGGAACAGAAATCTCCTTCACTGCATTGCTGTGCTGCTTGCACTGCTCCAGAATTTGTGGGGAGTTCTTTTTACAGAAAATTTATGGGCTGTGGGTTTGGAGCTAGCATACGTGAGTCTTTCTACTCTGCCATCTTGGCTCCTCCCCGGGTTGTGTTTCAAAGATAATTAAATGAAGAGATATTGTGTATTAAACAACATAGAATGGATATATCATATTCCATATTATCCACAAACATATAGATTAATTGAAAAAAATTAATGAATGAATTATTGAAAGAACAGTTAAGGAAGTTAAGTTCTAATAATTCTTATCAACATTGGAAAGATAATTGGTTCATTGCTTTATGTAATTTGAATAATAGTTCATTGGGAAGAAATATGCCTTTAGCCATAATGGCCCCAATTCTGCAAATTAGAAAAGAACAATCACATGAGATCCCAAATGTTGAGTGTTAGACTGTGAGATGAGATGTCCTGGCATAGTATCCAGGAACATCTGGTTCTGCAGGACGATTTACACTGTTTAAAGGACTTTTGACTGGATAGGAAAGAAAGAAGAAAAATCTATACCAGGATATGTATGATAATCCCTAAGAATCATTTTGGATGGATATTACCTAAATCAGGATTAGCGGCTCAAGCAACACATGTATTGGCTGGAGCGATAGATTCCAATAATCAAGGAGAAATTATTGTGTCATTCCCAAATGTAGCTGAAAAATCAATACAGTTTTGTAAAAATGATAGAATAGTTCAAGTGATTATTATTCCTTATGAAACAATACTCCTTGTGAAAACTGACCCTCCTGAAATAACTAGCAGAGGAACTGAAGGACTGAGTTCTACTGATAGAATAAAATTGGGAATTGAAATAGGGGTAAAAAAGAAGCCAGACAACATTCTGAAGGCTGAGGAAATTATAGCAAATGAGAAAGAAAATTCTGTAACTATTGTTTATTCAAGAGAGAATGATTACCAAATTGTACCCTTAACTCATATATTCTACTGTGAATGAGGCTATGATAGTGGGTTCATGGACTCCAGAAGAACTACTGATCCTACATCTACACTGCTTCTGATTATTGTTTCTTTTTTGTTTTATTGATTTTTTGTCTGTTAAACTAGTTTGTTAGATTTGTTTCCTATAGGCTTAGTATCCTCCACCTGCAGATGCCTGATTGCTTAAGCCATATGTCACTCCCTATTCATGACTGTGATGTGTCATCCCTGTACCTGAAGCTGATCAAACTCTGGATGTCAGCTAAAGAACTGATTTCTCAAATGGGACCTCTTGGGGCAGGGACAGCACTACATCCAATTTCAGCAGGAAGGAGTTATGGAAGAAGAGATCTTTACCCCTTACCCCAAGATTTTGGGCCACATTTGTTCTAGGGGAAAATGATGGGGTGCTTGTGATCAAGCCCCTCCCTAAGATATTGTTTTATGTGCTCATTTCTTGTGATCCTTGTTATACTGTTTTAAAATTCTATTGACACTAGTTGCCTAAGGTAATGTTTTATATGCTTATTTTCTGTTATCCCTGTTACAATTCTCTTGATACCCATTGCCCAACCAACTTATATAATGAATATGAAAGATCTTTGGACTGAATGCAAGAACAATTTAATTGGAAACATCTTTCTTATTCATGAATAGTCTTGAGTGACTTGCTTAAATCACCTGAGACCCTAAATCACATGTGGTGGGAGGAGCTTGCTGAATGAGTGGAACAGGAAGGGTGGAGCAGAACTGGGAGGCAATGAGTGAGCGAGGTCTGGCAGACGAGAGTGGACACAAGTAAGCACACACAGTGAGGCTCAGGTTCGTGAGTGCTTGTGAGAAGGCCCTGGCAGAGCAGGGTGGCTTAGAAATAACTTTGCTGCCTTAAGTGATAATGTTTATTATTTTGTAGTGGCCAAGAACTGGAAATCGAAGGGATGCCCATCAATTTGTAGATGGCTGAACAAGTTGTGGGATATGAATGTGGTGGAATATTATTGTGCTATAAGAAATGATGAACAGGCTGACTTCAGAAAATTCTGGACTTATGTGAAATGATGCTGAATAAAGGGAACAGAGCCAGAATACTATACACTATACACTAACATCCACAGTGTTTGAGGATTGTTTTTGATAGACTTAGCCCTTCACACAAATGCAAGGACCTAAAACATTTCCAAAGGACATATGATGCAAAATACCATCCATGTCCAGAGAAAGAACTATGGAGTCAGAATGCAGAAAGAAGCAGGTTATTTTCTCCTTTATTGTGTTTGTTTTTTTCATGGTTTCTCCCATTTATTTTAATTGGTCTACACAACAGGACTAATGTGAAAAAATGTTTAATAGGAATGCATGTGCAGAGCCCATATAAGATTGCGTGTCACTTGGGTTAAGAAGGGGGAGAAAATTTGGAAATTATGGAGGTGGTTGTTGAAAACTGAAAACAAGTTAATAAATTGGAAAAAAAGGACAGCTAAAAGAATAAATTGGAAAAATGTGAAGACAGAATATCATGTGAACACTTCATAGGAATTTACTGAATCAAATTCAAGTTAACAGCATTACGCATTGGTCCAAAAAATCACGATCTTAGGCTACTTTAGCAGAAATAGAATATCCAGATGGAAGAAGGTAACCGTGCATACCACTATACTCTATCCTGGTCAAATGATTCGCGGATTATTGGGTTCATTTCCAGCGATAAAAAGTGAGGAGAGCAGAAACTAACTGAAATTCACTCACAGGGGAGAACGTAGATAAGAAGTTCATCCCAAAGCCTATCATACAAAAATAATCTGCAGCAAGTAACTACATTCAGCTTAGATGTGAGGGGACATGCACAGTGATAGAGGAGATACAAATTTTTCTTAAGAATTCTCACATCAGGGGGGAGGAGCCAAAATGGCAGAGTAGAAAGACACACAAACACTAGCTCTTATCCCACAGCCCATAAAATACCTGTAAAGAAGAACTCTCAACAATTCTAGAGCAGCAGAAGTCAGAGAACAACAGAGTAGAGGAGATTTCTAGCCCAGAATGACCTGAAAGGCCAATGGGAAAGGTCTGTCCCACCAGCTCCAGAGCAGACCAGCCCAGCCTTGGCCATGTGGCACCCAGAGGAGCAGAACCAAGCAGGCTTCAGGGACAGAACCTCCAGCAACAGCACAGATCTCTCAACCCACAGGTGCCAAGAGGGTATTTTCAGCTGGCCAAGAAGGGAGCAGGGTGTGCCCATAACTCAGGCCTCCTCAGGGGGCAGTGATGGAGGAAGCAAGGGACAGAGATCCCAAAGCAGGCAGTAGCCAGCATCCATTGTTGAAGGTCTCATTGTAAACCCCCTGAGGGAACTGAGTCTTGTGTGGTGGACCTGCTCCCACATGAGCAACTGATATATATTTTTTTTAATTTAAATATATTTAAGCTTTTAACATTCATTTCCACAAAATTTTGGATTCCAAATTTTCTCCCCATTTCTTCCCTCTCCCCACCCGAAAACACTGAGCATTCTAATTACTCCTATCACCAGTCTGTCCTCCCTTCCCTTGTCCCCATCTTCTCTTTTGTTCTGTAGGGCAAGATAAGTGCTATACCCCATTCCCTGTATTTCTTATTTCCTAGTTTCAAGAACAATACTCAACAGTTGTTCCTAAAACTTTGAGTTACATCTTCTCTTCATCCCTCCCTCCCCAGCCATTTCCTTTGGGAAGGCAAGCAATTCAATATAGGCCATATCTGTGTAGTTTTGCAAATGACTTCCATAATAGTCATGTTGTGTAAGACTAACTATATTTCCCTACATCCTATCCTGCTCCCCGTTTCTTCTATTTTCTCTTTTGATCCTATCCCTCCCCAAGAGTGCTGACTTCTAATTGCTCCTTCCTCCTATTGCCCTCCCTTCTATAATCCCCCCATCGTTGTGTGTGCGAATGTGAGTGTGTGTGCCTGTGTGTGTGTGTGTGTGTGTGTAATCCCACCAGATATCCAGATACTGAAAAAAAAAAGTTTCAAGAGTTACCAATATTGTCTTTCTCTGTAGGAATGTAAATAGTTCAACTTTAGTATGTCCCTTATAACTTCTCTTTGCTGTTTACCTTTTCATGCTTCTCTTGATTCTTGTGTTTGAAAGCCAAATTTTCTTTTCAACTCTGGTCTTTTCATCAAGAATGCTTGAAAGTCCTGTATTTCATTGAAAGACCATTTTTCCTCCTGAATTATTATACTCAGTTTTGCTGGGCAGGTGATTCTTGGTTTTAGTCCTAGGTCCTTTGACTTCTAGAACATCATATTCCATGATCTTCTAACCCTTAATGTAGAAGCTGCTAGATCATGTGTTATCCTGATTGTATTTCCACAATACTGGAATTGCTTCTTTCTAGCTGCTTGCAATATTTTCTCCTTGACCTGGGAACTCTGGAATTTGGCCATAATGTTCCTAGAAGTTTCTCTTTTTGGATCTCTTTCAGGAGGGGGTCAGTGGGTTCTTTCAATATTTATTTTGCCTCCTGGTTCTAGAATATCAGGGTAGTTTTTCTTGATAATTTCATCAAAGATATTATCTAGGCTCTTTTTTTGATCATGGTTTTCAGGTAGTCCCATAATTTTTCTCTCCTGGATCTATTTTCCAGGTCAGTTGTTTTTCCAATAAGATATTTCACATTATCTTACATTTTTTCATTCTTTTGTTTTGTTTGGTGATTTCTTGGTTTCTCATAAAGTCATTAGCTTACATCTGTTCCATTCTAATTTTGAAAGAACTATTTTCTTCAGTGAGCTTTTGAACCTCCTTTTCCATTTGGTTAATTCTGCTTTTTAAAGCATTCTTCTCCTCATTGACTTTTTTAACCTCTTTTGCCAATTGAGTTAGCCTATTTTTCAAGGTGTTATTTTCTTCAGTATTTTTTGAGTCTCCTTTAGCAAAGTGTTGACATGCTTTTCATGATTTTCTTGCAACTCTCTCATTTCTTTTCCCAGTTTTTCCTCTACCTCTCTACTTGATTTTCAAAATCCTTTTTTGAGCTCTTCCATGGCCTGATCCCATTGAATATTTATTTTAGGTGTTTGGAATACAGAAGCCTTGACTTCTATGTCTTTTTCTAATGGTAAGCATTGTTCTTCCTCATCTGAAAGGATGGGAGAAGACATCTCTTCACCAAGAAAGTATTCTATAGTCTTATTTATTTTCCCCTTTTTTGGGTATTTTCCCAACCAGTTACTTGATGTTTGGGTCTTTTATCAAGAGTAGGGTATACTCTGGGAATCTGTAAAATATCAGTTCTTCCAAGGTGGCACAATCAAGCATGTACTGGTCTAGGTGCATGAAGGGATTTTTGTGCCCAGAATCTTAGCAGTTCTCTCTCCACAGCCACATGGCCTCCACTTCCACCAAGTCAGCACTGGGGGCTGATTATTAGATAAACTGGATGAGCAGGGCTACCATTCAGTGTGAGACAAAGACCAGCTCCCATAGGGCCTCCACACAGGGCTGAGGCAAGAATCAGCTCCTCAGAGTCCCCAGGGATTTTATGCTACAACAATGGATATGGGTGCTGCCCCTGCCAATGTGGCCTCTGTGGCAGTCACCTGCTGCCAGAGATATGGGAAGACCCTTCTCCCTTTCCCGCCAGCTGAAAAAACCCTGTCACTGACCTTTGTCACCTGTGGGTTGAGGGATCTTCGAACCCACTGCTACACCAACTGAAGATGCAACTGGAGATTCCATCCTTGAAGGCTGTTTGTGAGCTGCACACCACAGCCTAGGCTGGGCTGGCCTCCGCTCTTCGTTTGGTGAAACAGACATTTCTCACAGGCCTTTCAGGTCATTCTGGGCTGAAAATCTCCTCCACTCTGTTGTTCTACTCTTCTGCTGCTCCAGAATTTGTTGAGAGTCCCTCTCTACAGATATTTTATGGGCTGTGTGGGGAGAGGCTCCATATCTGTCTTTCTACTCTGACTGTTGGCTCCACCCCCCCTGAGCAGTCGATCTTTATCTTACATTGAATAGCAGCCCTGCTCCTGCCTAAAGCCCCTGACCCTTTGGAGCAGCTCATCTGAATCTCAGCCCCCAGTGCAGGCTTGGCAGAACTGGAGGCGAGGTGGTGGAGAGGAAACTCAGAAGTCAAGTAAGTGACTTGGAAAATACCCAAGAAAGAGAAAAAACATAAGACTGTAGAAGGTTACTTTCTTGGGGAACAGGTGTCTCCTCCCATCCTTTCTAGTGAAGAAGAACAAGGCATACTGTCAGGGGAAGTCAATGTCTATGCCTCCAGGGCCTCCAAAAGGAACTTAGATTGGGCTCAGGCAATAGAAGACCTTAAAATACAAGTAAGCAGTTTACTAAAGGAGAACAAAAAAAAAAAATGCTGAGGAAAGTAACAGCTTTTAAAACAGGCTAACTCAATTGGAAAAATAGGTCCATAAAGTCAATGAGGAGGAGGATGTAAAAAGCAGAATTAGCCAAATGGAGGAGAAGGTTCAAAAGCTCACTGAAAAAAGTAATTCATAGAAAGAGAGAATTGAGTTAAGGGAAATGAATGACTATGAGTTAAACCAAGCAGTTAGAAAAAAAAAAAACAAAAGTTTGAAAAAATGAAAGATAATGTAAAACATCTCATTGGAAAAACAACTGACCTGGAAAATAGACCCAGGGGAAACAATTTTAAAATTATGGGATTACCTGAAAGCCATGATCAAAAAAAGAGCCTAGACATTATCTTCCATGAAATTATCAAGGAAAACTACTCTGATATTCTAGAACCAGAGAGCAAAATAAATATTGAAAGAATCTACCAATCACCTCCTGAAAGAGACCCAAACAGAGAAACTCCTAGCAATACTGTGGCCAAATTCCAGAGTTCCCAGATCAAGGAGAAAATACTGCAAGCAGCTAGGAAGAAACGGTTCAAGTGTTATGGAAATACAATCTGGATGACACAGGATCTTGCAGTTTCAACATTAAGGGATCGAAGGGCTTGGAATGGGATGTTTCAGAGGTCAAAGGAACTGGGATTAAAACCAAGAATCACCTAAACAGCAAATCTGAGTATAATATTTCAAGGGAATAAATGGTCCCTCAATGTTGTAGAGGACTTTCAATCATTCATATTGAGGAAAAGATCAGATCTGTATAGAAAATTTACTTCCTAAGACAAGAATCAAGATAAGCATGAAAAGGAAAGAAAAATCATAAAAGACTCTCTAAAGCTTTATACTACATTACATTACTACATGGAAAGAAAGAAAATGTTTACAACTCTTGAATCTTAGTGTTTGGGTAGATGGAGAGATTGAACATACACACACACACATATAGATAGAGAGTAAGAGCACAGGGTATGTTGAATCAGAAGAAATTATATCCACACAAAAAAATACAATTAAATTAAAATTAAGGGGTGAGGGAGAAAAATACAGGGAAGAAAATGCAAGCCAGGCTATAACTCATAAAAGAGATAAGAAAAGTCTTGCTCAATGAGGGAGAAAAGGCAGAAGGGGAGAAGGGAAAAATGAAGTTACTCTCTCCACATGAGGCTGAAGGAGGGAATAACATGCTCACTAAATTTGATATGAAAATTTATATCATACCACAGGAAAGTACAGGAGGAGGTGACAAGTGGGGTAAGGGGAATGATAGAAGGGAAGGCTAATAGGAGAAGGGAGTTACTAGAAATAAACACTTTTGAGAAGGGACAAAGTTAATTGTGGATGGAAAAATAAGTGCAGATAGAATAGGACAGAGGGCAATACAATTGGTATTACACAACATGATTATTATGGAAATCTTTTGCAAAATGACACATAATTAGTCTGTATTGAATTGCTTGCCTTCTCAAGGTGAGGGGGAGGGAGGAAGAGAAGTTGGAATTCAATGTATTATCAATGTATGTTGAGAATTTTTATTGCATATAATCAAGAAATAAGAAATACAGGGAATGGTGTATAGAAATTTATCATACAAGAAAAGAGAGAAGATGGGGATAAGGGAAGGGTGGGGTGTGATAGAAGTGAGGGTATATTGAAGGAAGGGGTAATCTGAATGCAAGATATTATGAGGAGGGAGGGGAGTGATGGGGAGAAAAATTGGACATGTTACAAAGTGAGGTAAAAGCAATTAGTATTAAAACAATTGGCTGAATTAATTACTGAGTATAAATCAATGACATTTTTAGTTTGGGGAAAAGAATGTTAGTCTAAATTTCCTAGAGGAAGGTAACCTCCAGCAAAACTTGGCACTCATGGAAAAGTTAAGGTTTTAATGGGAAATTTGATTTTATGATTGCCATTTAATCAAGAACTAGAACATGTTTAGAAAGGCATATAAGCCACTTAAGACTTGCCTCAAAAGATTTTCCTTAGCCAAAGTGAAATTATAATCATATTTGAAACCTGGTTATTGGAACTTGCTACTTTTAGATGCTATGGGACTATTAAGTGGGTGTTCTTCTGAGTCTAACTCCAGATATGGATAGCAAGAAAGGCACTTTGAGCCTTCAATCCATGATGCCAGTAAGCTGGTGAGATGCTGGTATGAACTGCAAAAGGTGATCTCATCGGAAGGGTATAAGAGGAGCTGTTCAGCCTGGTCTGAGGTAGGATTTTCCTGACTTAGATTCCCCACTGACACCTGGCAGACTTTAAGCCTTACTGAATGCCAATGGACAATCTAATCCTGCCTGGAATTGACATGAAGTTGGGGAGATATTGTATCCCTGCGATGTCCCTATGCTTCGTGTCAATTTCCTATAGTCAAAAGGTTTGTAAACTTAATACCAGATCTATTGAATTATAGATTATTGGTAGAGGAACATCTGAGGTTAAGTCTAAAATTAAGCTATTAGGCATAGGACTTTAGACCAACAACACTAAGTTAGGGTCCTTTAATTTTTAATAACACTGTGGAGACAATTAGATCAAGAGCTTGTGAAGTTAGCAACATAAATATTACTTGTGTCTCAGTTGGTTAATGTTTAAAAAAATTCTTTTGTGGTCCATATTGTAAATACTTTAAAAAGAAGTGTCCCCTGACCAAAAGTTTGAATTGTTTTATCTGTTATAAACTGTGTTAAAAATGAAAAATCAAAATCCAAAAATAAATAAATAAATAAATGGAGTTGTAGGTGGACTACCAAAATAAAATAAAATAAAATAAAAAAAGATTTCTCACATCATCTGCTCAGTCTAAATCAGAAACAGCACCAAAAAAGTAAAGTCATAGGGACAAAGATTATAGAGCTTTCCCCACATTGAATAGTATTTTTTTAAAGGTAGTAACTTTACTGTTAATGGCGATATCAATCAATGTCTGAATGATCATTACAGAGAGACATAATAAAAATATTCATACTTAAGGTATGGCTTGAAATACATAAACTTTTAAGTCCCATAGAATCTGAGATTCTGTGTTTCTACAACAAAATGGATTCTATCATAAGAAAGAAAAATAATGCAGAGGAATATGATTTCTGAATGAAGCATGCTGCTATTAAGCACATGATTTTTACAAACATTACTATTAATATACTTTCAAATAACTAAAGGTCACAGAAAAAGAGATGATAGTTATGAATAAAATTTATCTATTACGTATACATATATGTAAATATACTCATATTTATATTCATATACTTTCATAAGTATGCCTTATTTGGAAGTGGGGTTGTTTTATTTTTGGTAATTTTGTTTTTATAACGTATCTTTTTACCAAGAGTTACATTTAAGGTAGGAGGGAGTAAGGGTAAGATGTTTCCTTCTGAATGGAAAAACACTATTACAGGATTTCATGCCAGCAAGTCTAGAAACATGTAATGTTTTATATCCTCTCTTTTTTTCAAACTCTATAAAAGCAAAAGAAAAGGGAAAGAAGTCTGAAGACAAGTGAACTAAAAACTGAGGAAAAATTAATAGCAATTTGTGGAAGAGGACAGTCATTGGAAAGATTATTTTGAATGAAGTACATATAATAGCAAGCAAAAGGACCTATAAAGCTAAATTTTTTAATCCTGAATCAAGAATTTAGAGTGAGGTTTTGTTTCATTTGTTTAGGTCTTTGTTCAATTGTTTTATCAAACTATTCAATTCGTTTGGCAATGACTGGAGAAGCTTTATGGTAAAGGATAACATAATAATTACCAGTTTTGAATAAAGGACTTAGAAGTTTGTATTTCTTTTTATATCTTGATTTTATTGAGTATATTTTGATAAATATGATTAAAATGTAATTTTTAGATTGTGATTTAGTTTTACAAATATGTTATCAGGAGATATTGCTTATAAATTGCTTTCTCTTATTTACATCAAAAGAAGCCCTCACTATTCAGAACAAATTGATGCACCATCATTTATCTGCTGGCAGTTCTTGTTTGAAGAAATAACAGAAGGATCTCTTCTGCAGAGATACCCTGAGGCTCAAACACTGAGGTTCAGCATATAAAAAGCTTTGAATGGGTTCATTTGGAGCTGTACCAGTCCTGAGCATTTTTCATCCAAACTGGCTCTCAGACATGCAATGTCTCATGAGAGCAGGGTCTGGGAACTGTTGGAATGAGCCATAACTTGACCCAGCCTGCCTTTCAGTGACTATCTAGACTTCAGAATACTTTTGTCTTATCCTCTACGTATTTCATCAGCAGCTGCCTCTCATCAAATGGGCAATAAATGTAGAAGGGAGAACAGGAGTGGATTAATGCCAAACCCCAAAGCTCAAAAGGGTCATGTCTCCAGTCAAAATGTGAAGAAATCATAGTGCCAAAGGAGGATCAACTCAATAATCCCTATCACTTGATCTTTGTTCTTTCAAATAAGCAGAAGCAACCTGAGTTCAACCTTCTGACCCAGTGGATAAAATATTGAATGTGAAGCTTTATTTTTTTTAAAGGGTTTAACTTCCTTCTATGACCTGTGGATAAAATAGAAACTCCTTATCCGAATATCTAAAGCCCTTCCATTCTTGCACCCATTTAACCTTTCCAACCTTTTTTCACATTTCTGTCCTTCACAAATACATTATTCCAGTTAAAATGGTCTATTAATTGGACTTTTAAATAAAATCTTCATCTCCTGCTTTAGTTTTCCTTTAGGCATAATGGAAATAATGACACCTGCATAAGCTACTGTATTACCCTCATGAGGATCAATTGGTATGACATATAAAGTGCTATCTAAGTGTCAAATTTTATTTTTCTTATTATGAAAACTAGCCCAAGACAAAATAATCAGGTTTTGGTTTGACAATGGGACTCTAAGACTCCACCATAAATGTGATCAAGGAAACTCCTATTACTCAATTAACATGATTCTTTGATACTTAATTTGAGAAAGATAACTAGCTTCCTAAATCCAGTCTTTCAAATACAAATAATGCAATAAGTCTTAGGTAACAATAGAATGAGTATATCAGTACAGAACAGACCAAAAGTCTGTCAAGTATCCAGGGTTAGAAAAGCGAAGGCTTAAAGACAGAACATCAGTTAGAATGGTCTGAGGATTTCTAACCATAAACTGAGACTGGGAAAAAGAGTCCAGAGTCAAATATTATAAATAAGAAAAGTAGAAAGCCAATTTGTTTCAACGTCATTAGATTGGTTCCAAGGGTATAGAAAATCAGCAAAAACTTTGAAGACAAAGAAACCAATAGAATCCTAAGAATATAGGTCATGTAAGAGCTCAGAAAAACCAGGAAGCAAGAAACAAGGGTAAGGAATTTGGTAGAGAAAGTCACATAAGAGGGAGAAAGATCAATGTACAATGAAGTCTTGAAAAAAGATGAAACCAGATGCAGGTAGCATGAGCAGCTATAGCAGTTTCAATAACAAGAATATCCCATATCTATTGCAAGCTTTCTATAGATACTGTGATTTGTAGCAAGAATAAAGATTGACATCAATCTACCAGTCCATAAGCAATCATTTATTAAGCCTTGCTAAATGCCAGGAGCTTGGTAAAGAACCATCCACATCCAAAGAAAGATCTATGGAATTGGAATGCAAAATGAAGCAGACTATTTTCCCTTGTGTTGTTTTGTTTTGATTTGGTTTCTCCCATTCATTTAAATTCTTCTATGCAACATGACTAATGTGAAAATGTGTTTAATAAGAATATATGTGTAGAACCCATATAATATTGCATGCTGTTTGAGGGAGGGAGGGAGGAGGGAGAGGGAGAAAATTTAAAATTTAAGGAACCTCCTGGTTCGCTGAGGTGATGCTATCTGGGACAGCTCCAGCCCTGCACTGTTCCCCTTCAGTCTCAGCAAGAGGGACTCTCTTCTCCTTGATGACCTTCCCAGCCTCCCCAAATGAGAGACTCTTTATACCTTCAGCTGATCCAACTACTCCAGAATTTTTCCTAGAGTAGTATTCTCTGGGTATTTCAAGATCAACAAGAGGAGGGTGAAAGCACTTACAATTTACTCCACCATCTTGACTCCAGGAAGTTCAAGTACGTGACTTTAAAACTTTTCATCTAAGGGCTGATAGTCCCAGGAGTGGCTGCTGCTGTTACCAGGGGTCCTGTACTGCCCTTCACTCTGTTCCTCTGGACTCCCACCTTATGCTGATACGTTGGAGAATATGCACTCTTGCTTCACTTCAGCCTGCCCCCGACTCCATTCTGCTATGGAGGGGTTTCACCATACAGTTTTTTTTCTATCATCTTTTAAATAGTCACCTATGTGTAAGTCCCAAAATATGTATAAATTTTTTGTGTCATGTGATGTTAATACAAAAATGTTCATGGCATTGATTCTATGAGATTAATTACCTGCTGTAATGTTATTCTTTATATGTCATATTTTCAAAGACTTATTTAACAATGATTTATAACTTAAGATCCTGGAAAATCTATAAATGATTTCATCAACTAATATATGTATGAGAAACAATATAGGGTAGCCATTTAGTTAAAAGGCCAATAGCAAACATGAATGATATCCCCATGACATCAAGAGAATTCCTATAAGTCCTCCAACACATTTATTAGTCCCCAAATGTCAAAATTGTTAGAAGGCATTGGTATTCCTTAGGGTGAGCAGATATTAATGAGTTATATTCATTATTGTATTTATTTGAACAGTCTTGTCATTCTAGCCTATTGCCATGTTTACATCCAATTTCTTCTCTCTCCTCATACAGTCACCACCTTAGTGTATCTGTCTGCTAGATCATGACAACAGCCACCTTCGCAAACTCTCTCCTTTCTCCAATCTATTATCTACATAGCTGCCTAAGTGATTCTTCTTAAGTACAGTTCTGATCTTGCCTTTGCCTTAATAAAATCTAGCAACTCTCTATTATCTTTTTGTATCCTCAGTACTTAGCGATTTACCATATCTCACACGTAGTAGGCACTTAATACATATTGATTAATAAATACCTAGGTGTAACAGTGCACAAAATGCTGGACCTGGAGTTGAGAAACTTTCAGTTGAATCTTTTATTGTTCACTATGATATAGCTTTAATCAAGCTCAAATCGACACAAACATGTATCCCACCACCTTGTATGGTAGACACAATTCCATTTGGTCAAGATTTTAGTTCCCAAGATACTGTGCATCTGCAACACTTGTTGACCTTGTCATACCTGTCCTGGATTTGTCAAATCTCAGAAATATTCTTAGATTCCTCAGTACCCAAATACAATCAGTGACATCTTTCTTCCATATGACTCCTTGTCTTCTGTGAATCCATATTTTCATCACCTTCCTGACTTAATCACCTCTCTGTGTGCCACACAGAGTAAACATGACAAGGTCACCAAGCCTACCAAACCAAGTGCCAGAATATATATTTGTATCAATTTGAGCATGGTTACAGACACATCATAGAGATTTATTAAGAAAATATTGAGTTAAGTTTTGAATAATGTAAAGTTTATTGTTTCATTTTAACGTTACAGGACAACTAAATTTACCATTAAGTAAAAAAAAAATTGGAAGTAGGAGCAAAAGTAGATTTACAGGAAAATATTCCAATAAATTGAGACATTCGTATTAGAGGTAATGAAGAATTTTCCTATCCAAATCACACTTTAATGTGTCAGTTTGGCTATGAATTACCGTGATTTTTAACTGAATAATTTGATTTTGTTAACTTATTTTAATTAAACTGTCCTATGCAGAGTATCATAAAAAATACTGTAGTAGAAGAGGAAATACTCTAGCAGAAAAGGGCATAAAAGAAAATAAATCAAGTCACTTTCTGCTTAAAAGAACTTGCAATCAAATACTATAAATTTAGATGATTCTGTTGGAAATGTATAATTCAATGAATTTGGGCTATACTGAAATACAGAAATAAATGTCAAGTGTAGGGAAATATTTTTAAAAGATTTCATTAAAATAGTTTAAAAGACAGATACCATGTAGCTGAATGAAAAAAAAAATCAATATTAGATTAAAAAGTAATTTTATGAACAAAATTATGAGCAGAATAGGACATAGGGTACCCCAAAGAAGTAATAACTGAAAGCTCACATACACTCTAAAACATTTATAAAAGCACTTTTTTGTGGTAGCAAAGAATGAGAAATGTCAGGTGTTCATCAACTGGGGAATGCTAAAACAAACTGGGGAAAATGAATACAACACAATTATTACTACACTGTAAGAAATGAGAAACATGAAAAATTCAGAAAAAAGCATGAACTGATGCAAGCATTCCATTCAATGATTACAATGATGTCAACAGAAAAAAATGGAAAATGATCATTACATATTTCTAGAATGACACAGTTTAGAGAAATTGAAACTGAGGAAAAAATGCACCTCCCTTTCAAAGGACGATGACTATAGAGTTTGATACTGAATATGCTACCAAATAAACTAAATATATTGGTTAAATTTAGTGGCTTTTTTTTGTCTGTTCTAATGATAGTCTTGTTAAGAGGTTAAAGGGAAAGAAATTTACAAACAAATTGATGCCCACAAAATAAGATACAATAAAATGTATTTTTAAGAACTGTTTCTAGAATGACTTAGTGACAGCACAGAATATATATGAGTATAGTAGAAAATGAAATTATTTGAAGGGTGGTACTAATGAATGAGAGTTTCAATTTTTTGTAATGGAATGATTATCATTTCAAGTTATTTTGACTTATTTTTTCTTCTTTGTATTTTCAAGTCAGTTTTCCCCTATTCATTTTTTTTCTCTTAGTCATTTTACATTGTGTAATCAAGTATTGTTTACTTTTGTCCTCAATTTTGCTATTTGTTAGTAAGTATGAAAGCTTACAAGTGGTTAAGAAATGTTGAAAAATCTCCATCTAATTCCTACAGATTTTCCTAAGAATTTAGTTGATAATCCTAGCAGATTTCATTGAACTCTGCTGATGCCATGCTTTTTTCCTCAGGCTGCATTGTGAAGAGTGGGATCAATTACAGAGAAAATGCTGGAAAGACATTCTAGGTCTTCTGTGGTTTGATTATATCTAGAGTTTCTTAGTTAAGTTAAGACAGTGAGACACTCCTTGCAGGCATGGATCAGTGTCACAAGCATCAGAAGGGAGCAAAAGACAGAAAGAAACAAAAGGAGGAAGGAGAAACTTTGCAGGGACTTCAGGGATGATTTGGTTATTTCTAGAAATAAGAGATGACTGGCAATCTTCAAATAGGTCACAACATTTTATGGTGTATCATATTGGGTGGCTTAACCAAAGATCATCCAAGCATTGAAAATGAATGAAATATTCAAATGCTAAACCTCTTTGAAATATATATATATGTATATATATATATAATGTATATATGCAAGTGTATATGTACATGCATAAATATATGATATACATGTGTATATATCTCTATATGTATATCTATGTGTATGTATATGTGTGCACACACACACCATACACATATATATGTAGGAATTCGCCTTTACTTCTCATAAACTAAAAGAAAAAAGAATAAGGATTATACATTTTAAAATGGAGCACATAACCTATAAGGTTTTTAGGGTTGTTTGTTTTTGCAATGTGATTATAAATTTTTTTTAAAATGTGACATCTTTTCATGTAAAGAGAAAAAATAGCATATTAAAAGAAGGGTTTTCCACTTGTGTCTTCTTAATTAGAGTATTTTCTAGTTGTTTCAATCTAGCAACTATGGATAAAAGTGGCTTAGTTGCTTCCTATTGACAGTAGTGCTGTTAGATATATTACTCATAAATATTTCATCTTAAGTCCTATAAGAAGGCAAGTAAAATATAAATTCCATTTTGAGTTCTTAACCATTTTAGCTTTGATATTCTTAGAGGTAAGATAAATGAGGCACAAACAATTGAACCAAAATACTCTGTGAAACCACTAAATGGTTTAAGTTAGTATCACGGGAAAAAAGAAGAGTTACACTAAAGAATATGTTAAGCCATTGATTATATTACTTCGTATCATAATGACACTTTTAGGAGAATTATATGGCTTTCTGAACCTGCCAATAAAATCTTATTCACTAAATGGGAGTCTATAGCTCACAGCTTATGTCAATAAGAATGAGAACAAGAAAACGAAAAACTCCAGCTGCTGTGTACATTATATTTGCAATGAGCTGGTATATAATGGTTTATTCTCTATCACAGCAGTCACTGAATTCAGACAATGCCTAATGAATGTCAAATTTCTGGTAAGAGTTTCAAAGACTCAAATAACTCAAAGCCTAATTCTATTAGTTTATTACACTCTGGAATGATAAAATGTGATTTAAATGGTTTATGAATGATTGAGGCTATTCAAACAGTGTCAACCTATTAATGCTACAAGTTATATATATCAAAAAGCTTCAGATCTATAACTTTTTTTTTGTTTGATGCCAGCTGGGATCTGAATTCACAGAAAGAACCAAGTATAAAAATTCAGAACGCAATTGACTTCAGTCATTGAACCTAAAATGAACCTCAAATTTTATGCTAACCAGATAATCTGTTCCACTTCTTTTTCTTCTGACCCTCAAAAAGAACTGCAGCCTTATGTAATTGTGTGAAACATATTAGACTGTCTTTAATGTTCAATTCAGGACTTTCTCCTGGTAAGATGGTAATCTAGGTGATTCAATTATGATGCTTAGCCAAAGGGTGATATAAGATATATAGAATCATTTTTCTCAAGTTTTTTTGGAGAGTTGATGCAAAGAAAAAGTAACTGACCAATGGAGACTAATAAAAATACAGTTATTAAGACAATAGAAACCACAAGCACAAAACTTGACACAATAAATTCAAATGTGTTACTTATAAGAAAAGGGAATATGAAAGGAGAAGCAATGTTAGTATTAATTGTCAAAGAAATATAAATTGTTTGCTTTCAGAGTAACTGTATTAATGTTTACATTATAAAAGCATTATAAAGCATGAAAGAGGAGATGAATCATGGTAGAATGAATTAAGAAAATTTCTGTTCTTTTCTATACAGCCAAATTCAGAAATGAAAGAATGGCAATGTGACACCATGATGGTATTCTATAAAACTGGGTCTCAAATGATAAACACTGCCATATTTGTTCCATAGAATATATACAGCTCATTCCCCACTTCAATTCACATTGCATAAAGCAACAGAAAGAAAAAGGGCATTATCAACAGATGATATGAAGAAAACTAGAAAACAGCATGGTAGGTCTAGGTTATGTAGGTCTTGGAAAACTAGAACCAGTGGAAAGACAGTGCAGAAGTTACCAGGATATTTGGGAAACAATAGGCATGTCATATAGGTAGCTAGAAAAGAGCCATGGGAAACATGCCATGACATTGTGTTACAGTGATTTACTTTTAATGAAAGTATAAAATTTCAATCTGGAAAAAACCTTCTAGCTCATCCAACAGAGCTCGTTCCTTTGCTATAAAAGGAAAATGGAACACATAGGATTGAACTGACATACCCAACTTTATACAGTTGATAAGTGACACAAATAAAATGCAAACATATAACTTGATTCCAGATATTATACTACTTTCATTTTGCCAAGCTTTCTGGTTTTCCTTTTCATGTGCCTTCAGTGACACCTATTTTTAGAACAATATTTATTTTCAATAAATATTTATTGAGCATCTATGTATAAGATATCATTTAGGCTTATCTGAATTCAGAATTTCATATGAACAATAATGAAGCCTATAAAGTATAAACCCAAATCCTGCCTACCAGTGACTAGCAGAATCTTTTCTTTCTGAGAAGGACATCTTCTGGCCATTCCACTGACCCAGAACACATGTGTGTCATATCCCCCCAATTAGAAGGTAACTTTCTTGAAGTGATTGACATTCTCACTTCTCTGTTTGCATTCAAAGGGCTTAGCAAAGGCTATTTACATAATAAATGCTTGAATTTTTTAACATTCCATTTCATAATAGGGGAGACCAAAACATATCCCACGATTAATAAAATATAGCATATAAGGCAAAAATTCTTTGAGAAAAATATGACCAAAATACTATAGAATTTCAGACAAAACAGAGAATACTTAGAAGTGACAAAAATACAAGATTTTATGAGGGAAAGATCATTTAATCTGGGTCCTGAAGGATAAACAGAAGCTGAAAGGTAGAAAAGGAGAGAGAGTTTCAAGTTAGATGGAAAAAAATCAGACCTTATTAGGAAACAGTGATTAGTCTAGTTTGACAGAAACATCAAGTGTTTGGAAGGAAATGAAATTAAGCAAAACTGGAAAATAAGCTTAGGGGAAAATTCAAAGTGTGTTTCATGCAACTCTCCACAGTTTGGGTCAGCATGAGCTCCAAACAGGGATGTACTAATATATGTTTAATAATCATCCATCCAGAGGGAAAAATGTGTAGATGATGCAGTTTTTTTTTATTTTAATGTGCTTTATTTTTGAATTTTATTTTATTTGGATTTTAGGAAATAAAACAAATATTTATGTAACACAGCAGAATATAAAAAAAAAGATTGTACATCAAAATGCAAATTGATTATGAACGATTTGCTGTTCCTTTTTAAATGTATAATAAAATTCCCTAGACTTTTTCCTTTTCCTTCCTTTCCTCTTCTCCACTCTAGAGATGGCTACCTATGGACAAAAATATGTGTGTATGAGCATGTGTGTTGCGGGGGGGGTGTATGTGTACAATATACTATTACTTCACTTTTAACTCTTTGTTAAAGTAGGATTCTGCTTCCAGGGTGGAGGGTGCATTTTCCCAAGCTTCAGGGGTTTTGCATTGCTCTTTTCAGAGATGTTTCTAGGGACCTGTAAGTTTTTAGTTCTTTCAAGGTGGTATGATCTAAGGAGGTATTTACTCCCCTCCTGGCCTGTACTCTGGTTTGTGAACAAGCCCTGTTTTCTGCCCTGCATTTGTTAGGTGACTTTCCCGTCCATTGTGGCCATAAACTCTGTTACTCTAGTACTCTTCCTCGTATTGAACTGCCATCCAGGATTGCAACCCACACCTAAGTACAGGCAAAGCAAAAGAGTCCTGCTTCAATGCCAGGAAAGAAACCCCTGTTATTGCTTCTGACAAGTTGTTCCAAGTTCTTACCATCTGTGGGCTGAGGAATCTGGAAGCAGTCACTGCTATTGCTGTTGCTGTCCCTGTTGATTCAGTCACTCCCAAAGCCTGCTACTGGTCCTGCTTTGCTACTGCCAGGCTATGATATAGCAGCCTAACATTGGACTAGGCTTCTCACCTTGGTGCAACAGGTACTTCCTGGCAACTTTCCAAGTTCTTTTGGGCTGGAAATTTATTTGAGTGAGATATTCCCATTCAATAAATAAACTTTAAGTAGTTGCTCAAGCGATGGCCCCTTTAATAAAAAAAATAAAAAAATTAAACTGGGAGGATAAGACCTCAGTGTTACTGGATAAAAAAGAAAAAAAATTACTATTTATTATTTAAATCCACTGTCCTAGATGGGTGGAAATTGGTCCTCCAGTCTATGAGATCCATAGTGAATTGTGTTTGAGGCTTCATCTTTCAATAAGAAATGTAGCCAGTAAACACAGAGGACAAAAAAGGATCTTTTGGGGTGGAATAGTGGAGGAAGAAGAGGAGGAAGAAAAGAACTGCTATTCACTCACAGGCTGTGTTTGGCCTTTGTTCTCAAAGAGGACCATGACATCAAGATGATGACATAACTTGAAGTTGACTGATTTGAGTGACTGAGGGCTGTGCAAGGTCACCAATCTCACTTTCTTCCCCTGAGCCATCTGGATCCAGTGGCCTGGTATTCATCAAGATGACTGGAGATAGCCCAGGATGCAATGTGAGACCCTAACCCTTTCAAGCTAAGGTCTTCTAGCATTCTCACTTTGAGTGAGATACACTCATTTAATGAATAATCTTCTTTAAGTAATTGTTCAAGGAATAGCCCCTTTATGCTATAATCCAACACAAAGGCAGAGATATTAAAGGCATCATTTTAAGATCATGATGCAATGGATGGAAGATGTTATTCAACTGTTAGTCTTAAGGTTGAAATGTTTACATCACCATATGGGAAGATGATAGCTGTAATGCTTGAAAATGGTATATTTTTAGTGACATTTAGAAGGGGTATATATGGACGGGGGGGGGATAAGTTGAATTTGATATGATGATAAAAATAATTAATCTAAGGGTGAAAGAAAGGATTGTAAGGGCACAATAGGGTAAATTACATCACATGAAAAGGCCCAAAAGGTCTATCATAGTAGATGGAAAGAAGGGAGTGGAGAAAGCATTTTTTGAACCTGAGACTCATTGAGTTTGGCTCAAAGATGGAATAATATACACATTGAATTGGTTATAGAAATCTATCATAGTCCATAGGGAAGTAGGATGGAAAAGGGGAAAGAAAAGTGAGGGAGTGAATAGAAGGCAAGGAAGAAGTAGTAGGGGAAAGGGAAAAGAAAAGAGAAGGAAGATGATTGAAAGGGGGTAGATTAAGGGAGGCAGTAGTCAGAAGTAAAACACTGGTGAAGAGACAAAGCATGCAAAGAGAAAGAAATGGATAAATGGGGGAAATAGAACGGAGAGAAAGAAACAGTTATCCTAATTATGAATGTGAATGGGATGAACATTCCTGTAAAACTGAAGCAAATAACAGAGTGAATTAAAACCCAGAACTGCACAGTCTGTTGTCTACAATGAATACATTTAAATCAGAGGGATACATACAGAGTAAAGACAAAATGCTAGAGCAGAATATATTATGCTTCAGCTGAAGTAAAAAACAGCACAAGCAGCAATCTTGTCGTTAGGCAAAGAAAAAGAAAAAAAATAGATCTAGTACAAAGAGATAAAGATGGAAACTACATCTTACTCAAAGATACTATAGACAATAAAGTAATATCAATAGCAAATACATATCCTCCAAGTGTTATAGCATCCAAATTCTTAGAGGAAAAATCAATCAATTACAGGAAGAAGTAGACAGCAAAAGTACGCTAGTGGAGGACCTCAATCTCCCCCTCTCAGAGCTGGATACATCTAACCCTACACACACAAATAAAATAGAAACTAAGGAGATGAATAGGATTTTAGAAAACTTAGATATGGTAGATCTCTGGAGAAAACTGAATTGGGATATAAAGGACTATACATTTTTCTCAGCAGTACATGGCACATACCCAAAAATTGACCACATACAAGGGCATAAATACCTCATAATCCAGTGCAGAAAGAAACATTAAATGCCACCTTTTCAGATCATGATACAATAAAAATTACAAATAACAAATGATCATGGAAAGACAGAATAAAAATTAATTGATAACTAAATAATCTAATCTTAAAGAATGGGTGGGTCAAACAACAAAGCATAGAAATAATCAAGAGTTTCATCCAAGAGAATGTCAATAATGAGATAACATAACAGAACTTATGGGAAGGGACCAAAACAGTTCTTAGGGGAATTTTTTTTTATCTCTTGCATTGCTTGCATGAATGAAATAAGGAAATCAATGAATTGGGCATGCAACTAAAAAAGCTAGAAAACTGCAAATTAAAAATACTCAATTAAATACCAAATTTAAAATTCTGCAAATCAAAGGAGAAATAACAGGATTGAATATAAGAAAACTATTGAACTAATAGATAAAATTAAGAGCTGATTTTACTACAAAAAAAATAAAATTGTGGTGAATTTACAACAAATGAAGAGGAAATGAAAGCAATAAATAGCAGCTATTTTGCCCGACTGTATGCCAAGAAATCTAAAAGCCTAGGTGAAATAGATGAATATTAACAAAAATATAAATTGTCCACATTAACAGAAAAGAAATAAAATGCTTAAATAACCACATGTGAGAAAAAAAAATGAGCAAGCTAACAATGAACTCTGTAAGAAAAAGTCTCCAGGGTCAGGTGCATTTACAAGTAAATTCTACCAAATATTTAAAGAAAAATTAATTCCAGTTCTATATAAACTGTTTGGAAAAATGGGTGAAGGAGTCCTATGAAATTCTTTTTGTGATACAGATATAGGGCTGATACCTAAATCAGGAAAACCCAGAAGAGAAAAAATAAAACTATAGACCAATTTCACTAATGAATATTAATACAAAAACTTTAAAGTATTAGCAAAGTGCTTATACCAACTTATCATGAGGATTATACATTATGTCTAGGTGGGATTTCAGGTCTGTAAGGAAAATTATCAATATAATTGCATAAGAAAATTAACAGAAATTGTGTTTTTCTTAATAGATGTAGGAAAATATTTTAAAATACAGCACCAATTCCTATTTTAAAAATACTAGAGAGAATAGGAGTAAATGGAGTTTTCCTTAAAATAAGTAGCATATCTCTAAAATCATAAACAAACATTATATGTAATGGAGATAAACTAGAAAACATCTAATAAGAACAAAGGTGAAAGAAGTATATCCCTTACCGCTATTATTCAATATTTTAGTAGATATGTTAATTTTAGCAATAAGAGAAGGAAAAGAAATTGAATTAATTAGAACAAACAATGAGGAAATAAAAGTATCACTCTTTGCAGATGATATGATGGTATAATTAGAGAACCCTAAAGAATCAACTAAAAAACTACTTCAAATAATTAACAACTTTAACAAAGTTGCAATATATAAAACAAACCCAAATAACTCATTGACATCATTTATACTAGGACAAAAATCCCAGTAACAAGAGATAGAAAGAGAAATTCCATTTAAAATAACTGTAGACACTACAATATATTTGGGAGTCTCCCTGCCAAGACAAACCTTGAATAAACATGAACACAATTACAAAACATTTTTCACACAAATAAAATCAAATCTAAACAACTGGAAACTGACATTAGCTCATGGATAGAATGAGCAAGAAGAATTCACTGGGAGAACAGAAAAAGGAGAGGTAGAATGGGATAGAAGTTCCCATAATAATGTGCTCCCAAGGCATTCAAGAACCTCAAACTCCTAACTGTAACCCCATTCCTTCTTCCTTTTCATTTTTTCTGGCTTCCTATTGACTTGGTACTGACCACCCTTAAGGCATGTCAGGATTTAATATGCTGGGTCCCCTCTTCTGAGGACAATGGCATTGCACTTTTCTGACATAAAAGAGGTCTGAAAGAGATTTTACATTAGAGGAGAAAACGGGGAAATGGGGAGGGGACACAGGGAACTTACTCTCATTGGAACTGATTTAAAGAAGAAATAATATACAAACTCAGTTTGGTATAGAAATCTATCTTTCTATACAAAAAAGTAGGAAGGTAAGGGGAGAAGAGATGAGGGGTAGGAGCTGATAGATCGAATGGCACTTTTGGGGAGGTGCAAATTAGAATCAGAACACTCTTGAGAAAGTACAAAATAAAATATGATCGAGGGAAATACAAAACATAATCATGACTGTGAAAATTTTTTCAATGAGTTTCTCTGATAAAGATTTCATTTCACAAACAATTTAGAACTATTCCCAAAAGGCTATAAAACTTTGCATACCCTTTGATCCAGCAATAACAGTACTAGGTTTGTATCTCAGAGAGATTTTTAGTGGCAGCTTTTTTAGTGGTGGCAAAGAATTGGAAATTGAGGAGTTGGGAAATTGCTGAACAAGTTGTATATGATTATGATGAAATACTATTTTACTTTAAGAAATGATGAGCGGAATGCTTTCAGAAAAAAATATAGAAAGATGGACATGGACAGATGCAAAGCAAAGTGAACAGAACAAGAACATCGTGCACAGTAACAGCGATATTGTATGATGATCTATGAATAATAGCTATTCTCAGCAGTACAATGATCCAAGGCAATTGTCTAGGACTTAAGATGAGAGGTACTGTCCATTTCCAGAGAAAGAGCTGATAGATCCTAAATGCAAGATAAAAGATACTTTTTTCTTTTTTTTTTCTTGGAGTTTTATGTCTGTTTCTATAGCAGAATAACTTAAATATAAATCCATTTTGCATGACTACGCATGTATAACTGATGTAAAATTGCTTGTCTTCACAATGGGGGAGGAGGAAGAAGGAGAATTTGGAACTCAAAACTTGAAAAAAAATGTTAAAAATGTTTTTGCATGTAATGTAGAAAAATGAAATATTAAGTTAAACCAGCATTGTTACTGTATACAATATTTTGATTCTGCTCATTTCTTTCTTCATCATTTCATGTATGTCTATCCAGTTTTTTTTAATTATCGAACTCATTTGTTATAGCATGTCTCATTTGCTTTATTAGTATTCTATCAATCACTTTTTAAGTACAGATTTTTTTCAAATCAAGCCTTGATTTGTAGTGTTTGATAATTTCTAATGTGTCAGTGCTTACACTGAAAATTTAATAATTAGCTTTCACAAGTTAATTCAAGCTTCCTCCAGCACACTCTTGTATTCAAGAAAAAGGTGTATTTATGGTTCACAGGAGTGAAATCTAGTCGATGGTGGTAAAGAAGTTTAAGGACAAGCATTGTGGATTATGAACTCATTTAGAATAACAGTAGGGAATATGGTAGAATGAAATACCATAAGTCAAGTAGAGAAATCATAAAACTGGCTGTTAGTTGATAATAATATGGATAGAAAAAGGAAAAACTGATATAGATGGTGATATCAAAAAAGAGAGGCTCTGGAGTTATATTGATAGAATAGAGAGATAGCAGAAATCAAGGAGCAAAATATTTGTCCTCTCTGTGAGCAAGGTGACATGGGAGAAGCAAAGGATTTATAATGTGAATTTTGAAGAAATACACAGGAATAAGTAAAATTGTATTTAAAGAAAGAGAGTGAAAAGAGTTTATGTAAAATATTGAATATTAAATCAAATTTATTCACATTGTAATGTTGCAATGTTGTAACAGGAGCTCCATATGGTAACATGAAAAGCAATAGTTGGTGGGGTAGATACAGGTGAAGTGGAATTAGGCTAAGGCTTCAGGTGAAGAGGAGAGTTAGGGAGAAGATAGTAGGGGGTAAAGTTTTGCATTTTGGACAGTAATTGTGGAAGGCATAGATGAAGGATGTAGGATGAGGAGAGGTAGGCTTGAAAGACACTTTATTGATGGATAGCAACAGGGGGTGATGAGTAGACTGTGTTTTCTCATCAGAAGTGGTTGTTGAAATAATCAGTCCTAAACTTCCTATTTGAAGTTGATGAATTGATGTGTAGAGTTCTGATACGTTGGCATGACCCCACAAATTTGCCTTCTAAGTTACTAGGCTCAAAAGTTATTGGTAGCAACAACAGCAGCACAGCAGCCTCCAAATTAAGATACTGAGGCTATATTTATGCACACAATCCAGTCAACATTTTTATTGAATTGGCAATACCGCTGGTCATTTATTTGAATAAATTGACTACTTTTGACTGAACTCATTAATTAGTCAGCTCCAACAAAATGAAACAGGCAGTGACTACAAGCATAGTTAACAACAGTTTAAAATGTTGAATCTGTCATTCTTTTTCATCCAGTGTTACTTGCATACACATAATTAGCAGAATTTAGTGTAAACATTTGTCCCTCCAAGGTTCTAGTTATGCCAATAGCTTAAGTTTTAGATAGTTCATATTTCGATTAAAAGGACATAAACCAAAACTTGTTTTGAGTTAGAATATCCATTGAGATGAAATACATAAATGCATAAAACAATGTAACAGTAATATAAGGTAATAAATAATCATTGAGATGCAGGGTATTATAATGTGAGAAACATTAGACTTTTTTTTAAAGGACGTTTGCTATTGTTTGCTTGTTCAGGCATATCTGACTCATCATGACCCTATAACTTACTAGTCCATTTAATTCCCCACTGACTCTCAAAATCTGTCCAAGTTCATATTTGCTACTACCATTACATTATATAGCCACCTCTTCCTTTGCCATCTCATTTTGCTTTCAATTTTTTTCCCAATGAATGCCATCTTCTCATTATGGGGCCAAAGTATTTAAATTTCAGCTTCAGTATTTGACCTTCTGGTGAATAGTCTGAATTAATATTTATTGACAGATTGGATCTCTTTGATGTCTAAGGAATTCTCAGAAGTCTTCTCCAACACCTCAGTTCAAAAGCATTGATTTTCCAATGCTCATTTTTCCTTAAATTCCATCTTTCATAGCCATATATTGTTACTGGAAAACCATAGCTTTGACTCCATGGAACTTTTTGGGAATGCAACATTTCTTCTTTTTAATGTTTGCAGACTTGCCATGGATTTCCTCCCAAAGAGGAAGTATCTTAATATCATGGCTAAAATCATCTTCTGCAGTGATCTTTGAGCCCAAACAAAATCTCACTCTGCTTCCACTTCTACTTCATCTATTCATCAAAAAGTAATGGCTGCAGTTGCCAAGATCTTACTTCTTTGATGTTAAGATTCAACCAGTTTTAATACATGTCTATTTCACCCTCCTCAAGAGGACTTTTAATTCTGCTTCACTTTCTGGTATCAGAATGGTATTGTCTTCACAGTATTAATTTCTATCCTGGCAACCTTAATTCTGACTTTTGATTCATCCAGCCTGGCATTTCATATGATATACTGTACATATAAGTTAAATAATTAGGTGACAATATATAATTTTGTCATACACCTTTTCCAGTCTTAAGCCAATCATTTCTTCCATGTTCATTTTTATCTGTTGCTTCCTGATCAGTAGATAGGTTGCTCAGAAGGTAAATAAGATGATCTGACATTCCCATCTCTTTGAGAACATGACACATTTTGTTGTGATCCACAGATTTGAAAATTTAATGTAGTCAGTTAAGAAGGGGTTTGTTTTGTTTTGTTTTGCTTTTTAATTCCCTTGATTTCTCTATAATTCAGTGAATGTTTGCAATTTTATATCTACTTTTGCCTCTTCAAAACCAGCCTACTGTTCCAGTAATTATCACTTCACATATTTCTGAAGACTTTCTTAACCATAACTTTTCTGGAGTGTGCAATGAGAGCAATTGTTTGGTAATTTGAACATTCTTTGGCATTGTTCTTTATTATTAGAATGTAAACTGATCTTTTACAGTCCAGTGGCCATTGTTGACTTTTCCAAATTTCCTGGCATATTGAGTACAACACATTAACAGATTTTGAAAAGCTCAGCTGGAGTTGCATCACCTCTGCTAGATTTGTTGTTAGAAATGCTTCATAAGTCCCACTTGACTTCATTCTCCAGGAAGTCTGGTTTTATATTCATAGCCAAACCATCATGATTATTGGTAATTTCTTCTATAGTTCTTTGGGACATACTTTTTAAAAATATAATTAACTAATTTATTTTTAGTTTTCAACATTTACTTCCATAAGATTTTGTTTCAAATTTTCTTCGCCTCCCTCTGCTCCATTTCTCCCAAGACAGTATGTAATCTGATATAGGGTCTATGGATACATTCATATTAAATATTTTTTCACACTAGTCATGATGGAAAGAAGAATTAGAACTAATGGGAGGGACCACAAGAAAGAAGAAACAAAACAAAACAAGAAAAGAAAAGGAGAGCAAATAGTATGCTTATTCTTATTTTATCCAGCATCAGTTCATCTAAATCTTTCCAGGTTTTCCTGAAGTCAACCTGCTCATCATTTCTTAGAGTGCAATAGTATTTCATCACATTCACATACCACTTTTTCATTCATTCCCCAGATGATGGTCATTTCCTCAATTTCCAAGTTTTTGACACTGAAAAAAAGAGCTGCTATGAATTTGTTTGTACATGGGAGTCCTTTTCCTACTTTTATGATCTCTTTGGGATATATACCTAGAAGTGGTATTGATAGGTCAAAGGGTATGCACAATTTTATAGCCCTTTGGGTGTAGATCCAATAGCTTTCCAGAATGGTTGTATCAGTTCACAACTCTGCCAACAATGCACTAGTGGTCCAATTTTTCCACATGTTCTACAACATTTTTCATTTTCCCCTTTTGTCATGATAGCCAATCTGATAGCAGTGATTTGATTCATCAGAGTCATTCTGATTTGTATTTCTCTAATCAATAATAATTTAGCACATTTTTATATGACTATAGATAGCTTTCATTTCTTCCTCTGAAAACTGCCTGTTCATTTACTTTGACCATTTATCAATTGGGGAATGACTTATACTCTTATAAATTTGACTCCTTGGGGTATTCTTGCCACCACTTCACAATATCTTTTGGTTCTGGCAAGTCCCTATCATTTTTGCTTTTTTATAGCCATTTTTGCATGAAACATTACTTGGTATCTATACCTTTTTAACAAGACCTCTTGTCTTCCCCCATTTTATTCTTTTCTTCTATTCCTTTGCATTGTTCATTTAATGAAATCTTCTTATCTCTCATTGCTATTCTCTGTAATTCTGCATTAAGTTGGATATATATTTCCTTTTTTCCTTTACCTTTTGCTTTCTTCTTTCCTCAGTTATTTGTAGAGCCTCATCAGGCAGCATTTTGCTTTATTGTTCTTCTTGCCTCATATCCTAGCTGTGTGCTCCTAAGTAAGTCATCTTGCCTTCCTTGGATCACTTCAGTCATTTGCAAATTGAAAGAACTGAACTATATGCCTCCTATAATCACTTCTACTTCTAACTCTAAATTTATAATTTACTACTCTTATAAAAGAAAAAAAAATACTGTTAGAGAAGTACAGAATATAGATGATTGTGGAATTCATTTGCCAGTACATGTATTCTTAAGAAGATACATTTTGATCTGTTCCCAGAAGTTCATGTGTGAGTGTGTGTGTGTGTGTGAGTGTGTTTGTGTAAAAGCAAGCACCCTGACATGCACAGGAGGACCTGCTATCACAGGTCCTTAGATCTGCATTTCTAAAAGGAAAGCAATGTTTGAGAGGTCAACAATCACTATAATCAAGCACATATATCATTCACTTAGTTTGGGGTAAAAAGTCAGCACTCTGAACTTCACAGAAAATACAGAGAAATCAAAATCAACACACATGCTACCAACTGTCTGACTGTCATATACATTGCTTGGTTGTTTGGTTGTTGTCCTTCGTCTTCCAAGAGGATCAAAATGACATCACCATGAAAAAGTGAAATTTCAATGGATCTGACTGTGATGATCAGAATAATATGAGCTTGGAATGCTCTACCATAGGTCAGGCACAGATATTTTGTGTCAATATTTTGGGTGGATATCCCAAATTTGTGGATTCTGCCTTTACTTTGTGCTGTCTCAATTTTACTTTGCTCAAAGACCCCAGCACCCTTTCTGATGTAAGCATGCCATGCTGAGCAGTCCTGTGGCAGTGTCTTCCATGTTGCACAGACAAAGCCAAAATTCTCTCAGTTAGAAGCTGCAGAATTTGGTGTTGAGCAGACTGGTGTAAAAAAGCTAAGGGCAGGTGCTAATTTATCTTCTTGTTTTGTTTCCCAGATCATCCCTGGTACTAGCTTGTTAAGTGTCAAGGAGAGGTGGTGTGGTCACAGGAGATCTCCTCAGCTTAGCTGAGGCAAAGGCAAGCTCAGAGGTTAGTGATCCAAGCTGCCCTATTGTCTTTCCATTGTCCCTGGAGTGCTGAGGCACGCCTGGATCCTAGTGGGTTTCTACACTCTCTGTGGCTCCTCTCCTATCACCAAGGCACACCTGGCTCCTAGAGTGAGTTTCCACCACCCTGGGGCCCCTCTCCTTCCATTTCACCTCTGCCAGAGTAAGAGGAATCCCCCTAAGCTATTTTCCTAGCCTCAGGTGTTATGAGACTGCCCTGCCAGCTGTTCCAACTAATCCAGGATTTTTCTAGGGAAATATTTTATGGTTCTTTTGAGGTCAACAAGGGGGGAGGAGAGAGCATTTACCTTTCACTCTGCCATTGTGGCTCCTGGAAGTTCAAGTAGGTGACATAGATATTTAGTCTGTGGGCTGAAAGTCTTAGAAGTTGCTGGGGCTGATATCTGGTGCTCAGTGTCTGTCACTCCTTTGGCTCTTCTGGTCTCCCACCCTGCACTGCCACTCTGCCTTTTCGCCTTGCTGCTGATGCCTGCAGCTGTCCCAGGGATTTCCCACTTGCCGCGCCACCACGGGACAGGCTACGTTGTGTGCTGTGGGATCACCCTCATGGAACAGATCCTTCCCACTGACCTTCCAGACTGTCCTGGGCTGTGAATCTGCCAAAGTCTGTCTCCCATTGGATTCTGCAACTCCAAAATTTGGTCAGATTCTCATTTTTAGAGTTATCTGAAGGAGTTTGTCTAAGAGCTTAGGTGAGCCGTTGCTCTCACTCAGCCATCTTGGCTCCCCAAAGCCAAAGTTCTTGAGAGAAACCTTGATAGTGTCCTTGTATCACTTCTTCTGGTCAATATGTGATCACCTGCCCCATGTTGAGTTCTCAATAAAATAGTCTTTTTGGCAAACGTACATTTTTCATTTGAACAACATGGCCAGCCCATCAGAGTTGCACTCTCTGAAGCATAGTTTGAATACTTGGCAGCTCAGCTCCAGCAAAGACTTCAGTATCTGGTACCTTATCCTACCAGTGATCCTCAGAGTCTTCCTAAGACAGTTAAAATGGAAGCAATTCAGTTTCCTGGCATGGTGCAGGTATGCAACGATGAGGTCAGCACAACAGCTCTGTAGACCTTCAGCTTGGTAGTCATTCTAATACCTCTTCTTTCCCAAACTTTTCTTCTGAGCTTTCCAAATACTAAGCTAGCTCTGGCAATGCGTGCATCAACCTCATTGTCAATGTGTACATTCCTGGAAAGTACACTACCAAGGTAAGTGAACTTATCCCAGCATTCCAAACTTTTCCATTTGTTGGAACCATGGTGGTGGCTGATGGAGTACCTGTGTTTTCTTGGTGTTAATTATAAGGCTAAAGTTAACACAGGCATCAAAGAATTGATCTGTTGTATCTCAGCTTCAGAGGCTGCATTGAGTGCACAATCATCTGCAAACAGAAAATAATGTACCAATCCTTGCTCCTCTTTGGTCTTGGCTTGTAGCCTTTTCAAATTGAAGAACTTGTCATCAGTATGTTCATCCCCATTGAAAGCATTTGTCAACATGGATGAAAACATCATGCTAAAAAGCATGAGAGCAAGCACACAGACCTTCTTCACTCTATTAGTGACTGGGAAGGCGTGAGAGCATTGTCAATTATCTAGAACCCGGGTAAACATACCATCATGAAAATGATGTACAATATTGATGAACTTCTCTGGACAACCAAATTTTAACATAATTTTCTATAAGCCCTCATGATTAACAGTGTTAAAGTCCTTGGTCAGATCTACAAACATTGTGTACAGACCTCTGTTCTGGTCCTGGCATTTCTCTTAGAGTTGTCAGGCAGCCAACAACATATTGACTGTTCCTTAACCTTTTCTGAAGAAACACTGGCTCTCAGGCATATGACCACACTCCAGGTGAAGAATCAGCCCATTAAGGAGGACTCTAGAAAGAATTTTGCCAGCAAGGACTAAGAGAGAGATCCCCCTGTGACTGTCACAGGACAATCTATTCCCTTTACCCTTACAGAGATGAACATTAGAGGCATCCTTGAACTCCTGGGGGATAACCTCCTCCTACCATGTATGAGCAATGGTCTCCCTACCTTGTAAATATCAGCTGGAATAGAATCAGCACCAGGTGCTTTGCCATATGAAAGGAGCCTAATGCCCATCAAAATATCTTCTTCAGTTGGAAGTTCAGCTAAGGAGGGACTGACTTCAACCCGAGGTAAATGGTCAATGACCTCAGCACTGATTGATGATAGTCTGTTGAGAACACTATGGAAGTGTGCAGCCCATCTCTCTAGTGTCATGTCCTTATCCCTAATCAATATCTTTCCATCAGCACTGAGTAGGTGTGATGCACCATAGGTTTTTGGTCCATAAATAGCTTTCAGGGAATCATAAAAGTGCTCTAGATTATTACTATCAGCATAAAACTGAATTTCATCTGCCTTCTTATTGTATCAGGAATCCTGAATCTTTGCATGTACTTTGCTTTTGATGGAATAAAATGCTGCCTTCTTAGAAGTGAATGAACCTGCTGGTAAATCCTATGGAGTTGTCATTTTTAATTTAGCAACTTCTGAATTTCCCCATCATTTTCATCAAACTAATATTGGTCTTTGTGATCATTCTGACCCAGATGAACAGTGCTGTACACCAAATCTCTGAAAGCTTCCCACTCCTTTTCTGCTCCACTGTTGCCAACTGTGTGTTGGCTCAACTTTCCCTCCAAGTCAGCAGCAAACTGTTCATGCTCCTAGAAGAGCTCTAATTTGTTGACATTAATTCTTCTGGTAGTGATTTGCCTTGGTGGTGGAACTGATAAGTCTATGATCAATCCAGAGCTCTGAACCACACATTGCCTTTGTCACTCTCACATCTTGTCTGTCTCTTCTCCTTACAATCAAATAATCTATTAGATGCCAATGTTTGTTGTAAGGGTGCATCTGTGAAGTTTTATTTCCTTTAGGTAAACAGAAGAGTGTTGGTGATGAGAAGTTCATGCAATGCACAAGTCTTCAGCAGTAAGTGACCATTAGTGTGGCTGTTTCCAATTTCATTTCTCTCTAGGACTCTCTGCCAAATCTGTCAATCTGAGCCTACTTTGGCATTAAAGTCACCCAGAATTATAAATTTATCCTCTTTTGGCACATTGATTATAAGGGTCTCTAACTTTCATAAAATTTTCTTTGACTTCATCAGGGTTTCTCATGGTGGGAGCATAGGCACAGATGATGGTGGCATGGCATTTTCCTGCAAGTAGCAATTGCATTGTCATGAGCTTGTCATTCACTCCTTTTGGCCCGCATATCAGCTTGTTGATTAGATTAGTTTTGAATTCAAAATCCATGCCTATTTCACAGTGCTCCCCTTTACTGAGCCCACTCTGGAAACGTGTATCCAGCTCCAATTTCAGTAAGCTGGCTTTCATTTGCCAACCTTCTTTCACTCAGGGCTGCTATTTGGATGAACTATCTGTTGAGTTCTCTTGCAACAAGAGCAGTTCTTCTTTCTTTGAGCTCTACTGGATTTTGTGTTGTCTACTAGTGTAAGTAAGTTCCATGTGTCAATGGTGAATGGAATCAACTTTGCAGATGTTTTCCTACATTTTTTTGTGTTTCAACCACATAGTGGGTTTCCTCATCTGCCATGGTAATCAGGCCAAGGTTGGGTAGGTAGAAAATGTTTAAGGTACCTTTTCTAGCCCCCTTGCTCACACAAAGAGGTGAGCAGTGCAATCCTTAAAAGGCTCTTCCAACATGTAGAGGATTGCCGAGCCCCTCTACTGTTTCCATTGAGAAATAACTCTATGGCCTGGGGCTGCCTGTGTGCAGGGTTGTGACTACAGCTCCTAGTGTATCCACATCTGCTGCTTCATCACTTGCCTCTCACCACAGGACTTTGAGAAAAACAGTGAAATCGTATGGGTGATGTCTTTTGATTCATGAGTAAATTGGATTTAAATGAGGCAGAGTTGCATGAAGTCGTCAATCTCACTCTCTCTTCCAGAATCATCATAGTCCAGTGGCAGGACAGAATCAAGACAGCTGGCAAAGGCACAGGATGCAGTTGATGACCTTGGCATCTTTGGTGTCTAATCAAGCTCTAAGTGCTTCACATCACCTTTTTCACCTACCTTCATGGCCGTTGGAACAAATTGTTCTCATCTGCCCATTCCACCAGAGGAAGTCTTCACATGCTTAGGGTAGACACCTCCCAACTCACCAATAGGTCTGAGAGCCCTTGGTTACTCTCAACCTTGTTTGACATGTCTGCGGAAACGATTTACCAGGTGTGGCTGCTGCGCATGCTGCAGCTTCTTGGAGCCACAGGTAAGAGTTTGGTGGCAAGGTGGAAAGAGCCCCAAAAAGGGATCGGCATCAAAAGATCCCGTTTTGCTTGCCATGGCACACTGGCAGTTAAATAATCAGGAATAGCATTACGGATTATGGAAAATAGCATAAAGTAAAGGTAGGTTATAGAGTAAGCATGACATGGATGATGATATTAGTATAAGATTAGCAATTATCTGTTATGATTTTTGAGAAAATGCCAAAGTAAAATATATTTTCAGATTGTAAATGCAAAAGTATAGGATGGACTCCAAAAAATTATGTTGCAGATTAAAATGAATACTTGTTCATGAGTTTGACATATTGACCACTGCAACTTAATATATTGATATTTGTTTTTAGTAAAAATATTCAGTGATTTTAAATAATTTGGGGCAGGTATATGGCACAGTAGATAAAGTGTTGGACATTGAGTCAGGATGACCTGAGTTCAAATCTATCCTCAGACACTTACTAGCTGTGTGACTATGGGTAAATCATTTAACCTGTATTTGAATCAATTTTCTCTGCTGTAACATGGAGAGAATAACAGCACTTAAATCTCTGGGTTGTTTTGATAAGTAAATGATATAATATTCATGAAGAGCTTAACATAGGACCTGGCACATATTGGGCACAATGGAAATGCTTATTCTTCCTCAACCCTTCATTTTGAATTGATGTAGCTCTATTTTCCATGGCTTAATCCACTTGAGATTAAATGACACAAATAAATATCTGACCAATAAACCTGGTAAACACATCTTGGATCTGTGATGCCCCAAGCAAAGTACAGATATCCTATCAAACCTTACCTAGGTAGTAATTAATTGGGAAAAAAATAAGAAATGCTATATAGGACAAAATTAAAAATTTATGATCCAGCATGATGTATTTGTCAGATGATAAACAAATATTTATTAGATCTTAATAAAGGCAATGTATGACTCTCAATGTTGTGAGGTATTAAAATCAATATAAAGCCAACTTTGTGACACAAAGAATTTAAAGTTTAGTTAGTGATATGTCATGGTGAGCCCCTCAGTTTGTTAAAGATCATTCTGAATTGCTTTCCTGATTATGATCTGAATATAAGAGATTTGTTTGTTTTTCTATAAATTTTTTTTGATTTATTGTTTTTTTATAATTAATTTGCTTTTTGTTTTCAACAATCACTTCCATAAGTTTTTAATTTTCTCCCTCTGCCTGACCAAAATGGCATAGAGTCTTATTAAACACATTTTCACACTAGTCAATTTGCATAGAAGAATTAAAACTAATAGGAGAAACCATGAGAAAAAAGTGGAACAAAACAAACACAACAAAAGAGAAAACAGTGTGCCTCATTTCTGAGTTCTGATTCTATAGTTCATTCTCTGGTTGTGGACGGATTTTGCATCTTGAGCCTTTTGGAAATGTTTTAGGTCCTTGCGTTGCTGTGAAGGGTTAAGTTTATCAGATACAGTCCTCACACACAAGGACTCTTACTGTGTAAAATATTCTCCTGGTTCTGCTCATTTCACTCAGAATCAGTTCATATAAATCTTTCCAGGTTTTTCTGAAGTCATCTTGTTCATCATTTGTTATAGCACAATAATATTCCCTTATGTTCATTATAAGAGATTTTCATGACTAGTATGTTTCATCATATTTGAAGAACAGGAAAAAATTCAGTCCTGGAGCTAAATTTTGGAAATTTAATTTGTGTTGACATTCTGTTATGTTGGCATGACTACAGAAATTTGCCTCCTTGGTCACTGAGCTCAGAAGTTGATGGTGGTAACATTCTAGGGCCCTTGCTAAGGCAATAGGTGAACTCTCACAGAGCTATAATACGCTATGAATCTTACAGCTGGTCAGTGGAGTACAGTTTGCCTTACTTTTATCAAGAAGATCTGTGCTCAAGGGCCCATAGGTTCTGGTTAACTCCTAATGCCTCAGGCTCATTTTTTCCCTTAAGTATACCATGTTTTCATTGTACTTGTCCTAACACAGAACACTCCAAGACACTTGAAGCTGAAAATGGAATTGACATCAAATTTGTTTTGTATGATTCCCCTTTGGGAACCACCATTTTGTTTCCTAAAATACAGGGACTTTCCTTAACTCCAATCTACCTTCCTCGTCCTAAACGTTGCATAACTCTTTGCTCTGGACTAGGATGACCTCATTTGTGATCTTGTAGTAACATTAAGGACATCCATAAAATAGGAAAATCCATCATCAATGTCTTTAATCTTTCTTTGTGTTACATCTAGACCCTTAAATCTTTAGATCAGGAGTTCTTTTTCATGGAATGGAGTACTTTTATAGTCTAAACAAATGTATGAAAACGTTCTCAAAATAATAGAAGAATGCTATTTTTAATTATAAAAAATAAGTAGGATTACTAAGGAAAAGTACATAGGATTACAGTTGTTAAAATATTTTAATTCACTGATCCCTGGTTAAGAATACCTGATTTAGATGATAAACCTTTTCTCCCATTAACCATTACTGAATGCTATTGAACTTGAGAGTTGAATAGTGATCTTTATTATGTACCTAGCAAGGAGTATACTATCCTGATCAAGCACCTTCATCTTTATATTCCCAAAGTAGAAGAGTGGGAAGCTGGTGATAGACAGCTATATTACAGTGCTAAAACCAACAAAGTTTCGAAGCGATTTAAAGAGTCAGTGAAAGAACCAGTAGCTACCTTTGTCTTTTTTGTCATATAGTACTACCTAGTTATCCCAGGCTAAATTTGACCTTAAAGTCCCTATTCTGCACATCATTATTTCATATGTGCAAGGGGCATTCCAGAAATTCCCATCCCTTGAATCAAATACCTAAAATACTCACATTATCCCCTATTTGTCCTAGAATATAACCTTAAAATTATTGATTAGACTTTGTTTCCCAGGGACTATGCTTAACCACCTATGCCCATCTCTATTGGAAAACAAAAACAATCATATTCCTTACTGGTATTCAAAATTACCTAATAAAACCCATATAAAGAATAATGCCCTGTGTTAGGAGCCCATCATAACTTACTAGCCCTTAAAATCTGGAAAGTCTTTTTTATCCCCTATGCATATTTGGTATATGTATAGCTATATGCTTAGTACCTATAAACTTGTGTGTTTTCAATATGATTCAAACATTAAACAAAAAGGATTCCTATTGACTCATTCATGGCTACACTTGGTATTTCAAATGGAATTTAAATTCATTATGTTCTGCAGAACTTAGATAATCCAAATAGTGGAGACAAGGAATGAGATGGAAGAAACAAAGATCTATGTGGGGGGAATATCAAGCCTCACAGGAAATAAAACACTAAATCTGTCTTTGCTAATAAAATAATTGTGAAACAAAGTGAATCTTGGGCCTAAAGCTAAACAAAATCTTGGAAACTCTATTTTGAATTGGTCTCATAAAAAAAATTCATAATCCAGTGGTTGTTGCCCTTTGTTTTTGAAGAGGACTGAAATAACATCACCCTGATAAAGCCAAGTTTCAATGTGTCCAACTGTGGTTGATCTGAAAAATATGTGCTTGGAATGCTCTACTACAAATTGGCACAAATGCTCCAGGTGAATATTTGGGGTGCATACTCTAAATTTGTGCATTCTGCATTTCCATTGAGCTGTTTCAATTCTGCTTTGCTCATCGAGCACAACATCTTCTCTGATGTGGGCATGCCATGCTGAGCAGTCCTATGACAATGTCTCCCATGTCACACAATCAAAAGTTCTTGATAAATATCTTGACAGTATTCTTGTATCACTTCTTCTGATCATCATGTGACTGCTTATCTGCATGAGTTCTCCATAAAATAGTCTTTTTTGACAAGCATATGCTTTGCTTTGAAAAACGTGGCCAGCTCATCATTGTTGCAGTCTCTGAAGCAGAGCTTGAATGCTTCGCAGTTTGGTTTGAGTAAGGACCTCAGTGTTTGGTACCTTATTCTACCAGGTGATGTTCAGAATCTTTCTAAAACAATTCAAATGGACCTGATTCAGTTTCCTGGCATGTCACTGGTATATAGTAATGAGGTCAGAACAATGACTCTGTAGACCTTCTGTAGACTACCTTTGGTAGTCAGTCTAATTTCCTATCACCCTGGAGCTGATAGACTGGACAACAATCCCCCACCCACTTAGCACAAAATAAATGCAATTTCTAAAGAGTAATTGTCATTCCTTGAGTCATTACTTAAAGAAGCCTATTCATTGAATGGCTTTATCTCACTCACCCAAGTTCCACTTAAGCGATATTTTCTGGACCCTCCTGGCTTAAGACTGATTGTCAACAGTAATTGTTGCTGTTTCCCTCCCAGCCTGATTTAGCTATTTTTCTTTGCCTCATTAAAGGGGCCATCCCCTGATGACTTCTTAAACACGCCTATTCATTGAATGAGCATTACCTTACCCTAAGTGAGTACTGACTAGGCCTTGGTCTAAAGGGTCCAAGGTCTCCCATTGAATCCTGGGTCATCTCCAATCATCCTGATGAATATCTGGTTACTGGATTCAGATGGCTCTTGAGTGACCTTGCACAGCCCTCCCTCACTCACCACAAAGTCAGGTGCAGATCATATCATCTTTTCTCTGATGGTAAGGAAGGGCAAACACTACAACAAGTATCTCACTCTGAGAATGTGAGAAGATCTTAGCCTGAAAGGGCCAAGGTCTCCGATGGGATACTGGGCCATCTTCAGTCATCCTGATGAATATCAGGTCACTGGACCTAGATGGTTCAGGAGAAGAAAATGAGGTTGGTGACCTTGCTTAGCCTCCTTCACTCAAATCAAAGTCAACTGCAAGTCATGTCATCATCTTTGTATCATGGTCCTCTTCATGAATGAAAGAAAAACACAACAGTCTAATACCTCTTCTCTCTCATACTTTCCTTTTGAGCCTCCCAAACATTGAGCTAGCTCTGCCAATGAGTGCATCAATTTCATTATCAGTGTCTACATCCCTGGGAAGAACACTGTCAAGGTTAAGTGAACTTTTATACACAGCACTCACAACTTTTCCATTGGCTCTAATTGATGGTTCCATGTGTGGATGGTGTGGTAGTGACTGATGGAGCACCTGTGTTATCCCTCAGAATTTCAAGGATGCCTCCATAGTCCAGCTCTATAAAAGAAAAGGAAATAGACTGCCCTGTAACAATCATAAGGCTGTCTTAGTCATTGCTAGCAAGATTTTTGACAGATTCCTTTTTAATAGACTGATCATTCATCTGGAAGACAGTCATCCACCTGAGATTCAGCACAGCTTCAGAAAAGTACAAGGAATAGTTGATATGATGTTTGCTGCCCAGAAACTCCAGAAGAAATGTCAGGAGCAGAACGGAGGTCTCTGCACAATGTTTGTAGGTCTGGCCAAGGCCTTTGATACTGTTAGTTATGAAGGCTTATAAAAAATCATGTCAAAATTTGGTTGCCCAGAAAAGTTTATCAGTATTGTACACAGGTTTAATGATGGTATGATTGCCCAGTATCTAGATAACAAACAATGCTCTTGTGCCTTCCTAGTCACTAATGGAATGAAACAAGGCTGTGTGCTTGTTCTAACACTTTTTTAGCATGATGTTTTCAGCCATGTTGCCAAATGCTCTCAATGAGGATGAGTATGGCATCAAGGAGACTCCTGCATTGAAGGTAAATTCTTCAAGTGGAGAGAAAGTGGTCCATGATTTTCTGTTTGCAGATGATTGTGCAATTAATGCAGCCTCTGAAGCTGGGATGCAACAATGTATGGATGGATTCTCTGTTTTTGTGCTCATTTTGGCCTGGCAATAATAGTCTAGCATTTCATAACTGTGTAGGATAGATTCTCTACTAAATAGAATTTTATAACCCATGACCTTCTTCAATTATGTGTTAGTAACTTGACATGTGTGTTTATGTGTTCATCCTTCATTGTGGAAGAAGACCATGGCATCAGAGAAATAATGACATGACTTGCACTTGACTTTGTTTTGAGTGAGGGAGGGCTGTGCAGGTAACCAGCCTCATTTCTCCTCCAGAGCCATCTGAACCCAGTGACCAGATATTCATCAGGATGACTGGGGACGCCCCAAGATGAGGCAATTGGTGTTAAGTGACTTGCCCAAGGTCACACAGCTAGGGAATGTCAAGTGTCTGAGGTGAGATTTGAACTCAGGTCCTCCTGACTCCTGCACTGGTGCTGTATCCACTGCACCACCTACCTGCCCCTTGTACAAAAGTGGAGAAGGTTAAAAGATCTTTCAGGATCATTACTCCCCCCACCCTCACCTCTACCCTCAAATCAAAAACACCGAAGCAACTATCAACCAAGGGTCTATTTTCTCTCTTACATGAACTCTACAGAAAGTATTTTTATTACAAATTTTTTTTTTATTATCAAGATGTATAGATCTACTACATTTGGACTAGAACATGAGAATCATAAGATGTGTTTTAAAAGGAAGAAAAAATGCCACTGAAGAAAAAAAAAAGGGAAAGATCCCCTATCTGAACTAGACCAGATAGAGGAGAAGCAATCTTCAAGGAAATGGGAGCTGAAGGATTACCCAATGCTGAAGGACATCCCTATAGGATACAGGGATAACCACTTGAGTCTATAAACATCTGCCTTTTGGTAAAGTATTGTGTAAGGACATGATTGGTACTATAAAGGAACTATACTGGATCCAAAACTCCATCATTAACTTAGAAATAAGTCTGGATGTTCTCTATTCCATCATCATATTAACAATTCGGAGCCTACATAGAATGTATGCTGACAACCAAAAAGGGAATTGGATGATCATAAGGTAAATGGAGGCTTAACTTGTGAGTTCTGGAGTATTTTTCCTACTCTTACCTTGCTTTTTGGCATATTGAATTGATGCTGCTACAATAAAGCACACTGAATTGCAACGAAAACGTGATGTGGTGCCAGTTTGCTCTTCATGCACTTTCCCTGTAGACAGTATGTGACCTTACCCTTCTTATTCTTGTCTTTGCCCCCATTAAGATACCAAATCTCTACAACTATAAAGGTATTTATGGCTATATAAGGTAGTCTGTGGTAGGCAAAAAAGAATGATACAAACCAGAAATATAGGGGTGAGAATTGAAAAATGAATGATATAAGCAAGTATAGGAGCACTTAGTCTACTTGGTTCATTTCCTCCAGATTTATCCAAATAAATATTCTATCAGAAAAAAAAGCTCACACTCAGTTCTACACTCTGTATTCTGTTAATTATCAGGACAACAACCAATTTTTATAATTAATTTACAATTCAGATGAAAAACCTCATAATTCAATTAGTCCATGCTATCAATCATCTTGAGATGGATAGTTGACTCACCTCAACCTAATCATTCCAACATCCCTCTGTGACTTTCACATTCTTCATACAGTCTAATACATGACTCCATATCTCTCACAAAATAGAAACAATTGCCATAATTTTATTAAACACACACACATACCCATCCTCCTACACTAAAAAGTAATTATAACACACAAGCAAAAGCAGTTAAGTGGCATAATAGGGAGAGGAACTACATGACATCAGGATTAGTGTACTGGATTTGGTCTCAAGAAGACATGAGTTTGAATCCTGTCTCATAGACTTACTAGTTGTGTGATTCAGGACCACTCATTTAAACTCATCAGGCTCAGTTTCCTCATTTGTAAAATGAGAGTAATACTATCCACTACCTGTCAGGGTTTTTGTGATGAAAAAATGAGATAATTCATGAAAAATGTTCTACAAATCTTAAAAATATATAGATGTCACCTATCTTCTAAAGTACATTATAATTGAAATGAAATTGATATTTCCAAAAATGTTCAAGAAAGTTTGATTTTTTTTAACTTATAGAATTCCCTTTAAAAGTTTCAAGTGCAAGTTAAGTAAATTCTAGGTATATCTCAAATCTTTTATAATTGAATATCTGTAGAGTAACCATGATTTTTCATAGAAAAAAATTCCTAGAAAGACTCCTACAGAATGACATTTTCACATGAAGGTAAGAATAAAGATGATGTAGCAAATAGTGGAAATTTTAATGATGGTAGTCAATTAAACAATCCAAAGAGGGATTCATGAATAACTAAGAAAATTGGAGGCCCATGGAGGAATTTTTTTTTATATTATCTTGTACAGGAACAAAGTAAAAAATTTGGAGAATTCTAGAGTCTCTCTTGAACTTATGTAAAAAACTTGTTGAGTGGAGCCAAGATGGTGGAGTAGAAAGATGCACATACTCTAGCTCTTCTCCCATAGCCCATAAAATATCCATAAAAAATGACTCACAACAAATTCAAAAGCAGCAGAACCCACAGAGCAGCAGTGAAAGAGATATCCAGTCAAAGGTAACCTGGAAGGGTGACAGGAAAGGTCTATCACACAGGACACTGAGCAGAGCAGAACTCAGCCCAGGCTGTGCAGTACCAGGAGGAACAGGACCAGAACAGTCATCCAGGGCACAATCCCCAGTACCAGCAGAGGGTCTCAGATCCCTCAACCCACAAGCACCAAAGAAAGTTTTAGAGGTCAGAGAGAGGGCTTTCCCAACTGGGCGAGAGGGGAGCTGACTCCCCCCTAGCATTGGCACCAGGTGGCAGTGGCAGTAGAGGTGTTGGCAGTGGCACCAGCAGTAGTGGCAGCAGCTGCAGCATCCATTGTGAGGAACTCTTCCTAAAGCCCATGGGGGAATTGAGTAGCTTATCTGAATCTCAGCCTGGAACAATGTACTCGGGTGAGGATGAGCACTAGGACCCTCCTCTTGACAAAGGATTCAAAAGTCAAGTAACTGACTGATAAAGTGCCCAAAAAGGGGGGAAAAAGACCATAGAAGGTTACTTTCTTGGTGAATCCTTTCAGATGAAGAAGAACAATGCATACTGCAAGAGGAAGTCAAGACTTCTGCATTCCAGTACTTCCAAAATAAATATGCAATGTTTTCAGGTCATGGAAGAGCTTGAAAAGTGAGTCAACAGCTTGCTAAAGGAGACCTCCCCCAAAAATGCTGAGGAAAATAATACCTTTAAAAATAGGCTAAGTTAATTGGACAAAGAGGTCCAAAAAGCAAATGAGGAGAAGAAGGCTTTAAAAAGCAGAATTAGTCAAATAAAAAAGGAGGTTCAAAAGCTCACTGAAGAAAATAGCTCTTTAAAAATGAGAGTGGAGCAGATGGAAGCTAATGACTTTATGAGAAACCAATAAATTACAAAACAAAGAAAAATAGAGGATAACGGAAATACGGAAATATCATTAGAAAAAAACAACTGACCTGGAAAATAGATCCAGGAGAGACAATTTAAAAATTATGGGACTACCTGAAAGTCATGATTAAAAAAGAGCCTAGATATCATCTTTCATGAAATTATCAAGGAAAACTGCCCTGAGATTCTAGAACCAGGGGGCAAAATAAATATTGAAAGAATCCACCAAATATCTCCTGAAAGAGACCCAAAAAGAGAAATTCCTAAGAATATTGTAGCCAAATTTCAGAGTTCACAGGTCAAGGAGAAAATATTGCAAGTAGCTAGAAAGAAACAAACCAGTATTGCGGAAGTACAATCAGAATAATACAGGATCTGGCAGCTTTTACATTAAGGGATCAAAGGGCTTGAAATGGGTATTCCAGAAGTCAAAGAAAGTGAGATTAAAGCCAAGAATCACCTAACTAGCAAAACTGAGTATAATACTTCAGGAGGAAAAATGGTCATTCAATGGTATAGAGGACTTTCAAGCATTCTTGATGCAAAGACCAGAACTGAAGAGAAAATTTGCCTTTTAAACACAAGAATCAAGAGAGGCATGAAAAGGTAAACAGGAAAGACAAATCATAAAGGACTTTCTAAAGTTAAACTCTTTACATTTCTAAAGTTAAACTCTTTACATTCTTACATGGAAAGATAATGTTTGTAACTCTTGAGACTTTTCTCAGTATTTGGGTAAGTGGAGGGATTACACGCGTGCACATGCACACACACACACACACACACAAACACACCTATTTGCATAGAATGATGCTTGGATCTGAAGTATGAAATGTATTGCCAGTAGTATCAGAACAATTTAACACTCTGATATATACTAGCAGTTTCTATGACAGAAGCAAATGCATTGGAAGACTTCAGCAACATTGTATGAGCTAAAGTTAAATAAACATATGCAATCTAGAACAGGACCAGATGAGAAAGGGAAGATATGCAAAAAATAATAATAATTTGAGACTTTCCAAGTGAAAGTTCAACTTCAAAGAAATTTTGGTTCAGTTGAGTTGGTTGCACAACTGTTTCAAAAGAAAACAGACTACATTGGTTAGATAATAACTGGGGGCAAAATCAGGAAAATATGTCCATCAACTGAAAGAGAAATGCAGTGGAGAGTGAATCAGAAATCTGCATTCAGTTTCACAGACAACATATAGTGAAGGTGCCCTCAGAGGAACTAAGGCCTTTAAATGGGTATAGTGGAAGAAGAACTGAAGGTTGCTTAATTAAATATATAGATACATATACATATATGCACACATATATACGTATATGTATCTGTATATTTATATTCATACTTATATATGTATGTACATGCATCTGTGTATAGGTATGTATATGCACATATATATGCATAAACATGTATGTATATGTACATGTGTAAGTGTATATGTATATATGTATTCTAATACTGAAAAAAACCCTCAAGTTCCAAATATGATCTTTCTATATAGGACTGTAAATACTTCAACTTTACTGACACCCTGATGGCTTCTCTTTCTTGTTTACCTGTTCATGTTTCTCTTGATTGGTGTATTTGAAAATCACTTTTTATTCAGATCTTTTCAATAAGAATGCTTGAAAGTCCTCTATTTCATTGAAATTCCATTTTTTCCCTGAAATATTATACTTCGTTTTGTTAACCCTACCAACTTTGACCTCTGGAATATCGTATTCCAAATTCATCAATGCCTTAAGGTGGAAGCTGCAACTTTTTGTGTTACCATGATTAGTTTTCACAATACTTGAATTGTTTTTTTTTTTTTTTCCTGGCTTCTTGTAATATTTCCAACTTGACTTGGAACTCTGCAATTTGGTTATAATATTCCAAGGAATTTTCCTTTAGGGATCTCTTGCAGGAAGTGATCAGTGAATTCTTTGCATTTCTATTTCATCCTCTGCTTCTACAATATCAGGGTTGTTTTCCTTGAATACTTGCTTGAAAGATGATGTCTAGGAGGTTTGTTTGTTTTTTTTCTGATCATGGTTTTCAGGTAGAACAATAATTTTTCAATTATCTCTCCTTGAGGCATTTTCCTGTTCAATTGTGTTTCTGATGAGATATTTCACATTGTCTTCTTTTTTGCATTTTTTTCATTGTGATTTATAATTTTGTGATTTCTCATAAAGTCATTAACTTCTATTTGCTCCAGTCTAATTTTGAAGGAATTATTTTCTTCAGTGAGTTTTTGGACCTCCTTTTTCCATTTGGTCAATTCTGTTTTTTTAAGGCATTCTCCTCCTCATTGGGTTTTTGGACTTCTTTTGTCATTTGGGTTAGACTATTTTTAAAGGTGTCATATTCTTAAGCATTTTTTGGGTCTCTTTTAGGAAGTTGTTGACTTGTTTCTTCAACTACTCTCTTTTCTCTTCCTAATTTTTCCTCTACCCTTCTTATTCAATTTTCAATATCTTTTTTAAGCTCTTCCATGATCTTAGACCATTTCAAATTTTCTTGGAGACATGCTTTGCATGTAAGAGCCTTGACCTTGATATCTTCTTCCAGTTGTATGCTTTGATTCTACTCTTTGTATGCTTTGATCTTTCTTGTCCCCAAGATATAAGAAAATACCTTTTCACAAACCTTCTGTAGTCTTCTTTTCACCCTGTTTGGTCCTTTTCCCAGGTCAGTCACTTGACTTTTGAGCTCTTTGTTTAGTGGAGGGTGTACTCCCCCAAGTTTCAAGGTTTTGTGCAGCTATTTTCATAGATATCTCTAGGGACCTTTAAATTCTCCATTCTTCCAAAGTGGTAGGATCAAAAAAAAGATGTTTACTACTCTTCGCCTGTGCTCTTGTCTGTGAAAAATCACAAGCACTCTTTTCTTCCTGGAACTACATGTAGGACTCCCTCCCCACAACTACCACCAGTTCCACCATGCCAGCAATCCTCCTCTCCCCAGGACCACCACCCAGAACCACAACCCAGATCAATAACTAGATTCCCCCACCATCCGTAGGTTGAGAGGTGCAGAAGCAGTCACTGCTGTATCAGTGGCTGCCACCATCTTGGGACTGGGGCCAGTGCTGGATTAAGGATGGACCACATTTCTTTCTAACCCAGTGAGAGAACTTTCCCACTGAACTTTGAAGCTGTCATTAGCATATGTCAGTTGAGAAGTCAGGAAACCACTGCAGCTGCCAGTAATTCAATCTCACTGAGGTTTGTTCCAGTCCAGTCTGTGCCACCACAGCCCACCCGGGGCTGCATCCTGCTCCAAGCCTGGTACAACAGATTCTTCCTTTAGGCCTTCTAGATGGCCTTAGGCTTGAAATCTGTTTCACTGTGTCATTTTCTTGTCTTTTGCTGTTCTAGAAATTGTTCTGAGTCATTTCTACATGTTTGTAGGAGTCTGAGAAGATAGCTCAAGCAGGTACCTGATTCTACTCTGTCATTTTGGCTCTACCACCCACCTTGTTTAATTATTGATATAAGAGATGGTATTGGGTTTAGCTTTTTCTGTTTTCTTCTTAAACATATAGCCTGAGAGTGAAAAAACAATAAGGAATATGGTTGTAAAATTGTGAAAGACAAACTTTATTTCCTTCCATTCTATCTTGCACCCCATTTATTCTATTTTTTCTTTTGACTCTGTTTATGCTCAAAAGTGTTTATTTCTAATTATTCCCTCCTTCCATTTACCCTCCTTTCTATTATCCCCTATCTCCTTATCCTCTTCTCTCTTATTTTCCTGTAGTGTAAAATAGATTTTCATACCAAATTGAGTGTGTATGTTATTCCCTTCTTAAGCCCAATGTGATGAGAGTTAAGGTTCACTCTTTCTCCCTCATCTCCCCTTCTTCCCCTAGATTGAAAAAGCTTTTTTCTTGCTCTTTTATGAGAGATAATTTAACCTATTCTATTCCTCCCTGTCTCCTCCCAATATATTCCCCTCTCATCCCTTAATTCTGTATTTTAGATATCATCCCTTCATATTCAGGTTAGTCTGTGCCTTCTGTACATATGTATATAATCCCTCCAACTACCCTAATACTGAGAAAAGTCTCAAGAGTTACAAATGTTATCCTTCCATGTAGTAATTCAAACAGTTCAATTTTAGCAAGCCTCTTATCATTTCTCTTTGATGTTTACCTTTTCCTGCTTCTCTTGATTTTTGTGCTTGATAGTCAAATTTTCTATTTAGTTATGGTCTTTATATCAAAAATGCTTGGAAGACCTCCATATCATTGAATGACCATTTTTCCCCTGAAATATTATACTCAATTTTTTGCTGGGTAGGCAATTCTTAATTTTAATCTTACCTCCTTTAATCTCTGGAATATCCTATTCCAAGCCCTATGATCCCTTAATGTAGTAGCTGTGATATCTTGTGTTATCTTGATTATGTTTCCACAATACTCAAATTGCTTTTTTCTGGCTGCTTGCAATATTTTCTCCTTGACCTATGAGCTTTGGAATTTGGCTACAATATTACTAAGAGTTTTTCTTTTGGAATCTCAGGAGGCAATTGGTGAATTCTTTCAATATCTATTTTACCCTCTGCTACTAGAATATCAAAGCAGTTTTCTTTGACAATTTCTTGAAAGATGATACCTAGGTTGTGTTTTTTTATCATGAGTCTCAGGTAGTCCAATAATTTTTAAATGATCTTTCCAGGATTGATTTTCCAGGTCAGTGGATTGTCTAATGAAATATTTCACATTGTCTTCTATTTTTCCATTCCTTTGATGTTGTTTTATAATCTCTTGATTTTTCATTGTCATTAGCTTTTATCTTCTCCATTCTAATCTTTAACTAATTATTCTCTTCAGGAAGCTTTTGGACTTCCTTTTCTGTCTGACCAATTCTGCTTTTGAAGGCATTCTTCTCCTCATTTTTGGATCTCTTTTCCCATTTAGATTAGTCTATTTTTAAAGGTGTTAATTTCTTCATCATTTTTGGATCCCTTTAGCCAGCAGTTGACATGATTTTCATGCTTTTCTTGTATCACTCTCATTCATTTTCTTAATTTTTCCTCTGCTTCTTTTATTTGGTTTTCAAAATCCTTTTTGAGCACTTCCATGGCCTGAGACCAATTAACATTTTTTCCTTGGAGGCTTGGAATGTAGGAGTTTTGACTTTGTTATCTTCTTCTGTTTGTATATTTTGGTCTTCTTTGTCACCAAAGTAAGGTTCTGTTGTCTGTTTCTTTTCCAGTTTTCATTCATTTCCCCAGCCATTTGCTTGACTTTTAAGCTCTTTGTCATGATAGTTCTCTGCTAACAATTGGGGTGGGGGGTGTACTGTCAGCCACCTGATCCCCCCACAATCTGTAGATGTAGAGATTCAGAAACAACCCCTGCTGCTGCCCCTTATGCTGATGCAGCTGTAGTCGTCACCTCCCCCCCTTCTGCCACCATAGGGCTGGGTCCAAACTACCCTTCTCTCTCATACAGGTGCAACAGGATTTTTTCCCCTGACTTTCCAATTTGTCAGGAGAATTTTGGTGTTGTGAAGCCTGGAAACAACATGTGGCAGAGATTCTATCCTTCCAATGCCTACAAAGATCCTGTCTGTGTCATTGCAGTCCACAATGGCCTGTGCTCTGCTTCCAGCATGGCATGATAGATGTTTCCCTTTGATCTTCTAGGTTCTCTTGGGATAGACATTTGCTTCACTCCGTCACTATCTGCATTCTGCAGCTCCATAATTTTAGAGCCATTTTTACCAGTATTTGACTAGGTAGGAGGGGAGAGCTCTAGAAAATTCCTGCTTTTACTCTCCCATCTTGGCTCTGCCCCAATCTCCATTTAAAAATGAGGCTTACAAAAATCAAATTGTTTGTCTAGGGTAACACAGCTATTAAGTTTTTGAGTTAGTATTTGAACTCAGTTCTTCCTAGCTAAGTCTGGCACTCTATTCATTGTATCTAAAATGATCATGAAAAATATTTTGAAAAAATAAAAAAAGGTTTTGTAATTGTAAATTGTTACTCTTTTTAGGTAGTGATATAAATTATTATTTTTTATTAAATTATAAACATATTTTTAAAACATATGGTAAAGTTTTTTTCTGAAGATTTTACTCCAGGGGAAATATTCTCTATGGAATTTTTGACTGTTTTCCCTCAAATGGTTAGTAAAATAGACATTTTAAACTTTCATGGAAAATGCAAGTTTTGAAAATATTTTAACAACTACCAAAATGCTACATCAATTTATTTCCATCAAATTAAAAACAGACGATTGTTTATTTGTATCTTTTTAGACATGGATTAAAGAGGCAGAATGAAGAAAAACACAAAAGTTCTTGGAAAAATCATAGGTAGATCAGTTAGTGGTCCTAGCATCTGTTTACTTTCTTTGTCCGTTTTGGGTCCTTTTATTCTATTAGTCTCTCCTAAACTAAGTTCTCCTGTTCCTTTTCCAGAAGAGTGACCCAAAGGCAATTAACACCATTTATTTATAGAAGAGATTGATTTAAGAAGCTAAATGAGTTGTTTAGTACATATAATTTTTCCGTATTTTTAGAGCCTACCAAATATTTCCATGTCTACTTAAGTAGAATATCTGGAGCATATGGGATGTTCAGGAGGACTATCACCTCAATGTGAGGGCTTGTCAAGCCCTTTTCAGGGCCGTTCATCCACCTTTGGTGTCTACACAGCAGTCAAATCTCACCTTTTCTTCCAAAAAGCTATAGCATGTATGGTGGTCACACCTTTGTAAACTATCTGGTCTGACTTGCTAAAAAAGTGTTGAGGGTATCCCCAGGACTTCAAAACTGTCAGTGAGTTATGGGGATGTCTACTTTCAGAATATGAAAGGCACCTCCTGGCAAAATGGATGGATGAGAGCAATTTGTTCCAAAGGCCATAAAGGTTGCTGAAGCAGGAACATTGGATGTTTAGGGTCTGGTTGGACATTGGAGATGCCAAGCTCATCCATTGTGTCCTGTGATGTCATCAGTCATCTAGATTTTTTTCTTGCCACTGGACTTTAATAACACTGTAAGACAGAATATGGCTGATGACTTTGTGCAACTGCCATACTCAAATTCAATTCACACAGAAATAAAAACATCACCCAGTAATACCACTGGTCCTTTTTGAAAAACAAAGGAGAAACAAAAAAACAATAAGACCTTGAAAGTATTGTACTTTTTTTCAGTTAATAGATTATGATCTTAAGTTAGGGTATTGAAAGTTATTTTGTCCCTTTTTAATGGCTTAAAGCTGCTATGCTTTTTGACTTCTTGTGCTAGCTTTTTTAAATGTCTCATTTCTCCTCCTCCTCCTCATTCTTTTCCTTCTTCTTTCCTTCTTTTTTCTCCTTCCTTTCTGTCCATTTTTCCTTTCTTCCTTCTTTTCTATTTTTCTTTCCTTCTTTCTTCATTTTCATCTTTCTTCTTTTTCTTTCTCAACTTCATTTCTAAAAGATGAGACAATTTCTTTATATATAACTCTGGAGACAACTTCATTAAGAAAGACTAAGGTCACCCATTGTATTCTGAGCCAACATGAGTCATCTTAATCCTTTTCTTAACAATTGACAGAGGTGACTCTGGAGCAAAAGTTCAAAGTTGAGGACTTTGTGCAGCTTTGCCTCACTTAGTTAAATCCAACTCACGGACACGTCAAGATATCACCCTCATGATGTCATTGGTCCTCTTTAAGAATGAAGGTCTAAAAACAACAACAAAAATGGCCCATTTCTTTTTTTCAGTGAATGCTCTCTGATTGCACTGTTATTAAATTTTACTTTAGAGAATTAAAACATTATATAGCTTGTCATCAATACTCTTTATTTAAATAATATTTTATTTTCTCCCAATTACATAAGAAAAAAATTAAACATTTTTAAAATAATGTCTTGAGTTCAAAATTCTCTCCTTTCCCTCCCCATCCCATCCTGAGACAATAAGCAGTCTCATATGTCTCATAGGTGTGTAATCATGTAAAGATATATTTCCATGTTAGCCATTTTGTGGAGGAAAATAAACCAAAAAAGAAAGTGAAAGAGAGTAGAAAGAGAATCATTCAGATTCTATCAGTTCTTTCTCTGGAAACAGAAAGCATTTTTCATCATGAGTCCTTTGGGATTATCTTGGATCATTTTATTGCTGAGAAGAGCTAAGTCATTCACAGTTGCTCTTTGTACAATATTGCGGTACTGTGTACAATGTTCTCCTAAATACTTCTCATTTCAGTCTGTATCAATTAATCTAATGCTTTGGAGATTTTTCTGAAAACATCATTTTCCTCATTTCTTATAGCCCAATAGTATTCCTATACAATAATATACCACAACTTGTTCAGCCATTCCCCAATTGATGGACATCCCCTTAATTTATAATTCTTTGTCCCCACAAAAAGAGCAATTATAAAAATGTTAGCATAAATGAATGTTTCCTTTTTAAAAAAAACACTTTGGGATACAGTCTAATAGTGGTATTTTTTAATAGGTTTTATATTTTCATCTCACTTGTCTCATCATCAGGCAGTCAATTAAAACATCTTTTTGATGTTATTTTCTAATACCTCCCCATCAATCTCCACCTTTTGATACGTCAATTCTAACCTGACCTAGAGCTATAGATATGTGTATACATATAGTTTGCCAGAAGTATGGGTAAAATAAAATTATAAAGACTTTAAGTTATGGGGGGAGTTCTATTGTCATTTTATTTTGACCATTTAGAGCGTTTAGTTTTTTATTTTTGTGTTCTATATTGGAAAACAAAAGTCACTGGAATTATCCTTTGTCATCTTGGAATTTGTTTTGCTTTTATTTTTTTCTCTCTTGATTAATAGTACTTTTATTTTCTTTTCCAATTGCATATAAAGATGGTTTTCAGTGTTCAGTTTTATAATATTTTCACTTTCAAATTTTCTACTCCCTTCCCCCCCCAAGATGACAAGCAATAGGATATACACTATACATGTACAATCTTATTAAACATATATTCACATTCATATCGCGCAAGAAGAATCAGAACAAAAGGGAAATAACATGTGAAAGAAAAAAAGAGAGAAAATAATATGCTCCAATTTACGTTCAGACTCCATAGTTCTTTATTTCTTTGGATGTCTATGGAATTTTCCATCATAAGTCTTTTGGAATTGTCTTGGGTGACTGTATTGCTGAGAACAGCTAAATCCATCAAAACTGATGATCACAGCATGTTGCTGTTACAGTGTACAATGTTCTCCTGATTCTGCTCACTTCACTCATCATCAGTTCACAAAAGACTTTCCAGGGTTTTTTTTTTTAAATCTGCCTGCTCATCATTTTTGATAGCACAATATTTATTCCATTACTTTCATATACCACAACTTGTTCAGCCATTCCTCAATTTATGGATATCCTCTCAGTTTCCATTTCTTAACCACCAAAAGAAGAGCTGCTATAAATACTTTTGAACACATTGGTTCCTTTCTCTTTTTTATGATCTCTCTGGGATATAGATGTAGTAGTGGTATTGTTGGATCAATGGGTATATACAGTTTTATAGCCCTTTGGGCATAGTTCCAAATTGTTCTCCAGAATGATTAGGTCAAGTCACAATTCCACCAACAATGGATTAATGTTCTAAATTTTCCTTTTCCTCACCAACATTTATCATTTTCCTTTGTTGTTATATTAGCCAATTGGAAAGGTACAAAGTCGTATTTCAGAGTTGTTTTAATTTGCATTTCTCTAATCAACAGTGATTTAGAGCACTTTTGTATATCTATAGATAACTTTAATTTCTTCATCTTACAACTCACTATTTATACCCTCTGACTTTTCATCAATGGGGGAATGAATTGTATTCTCATAGATTTGACCCAGTTATCTATATATTTGAGAAATGAGGCTTTTATCATAAATGCTGACAGTGTTCCCCTCCCCCCACTTTCTACTTGCTATCTAATCTTGGCTGCATCGGCTTTGTTTGTGCATAAACTTTTTCATTTCATATTATCAGAATTATCCATTTTACACTTCATATTGTTCTCTATCTCTTCTTTGGTCATAAATTCTCCCCTTCTCAATTTGACAGGTAAACTATTCCTTGGTCTTCTAACTTGCTTATTTTATCCCTTTTTATGTATAAATCATGTACCCACTTTGACATTATCATAGCATGCAGTGTATAATCTATGCCTAGTTTCTGCCATACTATTTTCCAGTTATCCCAGGAGTTTTTGTCTAATAGTGAGTTCTTATCCCAGAAACTGAAATCATTGGGTTTATCAAACAGTAGGTTACTATAGTCATTGACTGCTACATTTTGTGTATTTAACCTATTCCACTGATCCACCACTCTATTTTTTAACCAGTACCCAATAGTTTAGATGACTGCTGCTCTATAGTAGTTTGAGATGTAGCATTGCTAGGTGACTTTCCTTTGCATTTCTTTCATAAATTCCTTTGATATTCTAGACATTTTGTTCTTCCAGATTTTTTTTTATTATTTTTTCTAGTTATATAAAATAATTTTTTGGTACTTTGATTGGTATGGCACTGAATGTAAGCATTTAGAGATAAAAAAAAAATATTTCCCCTAAAGACTGCTTTGACTGCATCCCATAAGTTTTGTAATGTTGTCTGATTGTCATTTCATTCTTTTTCATGAAGTGGTTGATTGTTTCAATAATTTATTGTTTGACTCATTCTTTCTTTAGGATTAGATTATTTTGCTTCCAATTAATCTTAATCTATCTTTCCTTTGCCATTTATTACATTAATTTTTATTCCATAATGATTTGAGAAGTATTCACTAAATATTCCTGTCTTGGTTTGCAAGATTTTTTAATGCTCTAATACATGGTAAATTTTTGTTTAGGTGCCATGTACATCAGGAAAATAAGGTATACTCCTTTCTGTCCTCATTTAGTGTTCTCCAGAGGTCTAGCATATCTAACTTTACTAAACTTCCATTCAACTCTTCAATTTCTTTCTGGTCTATTTTGTGTCACTATATCACTTGGGTATATGTTTTTAGCACTGATATTACTTCTTTGTCTATGGTGCCTTTCAGCAAGATATAATTTCCTTTCTTATCTCTTTTAATTAGCTCTTTTTTGTGTTTTTGCTTTTTCTGAGATCAAGATTTTCATCCTTTCTCCCTTTTTTTAACTTCAGCTGAAGCATAATATATTCAGCTCCAATCTTTTACCTTACTCTGTGTGTCTTTCTGCTTCAAATGTGTTTCTTGTAAACAATATATTGTAGGATTATGGTTTTTAACATACTGTGCCATCTATGTCTATTTTATGGTAGAGTTCATCGCAATCACATTCAAACTTATAATTATTGTTTTCTCTCCCCCCCATCCCTCGCATATATCCTTTTCTCCGTCTTACCCTCATTACCAGGGTTTTGCTTTTGACTACCACCTCCCTCAAAATGCCCTCCATTCTCTTAGTCACCCTCCTTTTTCTATTCCCTTTCCCCTACTATTTCAGTCCACTTTTCCATCCACCCCACTGCCTTTTGTTTTGTTTTTGCCCTTACCACTTCTACTTTCTATGGAATAAGATATATTTCTATACCCAACTGAATGTGCACATTATTCCCTCTCTGAGTGAAATCCAGTGAGAGTAAGGTTCAAACAATGCTCACCCCACACTTCTTTTCCTCTACTGCAGTAGGTCTTCTGTGCCTCTTCATGTGATGTAATTTACCCTGTTATGCTTTGCCATTTCCATTTATCTCAGTACAATCTTTTTTCTTATTTTTTTATCATCATCAAAGTCAACTTATACCCATATGTTTACCCCTTCTAAATACCCTAATAAATATACAAATCTCAAGAGCTACTAGTATCATCTTCCCATATAGGGAGGTAAATAGTTATACTCTATTGAACAATATGTTTTATTTTTCACTTTTTCATGCTTGTCTAGAGTCTTGTATTTGAAGACTGAATTTTCTGTTTAACTAATCTTTTTATCAAGAATGACTGAAATTATCCTTTTCCACTGAATGTCAATCTTTTCCCCCAAAGGATTATGCTCAATTTTTCTGTGCAGTTGATTCTTGGTTGTGATCCATGCTTCTTTGCCTCCCAGAATATCATATGCCAACCTTCTTATCTGTTAATTTAGAAACTGCTAAGTCCTATGTAATCCTCACTGTGGCTCCTCAATATTTGAATTGTTTCTTTCTGACTGTTTACAGTATTTTCTCTTTGACTAGATAATTCTGAAATTGGCTACAAAATTCCTTCAAGCATCTCTTATGAGTGGTTATTGGTAGATCCTTTTAATAACTTTTTTACACTTGAGTTCTATGATATCAGGTTAGTTTTCCTTTTCCTGATTCTTTTTTTAAAGATGCTGTCCAGGCTTTTTTTTAGTCATGGCTTTTAAGTAGTCCAATAATTCTTAAATTGTGTCTCCTGTATCTATATTCTGGGGCAGTCATTTTTTCCAATGAAGTATTTGATGTTTTCTTCTAGTTTTTAAGTGTTTTTTTTTATTTTCTTTGACTGATTCTTGATGTCTCATAGAGTCATCAGCTTCCACTTGCCCAATTCTACTTTTTAAGCAATTAGTTTCTTCACTGAGCTTTTGTACCCCTTTTTCCATTTAAAGATTTGATTTACCATTCTTTCTGAGGAGAAATGGGGAAAGCACAGGCAACTTTCTGACTTCTCTCTGCCATCTTGGCTCTACATCAGAAATATATCCTAACAGCTAAAGGCTTTGATCTTCAAACTTTTATGTGTTATCCTATGCATAGTTAGATATTCCATTGTTAAGAAGCATATTTATTTTACCTAAAGTGAGTTTTACATTGATGGATCTTAGAAACTGCAATTAATTTGTTATGTAAATAATATAAATAATTTCCAAAACTGATAATATGAAATGCAAAAATAATTTCAAGAAAAAAATCTGAAACTTTTTGTCTGAGAATGCAAAGAGACATCTTCAGTGCAGATTTCCTGGTTTTCAAAACAGTGTAGGCTCTTTCTAAATCTTAACTGAGACTTCTAGGCTTATAATGGCATACATTTCATAAACACTTTTTGTTCCCTAAGTGCTACTTACAATACTTTGTTTCTACAAGTACTAACACAAGATCACTATGATATTGGATATATATTGTGAAATATGTCATCCTACTTTGCAGTCTACTGTCTTAAGATGAGCTTGAGTGATACTAAGTTAAGTAAACATGGACCAAAGTAATGCAAAAAAAATAACACAAACAAACAAACTTTATTAAGGAATGATACTCTGAATAGGTGGCAGATAGCTTTGCAAAGATATAGATGGTACTGCACTTGAGATCCACAAAAGTTGGGTTGCAGTTCAGTTTCCTGGGAAGAATTAAGGGCTTACATTTAAAAGGTCACTTGTCTGTTTGCCATGTGAATTTGCTTCAGTGATCAAGCTTTGGTAATTCATCTAGGACAATTGTCTTTTCAGTTTTTTAGTCATCGGGCACAAGTGTATGTGTGCATATGCATACATGTATATCTATATCTCTCTATCTATATCTATATCTATCTATATATCTATAACTATACATTTTGTTAGGACTTGACCTGTGATTTCTCTGTTAATAGATTCTGCTAAGTAGACAATTTCTTCTACCAATGAAAATCTAAAAGTATTCTGTAACTCAGTCTCAGAAAGCTGATTAATCAGTGAGAGTTTCAATTACTTGTTTTCAAAACTGTCACCACTTTTTCTTTCTAACATGTGTAGTCTTCTACTCACTAGACTTCTCTACCTCTCCTTTCATTTGTTGAGCATAGTTTAATAAGTTCAGCATGACATAGAGCACTAATAAATTTTTCATTGTTATATTCTTCATTGTAATATTTCAATAATGTGAAATTTTTGTCATAATATTTTTCCAAGGATGAGAAAATACACAGTGCATTCCTTAAAAATGGACAAAATTTGCTGTAGTTATCAGCAATAAAATGAATGCAATAATGTCCTAATAACTTACAAATCTCTATATCTTGTTTATATACAAAAGTGTCATATAGCTCAATCAATAATGCTTCACAATAAGTCTACAGTGAGAATAAATTTTATCAAATAGATTAAAATAAGAAAACTCCTTCCAGTTAAACAAATTCTGAACTAAAGTAGATCTAAGCTTTATTCACAGCAGCCTCTCCCACATTTAGACACTATTTTTATTTCTATGAATAAATGAATGAATAAAATGAGCAAGAAAAGACGACATCTGACACCAATTTTATTTCACTCACAAAGGACTCTTCTTTAAAGAATAATGACATGCTAAAAAGTCCTGGATGTTCCAGTTTTATTTTTTGAAGCCTGTTGATATCTTTTGTTCATTAAGAGATTACATTTCAATGTTTTTTTAAGAGCTTACTGGTACTTGACACATTTTTAAAAATAAATGAAATAAGACAGTTGCATAATTGCATAATAAAAGGGAAATAGAATCATTATCACAATGAAATACAGTGATTTCTAGGATTTAACATTATACCTGCATTTATCTTCATTAGCATTATTGAATAATAGGGGTGTCAGTCACTAAAGTCATTAAGTATTTATTATTTTATTCTGTGCACGGCACTGCTCAAAGCATGGAAATACTAAGAAAGGGCAAAAAATGCCCTCCATTCATGAGTAAGGGTGGTACAGTGGATAGAATACTAGGCCTTGAGTTGGAAAGATTTGATTTCCAATCCAACCTCAAGCAATTACTAGCTGTATGACTCAGGGAAGTCACTTAACCTTTGTTTGCCTCAGTTTCTTCAACTGAAAAGTGGGAATAATAATAGAATCTACTTCTCAGGTTTGTAGGAAGGATGAAATAATATAATAATTTTAAAACTTGCTTAATATAATATTTGTACATTTGTAAATTCAATAAATTAGCAATTTATGGTAATATAATTATGTAATTATTATGTAATTTATTATAATAAATTTAATGAATTTGTAACTTAATGTGTAACTTAAATAAATAAAATAAAATATAATATTTGTAAAATAATATTATATTTGTAAAACAAAAATAAAATATTTGCAAAAACCAGCATGGAGTGGACACTCTATAAATGATTATTTGCCCCCTCTTTCTTGAAGCTTATGTTAGAATGGTAGAGGCAGAATGTGAATATCTAGGTATCCATATATGCATATGATACATTCAAAAGCAATGAAAATATCTCTTATCTGGGAAGGTTCTAACAGCTGAGAGGAGCAGAACTGGCTTCCTGTAGGAAGTGATACTTTAACTAAGTCTTGAATAAAATGGTGGATTTCAAGAGTTATACCTGAGAAGGGAAAAAATTCTAGTCCTAGGAAAAATTAAACAAAAAGCCAGGACAAAGGTATAGAAAGAGAAAATGACTGTCCTGAGTGAGGAATTGCAAGTAGGTTAGTATGGCTAGATTAGATTACCTGAAGGGGGCAGCTAGGTGGTACAGTGGAGAGAGCACCAATGCAGGAATCAGGAGGACCTGAGCTCAAATCTCACCTCAAACACTTGACACTCACTAGCTGTGAGACCTTGGGCAAGTTACTTAACCCTAATTGCCTCATTCTGGGTCATCTCCAATCATCCTGATGAACATCTGGTCACTGGATTCAGATGGCTCTGGAGAAGAAGTAAAGCTGATGACCTGCACAGCCCTCACTCACTCAAAAACAAAAGTCAAGTGCAAGTCATGCATGGTCTTCTTCAGCAACAAAGGATGAACACACACATCTGAAGGAGAGTAAAGCTCAATATACTGGAAATGTTAGAAAGTTACCCTAAACAAGGTTATGAAGAGTTTAAAAATCTAAATTATTTTTATATTTGTTTTCAGAGATAAGGAAGCAATGGAATTTGCTGAGTTTTGTGTATGGTGGAGATGGGAAGTGGGGAAGAAGGATGAAGGTGTAAGTGTAACATGGTCATACATGTTCATTAGGAAAATCATTTTAATAGATGAATGGAAGGTAAATTGGAGTGGAGCAAAACTTGAGGCAGGATGATTAGTTGGAAGGTTATTGTAATAGTACAAGGGATGTGTGATTAGGAGCTGGATTAGGACACTGGCTATGAAATTAGAAAGCAATACATATGAGGAATGTTGTGAAGGTAAAAGTGACAAGATGTGGCAAATGATTAGACATGTGGGGAGGAGGAGAGTGAGGAATATAAGATGGTGAGATTTTTTGAATGGAAGAATGGCAGATGTTCTTCATAGTACTAAAGACATTGGACAGAAGTAAAGGTTTATAAGGAAAAATAAAGAATTGTGTTTCTGACATGTTGAGTTTGAGATGTTTTTGGTACCTGTGGTTTGAAATGCCCAGTAGGAATTTGATGATGTGGAAGTGGAGCTCAGGAAAGAATCTAAGATTATGATATATAGATCTTAGAATCATTTGCATACAGAAGATAATTGAATCCATGAATATTGACAAGATTAGCAAATGAGATAGTAGAGATCCATGTCCAAGAAAAAGCCTCAAGACACATCAAGAGTTCGTTGTTTCGATCTAGAAGAATAAATGGTAAAAGAGACTGAGGGGATATCAAAAAGTTGGGAAGTGAGGTGTGGGGAGAAATGAGAGATAGAGAGCAAAGGGAAGAAAAGAAAAAAAAGAGAGAGGGGGAGAGACAGAGAGAGATAAAGATAGAGATGACATTGGAAGATTAGACTTTCACATGGAAAGGACCTGGTGTGCTACACATAGTTTACAGGGTTATGAAGAACCAAGCAATATTGAACAACTGAACAACATCAAGAACAGCTTTCTGAGGGCTAAGACGTATAATTTACTAAAACAGATGGAGTACTACAATGACTAAAGCACTAGCTTTGGAGTCAAAAGACCTTGGTTAATACTACTAGGTTTATATCACAAATACATAAAAAAAGTTGAGAGAGGGAAGGACTTACTTGTTCAAAAATATTTATATATATTTAAAATGTATATACCCATCATTTGGGGGAATGGGTAAACAAGCTCTGTATATGATTGTTACAGAATATTATCATGCTATTAGAAATGACAAGCAGGATGATTTCAAAAGAAACTGGAGTTACACGCAAAGTGAAGTGAACAGAACCAGAAGAATATTGCGCACAATAACAACAATATTGTTGAACGAAAAACTGCAAATGAATTAGCTGTTCTCAGTGACACAATGATCCAAGAAAATCCCAAAGGGCTAATGATGAAGCACACTATCTGCCTCCAAAGAAAGAATTGGTATTGTTTGAACACAGAATAAATCATGCTATTTTTCATTTTATTTTATTATTTTTCTTTTATTCAAGTCCTTGTACAAAATGACTAATATGGAAATGTTTTACATGATTGTGCATGTATTAATTATATCTGGTTGTATAACATCTCAGAGAGGGAAAAAATTTGGAAATCAAAACAAAAATAAATAAATAAATGTTTTAAATTATTTTTACATATAATTGGGGGAAAATAATTTTCTTTTAAAAAGCTTGGTTAATATCCTAGGTCTGTTACTTCAAACTGAATGATTTTGGACAATTGACTTAACCTGCATTCGTTTCATTTTTCTAATCCATCAAATGAAGGGAATCAGTTAGGTGATCTCTCACCTCACTTTTAGCTCTAAATCTATGCTCCTGTATGAACTCATATGTAGCATTCAAAAAAATAATTATAGAATAAATTACAAATCAGCACAACTTTTTAGATAGTTATCTTTAGTTAACACCCCAAATGGTCAGCTAAGGTCATGATTTGTAACTTTTTCATTGAATTGAATAAATTTTGATGAAATTTTTTTCCATAAACAGGACTTCGAACTAACTGAAATCTAATTTCTTCTTATTGAATCAGAAATTTGTATAAAATTTAGGAACAATTTGGTAAACAGTAGCCAGGATCCTCTAGGGTGAATAACTAGGTTCCAGTGTGATGTGGTGAAAATTTGTTTAAATTCAGACAATTTTGACCCATTGATTTAGGTTTTCTTTTAATGTTCCTGAATGCTGACTAATGCCTGTTCAGCTACAAAGTGAAGAATGCCTCATTTCCTTTTTATTCATTTTTTTACCTGTTCAGCAACTCTCTTAGTTACTAAACCTTACACGGTTCCTTTCCTTCTGCCTACTATGACATATCCTTGAAGATAATGTAAGGATTTTTCATTTTGAAAAATAAGAAAACTTTATTTGTTTAAAAGTTTCCATAAAAAATTAAGCAATTATAACATAATGGCTAGTGTAAAAGAATGTTGCTTTTTTTTTCAAATAGAGCACCTTTGCAGGTGGGATGTTAACACAGTATTTCGTTTTGCATATATTCAACCATTCGACCACCTGGCACCTTGAAAGTTTCTAAAAGTGCCATATGTCAAACTAACCATTTCTACAGATGGCCCATGATATTCCATCATTTGAAATAAAGAGCCATTGTATGACTTAATGAATTCAGTCTTATCAGCTAGATGATCTTGATGAATTTCTAGTGAAATGAGCTCTTTATTTCAATATTGGTTAACAGGTGTCAACTAAGTCCTATTCAGTGGAATTGGATTTTTGGATCTACTTAAAAAAGTTCTCTCCCCTCCTCCTAATTTGTTTTTTTGGAGATACTTAGACTTCTTTCTCTAGTCAATGAATCTAAAATGAAAGTTCATTAACTTAGTACTGGTTTTTGGTTTATTATTTTGAAGGAAATACTATTTATCATTACTGACTGAGTAAATTTTATTTACTACAGATCACAGAAAAGAATGCCATGACAACAAAGTTAAAAGTATAGTATGTGTTGTTGCTGTGACTCACACCTCTGTAATATTTCAGTTTAATATCTGTTCTTACATCTGGCACTGTTGTCACTTAAGTATTCCATGAGCCCTGTGCTGAATTAGAAATATTCAGATGGACATGCAAGTATTTAAACTATTAGAGTTTTAATGTTATCATTATACACTTGATAAAGTATTGAACACTATACACAATTGAATCCATTTCTCTATATAACCATTGATTAGAGCATTATAACTTGGAAAAAATCATTTCAGAAACTTCTTTCTAACATGTCTACTATTCTAACCTCCCCATAGTCTGATATTCTTTTATGCCCAAGTAGAAAAGAAGTGATTAAAATCTAGAATATTCAAGTTCACCAAATAATTCAATGAAAAAGAATTTGATCAAAAACATGTTAAAAGATTTCTGAGTGTAGACCAGTCTGTTAAATATATATTAGAAGTATATATGGTATAAAAATCTCAAGCTTAATGTCATATGATCATAAATGTATAGGTAGAAGGCATTTTAGAGGCTGTATAGCCAACATCCCCCATTTACATCTGAAGACCTGAGACAAAAAGAGAGAAAATGAATTCCCACAATCATATACATAGTACTAATCATGGCCAAGATTTGAAATCAGGTCTTATGATTCTAAATCAGGTATACTCCCTTATTGGAGGCTGGATTTGTTTTACATCTGACAAACTAGGCACTGTAGTATTGTAGATAGAGTGTTTAATTAGGACTAAGGACAAGGTGGGTTAAAATCCTAGCTCCCAGGGTATGCTAAGGCTGGTTTCTACCTGCTTGGCAGGTCAATTTTTAAATTTTCAACATGAGAATTTGCACTTCAGAAATCCACACCCGCTAATAAGCAGAGCTTTATTTATTGTTATTCTTTATTTTTCAGATGTAAGAAGGTGATAGAAAAATATTAACAATGCAAAAAAGTGTGCCATGGTATTTTTAAGGAGAAAGTAGATTCTTAAAGTTTTACCAGCCCATAACCCATCTCCCACACTAATAGTGTGACCCTGGGCACATAACTTAAGTTTTGAGTGCTCTAAGCAATTCTCTGGGCTGCTAGGTAGTGCAGGTGATAGAATTCTGGGTATGGAGTCAGAAAGACCCATTTTTCTGTCTTCAAATCTGGCCTCAGACCCTTAGTAGCTAAGTAACCATGGGTGAGGCAGTTGATGCTGTCTGCCTCAACTCTCTCGTCTGTAAGAGCTGGAGCTGGAAAAGGCAAAGACTCCAGCACCTTATCAAGAAAACCCCAAATGGGACTAGAAAGAGTCAGATATAACTGAAGAGTGACTGAAACGATAACAAAGTAATTTTCTAAGATTCCAAATTGTAGAGAAAATATCAATCTACACTGATACAAGCTTCCTCACCTATGAGTTCTCCATACTAATGAAATCCATAGATCTTTTCTCAACCTCATTATTAAATTCACAAAATAAGAACTTAGTGATTATCAAATTTATCTACCTTTTTGATGGATAAAGAGACTATGGGAAACTCAACAAAGTCAAATTACATATTCAACATTACACAGCTGCTTACTACAAAGTCAGATCTAGTGTTGAGATTTCTAGACTCCTCATCCAATATGCTTTCTACTATATAGTATTTTTATAAGAAAAAGTCATCAATTAAAAAACAAATTACAAAAGTAATTGAAACATTATGGCATAGTGGATAGGAAGCTAGTCAAAAGACACAGAAGTCATATAGTGTGTAACCCTAAAAAAGTCCCTGCCTTTTAGAGTTCTCTAGCAACTCTAACACATAAGTTACTAAGATATCGCCAATATGCACAGGTATAGAAATTCCTCACCAGGAGCTGAATGAAATCACAAGGACAAAAAATGACAAGAACAGCAACAAAAATAATAGTAATTGCAGCAATAATAATTAATTACCTTTACATGTCTCATTAAGCTTTTAAAAGTACATCACACATATTTTCTCATATAATTTTCATTTACTCTACAAGAATTTTTTCAGCTCTCCCAATAGTTTAGTGAATTCTAGTCAATGGGGAAAACATGTTGTTAGCAATACCTCTTCTCTGTCATTGTTTGTTTCATGCTCATAATCCAATGGTTTTTTTAAACTGAAAATGATAAATTACTATCAGTCCAGGACAGATTTTTGATGTATCCTTTTGTATATGAGAAGCTAGTTTTAGACTACCTGAAGTCGTTCTCTTGGGATTTTGAACAAATATAAAAAAATGGCTTTGTTTTGGACTGAGTAGTTCTCAGAAATGAAAATGTCAGTGTATCAAGGACAAGACATCAATCTGATTTGCTACCTGGATTCCCAACCCTACCCATTCCCTAGCGAGACCATTGTACAACATACAACATAAGCCTTACTTCACAATCAAGTAATAGTTTATAATAAGTGACTCTTTTTATATTATCAAGTTTTGAAAACAATAGTATCTATGGCTCTAACCAAAAATGTGTCTAGTGTCTTTTCTCAAGTTATGAAAAGAGACAATTTTTTAATAATTAAATAGTTGATTTTACCCAGAACTATAAGTATCCTTTAGAATAAATTTAGGATAAGATTTTTCAATAATAGTTTAGTCAAAATAAAAGAAATAATGAAAAAAAAATAAATGCAAAATCCTTTCAATGTGCCAATAAAGTATTAAGCACTAGGTCAGTATACAAATTTTTCAAAAGCAAAAAATTAGTCATTGCCCTCAAAAAGCTAAAGAGATACCACATGTAGCATAGTGTTAGTCAAGGAGGACCACTTTCAGTAGGAGAGTTAAAGGGATGTTGAATGGAACTATAAGGAAATAGATTGATAGACAGCTTCCAGAAACAACAGCAGAATTTACTTGATCATGATTCCACAAATGGAATGATTATAGGGAGATAAGAAGAGAATAAGAAAACTAGTAAGGATATTTTAAAAAATGGTCCAGAGTAAAGAGTGGAAGAAACATCATTCAAGGATGCCTAAAATAATGATCCACAAGGAGATGTTTCATATCAGACTAGGATCAGAAATGAAAAAGTTAACATCTCCAGTTCACTGTTCTAATTTCCTCCATCTCCTCACCTTCAAACAAATTATTAGGTGCCTTAATCTATTCATCTCCCATGAACTCTCATTCCACCCCCTTGTAGCCCAACACAAAGATAGTCACAAATTTCATCTTGACATCACCCACAAGTGTACCACCGCCATGTTCAAGACTTCTGAAATTTCCTTTTCCCACCATAATCTATTGGATTTTCATCTCTCCTTCTGTATTCTCTTACATAAGGCTTTTCATCTGCACTATGACCTTCAATCCTTGTAAACATTAATTCTCTCCAGGGATGTCTCCTCTGCACTAGTCACTCTCTCCTATTCCACCCACCTTGACTCTAACACGCATGCTGCTGAGTAAAGATTGAGAAAACCACATAACTGTTTTGACTGAATCCCCTACAAATGTATGTTAAATAACCTCAATTGATCCATCGCTGCACCTAGAGAATCACTATCCTTCTCTCCATATTGGCTCTTCTACACTTGTTTTGTATCTTTTCAAATCTCCCATTGGCTCACTCTCCCGTTCTCACACTCTCACCTAGGAACTTTGGCTCATCTTTAGCAGAAAAATAATTGAGGCCTTTTATTGAGGCCACTTTATTTAGTGAACTCTCTCTTCTCTCTTCTTCCTCATTTCTTAGAAAAATCTAGAAGTCATCCCGAATTCCTTACTATCTCTCAACCACCTTATCTAAGCTGTTGGTAAGGCCTACCAATTTCCCCTTGGCAACATCTTTTAGAATAATCACTCAGATGTCTTCTGCCACTTTTTTTCTTCACCCCTGTTTCACCTGATGAAGTGACCTTACTCTTTAAAAAGGATAATGTCTCCACTTTTTCAAGTTATCGCATTCCATACTTTCTCCTCCAGGATATTGACCCATGTATCATCCCTAGTCTTTCACTTGTTTTCAATCTCTCCTTCTCTGGTGGCTCATTTCCTCTTGCTCATAAATATGATCATGTCTCTCCTGGCCTGAAAAATCTATAGTTGATCGTTCCTCTCCACTTTTCTAAATCTTCATTTCCTTTGACTTCTCTGCAGCTTTTGACTCTGTTGAGTATTTTCTCTTTTTGATAACTCTTTCTCTCTAGGTTTTTTAAGACACCACACCTTTGCTTTTGCTTCCACCTATCCATCCACTCTTCTATTTCCTTTGTGGGCCTTCTCCAGATTATGCTCTCTAACTGTAGGTGTCCCTCAGCATTCTATCCTAAGTCATCTTCGGTTCTCCTGTATACTGCTCCATTTGGCATTCTTATCAGATCACACGGATTTAATTATCTTCTCTCTGTTGATTATCAAATGAAATTCTTTCTGCCCAAATCCAATCAAATAATGAGGGGCAGCTAGATGGTGCAGTGTATAGAGCACCAGTGCAGGAGTCAGGAGGACCTGAGTTCAAATCTCACTTCAGACACTTGACACTCACTAGCTGTGTGACCTTGGACAAATCACTTAACCCCAACTGCCTCATTCTGGGTCATCTCCAGTCATCCTGATGAATATTTGGTCGCTGGATTAAGATGGCTCTGGAGGAGAAGTGAGGCTGGTGACCTGCACCGACCTCACTCACTCAAAACAAAGTCAAGTGCAAGTTATGTCATTAATTCTCTTCAACAATGAAGGATGAACACACGCAATCAAATAATCAAATCCAGTTCTTTCTGCTCACATATAATCTCACATCTCCAACTATCTTTTAGACCTCTTGACCTGGATGTTCTGCTGATTTCTAAAACTCAGCATGTCCAAAACAGAACTTATTATCTTTCCCCCATATTCTCCTCCACTCCAACCTTCCCTATTACTAAAGAGGACAACTCCATCTTCCCAGTCCCAAAGGCTCCCAACCTAGAAGTCATCCTGAATTTCTTACTATCTCTCAGTCACCATATCTAAGCTGTTGCTAAGGTCTATCCATTTCACCTTGGCAACGTCTTTTAGAGTAATCCTCTTCTCTCTTCTGACATTGCCAACACTCAAGTGCAGGCCCTAGTCTAATAATGGGTCTATCTGCCTCAAGTCTCTTTCCACTCCAATCCATCCTCCATTCAGTCAATTAAAGTTTGTCCTAAAGCACAGGGCCCTTCGTTTCACCTCCCTACTCAGTATAATCCAGTGATTCCTTATCACCTCCAGCATCATATAAAAATGTTCTTTTTGGCACTCAAAGATCTTCATACTCTAGCCTTCCTCTACCTTTTCAGTCTTCTTATTTAGTCCCCAACACATATTCTTTATTCAAGGACATTGGCCTCCTGACTGTTCCTCAAATAAAACATTCCATCTTTCATTTACAGACATTTTATCTGGTTATCTCTTATTCTTGGTTTTCTCTCCCTTGCTTTGAATATATTTGTAGGCAGGTTGCCTTTCCCATTAATTTGCAAGCTCCTTGAAAGCAGGGACTTTTGCTTCCTTTTAATGTCCCCTACATGATATTGTTTACTGACTAAATGATTGGTTGGTGTGCACATCCTGGTGTGCAAATCCAAGGTGAGGTGAAGTTTTCTTTGTCACAGTAGAAAAAATCTGGAGAATTAGAGAAGCCTGCAAAAAAAAAAAATGAAGCAAATCCCAAAAGTAGTCATTCCAATGAAACTGAAGGATCCCAAGTTTAACATCCATTATAACAAAAGATAACACATTCTAGTTTTGGATAACTCTAGTCATTAGTCAGTTATCTTTAGAGTAAACATATCTTTACAATTGTCATCCATCAAGAGGAAGCCTGGCATAGTAGATAGCAGATATAGAGCTAAGCTTGAAGTCAGAAAATCTTGAGTTCCATTACCACTTGTGAGACTTCATGGTTATATCCAGGTTCATTTTTGGTTAAATGAATCCCTGTGACGGTTAAATGAGATAATAAGTTTAAATTGTTAAGTTGTATATAAATGCCTGTTATTACTATTGTTCCTAATTTTGTTACTTGAATATAAATAGAATAAATCAAACTGCTTTTCCAAATACCAACACATCAAATGCTCGAAGATAGCCATTCCCTTACTTAAAACTTCTCCAATTTAAATATCCCTAATTCCTTCAATAGATACTTATCAGAAGTCAAGGGCTCGCTGTCCTTCATCGTCTGAGTTATCCTATTCTAGACACATCAGCTTATCACTTTTTCTTCAAATAAAGCATTCAGAGTTGAACACAGTAATGCAGATGTGTTCTGACCTGGACAAAATATGATACATTTTAATGTAGTCAGCAGTTCACATTTTTAGTTTTGGCTGTCATATCAAACTGCTATATTGACTTTGAGGTCCACTTTGCAGACACAGAGAAACTGATATAAAACTGGTATATTACACAAATTTGGATAAAATAGTTTTCTAGATTTTAGCAAATTGCTTGATGAAGCAATTCATGCCAATCTTGTGGAAAAGATAGAAACACCTGAGCCAGGCAATATTGCACTTAAATGAATTTGGATCTAGTTGGATACTCTTAAGGTGGGAAGAAGTGATTATGAGGTACATTTTAGTAGAAAAGGGACAGATTTAAAACAGTGTTATTTTCCAAAAGTTCTGTCATGATCTGGAGGGTTAGAACTAAGAGGTAAATAGGAGTGAAAGAGATAGAGACAGAGAAAAACAGAGATAAAGTTAAAAAGAGGTAGAGACAAAAGAAACTGATGCAGAGACAAAGAGACAAGGATATAGACAATTAGATATTTTTAAGAAAACAGAGAAAAAATTTCTGGGAAAACCATGTAGGCAGTGAATCAATAGAATGATGCAAATAAGAATGATTCATCAACTAATTCAGTTGGGGCACTGTGATTATTACCTGGTCTCAAACACCTTCACAATCACATCCACTCATGCAGTCATAACCCCAGGCAATCCAGTAATCTTTCTGTTGTTGTACATGAATCTTATTTGGCCATGATCACTCTCCTCACTCTTCTCTCCCCAATCTTCTATATCTTGCTCTAGGCACATCGATCAAATAAATATTCATATTATTTCTAGTGTGTGTGTGTTTGTCCTTCATTGCCAAAGAAGACCATGCCATCAGAGAAATGATGACATGAATTGCACTTGACTTTGTTTTTTTGAGTGAGGGAGGGCTGTGCAGGTCACCATCCTCACTTGTCCTCCAGAGTCATCTGAATCCAGTGAAGAGATATTTATCAGGATGACTGGAGATGACCCAGGCAATAAGGGTTAAGTGACTTGCCCAAGGTCACACAGCTAGTGAGTGTCATGTGTCTGAGGTGAGACTTGAACTCAGGTCCTCCTGACTCCTGTACTGGTGCTCTATCTACTGAACCACTTAACTGCTCCATAATATTATTTCTAGGAATTGCATGTCAACTAACTCCCCTAAATATCCCTATTACTCTCTAGATTAAAAACTACTTTCCCTGTCATCACTACCTTCCCTGTGTTTTTATCCCCTTATTAGACTTTGTGTTGTTTGAGAACAAAGAATTTTTGTCTTTTTAAATGTGTATTTTCAAGATATAGCACAGTGTTTAGCATATACCAAATAAATATTCATTTGTTCAACTTTGAAAGAGGTCTCCAATGACATACCTTTGGGATTTGTGCCTGACCTGAAGTCTTCAATATTTTTATTAATAACTCAGACAAAGGCATAGATGAGTTAATAATCTAATCGTCTGATGAGATAAAGCTAAAAGAGGGAACAAGCACAGTGGAAGGCAAAGTCAAGATCTCAAAATATCTTCACATTGACTAAATTTAATAAGATGAAAGTTCATATAAATAATGTAAAATCTTTGGGTTCAAAAAGATTGTATTTACAAGTATAAGATAGAGGACATGTGATTAGTACAAATAGAAAAGATGTGAGTGGGGTAGTAAACAGAAAATTTTATGAATGAAAAATGTGATGTGACAATGGGAAAAATAATTTAATCTTGTACATTACAGCATTAAGACAGGAATACCTTAAATAATTAGAAGGTAGCTTCAAAACAATCTCTTCTCCTCAGACAACATCTGGATTGTTGTGTTCCATGCTGCGTAGCATAGTATTAGAAGATGATTGACACACTTAGTGGTCTTTCTAGTACAAGAAAATTTTTTCTTACCATATACTCACCAGTTTATCTAATTTGTGTTACATGAATCACAAAAATAATTAGTAATCATACCATGGGTTTTGTCATGTTTCCTGGGCTCTTTTTGATATCCTACATACACATGCTGGGAAGACCATACACTTCTCTATTTTTAGTATGTCAGTATATTTAGATTATCTGGGAAGAGTTCCTGAGGGCAGGGGGAGGTATTTGACAGGATGGCTATGAATTAAATAAATGATCAGGGAGAAGGAAGACATTACAGATACACCCACATTTTATTTTAAAAAGCATGGAGATAGGAAAGCGCAGGACACATTTGGGATACTAACAATAGTATAATTTTACTATACCCATTCTCCAAATATGGAAGTGCTCAAAAGATATGAGCAAAAAAATCCTGAAAGAAATTGTGCAAACTATTGACCATCATGTGGACAAAGGCTTCAAAGCATTCATGATACAAGAATCGCAAATGAAAGCAATGCTGAAGCATCATCTCATATGCAGTAAATAACTGCAAAAAATGGGTTGCAAAGATGGTAGAAAGACAGGTACCCTAATATATTGTTTATGAATGTTTCAATGCACCAAACCATTCTGGGGATCAGATACATATACATACATACATACATACATATATACACATACACATATATACATATATGTATATATGTATATAGATAAACACATACATACACAGGAACATGCACATACATACATACATGGATATACATATATGTGTATATGTATGTATATATACTTATACATGCATATGTGTATATATGCAAATTTTTACCAAAAAGAGGGATCTTTTTTCACAGCATTCCATGTTTTTTTTTCAATTTTGCTGTTGCTGAATTCAGAGAAAAATTATGAAAATTACACAAAGAGATATAAGTAAAATGGGGAAAATGACATCCACTGTGGTTCCAAAAATTTTAATGGAAAAACAAGAACAAAATGAAAAAAAAGCCTGAATGTCATGAAAATATAGTAACCAATTTTGGTGCCAAATCACAGTTAAGAAGATCCCAACTTTGGGGGGCGGAGCCAAGATGGTGGAGTAGAAGGACACACGTTTACGAGCTCCGAAACCAAAGCCCATAGAATTAATGTAAAAAGAGTCCCCCATAACTTCTGGGTGTACAGAAGCAGAGTGGAAGAGATTTCCGTCCCAGGGAGCCCTAAAAACCCGTCCCCAGGGTCCGGCGCGCCCCGGAAAGTAAACCCGACCCCCAGCGCTGCCCTGGCCAGGGCTGCAGAGAAGCTGATCCAAGCAGGCTTCAGAGACAGAAGCTCCAGCAACCGGGAAAGCCCCTCCGCCCACAGAAGCAGGTCAGTGAGAGAGGCCGGGCTGAAGGAGAGGGGAAGCGGGGCGTCTCGGGCCCCCTCGGGAGGAAGCGGCGGCGGCAGGGACGGGGGGAGGAAGCGGCGGCGGCAGAGGTGTGGGCGGCGGCTGAGGCGGCGGCCCAGGACTCAGGAATCCCCCAGCAGCAGGCAGGATCTTCATTACGGAAGATTCCCACATAAAACCTGACGGAGCTGAGCCTGGGAGACGGCCCTGCCCCCACCCCGCTCTGTTGCTGAAGGCTTCTGCTCGGGACCCCCAGGGGAGCTGAGATTGGGAGGCGGGCCCCCCACCCCGCCCCCACCCGCTCCATTCCTGAGAGTCTCTGCATAAAGCCCCCCCCCACTCCCCCCCGAGGGATCAGAGTCTCGGAGGCAGCCCTGGCCCCACCCCAGCACCTGAACTAAAGCTCACTGATTGACAGCCAGCAGGAGAAAAGCCCATTTAAATCTCAGAGGCCAAGCACTAGCTGAGCGGATCAGGCGGGGGTGGAAAGGAATCTCAGAAGTCAAGTAACTGGCTGGGAAAATGCCTAGAAAAGGGAAGAAAAATAAGACTTTAGAGAGTTTTTTACAACAAATGCAAATGATCCCAACCTTTGGATCTGATGATGACGACGTATCCTTGCCGTCAGGGAAAGACGTGGAGGGCGGGGCCTCAGTACCCCAGACACCCCTGGGGGGTGGTGGGTGGGCTCACGCCCTGGAAGAGCTCAAAAAGGATTTTGAAAAGCAAGTTAGACAGGTGGAGGAAAAACTGGGAAGAGAAATGTCAGAGATGCAACAAAAGTATGAAAAACAGGTCAATACCTTGGTAAAGGAGACCCAAAAAAATGCTGAGGAAATTAACACCTTGAAAAATAGGCTCACTCAATTGGCAAAGGAGGTTCAAAAAGCCAATGAGGAGAAGAATGCTTTCAAAAGCAGAATGAGCCAAATGGAAAAAGAGGCTCAAAAGCTCACTGAATTTAATAGTTCTCTCAAAATTAGAATGGAACAGATGGAGTCTAATGACTTTATGAGAAACCAAGAAATCACCAAACAAAACCAAAAGAATGAAAAAATGGAAGAGAATGTGAAATATCTCATGGGAAAAACAACTGACCTGGAAAATAGATCCAGGAGAGACAATTTAAAAATTATGGGACTACCTGAAACTCATGATCAAAAAAAGAGCCTAGACATCATCTTCATGAAATTATCAAGGAAAACTGCCCTGACATTCTAGAACCAGAGGGCAAAATAAGTATTGAAAGAATCCATCGATCACCACCTGAAAGAGATCCAAAAAGAGAAACTCCTAGGAACATTGTGGCCAAATTCCAGAACTCCCAGCTCAAGGAAAAAATCTTACAAGCAGCTAGAAAGAAACCATTCCAGTACTGTGGAAATACAATCAGGATAACCCAAGATCTAGCAGCTTCTACATTAAGAGATCGAAGGGTGTGGAATAGGATATTCCAGAAGGCAAAGGAACTAGGACTCAAACCAAGAATCACCTACCCAGCTAAACTGAGTATAATACTTCAAGGGAAAATATGGTCTTTCAATGAAACAGAGGACTTTCATTCTTGATGAAAAAACCAGAGCTGAAAAGAAAATTTGACTTTCAAACACAAGAATGAGAAGAAGCATAAAAAAGTAAACAGCAAAGAGAAGTCTTAAGGGACTTACCACGAGTGAACTGTTTACATTCCTACATGGAAAGACAATATTTGTAACTCTTAAAACTTTTCAGTATCTGGGTAGTTGGTGGGACCACACGTACACATGTACACGCATGCACACACATACACACATGCACACACATACAGAGATAGAGAGCACAGATTGAACTGAATAGGATGGGACCATACCTTAAAAGAAACTAGGGGAAATGGTGAGAGAGAAATGTAGGGGGAGGGAAATGGAAGGGGGTAACTATATGTCATTTAAGAGGCAGGTAGGAGTTTTTCTTAGTGGAGGGAAAAAGAGGAGAGATGAGAAAAAAACAAAAACAAAAACAAAAACAAAAAAAAAAAAGAAGATCCCACCTTTGCCCTGTTGAGAGACTGTCAGACTTAGTTGATGTGATATTTAGATTTACTGAGCTGCCACCTCTGCCCTGGTTCATTTTGTAAGAGATACTACACTGTGAGGAAGGGGGTGGGCAGAGAGTAGAAATAGATCCAGAAATGTAGGCATTGCAAAAACCAAAGATCAACAATCTATCGTTAAAGGTTCTTGCTGCTGTTGTGGCTTTCTTGTTATTTTTAATTCACATCTGTTACTTGCCTCAAGTTTATCAAACCTTTTGTCTGCCTCAGGAGGTAATTAGATTACTATAAATCCACATTAAAAAAAATCTATGTATGTGTTAGTATGTATACATATGTACATGTATATATACATGTCTTTATCTTTAATTCAATATTTTAAAACTATTAAAAATTATTGTAACTGACTTTTACTTTCTATTACTTCCATTCATATGACATAGAGTTCTGTTGTTTTGTTTTTGGGCATTTTTTGCAAGGGGTTGGGATTTTCATGGAGTTACGATTTTGCTTCTTACATTATAACCAGTCTCTTCTTGGCTTCCTATGGAGACACTGATGCCAGCTGCTACTACTAAGAGAGTCAATGCTAAGATGTCAATAGGAAGATGGAAAATCACTGTTATGGTAAACATACCTCTTCCTGTGCAGTGACTGGAGCTTTGCCTGAGGGTTCTTACATCAAGGGCAGTATACTTGCCACAGCAACTGTCCTTGCAGTGATTGCTATCTCAGTGCCTGCTCTTCTCACAGAACTCCATGAGGGTGAGGGACAGATACTGTGGCACTAGAGCTTGCACTGACCTCTTGCTTAACATCTACCACCCCAATTGTTTCTGCTTAGAATTCAAAAAGCCTTAGTTCTGGCTCATCTATAAAGTAACAAAACCTTTTCAAGATTAAACAATAAAATTGCAGGATTTTAAAAGCAAAGTCAGAATCCCAGCTATTTAAGTGATACAGTAAAATCCACCACTTCTCAAGGATGACTGAAAGTAAAACCCTTACACACTCCTCCAAAAAAAAATCACCACGGATTCATTTGACTGCTTTATTTATTACTATTCAAAGAAATTTGAGATTGTATTGTCAGTACAAGCATAGAAATAAGCCAGTGTAGAGAAGAGATTTAATCTTGACTGTGTGATTACGAGAAACATTGCTGCCTCACCTATACATACACATAAAATTGTGCATGAATTTCTTAATTTGTAAAACGATGATTTCTAAGTTTTTTGAATTTGAATCTTAGCAACTTCTTATGGGTTCCCTTTCCACAAAGATAGAACCTTCTACACTCATAGAAGTTCTTAATCTAGGATCCCTGAACTTTTTTTTAATTGATAATTATATTTAAAAAACATTTCCTCAGCAACTGTATGTATTTTCTTTTATGTATCTTAAACCACTCTTCTGAGAATGAGGCCATTGTCTTCCCCAGAGTGCCAAAGGGAGCCAGGATATAAAAAAGGTAAAGATTCCTTGGACTAGAGAGCTTTTGCTGTAAGAAGCAAGTTTTCTTAGCCATCCTTGACAATATCATAATTACCAACAGATATCTTGCTGTCTTCTAGCTGTTTGGAATGAGTATAATAGTTTTTCCTTCCTCCCAGTAGCTCCAGGCAGAACCGTCACCTGAATTTTCAAAAAAAAAAAAAAAATTCCCTTGTTTTAAAAAGGGGCAGCACCTTCAATGCCCTTTAGGTATAGGAAACAGCTTGGAATGTAGGAGGTACAATATTGCCCTGGTTCTCAGGGGATACTCAGAAGAGACTCATAAGATTTTAGAAAGAGAGAAGTAAAGTTATTGACCTAACTACACTAGAAGTAGTAGGTATAACTTAAGACTTCACAGATCTTACTTTCTCTCTATCTCAGTTTCAGTTTCTGTATATCTCCCCTTCTTCCTCCCACCCAGTCCCTTGCATCCCTCACTAACCAGCAATGCTCTCAGGGAGCATTGTAGGATGTGACAAGCAGTGACGGTTCTTTGCTCCCTTCTTGGGAAGGATCAAATTGATATAAAATATTAGCTGACAGTAGGATCATCTATCATGTTCCACTTAGGCTTAGCACTCAGCATTCTGCCTAGTAGGCATTTAATAAATACTTACTAATTCATTTACTGATTGCTGACTCCATGAGAGGTCCATTTGGGCAATTCATTGGTAATTTAGCCACATCCTTTTGAAGGAAAGCTTTTGCATATATGTGCTTAGAGTTAAAGTTAAGCATTTACATTTTCAAAGTAATCATTGAGAATACATTTGTGTATTTTTACTGAGCTAAAATATATTGTGAAAGTCCATCTCTTTATAAGTCTTCATTAAATATCTTTCAGTTTCTCAAACCAAATTATCAAGGTTGTTTTTTTTTTTTTTTTCCCAGTAGGGTTCAACCAGCCATAGATCTTCTTTTCCACTGTTTAAAGTTTCCACCCACCTGAAAGGATGTGATCTGGTGAAGCTCAAAATTTCTTTTTGGAACTATATGTTGTCTTAACCATAATATTTTAGTAAATCTTTCAAGAATTCTCACCTCCCAACTACAATGAAGCAACAAAATAGGACTTTGGTAGAAGGTTTGTTATTAAAAGGTTTATTAATATTAATAGCAAGCAATATTAACATAAACATACTTAATGGGAATGACACACCAAGAAGAGACAACCACAAAACAATCCTTATGATGCTTGGTCTCCAAAGAGGTCCAGAGAAATCCTCTATGGGGAGGACTGTGATTGATAGGAAGTAGTCTGTAGATTTTCATTTTTGGGAAAACAGATATACTGGCATGAATAATCATGGATTTAAAAGCATTATTAAGGCTATAGTTAAAACCTAAGGGACAGAAGAGAAGTCATGTAAAATGATACTACCTTGGCATATATGAACTCAGTATTCCTGAGTTAATGACACACATCTAAGGCAAGATCCATAAAACCCCTACAAAACTCCATGAAAGATAGAGTGCTAAAAAAGTTTGGATTTAGCATAGTGCCTGACATGTAGTACACATTTAATAAACACTTGGTGATAGGTTTTGTGAAAGTACTATAAGACTGAAAGTAATTCCAAAGTATCTCTTGTTATATTGACAAAATTAGTGAAATTGGTGAGCTATTTGATTATATTTTCCTTGATACCTGTAAGGGAATTATACTCCAAGATATTCTACAGCCAACTCAAACCAGCAAATGAGAACAAACTGTTAAATATTTGATATGTTTTACTGTTCAATTGTTCAGTCATGCCTGACTTTTAACTACCACATGGACCATATTATAGCAAACTCTTCTATCCTCCACTAACTCCCAAAGTCTGTCCAACCTCGTATTTCTTGGGTCTATGATATCATTTATCCATCTCATCCTTTACCATCCCCTTTCCTGTTAACTTCAGTCCTTCCCAACATCAGGGTCTTTCCAAACGAGTCCTGTCTTCTCATTATGTAGTCAAAGTATTTAAGGCTCAGCTTTAATATGTGACCTTCTAGTAAACAGTCTCAGTTAATTTCTTTAAGTCCTAATAAATTCTCTTTGCCATTCTAGTTCTTTGCATTGCTCATTTAAGAAAACTTCATCTCTCCTTATTCTCTGAAGTTTCAGATTCAGCTGGGTAGGTCTTTCCTATTCTCTTTAACTTTTCATTTTTTCTCAGCTACTTGTAAAGTCTCATCAGACACTCATTTGGTTTCTTACTCTTCTGTTCCTTTGGGATTTTGCTGCTGCCTCATGTACAATATTGTTCTTCAGGCACTCTAGCTACCATATCTAATATCTTAAATCTATTTTTCACTTCCACTTCATATTTATAAGAGATGTAATTTAGATTGTACCTCTTATTTCAATTATCTTTTGATTTCCTTCTTTAGCGTTGCAATTCACTAAGATGAAGATTACATCTTTTTGGTGTTACTCCTAGAAGATGTTTTAGGTTTTCATAAAACTGATCAACCTTGACTCCTTTGGGATCACAGTTTGGAGAATAGACTTATACCTCAAAAATCAGGAAATATTACATATTGATTGTTTAGTTTTTATTTGAACTTAAAAATGTAATAGAGAAAAATCAAAATTTTCAGACAATTTAAAAGTATGTAATTGTCAAATATTTAACAACATACCTCTCAATGACTCTACTTTTGTGTGGTGGAAGGTAACGATTGTACTACAATGTTCCCCCCTATTATTTACATTATTTTTTTCTACCTTAATTAAACGGTTTTGCTAGTGAATGAATGATTTGCATGAACTACTAATGGAAATTTTAATTCTTGGAGAAGTTCAGATTGCTATTTTCAAAATTGTTTGCCCAAACACTCCATAACAAATGTGGGGGGAAAAGTAGCAAGGAGAGCCAAATCCTATGAGTTATAAAGAGTCTCGCTATCAAAATCAAAACTATATTTAATGTTTTGCATGGTTTTACATGTATAATTTATATCATATGCTTGCCTTCTCAGTGAATGGGGAAGGGTAACAGGAAGGGAGAGAATTGGGATGTCCACTATTTTTAAACAAATGAAAATTAACGAATGAATGAAAGAATGGATAAATAAATAAATCAAAATTATATTCAATTAGACCATCTAATTTTAAAAAAGGCAAAGGCATGTAAATGATTAGTACAATTGTTAACTATTATTAAATATTTAATGATTAAGAACCTTAATGTTTTTCTTCTTTTTACCAATAGAGCTGAAAAAAAAAAACTTGAACTAATTCTTTCATTTATGGTTTTTTTTTGTTTGAAGGTCCTTGGGCTTGTATACATGCAAACTTTTAGAATTAAAGGATCACTGTAATCTATAAAAATTTCTAGAGTCTCTTCCTCTTTAGAATTGGAACATGTTTTCAGGTTTTTCACATATTATCAGACTACAACTGCCTTCTTCAACAGTAAAGTCCAACAATTCTCCACACCTAAAAAAGACTGTAAAAATAAAAATCAGAAATAAACAGATTCCATCTTGGCATCAGATTTATTTCAGTGTCTCTACTGGTTTCTGTTTTTATCCTGAATTATTTGACTTTGCAGGGCTTTTACTGTCTTCTCATTTGGTCTACAGACTTTTATTTTGTTTTGTTTTTCCTAACTTTACAGCCTTCATACCTTCCAAATGTAGGACCTATCCTTTACCATCATATTCCGCTGTCGTGTTGATACCTGTATACATAATTGAACCTTTCAGGAGTAGATAGAGTGCTGTACCACGAGCTGGGAAGACCAGATTGCAAATCTCACCTCAGACGTTTAGCTGTGTGACCTTAAGGAAGGCATTTAACAAGCAACCATCTGCCTTGGTTTGTTCAACTGTAAAATAGGGATAATATTAGAACCTGCCTCCTAGTATTTATATAAGGATCAAATGAGTTAATATTGCAAATCACTTAACACAGTGCCTGGCACATAAGCACTTAATAAATGATTATTGCCTTCTTTCCCTTCCTTCCTTTTGTTCTTCTATGTTTCCTTTCATTCTTCTTTTCTTGTTGTCCAGATATGGAAATAGAAATTCAAAAACACATAGTTTTCCAACATTTCCTAGCATGATTTTCATACTTTCTAATAAATTATATAAAGATATAAATATATACATCATATCTAATATATGTTATATGATTTTTTTCAATATTAAGGAATATATTCAACCACTTGACTACTTCTCTCATCTTTATAGAGCTTTAGATATAGGTTCTGGGTTTTCCTAAAAGTTTAAATATTTTACTCAGGAGCACTGAACTTTGCACTGCCCCTAAAATATCTAACTTTATGAGACTGACATTCATTCAAAGAACTTTCGTTATAATATCAGTGAAATTCTATCTTGAAAAATTAAGAAAAGAATACCATTAAATAAAAATTTAAATAGTGTTTGTGATTATTATCACCATTGAAGGGAATGCATATGCCTTAAAGTAAAGTGAGTTAGGACATAAAAGTCTGCCTCCCAAGGCCCCAGCTTTGTCCCTTATAGAACAGAAAGTGGGAAAGGTAGAGAAGGCAAGAATCATGGAAAGTCTTTGTGATTGGAGGCAGTGATGTAACACTAGACAGAGGAGCAGAGGTGCCTTCTCTAATTAAATCCTTCCCACTGTTATTTTATTACCAAGCCCAATGGACCTATTAGAGCTAGTCCTTCCCTCAAAGTTATGGATCAGTATTCCCACTTTTCTTATCTATAGTAGTCCAACATGCCAGAGGATATTCACCACTTGCAGAAAATAATTTGGATATTTCTTGATTTTCACCTTAATTCTTAACTTTCTAATCTTCCACTTAAATGGAGTATGTCTCCATTTAAGATGTGACTCCATTGCGTACACATGCAAGTAAACTACCCAATTATTTTCCACTATAGGGATAGCAAAGAAGAAGAGAATATCCAAACAAGGGTTAAAGAATTAGCTGCTATAAGATATACAGAAGGAAACTCAGAAAAAAGTTTGAGTTTGATGTGATACTTGATGGATAAGCAAGAATAATACTTTCTCTTTCATATACATTACCTAATTTGGGAATAATCAGGATGCAGTTATTATTTACATTTTTACAGGACTGACAACTCAGAGAAGATAAGAATTTTATCTCAAACCACAGAGGTAATAAGCAATGATAAATAATAAGTAATACTTCAAAATGTGTCTTCTGGCTACAAATCGTGTGGTATTTTTGATATAACAAAAAGTCTGAAAAGTGGGAAGTCAAAGTGTTATAAAGGAAAGTGCTTGGTATTTGGAGTCAGAGGGCCACAACCAGATTGGGACTCCGTTAATTTCATTCTGTGTTTGACCTTCGACTTATTTGTGTTGCAGGCCTCAGTATCCTCAATCTAAGAAATGATAAGGTTTGAACGCAATTGGTTCTTAGGTTACTTCTAGATCTAAATCTCTAAATCTTAAGTCTCCAAGGTCCTTTCCAACAATAGTTCCTATATTGTGTGATCACTAGGAAAAACATATTGAAAGTATGGCTAGAGTGAAAGGAAATAGTGGAAGATAAAGTATGCTGGGGTCTTTACAGCCAAACTTTACAATTTCTACTGTTCAAATAACCTTAGAAGTAGAAAGGGTTCAACCTTGACAATAGATCCTACAGGACCAAAAGCAATTCACATTTCCTATCAAGAAAATCTAGAAAAGGAGATTAAAGTAAAGGTAGAGTAAAATGAATTAGAATTGTGCTTCATTGGTATCTTTCAGGTCTAAAAAATGAAAGAACTAGAATTTAAAGTTCAACAACCCTTTTTGTGCCAAAATGCTTGTATGCTGTTTAGGAATAGCTGGAAAGTCTTTCAAAGAGATGAAGAAAACTCTGCAAATCTAATATTGTACTTAGCAGATCTTGTTTCATTTCTATTATATATCAGACAGAGTATTTTCTGGACATACCAGGTTATATTTTTTTAAAAAATTAAAATTATTACACATACTTCAATTGGACACTGCTCCCTTTTCACTCCTAAAAAAAAATAACATATCAGAATACTACATTAAAAAAAAAACAGGATAAAATCTAATTAGAGTGTTCTAAACTCAGAACAACTGAAATGTTTGGTGTTTCTGTAATATTAAAAGTGTTAATAACTTATACTCTGGAAACATTTTATTCAGAATGGATTAGCATCCAAATCAATATTCAGGATGGCTCTCTTGAAAATGATATCTTACTTGAAGGTCAAAGTCAAGATGAGAGGAATTCAAACTCATTAACCTTTTAGAATATTTGGGGTGATGGTATAATCAGATTTCATAAAAGATATAGGGTGATTTTCCTCAAAGAAATAATTTTGAAAGCATCCCATATATTTTATCCTTATATTGACATGTGCTAATATAACACTTTAGTTGGGAATTTATAGATAATAAGAACAAAGACACAAATCCAACAAATTAAAACTGCTTTTATTCAGATAAATACATGATAAGTATTAGAAACTTGTAACCACCTACTATCATTAATTGGTTATCAGAAAATAAAATGATCTTAGGCGAAATGTCATTTCAGGAGATAGTAGCAAAATAACAATGTTAAAATTGGAATATATGTTCCAGAGAAGGCAAAATTAAGAATAGAACAGGAACTTTTCAGACTCTTGAGATTATGTGAGAGCTGATCTAGGGGAGAGTAGAATGTATAACGTTTCTTGGACACACTAGCAGACAGGTGTTGAAATATACTGACTCATATAATTTTCCCTGGGGAAAATTATTTAAGCTTTGCTACTTACTATTCCTGTGAGTCAAGGAAAATTTCTTAATCTCTCCAGGCCTCATTTTCCCACATGTGAAACCTAGATGTTGTATTAGATTTTTAAAATAATTTCCTCAGTTTTAAATTCATTCTAGGAAATAACTAATCCAATAATTTTCCTGAGCATCATATTTTCCAGAAGTTAATATCAAAACATAACTTAATAATGTAATGACAATATTATAGAAACTTATAAGAGTTTATATATAATGTGTATGTGCATGCATTTGTAGATATATAATTTGCACTTCCAATTAGCTACAGCAAGGATTTGGTGTTTTCAATTTCTCCCAGATTCACCAGTAGGAAATACTGAAGTAGCTTTTTAAAAGAAAAGGTCACTACTCTGTGGAGTAAATGATTACTATTTTAACTGAAATGTCCTAGAATTTTATTTTTTCTCTAAAATATTTAAGAAGTAGCAGAGAAAAGGCAGGGATTCACCCGAGCTTTCCACAAACCCATTCCAAAAACCTTTAAGTAATTCTTTAAAACAAATTCTGCAACCACAGCAGAAACCACAAAAGGACAGGATGAAACAATTTTTCCAACCCAAAAAACTTAAAAGGTCAGCAAGAAAGGTCTATCACAATAGAGTGAGACTGGATCACAGTCTTTGGTCACACCAATACAGATTCTTACTAAGGGGACAGTTAAGAGCAAAATACAAATTTAGAAAAGGAGAGCATTGTCTACATCTGAAATCTCAAAGGAGAATATGAACTGTCTGAAGCCCAAAAAGCTTTCTCAGAAGAGCTCAAGAAGCATTTTAAAAATCAAATGAGAAGTACAAGAAAAATTGAGCAATGCCTTTAAAAATACAATTGAAAAAATGGAAACAATTACTAGAGAAAACAGCTCATTAAAAAGTAAAATTGGCTAAATGGAAAAGGAGATACAAAAACTAACTGAAGGACACAATTTGTTAAAAATTAGAACTGGGTAAGTAGAAGCTAATGACCCTATGAGGCATCAAGAATCAGTCAAATGAAAAAAAGGAAAAAAATAGAAGAAAATATAAAATATCTCATTGGACAAAATTATCATTGAAAACTCCCTTGATATTCTAGAACCACAGGGCAAAATAAACATTGAAAGAATGCACTGATCACTTCTTGAAAGAGATCCCCAAATGAAAACTCCCAGGAATATTATAGCCAAACTCAAGAGTTCCCAGGTGAAGGAGAAAACAGAAAGAAACAATTAGAATATTGTGGAACCACAATCAGGATAACATAAGATTTAGCAGCTTCTGAGGACTCTGGAAAGATGGCAAAATGGGTCAAAAAGTTCCAAGCGCTCAAGATTATCTCCAATAGAAAAAAATAAAATAGCATCTTAGGGTGAACAGAGTGCAATTAAAAATAATCAAGAACGAGGGCACAATTGGGACAATTGGAGAAGATCAGAGGAAAAATCTCAGGACTAGAGTTGGTTCATGTGTAATACCTCCACACCAGGGTCCACATTAACAACAAGCAACCAACCCTGTGTATAGCTGGGTTGGGAGACTGTCTTGGCCACAGCCACTGGAACTTTAACCCATTAGGATAGTGAGAGGAGTTGGGCATCTGAGTTGAGAAAAATAGAGGAAATAGCTGCTGACCAGGAATACCATATCCAGCTGTCCTGTGGAGAGTGGTGGGGGTGCAAAGGGACCAGCAGATTCACCAGTGAGTGCTGAAGCAGTGGGGCAGATGGCCTTGACTGTGGGTACTTACAAGAGACTTGAAGTTTGATCTTCGTTCCAGGTTAGAAGGGAGAACTGAGATCTGTGGCAAGAGGTACCATCCCCCATACCCTAGGGCTAGAGGTGACTACAAAAATTAAGCTATTACCACAAAAATTGCACAGGCAAAGGAGAAAAAATCCAACCATAGAAAATTATTATGGAAATGGAGAAGACTGACTTCAGAGGATATTGAAGCAAAGAAGTCCTCTTTTACCCCAAATAGTAATGTCAACTGGTCACCTGCTCAAAAAGAATTCATAGAAGAACTTAAAAAAGACTTTAAAAATCTAAAGGGAGATGGAGGAAAAACTGAAAAAAAAAACAAGAACAATCCAAAAAAGACAAGAAGATTATGAAAAGAAAGTCAACCAGTTTTAAAAGGAGATCCAGAATCTTATAGAAGAAAATGACACTTTGAAAATTAGAATTATACAAGATGAAGTCAGAGAAGTTATAAGAGATCAAGAAATAGTTAAACAAAATATGAAGAATGCAAAAATGAAGAAAAAGTGAAAATCATATTAAAAAAACAATCTGGAGAACAGATCAAAACGAGAAAATATAAGAATAATGCTACCTGAAAATATAAGAAAAAGAATCTTGATATTAATAATTCAAGAAATAATTAAAGAAAATTATCCTGAAGTACTAGAAAAAGTACAGGAAAAAATCCATTGAAAAATACTTGAAAGAGATACTATGATAAAAATTCATAAGAATTTCATAGTTATTTCTCAAAACTCCCAGCTCTAGATAAAATATTAAAGGCAAGAAGAAAATCAATTTACATATGATGTTGCAACAAGACGTAGCAGCAGAGACACTAAAAGCCCACAGGTCTTGGAACACTATGTATCGATAAGGAAAAGAACTGGGGCTGTTTCTTCTGAAAAGAACCCAGCAAAGTTAAGCATAATACTGAATTTTAAAAATGGATATTTGATCAATTGTCAGACTTTCAAGGCTTTATTTAAAAAAATGAATTTAACAGAAGATTTGACATACAAGAGCCAAGAGAAACATAAGGTATATAACAAGGACTGATTACAAGGGATTGAATAAGGACAGACCATTTATCTTTTAAATATGTAATATATATATATATAGTCTAAGATTGTCATTAGTAATTGTGTAGTTCATAAAAAATAGGGGTAGACCTGAGTATGATATGATTTTAGAAACCATTTAGGAATAGCTAAAAAGACTGTTTCATACAGATGAAGTGAAAGAGGAAAAATAGATATAGAAAAAATTAGATGGGTGAGGAGGGCTGATAGTTTTGGTGACCAACTTTCATCAGGAATGGGTTTAAGAGGGAATAATACATATACATTTAGAAGAGCATTAAAGTCTTCTAATTTCAAAAGAAATAAAATGGTAAGGGGATAGGGATGGGGAGAGAGAACAAAAGGCATCTATAGATAGGATAGTGAAGGAATAGGGTAAGGAGGGTACAGAAAAGGGTGTTTAGATCAATGGGAAGGGAAGGATAAGGGAGAGATCTGTAGAGGGGAGAGTAAGTGAATTAAGTAATAAGGAGTTACAGAAGGATATTTTATGGGAATGCAAGACTAGGGCAGGAATCCTTGGAGGGGACTAAGTAATAGAAGGTCAAAGTAATGGGGAAAAGTAAAGTATAGTAGTCAGGAGGGATAAGAAATAATAGAAAAGTACAAACATAAAAATAAAGATCAATTTATTAGGTAATGTATATGTTGATATATATGTGTGTGTGCATATATGTACATGTGTAAGCATACATACATATATACATATATATACATATATATGTATTTATAAAGTGATATGACTGCACTTAATTGTAGTGGGAAGAGGGATAAGAAGACTGAAAAAAAGAACAAAGTAAAAAGAGAACAAAAGAAAACTTGCAAAGAAGCCAAGAATCTGCCAGCTCTCAACACAATATGTAGGATTTATCATACAGGCTTTCTTGAAATGAAAATTTATCATTATATACCTTGAATCCTCTCTTATGTTCTGCTAACATACGCGTTACTTTTTTTTTTTTTGGTACTTAGGTTCCAATCTTTCAGTTTGATTTTTTTTCCTTTGCTCTATTCTGTATTTGTATTCTGGTGTTTGAGTCTAAACAAGCAAACAAACAAACAAAAAAAACCATTTAGCAACTTCTACCTTAAGAGATCAGAGGGCTTGAAATATGAGTTTCCAGAGGTTAAAGGAGCTAGGATTAAAACTAAGCATTAGTTAATTAAATTAATTAATTAAAATTAAGAATTGTCTACCCAGAAAAACTGAGTGTAATCCGTGATGGGAAAAAATTTGACATTCAGTGACAGAGGAATCTAATGCGTCATTGAGAAAAGACCAGAACTAAATAGAAAATTTACTTTCAGATGTAAGACTCAAGAAAAGCATGAACAATTAAAGAAGAAAGAGAAATCATAAGTGATTTATTAACATTAAGCTCTTTACATTCCTTGGACCTTTATCATTGTTATGGTAATTCAGAGTATATACAGACAGGGGGCCCAGAGGTGAATAAGTGGAATACAAAAGCGTGATATCTTGAAGTGTAAAATTAAGAAGAGAGAGAAAAGTACTGGGAGAAAGAGAAAGGGAGAGGTAAAATGTATTATATCATCTCACAAAAAAAGTGATAGAAAAATCTTTTACACTGGAGGGGAGTGAGTGAACTTTACTGTCATCAAAACTTGCTCAAAGAGGGAATAACATGCAAATTCAGTTGGGTATAGAAATCTCTCTCACCTTACAGGAAAGTGGGAGGGGAAGGAGATAAGAGAAGGGGGAAGGGAATGTCTTGTATTCTTAAAAATTTGACTAGTTCTTTATATATTTTAGAAAGCATTTAGCCGAGACACTGATTATAAAAAATTGTTTCTTATCTCTCTGCTTCCCTTTTAATCTTAGTTGCAATGGCTTTGTGCAAAACCCTTTCAATTTAATGTAATCAAAATTATCCATTTTGCATTTCATACTGTTCTCTATCTCTTATTTTTGTCATAAATTCATCCTTTCTCCATAAATCTGACAAGTAAACTATTCCTTGTTCTCCTAGTTTGCTTGTAGTGTCATCCTTTATATCTGAATTGTGTAGCCATTTTGACTTTATATTGGTATATGGTGAAAGATGTTGGTCTACATGCCTAGTCTCTGCTATACTATTTTCCAGTTTTCCCAGCAGTTTTTGTTAAATAGTGAGTTCTTATCACAGAAGCTGAAGTCTATGGATTTATCAAACAGCAGATTACTACAGTCATTGACTAATGTTTTGTGTACCTATATACTGTTTCACTGATCCACCATGCTGTTTCTTAGGCAGTCCCAAGGAATTTTGATGATCGCTACTTTATAATATAATTTAATATCTGGTATGACTAGGCCACATTTCCTTGCATTTCTTTTCATTAATTCCCTTGGTGTCTGGAGTTTTGATTCTTCCAGATGAATTTTGCTATTATTTTTTCTACCTCTATAAAATCAATTTTTCATAGCTTGGTTGGTATTGAACTGAATAAGTAAAATAATTTGGGTAAAATTGCCATCTTTATTATATTAGTTCAGCCTACCCATGCACAACTGATAACTTTTTTTCCCAGTTCCTTAGATCTGTCTTTATTTGCATGAAAATTGTTTTGGAATCGTGTTCATATAGTTCCTAGGTTTGTCTTGGCAAGTAGATTCCCAAATATTGTATATTGTCTACAGAAACTTTAAATGTAATTTCTCTTTCCATTTTTACTATTGGGCTTTGTTAATAATATAGAAATTCTGATGATTTATTTTGTATCCTGTAACTTTTCTGCTAGTTTTACTTTTTTATTATTTTAAGCAATTTTTTAATTTGATTCTCTAGGATTCTCCAAGCATATCATCATATAATCTGCAAAGAGTGATAGATTTATTTCTTCTTTTTCTATTTCTTCAATTTATTTTTCTCCTCTTATTGCTAAACCTAGAATTTCTAGTACAATACTGAGTAGCAATGGTGATGATGGATATCTTCATTTCATCGCTTATCTTATTGGAGATGTTCTATCTTTTCCCCATTTTATATGATATTAATGGTTTTAGATAGATGCTATTGATTACTTTAATGAAGACTCCAATTATTCCTATGCTCTCTAGTGTTTTTCATACTAACAGGTGTTGTATTTTGTTAGAAGCTTTTTCTGTATCCATTGAGATAATCATGATTTCTTTTAGTTTTGTGGTTGATATTATCAATTATGCTAATAGTTTTATTAATCTTAAACCAGCCCTGCATTCTTGCTATAAATCCTTCTGGCCCATAATGTATTATCCTTGAGATAAGTTGCCACAACATATTTGCTAATATTTTATTTAAAAATATTATATCTATATTCATAAGAGAAATTGATGTATAATTTTTTTTCTGTTTTGGTATCAGCATCATATTTGTATCATAAAACTTTGGTAGATTTTTTCTTTGCCATTTTTCTAAATAATTTATATGGTATTGGAGGTAATGATTCATCAAAAGTCTGGCAGAATTCACTTGTAAATGCATCTGACCCTAGAAATGTTTTTCTTAGGGAGTTCAAATTCTTTTTTTCATAAATGCAGTAATTTAAGTATTTTATTTCCTCTTGTTACTCTGGGAAATTTATATTTTTGTAAATATTCATTAAATTCACTAAGATTACAAAATTTATTGGCATACAGTTGGACAAACTACCTCCTAATTATTGTTTTAGTTTCCCCTTCATTGGTGGTAAATTCACCCTTTTCATTTTTGATAATGGTAATTTGTTTTTCCTTCTTTCTTTTTTTAAATCAAATTAAAGATTTTTCAATTTATTGTTTTATTTTTCATAAATTAGCTCAGTATTTATTAGCTCAATAGCTTTCTTAATTTCAATTTTATTAATCTCTAATCTGATTTTCAGAATTTCTAATTTGTTGTTTAATTTGGGATTTTTAATTTGCTCTTTTCCTACCTTTATTTATTTATCTATTTATTTATTTATCTTAAGCCAAATAAAAACAAAATTTATTAAAGATCTGCCCTACTGGGTAGACTCTTATGAAATCGGAACATTTGTGATGCTTATATTGACAAGTGAGTCAGAATGAATCTGAGCACCTTCATGGAAGCAAGATGGAGCTTATATAAAGAAAGACTGTGGGAGGGATGTAGGTATGGCCAAGTAGTATGGGGTGACTGGAGGAGGTGTCCAAGGAGGATTTTTATGGGAGTGGCCAATAGGCTAGTGTGATTAAAGGTCAGATTCCAAGAACAAAGAGAAAGGGATTTTGATAATATCAAGGGTGGGAAGCAGCTGGAGGCAATCCATCCCTAAAAGAGAATGTGCACAGAGATAATGAAAGGTTGATGGCCTCAAGCAATACTAGATCAAGTGGGAAGATTCAAGGAGAGATCAAAGGGGTTCCCAAGCCTGTACCCCATCCTACTTCCCTCAAACAAATGGTGTCCAAATTCTTTTGGGATAAGGAGTGAAGCTCTCAGCTTTCTGAAACTGCTTCCTGCTGGCAAGGGGTATCGAGCTGTCCCTTCCTTGCTGGGTTCCACTCAAGGAATACATACCTGGAGTAGTCATCTGGACCCTGGAGGTGACAAACCTGGCAAGGAGGTTACCCAACCAAGGACCAAACAGGCAGTATATTAATATAGAGGAAGAACAATTTTCCTGGTAAAAATGACAATTTCTGTGGAGGGAATTAAAGACTCTGGAAAGGCCAAAACCTAAAAGAAAGGGGTGTGTTTGATGAGCAAGTTTTTTACTGTCAAATATACCCTTTCTTTCCAAATTGCTCCATGGGCATGTAGAACAGAAAACATATTTTGAGTCAGTAGAAACACTTACTCTTTTTATTTTCCCCTAGCTCTAGGGTTCTGGTGAGTGATATTAGTTCGGCCTTCCAGACAGAGGTCCCAGGGGGTCTAGCTGTCTTAGCTGCATGCTCAAATCATTACTCTCTTCTTTCTCTATTTTATTTATGTAAGTATTTACAGATATAAAATTTCCCCTAAGAACTCCTTTGGCAGCATCCCATAAGTTTTGGTATATTGTCCTGTTATTGTCATGCTTTTGGATGACCTCAGTGATTGTTTCTTTGATTTGCTGTTTGGTCCAATCACTTTTTAGGATAAGATTATTTAGTTTACAATAAAATTTTAGTCTATCTTTCCATGGCCCTTTATTACAAGAAAAATTTTATTGCATCATTGTCTGAAAGGGATGCATTTAATATTTTTGCCTTTCTGCATTGAATTGTGAAGTTTTTATGTCCCAGTACATTGTCAGTTTTTGTGTAGGTGTCATGTACCACTGAAAAAAGCTTTATTTTTTTTTATCCTCATTCAATTCTCTCCAGAGTTTTACCATATGTAACTTTTCTAAGATTCTACTCAGCTCCCTAATTACTTTCTCATTTATTTTGTTTTAGATTTATCTAGTTCTGAGAGGGCAAGTTTGAAGTCCCCCGCTAGTATAGATTTGCTGTCTATTTCTTCCTTTACCTCATTTAATTTTTCCTCCAAGACTTTGGAAGTGATACCACATGGTATGTATTAGTTTAGTATTGATATTACTTCATTGTCTATTTTAACTTTAGCAGGATATAGTTTCCTTCCTTATCCCTTTTAACTTGATTTATTTTTGCTTTTGCTTTGCTGAGATCAGAATTGCACTCCTACTATTTCATTTTTACTTCAACTGAAGCATAATATATTCTGCTCTTTTTACCTTTACCCTCTGTGTATCTCTCTGCTTCAAATGTGTTTCTTGTAAACAATATATTGTGGTATTTTTTTAATCCACTTTGCTATCTACTTCTGTTTTATGGGAGAATTCATCTCATTCACATTCACAGTTATGATTACTAAGTGTATCTTTCTATCTGATTTTCCCCGATTTAGGCTTTACTTTTTCCTTTCTCTCTTCCCCCTCACCTGTATTTTGCTTCTGACCACTGCCTCTCTCCATCAGCCCTTCCATCTTCAACCCTCCCTTTTCTTCCGCTTTATCTTTCTACTTCCTATAAGGTAAGATAGATTTCTAAACCCAATTGAGTGCACATGATATTCCTTCTTTGAGCTAAATCTGGTGAGAGTGAGTGTCAAACAATACTCACCTCCCTCTTCATTTACCTCTGTTTTGTGCCATTTTGCATGATGAAATTTATCTCTTTCTGCTCTTCCTTTCCTCTTCTCCCAGTGCAATCTCTTTTTATACCTTAATTGATAATTTTTGTCATCACATCAAAGTCAACTTATATCCATGTCCTCTGTCTCTATGTATCATTTTAAATGTCATAATAAACATACAATTCTTAAGAGTTACAGGGAAGTTTTCCTTTATAATTTCTTGAAACATGCATCCAGGCTCTTCTTATGATCATGACTTTCATGTAGATCAATAATTCTTAAATTAAATCACCTAGATCTGTTTTCCATGTTAGCAGTTTTTTTGAATGAAGTACTTCAAGTTTTCTTCTACTTTTTATATTTTTTTGATTTTGTTAAACTGATTCTTGATGTCTCATAGTCATTAGCTTTCACTTGCCAAATTCTAATTTTTAATGAATAGTTTTCTTCAGTTAGCTTTTGTGCCTCCTTTTTCATTTAGTCAATTCTACTTCTTAAGGAATTCCCTTCAGTGAGTTTTTGTGCCTCCACACTATTTGGCCAATTCTGCATTTTAAGGTGTTGTTTTCTTCAGCAGACTTTTTGTTTTCCATTATGTTGATTGTATTTGCTAATAAATTGTTCTCTAAAGTTATTGTTTGTCCTTCTTTTCCCAAGCTATTGACTCTCTCTTTTGTTTTGTTTTGCTTATTTGTTGACTTTTCATTCCTTTTCCCATTTATTTTCTTCTCTCTCTCTTATTTGACTTTACAAATCCTCCTTGAGCTCTTCTAATAAGGATTTTGGGGCTTGACACTAGCTTATATTCCCCTTTGAAGTTGCAGATGTAGGTATATCAACAATATTGTCCTCTTCTGAATTTTTGTTTCAGTCTTCTGTCTACATTGAAAGAAACTATGATCAGTGTCTGTTTATGCCTTTTGCTCATAATGTTTGCCTAATTCTTAGCTTTTAAACTTGAGCTCTCTTGCTGGAGAAAAACGTGTACCATCCCAAGCTTCTTGTTCTGAGGGCCAGGGGCTTAGTCACTGACTTTGTGTGCTGGGGTCTAAGGTTCTAGCAGCTAGTTGGAGGAGTCTGGCAGTTTAACTGGTGCTAAGCTAATGTTCTAGTATTGACATATGTCATTTGCTGAGACTGGGTGGAATTTTCTGCATTTCCTCAGGGCTACATTGAAGCTCATGGGTTTTCAGTTGCTTGAGGATGCCTGCCTGCCCATAGCTTTGCTGAAGCATTGTGAGGTTCAGCTACTGAAGGACACTTGCCTGCTAGAACACATGGTAGTTATTCAATCTGGAGTCTGCCAGTTCCTCTGACTGTGGCAAGGCACATGGAGGTCCTGGCATTGGCACTTAGTTGTTCCACCACCCTGGGACTCAAGATATACCACTGTCTTGATGAGAGGGGTCTTGTTGCTGGCTTGCAAGGACACCTCCATCTCTGGACTGTGCTCCTCCGCCACTAGGGTGAGAGTAAACTTTCCCATTGAACCCTTAAGCCTCCTAGGCTAATAGAATGTTTCTCCTTGTTTTTCTGCTAGCTTTACTGTTTCAGTATTTTTTCCTGGGGTCATATTTTCTAGGGGGTTAGAGATCAGTAAGGGAGAGTGAGGGGAACTTACTACTAATTCCACCAGCATGACTCTGAGAAGTCTCCAGCAAACAATTTCAAGGAAAGCTAGACTGAAAGGATAGAGAAAATGGAATAATGGGGGTGGATGAGTATATGATATATGAAGGAAATACAATTAACAATATTAATTGTGAAAAAAATATTGAAGCAGGTTTCTCTGATAAATGTCTCATTTCTCAAACATGTAGAAATCGAGTCAAATTTATAAAAATAAGAGCATTACACAATTGAGAAATGAAAAGACATGAACAATTTCTAATGTATTAATCAAAGCTATCCATAGCCAGATGAAAAAATGTTCTAACTCACTATTTATTGGAGAAGTGCAAACTAAAACAATTCTGATGTGCTAGCTCACACCTATTAGCCTGGCAGTAGAACAGAAAAGAAAATGACAAATGTTGCCAAGGATATGGTAAAGATGAGATGTTAATATATTGTGGGTATAGTTATGAACTGATTCAAACATTTTGTAGAACAATTGGGTCTAAGACCAGAGGGCTACAAAATCATGCATACCCTTTAACCAAAAGGAACCACTAGTAGGTCAATATCCCAAAAGAGATAAAAAAAAAAAAAAGGAAAAGAAACCATATGTACAAAAATATCTATAGTGCAATGAATTAGAAATTGATAACATGGGGGAGGAGCCAAGATGGCGGAGAAGAAAGATTCACATATGCTAGCTCCTAACCGACAGCCCATAAAATACCTGTAAAGAAGAAATCCTAACAAATTCTGGAGAAGTAGAAGCCACACAGACTAGAGGATATATCTGTTCCAGAGAAACCTGAAAAAACTGAAAACAAAGGTCCACCACACACTGGACCCGGAGCAGAGCCCAGCCCTGCCTTGGCCGCATGGCAAGGAAAGGAGCGAATGTGAGTGGGTTTTGAGGACAGAATCTCCAGCAGCCACACAGGCCCCTCCACCAAAAGGTGCCAAGAGTCAGTGAGAGAGCCCTTTTGGCTGGCCGAGAGGGGGGTGGGGTGTCTTCATGGTTTGGGCCCCCTTGAGAGGCAGCAGCAGAGGCAGCAGCTGACAGGAACTCCCAGAGCAGGCAGGAACTCGGATCCATTGTTGAAGGTATCCTCATAAACCCCCTGAGGGAATTGAGCCCCAAGTGGCGGCCCTGCCCCCACCTGAGGAGCTGAGCTTAATCTCACAGTGAATAGCAGCTCTGCCCCCATCTGAGCACCTGAATTTAATGTCACACTGAATAGTAGCACACCACCCCTCTGAAAGACCTGAGACTGGGAAGCAGCATTTGAACGGATTTGGAGGCAAGGTGGGTGTGGAGAGGAATCTCAGAAGTCAAGGAACTGGCTGGGAAAATGTCCAGAAAAGGGGAAAAAAATAAGACCATAGGTTACTTTCTTGATGAACAGATATCTCCTCCCATCCTTTCTGATGAGGAAGAACAATGCTACCATCAGGGAAAGACATAGAAATCAAGGCTTCTGTACCCCAAACATCCAAAATAAATATTCAGTGGGCTCAGGCCATGGAAGAACTCAAAAAGGAGTGTGAAAATCAAGTTATAGAGGTGGGGGGAAAACTGGGAAGAGAAATGAGAGAGATAAAAGAAAAGCATGAAAAGCAGGTCAACACTTTGCTAAAGGAGACCCAAAAAAATGCTGAAGAAAATAACACCTTGAAAAATAGGCTCACTCAATTGGCAAAAGAGGTTCAAAGAGGCCACTGAGGAGAAGGATGCTTTAAAAGGCAGAATTAGCCAAATGGAAAAAGAGGTTCAAAAGCTCACTGAAGAAAATAGTTCTTTCAAAATTAGAATGGAACAGATGGAGTCTAATGACTTTCTGAGAAACCAAGAAATCATAAAACAAAACCAAAAGAATGAAAAAAATGGAAGATAATGTGAAATATCTCATTGGAAAAACAACTGACCTGAAAAATAGATCCAGGAGAGACAATTTAAAAATTATGGGACTACCTGAAAGCCATGATCAAAAAAAAAGAGCTTAGACATCACCTTTCATGAAACTATCAAGGAAAACTGCCCTGAGATTCTAGAACCAGAGGGCAAAGTAAATATTGACAGAATCCACCAATTTGGAAAGAGATCCAAAAAGAGAAACTCCTAGGAACATTGTGGCCAAATTCCAGAGTTCCCAGATCAAGGAGAAAATATTGCAAGCAGCTCGAAAGAAACAATTCCAGTATTGTGGAAATACAATCAGGATAACTCAAGATCTAGCAGCTTCTACAATAAGGGATCGAAGGGCATGTAATAGGATATTCCAGAAGTCAAAGGAACTAGGACTCAAACCAAGAATCGCCTAGCCAGCAAAACTGAATATAATCCTTCAGGGAAAAAAATGGTCTTTCAATGAAGTAGAAGACTTTCAAGCATTCTGGATGAAAAGACCAGAGCTGAAAAGAAAATTTGACCTTCAAAGACAAGAACGAAAAGAAACATGAAACGGTAAACAGCAAAGTGAAGTCATAAGGGAGTTACTAAATTTGAACTGTTTACATTCCTACATGGAAAGACAATATTTGTAACTCTTGAAACTTTTCAGTACCTGGGTAGTTGGTGGGATTACACACACACACACACAAACACACACGTTGATGCATACACAGAGACCGAGAGCACAGAGTGAATTGAATAGGATGGGATCGTATCTTTAAAAAATGAAGTTAAGCAGTGAGAGAGAAATGTGTTGGGAGGAGAAAGGGAGAAATGGAATGGGGCAAATTATCTCTCATAGAAGAGGCAGGTAGGAGACTTTCTAGTGGAGGGAAAAAGTAGGGAACTGAGAGAAAAACATAAAGTTTAATCTCATCACATTCGACTAAAGGAAGGAATAAAATGCACACTCATTTTGGTATGAAACCTATCTTACAATACAGGAAGGTGTGGGAGAAGGGGATAAGCACGGGGCGGGGATGATGGAATGAGGGCAATGGTAGGAGGGAGCAATTTGAAATCAACACTCTTGGGGAGGGACAGGATCAAAAGAGAGAATAGAAGCAATGGGGGGCAGAATAGGATGGAGGGAAATATAGTTAATGTTACACAACATGACTATTATCGAATTCATTTGCAGAACTACACAGATATGGCCTATATTGAATTGACTGCCTTCCCAAAGGGAATGGGTGGGGAGGGAGGGATGGGGAGAACTTGGAACTCAAAGCTTTAGGAACAACTATCGAGTATTGTTCTTGCTACTAGGAAATAAGAAATACAGGCAATGGAGAATAGAAAGTTACCTGGCCCTACAGGACAAAAGAGAAGATGGGGACAAGGGAAGGGAAGCATGATAGAATAGAGGGCAAATTGATGATAGGGGAAATTGGAATGCTCGGTGTATTGGGATGGGGGGAGGGGATAAATGGGGAGAAAATTTGCAACCCAGAATTTTGTGAAAATGAATGTAAAAAGCTAAATAAATTTAAAAAATAATAGAAATTGATGACATGCTCATCAATTAGTTAATGACTGAGCTAGTTGTTGTATGTGATTATGATGGAACTTCACTGTACTGTGAGAAATGATGAGCACGATGCTCTCAGAAAAACCTGAGAAGACTTGCATGGGCTGATGCAAAGTGCAATGTGCTGTCTACAAAGTGGCAACAATATTACAAGATGATTTCCTGTGAATGACCTCGCTATTCTCAGAAATACAAAGATCCAAGACATTTCTGAAGGACTTATGATGAAAAATGCTATCCATTGCCAGAGAAAGAACTGATGGTGCCTGAATAAAGATTGAAGCATATTTTTTTAAATTTGATTTTTCTTGAGTTTTTTGCTTGTTTGTTTTCACATTTTTACCACAACATGACTATGCTTTGTATTACTATGCATGTATAAATTGTATTGGATTTCTTGCCTTCTTATTGAAGGGGAGGTGGAGAGGGAAGAACTGAATGAATTTGGAACTCAAAGTTTTAAAGAGGAATATTAAAAATTGCATTTACTTGTAACTGGAGAAAGTGAAAGTACTAAATAAATTTTAAAAAGAAATAAGTTTGAAAATAAGCAAACAACAGGAAAAATTCTGAGTACATTAAGTTACTGTGGTGATAAGGAAGGTCAACACACATGCTGAAAAGAAGTTAGCCAAGTCAAATCCCTACATCCAAAGTCTCAACGAAAAACATTATGAAAGAGAAACAAAATTACATATTTTAGAGGGTTTGTGGGAAAATTGACACACCAATGCATGGTTGGTGTAGTTGTGGACTTTTTCAATCATTATGTAGAACAATTTTGAACTATGGCCATATATGTTTAGCAATACTTTTGTGTTAACAAAAAATTGGAAATTGAGGGGATTCTCATAAACTAGGGAATGACTGAACAGTTTGTGGTATATGATTGTGATATTTTTGTTCTATAAGAAATGATAAGTTAGCTGGTCCTAGAAAAACCAGGGAAAACTTACATGAACTGAAACAAACTGAAATGAGTAGAACCAGAACATTGTACACAGTAAAAGCAATGTTGTAAGATGATCAACTATGAATGACTTAGTTATTCTCAGCAATACAATGCTTCAAGACAACTCTGAAGGACTAATGATGATTATATTGTTCATCTTCAGAGAGAGAACTGACATAGCCTAAGTATAAAAGGAAGCATACGTTTTTACTTTATTTTTTCTTCTTTTTTTTATTTTTGTCTATGTTTTCTTTTACAACATGACTAACATGGAAATGCATTTTACATGACTACTTATGTATAACACATCAAACTGATTTCCTTCTCAATGATGGGAGTAGGCAGAGAAGGAGAGAATTTGGAACTCAGTTTTAAAAACAAATGTTGAAAATTCTTTCTACATGAAGTGGTGAAAAAATAAAATACTAAATTAAAAAAGGCTTAAGACAAGTCAGATGGAATGCCTTGTTAATTTCCAGCAAGAATTTGGCATATAATAGAACACTGAATATAGGGATAAGTAATACAGTCATAATATAGTTCTTTAAAGAATGAAAATATGAATTCTTTAAAACTTGATTTTATTGATATCTTTTGTTTTTACATTACCTACATTTTCTCCTATACATTAAAGCTCTCACTCCCTCAGAGAACTATTCCTTAAAGAATATACATAATCCTGAACAACTTGAGAATACTTGAATGAGGTGATATAAAATGAAGTAAATTATAGCAGAAGATCAATATATATGACAATTACAAAAACATAAAGACATTAAAATACAATAAAATTCAACTGGAATACAATGGATAATGTTGGCTCACATGATCTTTTCACAATGATATGGACTACAAAAATAAAAAGTTTAAGTACTATCAGCAGTAATCACTATGGGTTTTTTTTTAAGTATTTAAAGCACTGATTTTGAGGGGAAATTAAATGTGTCAAAACAAAATAAATCCATTAAAAATGAACTCATCTCCCACAAAAATGGAAAAAGAGAAAAGCAAAAATGGGATGTACTCTCAAAGGAATGAAAAGATAACACATTTTTTAGAGTGTTATCAGTTGCTTTATTGGTAAGCTGAGTCAGTGTGGTCCTAAATCTCCTTGGAGCACATAATTGAAGGAAGGTCCACAGGAGAGGGCACATGACATTGTGTGTTAACTCACATGCATTTTACTCCAGAATCATCTTTTGTGCATCCAGTTGGACCGGAGACACAAGGAAAGAAATCCTTTTTTCTTGACATCCACCTAAATGAGCTGTAAACCCCTCTAAAATCATTCACATATGTAAAGTATACATAGGAGGAAAACTTACACAAAGAATAAAGAACTCTTTTTAAAGATGACAATTTAAGCAGCAAAAATTGAAATGAGAAATAGAAAAAATATTAATTTAAGGGGATATTCATATTTTCAAATATACATGTGATCTCATCCAAACAGATTTTCCTTCTCACTATGCAAATAATAACTGATTCATGCTGGCCAATTCTGGATAACTGTTTGTCATGTTTTCCCTTAAATTCATGCAATGCTTCTACCCGTTGTACTAGGGGAGATTTTTTTCTTTTTCTTGACATCATAAGGATAGCAGTAGAGCACATCATCTGTTTGTAGATTATTCTGCAATCTTGCCACATGAACAGACTGTCTTATTTTTCGATCACACAGTTTTGAATTTTTTTTTCTGATTCATTTTCTTAGTTTTTTTTTGGAATGTTAGAGTATGCTTTCACCCAGCATATATGTTTCTTACTACTCTCTGAATGAAATTCATTTTCAGTTCTTTGGAGAAAGTAACATCTATGCCTCACCTCAAAACACCAAGGCTAGTACAATGCATGCATTTAAAGAATATATGTATTTAAAGGTAGATGCTTACTTCCAGGATAAACTCAGGATAATTAAAAATAACTTTGCAATTTCCCCAAAAGTAATGCTCTCTCCATTCCTTCTATACAAATTTTGGATAAAAAGGTTTTAAGGACATTTTGTAGTTGTGCTAAAAAAAATATTGAACTATTCTGGGTCATACATACCAAAATACTTTAAAAAATGTGCATATATAACCACTATCGTTGACTTTTGAGAGATCACAAAAATGATAAGATATGACCCAGAACATGATAAGAGTTCAAGCCATAAACAAGAAAGGAACAAAATATAAGCAGTAATGATGACATGTCTACCAAGATATACTAAAACAACATTGAATAAGATCGTCTATTTTTTCTACTTGATAAAGGATACTCCATACCATCAAACTGTAATATTAATGGGATATATGTTAAGGGGAGTTAAAGATCTACCCTGTCCATTAGTAGGCACTATGTGAAGCCCATTAAGGGAGGAACTTGTTTAAAGGGAAAGTTTGCTTATGGGGAGGTTTGCTAGCTTAAAAGACTTTGAAACTTGTTTTTGATTAGACACTGAAGCATGAGAGTTGTGATGCTTTCTGGCTCTGAAAAGTATATATGTACTCTGAGGTGAGGTTTGCTTTGTGCTTTACTCTTTGAAAGAAGATTCATGTCCCAGATGAGACTCTGGGTAGATGTTAAGGATCCCTCCCTCTACCCAGCTTTGAAAATCCAGATGTTGGTGCTTCTCTCTCTGGCAACTATGTATGTGTATAATGGTGAGACCGTTAGATCTGTCTGTTGATCTGTGATGTATGTATTGCTTATGGTCAGACAATGGTCTATTGGTCTTTATTTCTCTGTTATATTTTCTCTGTTGTTATATGTGATTAAAGAAGATTGATGACCCCTCAAAAGTCACTTTCCTTTCAGGAAAGCAGATCTAAGAACCTATGCTAGTGGGTCATTCTGGATGTGTCAGCCTGCTTGCTGCTACACAAGTCATTTTGCAATTGAAAATTATTAACCATTTTCAGTCAATCTCAAGGCCATGTATGATATGTAAGAAGCAATACAGAACCTAATCCTAACAATATCCTTGGGTAAATAATTTAAGACTTTAGGAACACAGGTAAGGGAGTTAGTATTTGTTGGTTTTGGGTTTAGTCACCAATATAAATCAGAGGTGAAGAATTCAAAAGAGAGGCAGATTTATGAAGTAAACAGAACACTAAGATTTATGAAGTAAACAGGATTGGATTTCTGGACTACTACTTAAAATACAGGAATGAGGGCTCTGCCCAAGAATGGAAACCACTTAATATGTGCTGATTAAAGTTTATTTTACAAAAGTCTTGCAAGCCCAATCAAAAGTTACTTAAGCTAAGAAGGAGACAGCAAGAAACTTGTTTATAGATGTCTTTCCTTCCCCCATCACCCCAAGCATATATAATAGAAAATAGGTACAATCTGAACAGAAGAAGAGTAACTAGAAAATACATCCAGGAGAGATGATTTACATGTTATTGGTCTACCTGAAAACCATGATCAAATAAAGGAACCTAGACATCATCTTACAAGAAATTATCAAGGAAAACTGCCCTGATATTCTAGAACCAGAGAGTAAAATGGAAATGGAAAGAACTCACCAATCACCTCCTGAAAGAGATCCCAAAAGCAAAACTCCTAGGAATATTGTAGCAAAATTCTAGAGTTCCCAGGTCAAGGAGAAAATATTAGAAGCAGTCAGAAAGCAACAATTCAAGTTCTGTGGAAATGCTATCAGGACAACACAGGATTTAGCAGCTTCTACACTAAGGGATGGAAGGGCTTGGAATATGATACTTCAGAGGTCAAAGGAGATAGGATTAAAACAAAGAATCACCTACCCAGTGAAACTGAGTATAATGTTTCAGGGGCAAAAAAATATTTCAATGAAATAGACGACTTCCAAGCATTCTTGTTGAAAAGACCAGAACTGAATAGAAAATTTGACATTCAAGTACAATAATCAAGAGAAACATGAAAAGGCAAATAGGAAAGAGAAGTCTTAAGAAACTCATTAAAGTTGAAGTGTTTACATACATTCCTACATGGAAAGATGTTTTTTGTAACTCATGAGATCTTTTTTCAGTTGTAGGGTCATTAGAAGGAATACATACTGTATATATATATATATATATATATATATATATATATATATTATATATGTATGTATGTATATAGGGGTGTGTATGTTCATATTATTTATGTGTAGGTATGTATATGAACATGGGTTTACATGTGCATGTGCATATATGTGTGTGTGTATACACACACATAGAGGGCATAGACTGAGCTGAAATTGAAGAAAGAATCACTAAAATAAATTACTCTTGAGTGGAATATACTAGGAGTAAGAGAAAGGGAGAGGTAGAATGTTGGAAATCATCTCACATAAAAGAAAGAAGAAAGAGCTTTTACAATGGAGGGGAAGAGTGGGGAGATGAAAGGAAATAAGTGATCCTTACTCTCATGGAATTTGGTTTAAGGAGGGAATAACACACTCAATTGGATATGGAAATCCGTTTTATCCTTCAGAAAGGCAAGGAGAAATTGTATAGGAGAGGGAAGATAATAGAAGGGACAGCAAATTGGGGAAAGGGATAAGCAAAAGCAAACACTATTGTGTGGGGACAGATCAAGGGAAGGAATGGAATAAATGGAGGGCAGGATAGGAAAGAGGGAAATGTGGTTAGTCTTTTACAACATAACTATTATGGAAGTGCTTTGCATTGTTACACATGTATGACCTATATTGAATTGCTCATTTTCTCAATGGTGGGTGGGGAAGAAGGAAGGGAGAGAATACGGAATTCAAAGCTTTAATAATGAATGTTAAAAATTGTTTTAGCATGCATGTTTTAGCGTAAGATATACACACAATGGAGTGTAGGAATCTATTATTCCCTACAGGAAAATAGAGGAGAAGGGGAATGGAAGAAGGGTAGGTAATAGAAGGGAGGACAGACTGGAGGAAAGAATGGATGGGGTACATGTTGTCCTAAGGTGGCAGATGGGGAGCAAATTTTGAATTGAATTTCATGTGAAAGTGAAGGTTGAAAACTGAAAATAAATAAATTTTATAAACATTAAAAAATGATAAAGTGGCAGAGAGGGAGACAAACTAAAACAGTCTCATATTCATTGACTTGGGTCTGGGAGAAAGTTTAGAGAGCTCTTCACTTTAGAAATAAGGGAACCAAGGGCAAAAAGGTAAAGTGATTTGCCTTAGGCAGCACAAGTAGTGAATGGAGAAAAAGATAATTAGATCCAGGTATTTGTTTCCCATTCCTCTACTATTTTCTTTGTACCCTAAATAGATTAAGTAGATTAATTTGAGAAAATTTAGGAATTGAAGGAGAAATACATGGTCAATAATATCTAGATTAAGAATAATGAAGGCAGAAACAGAAGTGACATGATCATGTCAGTACACCAAAAATAACTGACATTAAGACTAAAGAAGAAAACTGCAAATAGAAAACAAGACAGACACAGTGGCATGATATAATAAAAATGGGGAACTTCGGTTATATAGGTAAGTATTGGAAAAAAAGTTCTCATGATTTAAGTGATTTAAGTTTTATTCAGTAACAGTTGGAAACATGATACAGAAGAATAACTAATGAAATTTTACATAGAATTAGGAGAGTCACAGTGGGCAGAATAGGGCAAAACAACTGTCTAAACTTCTCATATTCCTCGTCCCCAAAGATTTTGTCCCCACAATGGCTTAATAATTATATGCTTTTAATTATTTGACATAAGTAAAGTCAATTTTTATTATATTTCATGAAAAGTGATTATTTAATCACAAACCTAAATCACTGGACTGATGTAAGTAATGAGACATAGCCAAGAAGATTTGGTATAAATTGATAGGATTGGATAGTAATAACTATGCCATTATTTTTGTGATTGAAGTTGAGAAACGATATGAGGGAGAAAAAACAGCATTAAGTGATCTGATGGCCAGATAGATACAGTACTGTAATATCCTCTGGCTATAATACTTTTAGGTACATATGAGGAATGTTTATAATGTAATAGGGAAATGTGGGCTAGAAGAATGTAGAAAATGTGGGCTAGAAGAATTTAGAAAATGTGGGCTAGAAGAATAAGAGTAACAAAAATTAATTGTCTTGGAACACTAAAGAATTTCCAGAGAAAGATATCAATGTGCTCTAGCTTTTAGCTGTTAAGGATCATTATATGAAGACAGAGAGACAGATAACGGACCTAATATCAACTCAGATGAAAAAGAAAATGCAAAAAAAAAAAAAAAAAAGGTTAGGTTACAGAGAGAAAAGTTGACCTATGACCCAGAAGTCCTTCAGAAGAATATGAATTGATTAAGAATTAAAAGAGGAAAAAATTGAAGTAGAGATAAGAATTAAGGATCATCATCAGTGGTTTAAAAAAATTAAAAAGCTTTAGTCATTCCCTAGGGAATAATTCCTTTCAAAAAGGGACTAACACTGTGTGGGCCTGAACTATCATGACTTGGGAAACTATCAGAGACATTTCAAAGAAGACTGAGCTTATTAATGGATTACATAACCAATGAGACAGAGAAATAGATTTTTTTCTACAGACTGTAATAATACAGAAAAATGAACAGAGAAAAGGACTTACGTGCCAGGGATAGAATGATTATAGTGGATACACAGGAAAAGAAAGTAAGTAACCCCATGAAGTAATGAATTTACAAAATAATACAGGAGAATGATAGGCCTTACTAAGCACACCAAATAAACTCTATGTTCTAGCAAGATGCCAAACTTACCTAGCAACTTTTTTTCTGTGACCTATAATAAAGTAATGAATAAAAAAAAAGACAAGTTAAATAAAATCAAAATTAATGAAAAGGGTGACATACAAGAATAGGGCAGAGGGAGAGGAGAGCTTCTGGGACTACCATTCCAATACCGAAGATGAAGGGAAAATAATCATAAAAAACAAACTACTGACTTAAGACGGGGAGAAAAAAATCCAATTTTAAAATAATAGAAATTTGAATGCAGTATAATATGAACCCAAATCTCACAACTTTAAGTAGAAATGCATTAAATAATGCAAAAGAATGAAAGATGTTAATATATTAAGAAAGAAAATCTCACAATTTGTATCTTATAAGAAAAAATTACGAAAAAGTAAAAATGTATGTAATAAAATGAAATGCTTGATAAAATTTATTACATATCAGTCAATTGAAAAAAGCAGGTGTTACAATAATGATATCAGAGAATGAAAAACATAAACAAAGATAAAGTAGCAAATTGTATTATACTCAGAGGAACTTGTGTGTATTTGTGTGTGTGTGCGTACACGTGTGCATGTTTGAAACTCCATTCTTCTTTTCTTTCATGAATTATTTAGATGCTATGCCATTCGGAACACACAAACACACACACACAGAATTAGTAGAAAACTTTAAGGTTCCTTTTTCAGCATTGGACACATCTCAGAGAGAGAGAAACAAAAAAGGAATTATATAATTAGCCCTTCAGAGACTTAGAACTAAAATAGCTATTAAACCTCCTGAATGGAACAATTAAAAAATATGCATATTTCTCAGAACAACATAACATTGTTACAAGAAAATAGGCTAGGCATTATGCTACATGGAAATTGCAAATAGATGTAAAATTCCAAAGTCATTAAGTCCATTGTGGACTGTGATTCAGTAAAATAGCAAGAAAATCAAGGAACAAGAACAAAAGACAGATTGAAATGGAGATTTCATAACTAAATCCTAAAAAAGAATAAATAAATGAAACATTTAATAGTTATATGAGAAATAATAATAATGATGAGAATAAAACTAAAATTTCTGAGATGCAAGTAAATCAATATTTGATAGAAAAATATAATCCTAACCAAACATTAACAAAATAGAAAAAGATAATAAACTAGGTATACATTTTTAAATTTAAAAAGATAATATAAAATATCACAATAGAATTATAATATATTAATACAATTAATATAATATAAAATGTTATATGATTATAATATAAAAATAAATTAATAAAACAAAATAAACCCAAAATGAAGCAAATATTCAAGGAAAAATAAGTCAAAAACAAAATAAATTATAGATTTTTTCATTAAACTGGTTCTTTGAAAGACTAACAAAAATCTTAAACTTCTCATCAAACTGATTTAAAAAAAAGAACAAATTTTTCTTTTAAAACACAAATTACCAAGTTCAAATTCCAAAAAATCCAGAAGAAATAAAAAAGTAGATATCTCAATACATAATTATATGTGAACACACTAACAAAGGAAATTGAGAATTTTCTTCAAAAATATAAAATACTCAAAGTAACAGAAAGCTGAAGAGAATTTTAAATAATCCAGTCGCAGAAAATGAGGTAGAACTAGTTTTAAAGTTTCTTCTAATGTGGTGGATATTTAATTGAAACTTTTAAAGAATAATTAACACCTCCATACAGCAAACATATTCTCAAAGTTTGAGAAAGAAGGAAATCTTCAGATTTTTTTTTTTTTTTAAGACAATTGTCTCCCTAGAATCTAAAAAAAGGCTGGGATAAAGCAAAGAAAGAGAACCATAAACCAATATCATTGATGAACATTGATTTTTTAAATAATGTTAAAAATAAGGAGAAAACAGCACTTAAGTGTTTTTTATGCATAGAAAAGTTAAGTTCAGAAGATCATCACAACAGTGACAATGGGTACTATTATTATTCCCAAATTACATTCGAGGAAACTGAGGCCAACCTCAATTAAGTGACTTGCCCAAGATCACAAAGTTAATGAGGGTTTGAGCCTGGCTTTGAATGACAGCCTTTTTGACTCTACGCCTAGTGCTCTAACACATACCCCATCTAACTTCTTTTAAGAGAATATATCAATTTATTTCTCTCTCTCTCTCTCTCTCTCTCTCTCTCTCTCTCTCTCTCTCTCTCACACACACACACACACACACACACACACACACACATTTTTTTTTTCCATTTTAAGCAAGGTAGGTTTATAATGGCAATACAAAAAAATGGCTTAACTTAACAATAGGAAACCATTCAACATAATTGATCATAATAAAAATAATAATGCCCCACTCCTATGATCATTTTAATAGATTTTTTTATAAAGTACAGCATTCCTTCATGCTAAAGCAAAAGAAAAAAGTATAAGTATTTTCATAATAAGATCTTCCCTTAATCAAATAAAAAATGTATTTCTAAAAAAGTAAACATTACAAGCTGTAAGAAACCACTAGAAGTTTTCCTAGTAAATATATCAGTGAAGCAAGGCTATATCTACTAATTATTATTTAATAAAATAATCCTAGAAATACTGGTAGGAAAAAGAGAAGTGAATAAATTAAAGGCACAGAAAAGTCTGAAAGGATATAAAACTATCTTTATTTATGTTGATTTGCTTAGAAAATTCGGAGAAATTAGTGAAGGCATTACAATACCAGTTTCAGAAAAGTTTCAGGTTACTAAATATACCCACAAAAATCAATAGCACTTCCACGAAATAATAACAAAACTCATGAGACAACATATGAGAGGCAATATATATTAGTAAAAATAATTACTAATGCATTTAAAAATTGAGAGCCAAACAACCAAAGCACACCCAACAGCCTCATAGATTCAGTTAAAAAATTCTCCTTTACTAATTAAGAATTGAAACAGGAATATATAATGCTCATGGTTTGATTACACTAACAGAATAAAAATGATATTCAAATTAATTAGAGGTTTAGTATGATGCTACTGAAATAACTAAGATGATACTTTATAGAACTAGACAAAATAAAACTCATTTTATGTAATAAAAATGTATGTAAAATATAATTTTAATAATAAAACAAAAGTACAAAAAAATCAGAAATCATAAAAAATAAGAAAGAGGAAGGAATCAAATTCTGAATATCTAACTAAAATTTCTTTAAAGCAGCAAATCCACTTAGTATTGACATTAACAAAAACTGAAAAGTAGGTCAATGGAACAGATCAGAAAAAAAAATCATGATAATTAAAATTGATACCCTATTTTTCAATGAATAAAAAAATTAATTATTTAGTAAAGAATTTTCTATTTAATAAGGACTTCTGAGGATACTGGGAAGCAGTCTATCTTAGATTTAGATGAGCATTTTACAGCATATTCATCACTAAATTCAAGATGTATATATGACTGTGGAGTTAAGATACTGGAGTACAAATATGCACATAAACTAGCTCTTCCCCCACAGTGCATAAAATACCTGTAAAGAAAGACTCTCGACAAATTCTAGAGCAGCAGAAGCCACAAAACAATGGAGTGGAGGAGATTTCCAGCCCAGGATGACCTGAAAATGGGAAAGGTTCATAGCACCAGACATGGAACAGAGCCCAGTCCAGCCTTGGTGGAGCAGCAAGGCAGTGAGAGGAGGAACAGAGCAGGCCTCAGGGGCAGAACCCCATTACTAGTAGTGGTAGTTTGCAGATAGTGTCAAAGGTCAATGAGAGGGTTTTTTCAGCTGGTTGAGAAGGGAGTAGGGTCATCCCATAGTTCTGGCAGAGGCCACATGTGACAGCAACAGCTCCCACAGCAGACCACATTCCCCGTTGGATCCTAAAGCCCCTGGGGGAATCTGAGCAGCTGCTCCTTAACTCAACCCTGTGTAGTGGCCTTACCCCTTCCTAATCCTCCCAGAGGAATTGAGCAGCTGATCTTTATCTCACACTGAATGGTGGCCCTGCTCCCACCAAAATCCCCTAAGGGAATTGGGGAGATTATCTGAATCTCAGCCCCAAGTGTGCAGATTTGAATGTGCCACCATGAAGGAACTGAGATCTTACAGGTCCCCAGAGTACACCATAATTTCGACAAAGGACCCAAAAGTCAAGTAACTGGTTGAGAAAATGCCCAAAAAAGGGGAAAAAAAAAGAAGACTACAGAAGGTTACTTTCTTGGAGAACAGATATCTTCTCCCATCCTTTCAGATGAGGAAGAACAATGCTTACCATCAGGGAAGGACATAAAAGTCAAGGCTTCCATACCCTAAAACTCCAAAATAAATATTCGATGGTGCCAGGCAATGGAAGAGTTCAAGAAGGATTTTGAAAATCAGATAAGAAAGGTGGAGGAAAAATTGGGAAGAGAAATGAGAAAGATGCAAGAAAATCATGAAAAGTGAGTCAACAACTTGCTAAAGGAGACCTAAAAAATGCTGAAGAAAAAAACACCTTTAAAAATAGGCCTACTCAATTGGCAAAAGAGGTTCAAAAGTCATTGAGGACAAGAATGCTTTAAAAAGCAGAATTAGCCAAATAGAAAAGGAGGTTCAAAAGCTCACTGAAGAAAATATTTCTTTAAAAATCAGAATGGAATGGATGGAGGCTAACGAATTTATGAGAAACAAAGAAATCACAAAATAAACCAAAAGAATGAAAAAATGGAAGAGAATGTGAAATATTTCATTGGAAAAACAACTGACCTGAAAAATAGATCCACGAGAGACAATTTAAAAATTATGGTACTATCTGAAAGCCATGATCAAAAAAAGAGCCTAGGCATCATCTTTCATGAAATTATCAAGGAAAACTTCCCTGAGATTCTAGAACCAGAGGGCAAAGTAAATATTGACAGAATGCACTGATAACCACTGGAAAGAGATACAAAAAGAGAAACTCCTAGGAACATTGTGGCCAAATTCCAGAGTTCCCAGGTCACGGAGAAAATATTGCAAGCAGCTAGAAAGAAACAGTTTCAGTATTGTGGAAATACAATCAGGATAACTCAAGATCTAGCAGCTTCTACATTAAGGGATCAAAGGGCATGGAATAGGATATTCCAGAAGTAAAAGGAACTAGGACTCAAACCAAGAATCACCTACCCAGCAAAACTGAGTAGAATACTTCAGGGGAAAAAATGCTCTTCAATGAAATAGAGGACTTTCAAGCATTCTGGATGAAAAGACCAGAGCTGAAAAGAAAATTTGACTTTCAAACACAAGAATGAGAAGAAGCATGAAAAGGTAAACAATAAAAAGAAGTCATAAGGGACTTACTAAAATTGAACTGTTTATATTCCTACATGGAAAGACAATATTTGTAACTCTTGAAGCTTTCCAGTATCTGGGTAGTTGGTGGGGTTACGCACACACACACATACACACACACACACACACACATGCACAAACGCGAGTGCATGCACACAGAGACAGAGAGCACAGAGTGAACTGAATAGGATAGGATCATATCTTAAAAAAATTAAGTTAAGCAGTGAGAGAGAAATGTATTGGGAGGAGAGAGGGAGAAATGGAATGGGGCAAACTATCTCTCATAGAGGAGGCAGGCAGGAGACTTTTTAGTGGAGGGAAAAAGAGGAGAGCTGAGAAAAAAAACATGAAGTTTACTCTCATTACATTCAACTAAAGGAAGGAATAAAATGCACACTCATTTTGGTATGAAAACCCTATCTTACAATACGGGAAAGTGAAGGAGAAGGGGACAACTGGGGCATGGGGATGATGGAAGGAAGGGCAATTGGAGGAGGGAGCAATTAGAATAAACACTCTTGGGGAGAGACAAGGTTGAAAGAGAGAATAGAAGAAATGGGAAGGCAGGATAGATAGAGGAAAATATAACCAGTCTTATACAACATGACTATTATGGAAGTCATTTGCAAAATTACACATATATAGCCTATATTGAATTGCTTGCCTTCTCAATGGTGATAGGTGGGGAGGGAGGAAGGAAGAGAATTGGAACTCAAAGTTTTATGAACAACTGTTGATTATTGTTCTTGCATACAACTGGGAAATAAGAAATACAGGTAATGGGGTAAAGAAATTTATCTTGCCCTACAAGAAAAGAGAGAAATGTGGTTAAGGGAAGGGAAGGATGCTAGAAGGGAGGGAAGATTGGTGGTAGGGGTAATTAGAATGCTCATTTTGGGATGGTAGGAGGGGAGAGATGGGTAGAAAATTTGGAACTCAAAATTTTGTGGAAATGAATGTTGAAAACTTAAAATAAACAAATAAATTAAAAAATTAAAAAAGATGTATATATGACCTAAGTACTGAAGTTCGTATTATAAAACAGAAGAAAAGCGTATCAAATACTTTGGGTGTATATGAGTGCATTAGTGTGTAAATTGAGATAGTTATAAATACGTATATGTGTATTTGCATGAGTATATATCATTTATGTGTATGAGATATATTCTTGACCAAACAACTGATCAAGACTATTACAAAAGACAAAATAGATACTTATATATTAGTATACACATCATAATCCCTTGGAAATACTCAAAAAAATCAAGAAAACCTGACTTTCTCAATTATAATCTAAATTCTAAACTCTGTGTGTGTGTGTGTGTGTGTGTGTGTGTGTGTGTGTGTGTGTGTGTGTAACAGATGACCTTTCAGGAGACTGATGAATGGATTCAAGATGAAATACAGTTAATATGAAACATATCAGCAAAAAAAAAACCAAAACATTTCTTTAAGCAAATAAAAAACACATCCCAATGAATTATTAGAGCCATGGTTACTGGGTATGGTCTAACAATGACAATGAACACCTTTAAAGAGTTCCATTGCCTTCAGAATCTCAAATAAGATTTATACTTTCAAAGCCAATTAAATTACCTAGAGGTCTTAAGTGGCAATTACTTTTTCTCTCTGCTTAAATGTTTGAGGCTGGCTAGCTTTCTTCCTGATTGCATAAGAATGAATTCTTTCCATAGACCATTCCCTCTGGGGGTGAATAACAGTAGGGATGGGAAGCTAGGAGTAGTGGTGAATAAAGTGCCAGAATGGGAGTCCCAAAAACTTACCTTCCTGAGTTCAATTTCACACTTAGTAGGTATGTGACCCTTAGCAAATCATTTACCCCCATTTACCTCAATGTATATATAAACACTGTTGTTCTTTTAGAAGGGGGGATTCAATTTGTAGAATATTGGGTTAAATTGTCTCTAAGCTCTTTTCTAACTCCATAATTTCAACATCATTCAGTAAATCTTCTATCATTTAATAGGAATTACTTCTTCAGCTTTTGCACATTTCCTTACATTTAAGTAATATTTACTTATCGGTCACCTACTACGTGCTCATGATACAGGTATAGATGACATATACATAGGTAGACATATAGATATACACACAAACATATACACATATACGATCTATGCTCAATTTTTAAAATTTTTTACATAGTGTGATAAAAAAGAAAGAAAAAGGAAGGAGAGAATAAATGAAATGAAAATGAAAGAAGGAAGGAAACAAATTGATGATTTATTTATTGATTTTGAAAAATACATATTTTCAAGGGATTTCATAGTATCACATTTTATCTGATCTTTTATATCTTGGTAAAGAGTGAGAGAGATTTTATAAAATCTACATTCATATAATTCTACAAATTCTGCAAATTCTACCTTCAAAAACCACAGGGATTTAATTATATATTGCTCTAGTTTACATGTATCTTATTATATATTCAAATTCTTTGAAAAAAGTAGTATTATAAGGGAACTTTCAGAGACTCACTAGTTACTCATGTCATGGTAATTCTTACTCATCATCAATTACTCCCTGACTGCTTCCTTACTCTGCATAAACATGAATGTATCACCTGTATCTTCAAAAAACCCATGCTAAATTTATCCATCTTCATTAAATATCATCCTATATCTGTCCTCCCTTTTGCAATTAAACTCTGTAAAAAGGCTATCTACAATTGATGTTTCCAACTCCTTTCCTCTCCCACTTTGGTCAGTTCTGTATAGTTAACTGCTAACTCAAATTCATCTTCCACTCTATTGTCAAAGTAATCTTCCTAAAGTACAGTTCTGACTATATCTAACCCTCACTCATAAAATCCAGAAGCACCCTATCACCTCCAAAATCAAATAGAAACTCTTGCTTGGGATTCAATGTACTTCACAGTCTGGCTTTCTCCAACTTTGGCAGTCTTTTTACACATTACTTTCCTACTGATTTTTCTCTAACTAATAGGGAAAAAAATGGCATTCTTTTAAATTTTGTCCATTATCCATATATTTAGAAATTTCTAAGTAACTAACTGTATTTTCATGCATAAACCTGATGCTGAGTATTGCAAAGTTAGTGAAATAGTGCTTTTAATTTCATGGACCCCTGAGTAAACATGCAATCTAACTCCCTTGTATTAGAGTTAGTACAGCCTTAGTTAAAACTCTGACTTTAGAAATTTATTAGCTGAATAGAATCTAACATAACTGAGTCAATTTCCTCACCTATAAAATGGAAAAAAAAATAGTACTTACATCATAGGACTTTAGGAATTAAATAGTATCATGTACGTAAAGTACTTTTCAATCCTTAAACATCTTTATAAATAATAGCTATTTTTATTAAGTTGTGCATGTTTTTATAGGTTAGCCTTGCTATGGTGCAGATACACTCTAACACTTAGTTATTGGGCTTGTCAAATTAATATTACCTAGTAAAACATACGAGTTATAGTCTGGTTTCATTTCTAGCATTAACAGTAGGAAAAAATGATATCAATATGCATAAATAATAGTATGGACACCAAAGAGATCTCAGGTGCCTTCTGTCATTCTCTGTTTTTGTAGGAAACTACTTGAAGTGGACATTTTAGAGACTGACTATAAATGTGGATAAGATCACAGATTCATGTGAGGATTTAAGGTTGTTTTTTTTTTTTTTTTTTTTTTTAATATGGCTCAACTTTGTGAAGAAACCAAAAAATATGACTACCTTAAATGCCTGACATATTAGGAGAGCTCTTAAGGTGCTGAAATTAAAAAGGAATCAATTAAACAAAGTTCAACAAAGTAGCATGATGAATTATAAAGAACACTGAACTTGGTTCAGAAAATTTCCAATTCTACCCTATGTTACTTCTTACTTGTGTTATCATGGGAAAGTCATTTAACCTCATTGTGGCTCAGTTTCCTTATCTGTAAAATGATAACATCAAATTAGATTGCTTTTAAAGGTCCCTTACAGGTTTAAATCTTATTAACTTTAATAGACTTAGTATTGTTATTCTAATGCAATAAATTGTACCCTGTTCCTAAAACATTTCAATCACTCTACACTTTGTCTACCATGGTTCTAGAAAGGTAAGATACAGAACACATATTGTTCTATTACCTAGATGGGAAGAGAAAACTAAAATATCTAATGCAATCATAAGCAGCAAGAGAAACTACAATAATAACTGCTATATTGTGTGGAAATAATATCAGTAATACCTTATATTAGAAAAGTGAAATGGAAAGCCAAGTAAAAGTCAATACTATTTATATATTAGTAAGACATCCATTATTTCCTGGGAAATATTCAAAAAAATCAGGAAAACTTGATTTTCCCAAATTATAACCAAAATTCTAAACTAGTATTTTGTTGTAGACACATAGACTATGAAAAGCAAACTGAAATCAATAATGCTTCAGTTAGGGTTGGCTAATTACAAGTCACCTCATTATAGTTGTCTATGGTGAAAATGATTAAGCGACATTTTAGGAAACTGTATTAGAATAAATTGCAAGGGATGAGGTAGCACTGCTAATATCTTTGTGTTTAAATTGAGAAGAAATTGAATAATAAAAACAGATTTATTTTATGTTCCATGTGATTCAACCATATGGTAACAATATACACAAAAAGTGACACAGAGAATGGATTAGAATGAAAATGACTGAATTATCCAATATATTTTTGTCTCATATTATTTTATACTTTTGAAAACTAAAGTCAATTATGAGTATGAAATAACTTATTCATGCCTAGTATAAAACATAGATGTTTAAAATAATACTACATTTGCTGCATAAGGATTTTTGGATAGGTACAGGAGCATAAGAAATAGACTCTAAATTTTCATTTGCTAAAATTAATATTGATCCAAAATATACTTTACAGTTCATTCATAAAATGTTTAATGCCAAATTAGATCCTGTGCGAATCTGACATAAATAGGAAATCAAATGGCATAAAAAACATAGTTTTCCCATTTTCTTTTAATAATCTATATCAATCACTTTTACATTAAATCTGAAAATTTCTAAAGATTGACATCAACCAAATTCCTTTTCTTGGTTCTATCTAATGATCTTTAAAATCAGTGGATTGTTTAAAAGAACTATGCACAGAAGGAACTACTTTAAAAAGTTACAAAGAAACTCAGTAATTTTAACTTGCCTACTAGCCATATTAACCATTATCCCCTAGTAGCCATTTCCTGAAATCCAGAGGGACTTCCTCATCTTCCGGCAGATGTACTACACATTAGAAAGTGAAAAAGTTATGCCTTGCATGCTTGTCTTTTTCTTTTCCACAAAGGAAAATCCAAGGCAGTATAGCTAGTATTCTATGATTTTTAGATTATCATATTAACTAGAATCCAAAGTGCAGAACTGCAGGCATAAAATCCTTTTGGCTGCAAACTTCCAGACACAGTGGTAAACCTGGATTGATTACTGTTTATAATAGCAATAATCCCTGCAAAATCAGTCATTAGCACAGTTAACAACTAATGTGTTGAAGTGTTAACTGCCCTTGGCTTTGCCTCAAGCTGTTAGCAAACTGGTCATTAACTGCTGGTTACAATTGATTTCTTGGGGCCCTATTTAACAGAAATTTGATTTCAACTCAACCCCCACAGAGCCTAATCTTGATTCAGTAAACAACAATCTCCTTTTTCTTTGGATCAGCCTTGGCAAATCACAAAACTTCTATGATATATCAAAATACCTTTTCCAAATGTCAGTGCATAATGGGGGCAATTTGTATGACAAAAACGTGATAAGAAGGAATTTGGCAAAATGTCTACCTCTATGTCTCAACTGACAAACAGGGAGGGGAAAAGGGAGTAAGGGGATGCCTGGGGAAGGAGAGTTATCATAGACAAAACACGAAACAAAACATTGATTAAACCTGTAGCATGTTATTGTTAATGTACTGAAATTCAGTTCTTGTCTGTTTTCTTTAAGATCTAGATATTGATTAATGAGAGCACAGCCTCAAATAACCAATCCTTGTTTAGAGAATTTTGACAAAGAGAATTTTGGGTCTGGAGCCAGGAAGACTAATTTTCTTGAGTTCAAATCTAGCCTTAGACACTTAATAGCTGCATGACCCTAATAAATCACTTAGCCCTGTTTACCTCAGTTTCATCAGTTATAAAATGAGCTGGAGAAGGAAACAGCTAATCACTCCACTATCTTTGCCTAGAAAAGCTTAAATGGTTTCACAAAGAGTCAGACATGACTGAAATAACTGAACAGTAATAACACCATCATTATTATCAATCCATCACCAAGAGTTAGCCTAGGTAGCTAGATGATCGCCAGAGTTGGAGTCAGGAAGACGCGAATTCAAAAGTAGCCTCAGACACTTTATTACCTGTGTGTCCGTGGGTAAGTTACTTAAACTCTATCTACCCCAGTTTCCTCCTCTGTAAAATAAGGATAATAAGGTCACATACTTTACAGGGTTGCTCTGAGGATCAAATTAAACACTATATGTAAAGTGTTTTGCAGAGTGCCAGGCACCAAGTCCATGCTTAACAAATGCTTGTTTTCTTCCTTCCTCCTAGTAAAACAGTAATTAAAATGTTAAAATTTATCATATAGAAGGACAAAAATAAAACTAAACTTAAACTTGGTTTCCGAAGTCTTAGACTGGTAACTAAACCCTTTCTATTACTAGCTGTGTGTGTTCTACAATTCACAATATATCTGAGTTTTGGTTTCCCTATTTATAAAACAAATGTAATAACATTTGCCCAATAATCCCTCTATAACAAATACATGAGGAATAAATGAAATGGTAATAGTTTTGTGAACCATATGCTTTTAAATATTATTACTGTCATCTTAACACAGCATCTTTCTTTTTTGGAATGTAAGCTCTGTGAGGGCAAAGACTTTTTTTTTTGTTTGTTTTTCTTTATATCCTCAAAGCTTAGCACAGTGCCCACAATTTAGTTAGTAACAAACGAATGTTTACTGTCTCACTGATTGATCATCATTATTTTAGGCACCTTATACAATAACTGTCATCTCTTTTGTTCCTCCTTCCCTTTATGATGAAAATCCAACTCCTTTTCACTTTTTTTCACAAAAACCTACTTTAAACAATAGTAGAAAATAAAGGGAAAAATTTGCTGATAAATCAAATGGGAGAATTCTCTCTAGTAAGGAAGATGGCAACTTACCCATACCTACTCATCCTTTGTGGTTCTTCTCCATGACCTTGCATTATTTTTTCACAAGAGCCCTGCTCAAGGTAACGAAGGAATTTCTTTTTGTTTGTTTTTTTTTTTTTTAATAAAAATTTATTATTTAACTTTTTACATTCATTTTCACAAAATTTTGGGTTCCAAATTTTTCTCCCCTTTTCTCCCCTCCCCCCACCCCAATACACTGAGAAATCTAAATTTTCCCTATCTCCAATCTGCCCCTCTCTTCTGTCATCCCTCTCCTCTTGTCCCCATCTTCTCTTTTGTCCTGTAGGGCCAGATGACTTTCTATTCCTCATTAACTTGTAATGTCTTATTTCCTAGTAGCAACAACAATACTCAACAGTTGTTCCTAAAACTTTGAGTTCCAAATTCTCCCCATCCCTCCCTCCCCACCCATTCCCTTTGGGAAGGCAGGCAATTCAATATAGGCCCTATCTGTGTAGTTCTGCAAATGACTTCCATAATAGTCGTGTTGTGTAAGACTAACTATATTTCCCTCCATCCCATCCTCCCCACCACGGTTTCTAGTCTCTCTTTTGATCCTGTCCCTCCCCGAGTGTTGACTTCAAATTGCTCCCTCCTCCCATTGCCCTCCCTTCCATCATCCTCCCCATCTGGCTTATCTCCTTCGCCCCCACTTTCCTGTACGGTAAGATAGGTTTTCATACCAAAATGAGTGTGCATTTTATTCCTTCCTTTAGTCAAATGTGATGAGGGTAAACTTCTTGTTTTTTTTCTCAGCTCTCCTCTTTTTCCCTGCTTGCCTCTTAAGTGACATATAATTTACCCCATTCCATTGCACCCTCTTTCCTCCCCCTACCTTTCTCTCTCACCATTTACCTTAATTTCTTTTAAGATATGGTCCCATCCTATTCAATTCACTCTGTGCTCTCTGTCTCTGTATGTGCGTGCATGTGTGTATGTGTGTGTGCACGCATGCATGTACGTGTGTGTGTGTTGATCCCACCAACTACACCAGATACTGAAAAGTTTTAAGAGTTTAGAAATATTGACTTTCCATGTAGGAATGTAAACAATTCACCTTTGGTAAGTCCCTTATGACTTCTTTTTGCTGTTCACTTTTTCATGCTTCTTCTCATTCTTGTGTTTGAAAGTCAAATTTTCTTTTCAGCTCTGGTCTTTTCATCAAAAATGCTTGAAAGTCCTCTGTTTCATTGAAAGATCATATTTTCCCCTAAAGAATTACACTCAGTTTTGCTGGGTAGGTGATTCTTGGTTTGAGTCCTAGTTCCTTTGACTTCTGGAATATCCTATTCCATGCCCTTCCATCCCTTAAATGTAGAAGCTGCTAGATCTTGAGTTATCCTGATTTTATTTCCACAATACTGGAATTGTTTCTTTCTAGCTGCTTGCAAGATTTTCTCCTTGACCTGGGAGTTCTGGAATTTGGCCACAATGTTCCTAGGAGTTTCTCTTTTTGGATCTCTTTCAGGCGGTGATCGATGGATTCCTTCAATACTTATTTTGCCCTCTGGTTGCAAAATATCAGGGCAGTTTTCCTCGATAATTTCATGAAAGATGATGTCTAGGCTCTTTTTTTGGTCATGGATTTCAGGTAGTCCCATAATTTTTAAATTGTCTCTCTTGGATCTATTTCCCAGGTCAGTTGTTTTTCCCATGAGATAATTTCACATTCTCTTCCATTTTTTCATTCTTTTGGTTTTGTTTTGTGATTTCTTGGTTTCTCAGAAAGTCATTAGCCTCCATCTGTTTCCATTCTAATTTTTGAAAGAACTATTTTCTTCAGTGAGCTTTTGAACCTCTTTTTCCATTTGGCTAATTCTGCTCTTGAAAGCATTCTTGTCCCTCATTGGCTTTTTGAACCTCTTTTTCGCCAATTGAGTGAGCCTATTTTTCAAGTTGTTATTTTCTTCAGCATTTTTTTGGGGTCTCCTTTACCAAGATATTGACCCGGTTTCTCATGCTTTTTCTTTACATCTCTCTCATTTCTCTTCCCAGTTTTTCCTCCATGTGTCTAACTTGATTTTCAAAATCCTTTTTGAGCTCTTCCATGGCCTGATCCCCACTGGATATCTATTTTGTATGTTTGGGATACAGAGGCCTTGAGTTCTATGTCTTTCCCTGATGGGAAGCATTGTTCTTCCTCATCAGAAATTAAAGGTGGAAGCATCTGTTCACCAAGAAAGTAACCTTCTATGGCCTTATTTTTTTCCCCCTTTTCTGGGCATTTTCCCAGCCAGTTACTTGACTTCTGAGATTCCTCTCCACCCCTGCCTTGCCTCCAGATCATCGCAGCTAGTGCTTGGGGTCTGAGATTCAAATGCTGCTCCCCAGCCTCAGGGCTTTCAGTGGTGGGCGGGGCTGTTATTCAGTGTAAGTTTAAATTCAGGTTCTCACGTGGCAGCAGGGCTGCCTTGCAGGGCTCAGCTCCCTCAGGGGGCTTATCCAGATACCTTCAGGAATGGATTTGAAGTCCTGACTGTTCCGAGAGCCCTGGCTGCCGCTGCCTCTGCCACTGCCTCCCGAGGGGGCCTGAGTTATGGAGACACCTTGCTCCCCTCTTGGCCAGCCCAGAAGTCTCTCTCACTGACCTGTGGCATTTGTGGGTGGAGCGACCTTTCGCAGCTGCCGGGATCTGTTCCTCTCAGGGCCACGCAGGCAGGGCTGGGCTCTGCTGTCCAGTGAGCGATGAACCTTTGGGGTCAGTTTTTCAGGGCTCTCTGCAACAGAAATCTCCACTGCATTGCTGCGTGGCTTCCACTGCTCCAGAATTTGTGGGGAGTTCTTTTTACAGGAAATTTATGGGCTGTGGATTCGAAGCTAGCATATGTGAATCTTTCCACTCTGCTGTCTTGGTTCCTCCCCGGGATTCAATGTTTTTAAAATGAATATTAAAACCTGTTTTTACATGCAACTGGGGATTAAGATACACAGGTAATGGGATAAAGAAATCTATCTCACCCTGTAAGAAAGTAGGGGAAAGGGATAAGAGAGGCGGTTGGATGATAGAAAGGAGGACAGAAAAGGGGAAGGGGTACTCAGAATTCATGCCATCCTGGGGTGGGGGAAGGGAAAGATGGGGTGAAAATCTATAACTTAAAATCTTGTGAAATGAACAGTGAAAACTAAAAATAAATTAATTAGATTTAAAAAAAGAAAAGTTCAATTTATCCCTATGTTTTCTAGTGTTTCTTTTTAAAGAGGAATGTATATTTGGCCAATGCTTTTTTCTGTGTCTATTATTATTTTTTTTATTTCTGTTATTGATATGATCATTTATGCTGACGTTTTCCAATTACTGAACCAGCTTTGCATTCCTGGTTGAAATCCCACATGATCACAGTTTGTGATCTTTTTGATAGAGTGTTATAATCTCCTTGATACTATTTAATTTATTCATTTTTTGCATCATTATTCAATAAGTAAATTGAAATACAGTTTCCTTTCTCATTTTTGTTCTCACTAGTACAGGTATCAAAACCATATTTGTATCATAAGTGGAAAGCAGTAAGACATCTTTTATACTTACATTTTCAAATAGTCTATATATCATTGGGACTCCTTAAATGTCTAATAAAATTCACTTGTAAATCTTGTGGTTCTAAAGATTTTTTCTTAGGGATCTGATTTACAGTTTGTTCAATTTCTTTTTCTAAGATAGTGTTATTGGAGGATTCTGCTTCCTCTAAATTTATATTTTTTAAAATATATTTGTCAATATTACTTAGATTATCATTATTAGCATAGAATTAGACAAAATAAGTACTAATAATTGTTTAAATTTCATCTTCCTTGGTGATATATTTATTCTTTTCATTTGTGATATTAACTTGATGTTTTCTTCTTCTCTAATCATATCAACCAATAGTTTACCTGTTTTATTATTTTTCTTCATTCCTAGTTTTATTGTTTATTATTTTTAATTTTTGATTTTGTTTTTCTCTCCTTTGATTTTCAGGATTTCCATTTTCTTATTTAATTGGGGGTTAATTTGTTATTTTTTCAAGCTTTTATTTAAATTGCATACACAATTAGTTAATCTGGTCCTTCTGGCTTTTATTAATTTAAGGGTTTAGAGACAATAAACATTATCCAAAGTACTGCCTTTGATATATCCCATAAATTTTATTATGTTGATTCATTGTTATTTTCTTTAATGAAATTGTTGTTTTAATGATTTATTCTTTGATCTACACATTCTTTAACATTAGATTATTTAGTTTCTCATTTTTTTTAATATGTTTCCATGATTGAATATAATTTTGAATATAATTTTTGAATATTGAATAAAATTATTGAATATAATTTTTACTGAATATAATTTTTGAATATAATTTTATTGAATGTAATTTTTACTGCACTATTTTCTAAAAAAATTGCATCTAATGTTCTTTGCATGTGGTTATGAAGTTTTTATACTCTAAAACATCAGTTTTTGAGAAAGTGCCATGTTCAGATGAGAAAAAGATATACTCTTTTCTATTCCTGTTCATTTTTCTGTAGCGTTCTACTATATCTTTGAGGCAACTAGTTAGAGGAGTGGATAGAACACTGGACCTGGCCTCAGATATTGGGCAGTCATTTGATCTCTGTTTGCCTTCATTCACTGGAGAAGGAAATTGCAAGCCACTCCAGTGTCTTTTCCAAGAAAATCCATATGGAGTCATGAAGTCAGACTCAAATGAACACCTGAACAACATCATATCTAACTTTTCTAATATTCTATTAATCTCCTTGACATCTTTTTAACTTATATTTAGATTTACCTAGCTCTGAAAGGAAAAAATAAATAACCTTCAATAGTATGGTTTTACTATCAATTCCTTTCTGTAATTTATTTAACTTTTCTTTTGAGAAGTTGGATCCCTATGGCACTTTGAGTGTTCATGTTTAGTGTTGATATTACTTTGTTGCCTGTTGTTTCTTTTCACAAGATATTGGTTCCCTGCTTCTCTCTTTAAATTAGGTCTATTTTTATTTTCATTCTGAGATCATGAGTGCTACCGCTCCCTTTCTTACTTAAACTGAAGCAGAGTAAGATTCTGTTCTAGTCCCTTAGTTCGGCTGTGTATCTCTGTGTTTCGAAGTAAGTTTCTTGCTAACAACATATTGGATTCTGATTTCTAATACATTCTGCCAAACATTTCCATTTTATGGGTGAGTTAATTCCATTCACATCCATTGTTATGATTCCGAACTACACATTCTTCTGCTTTCCTATAGTTATCCTTCTCTCTCTCTCTCTCTGTCCCCATGTCTATCTCTGTCTCTTTGTCTCTCATTCTCTTTCCTCTGTCTCTCCTCTAAAATCAGTTTTGTGTCTGACCACTGCCTTTTTATTTGTCCTCACTTTTATTATGCCATTTTCCCATTCCCCTCCTTCCCTGTTGGATAAGATAGATTTATGTCATATTTATATTACCAATTGAGTATGCATATTTTCCCACTTTAAACAAACTTGGATGTGAATAAGTTTAAGGAATTGTTTGACTCTCCCCCTGCACCCTGTCCCCCCCTTTCTATAAAAGCTCTTCCTTTAATGTCTCTTTTATGTGAGATAATACTCCCCCTTCACCCTTCTGCCAGGGCAACCCCTTCCTCACTCAGCAAGTTTTTGTGCATCTTCCTAATATAATCAACTCAATCTCATGCCCTCTATCTATGTGGAATCTTTCTAACTGACCTATACTTGATAAAGTTCTTAGAAGTTACATGTAACATCTTCCCAAATAGAAAAGTAAAGAGTTTAAACTAATTGAGTCCGTTATGATATCTCATTCCTGTTAATCCTTTCATATTTCTCTTGAGTCTTGTATTTGAGAGTCTAATTTTTTCATTTTCATTTCAGAAATGCTTGATGTCTTCTATTTCATTAAACATTCATTTCTTTCCTTTTAAGGGTTACATGCAGTTTTTCTTGGTATGTTATTTTTGGTCGTAATTTCTGCTCTTTTACCTTCAAATTATCATATTCAAAGCCTTCTACTTTTTAACATGACAGCTGCTAAATTCTTGTGTATTTCTGACAGTGGTTCTATAGTGTTTGAAAGGCTTATTTCTGACTGTTTGAAATTTGTTTTTACTTCCAGGGGAGCTCTGAAATTTGGCTTTAACTTTCTTAACAGTTTTTATTTGGGGAAAACTTTCAGGTGGTGATCAGTGAATTCTTTTAATTTCTATTCTCTCTTTTGGACCTAGGATACCAGGGAAGTTTTCCCTGATAATTTCTTGAAATATGATATCTAGACTCTTTATTTAGAGGTAGTGTAAAAATTATTTAAATTTCTCTCCTCAATCCATTTTCCAGATCTGTTGTTTTTCCACAGAGATGTTTTACATTTTCTCTTCTTTTATTCTTTTTATTTCATTTGATTTTTTCTTAATGTCTCATGGACTCATTAGCTTCAACTTACCAAATTCTAATTTTAATACAATTTTTTCTTCAGTTAGTTTTTGTACCTCTGTTTCTATCAGGCCAATTTTACTCTACATGAAGTTTTTTTTTTTTTTTTTAATTCAGTAAATTGTACATTTTTTTACCTTTTGGCCAATTTTGGGTTTTTTAAGATGCTATTTTCTTCAGAATTCTTCAAAATTTTATACCATAATTTTCATTTCCTTTCCCCATTTTTATGATCTCTTTTATTTGATTTTTAAAATTTTTTTTAAATCTTCCAAGAATTCTTGGATGTGTGTCCAATTCACATGTTTACTTTGAGGTTTTTCTTTTAGCTATTTTGACATTTTTATCTTCTTCTGAGTTTTTTATCTTGTTTTCCTCTGTCACTTTAGTAATATTCTATAGTCAAGTTCATTTTTTTTTTGTTTGGAGGTTCATAGTCACATTTCATCGTCAAGTTCACTTATTGTTGGAACTGGAATTCTCTCATTTTATAATGGAGGAAACTATGTCCCAGAGAGGTAGAACAATTTGTCAAAGGTCACAGTCAATGAGTGAACTAAGACACGAATTCATGTCTCCAGATTCTCAGATCACTTACTTCCACTTCACTTGGTAGGATTAATTGCAAGAAGTTTTCAGACTAATTGGAAACAAAAACAGCAAGTAAAGTCACACTTAGATAGATGGGGAGAGAGAGAGAGAGCGAGAGAGCAAGAGAAAGAGAAAGAGAATTTCCATATATAAGGGAAAGTTAAGTATGTTAATTAACTTTGTCATATATTTTATTTACTTGTGATGACACATTTCTATATAGTCTCATTGCTATAAACATTTTTATACACTGTTTTAGCTCTAAAATATCTCTTCCAGTCATTTTCCATTCTCATTGTCACCAAACTAGTGCAAGCTTTTATCACCATCCACCATAGTTATTGCAATTAACTCCTGAAAGTTCTTTCTGCTGCCATGTTAGTTGACACAGCTTGGACAAAGAAAATATATGTTTTCTCAAGCCAAGAACCTTCCAGAAAAGGTAGATAATACTTTGAAAGATTCACCAATAAATCTATTATGTTTTGTAGGAAGTTTCAATGTCGTTGACTAACGTCTTTGACTAGCAACAAGGCTTTCTGTAATCTTACCGTTTTGCCCTCTACCTCTTCAGGTTTATTTCATATTGATACCTTACACATAGGCTACACTTCAGCCATATTGAGCCTCTTTCCATTTCTCCAAAGACCCATGATTTCCTACCTCTGGAATTTGCTCATAATGTTCTTAGAGACAAAAAAATGGAAGCAATTTCAGCCATCCTTCAAAACCAAATTCAAATGCCATATCCTCTCCAAGTCCTTTTGACCACCTTGGATCTTGCTTACTACTTTGCTTGCATCTTTTAGATGAACTTATATATATAATTTTGCATCATATTTATTCATGTATTTGTTATATTCTCCTATGATGTGTATATATATATATATATATATATGTGTGTGTGTGTATATATATATATATATATATACATATATATATATATACACACACACATAAAAGGAGAATATTTTCAGATAAGAAAAAAGATATTCTCTTTTCTATTCCTATTCAGTTTTCTGTCCCTTCCACTATATCTTTGAGGCAGCTAGTTAGAGGAATGAATAGAACACTGGGCTTGGAAAGGCCTTAGTTCAAACCTTTAGGGAAGAGTAGCACAAGAGATAGAGCACAAGGCTGCGTTTGGGAACACTAAAGTTCAAATCTGATCTCAAGACATTTGCTATCTCTGCGAAATGTTGGCAGGGAACATATCTTTAAAAAATAGACATTTCCACACTTTTGCACAGTGCTTTACATTTGATAGGTATTTTTAAAAATGAAATGAATGTTACAAAATCATGGAATTTTATGAGATGAAAGGGATTTAATAAGTAAAATCAACTAATTTTATGAAGAAACATCCTCAGAGAATTGAAGGAGTTACCTTCTTAATTCTAGTTTCTTCATTCTCACAATTATTCAGCATTTATTCAGTATATATCTGGTTGGTTGTTTTACACACACACACACACACACACACATATATGTATATATGTATACACATATAAATGTGTATAAACAGAGAGAGACAGAGAGATCTTCATTTATATGTTGTTTTCTGCATTAAAATATAATCTCCTTGAGGTCAGGGACTTACATTTATTTTTTTGCATATTCAGAACTTTGCACAATTTCTGGAACATTGTAGGCATTTAACAAATACTAAGAGATCTAGAATATGAATCCAGGTTGCCTAACTGTAAGTCAAGTATTCTTTCTGCTAAAAATACTGCTTGCATTAAACTGAATGAGGTATACTCACAGTTTTAACAATATGAAGTAGATAATTATTTGTTCATGTCTCTGAAATAAAGTATTTTGAAGGCATGCTTAAATTCACCTTAATTATCTATTCCACCCTCATGGAATTCAGTAATTTATTAATTTGCACCCCTGGATTTAGAATTTATAATCATTCAGAAAAGAGTTGGTCTGAAGTTTACTTTTGCATAATTTATGAAATAAATCACCTAGCAATTAATAGTGCATACAAAATTGGTGGGGGAATATTTGATCTACTGAAGAGAAAAAACTATTTTCAAGAACTTTAAAAATACCCATTTACATATGAACAATTGATATGCTAACCATAAATAACTGTTATTATTCATTAAAACATATTCCCTAAGGGATTTTACTAGGTGGTACTTGTTAGCAATGTGTTGTAATTTCTCTAATGTCCTTTAAACAAACAAACAGGAAAAACTACAGAAGTTTAAGATATTCTATTATTCAGACTTCTCATTTGTTCAAACTTTTCCAAGGCTCCCATATCCAGTGAGGTTTTTCTGTTTATATAAATGCATTTTGTCTGCTTTATATTCATTAGGGGTGACTTTTGGGAGGGACTTGTATGAGATGCTGATAAACATAGTTGGGCAGTACCAATTTGGCAACTTCCAAGGACTCAAAACCCTCTGGCACATTGTTTGTGTGAATATATAATGTGAAACTGACATTCATGGGAAACTTTTTCTAAGCCAGTACACATAGACAAACACACATACATGCACATACATGCATACACATGCACACGTGCTCTTGCTGTATTTATTGCCTTGGTCTCAATTCTAAAGGCAATCATATGCAACACTCATGACTTTCTAGTACCAGAAAAAATACTTTGGTATTATGGGTATATAGGGAGAAAAACATACGATTTTTCCCAGATATACACATCAATTTTCTGCTGAGTCACTATCCTGAGTTCAGAAACCAAATATATTTTACAGAATACTAACAAATACAGCTACTTTCCACAGAAAAGGGTTGTGTTATTCATTTCATTAGCCTTAATATTTGATATGACCAAAATGTAATGAACTGATTTTTTTTCAATTGCTTGCTAAGAATCCTTGATTATAAAACATGACTATCCTCATTTTTTTTCTCCCACATACCAGTCACTCTCCTGAAAGAGATAGGAGTTTAATTCATTTAGTGTATATCATCTTTGAATACCACCAAGTAAACATAATAGCCCTCATAAATATGACTCTTTTTCCATCTGATGGACTCTTCTCAGTTCCATGAAAGATTCCTCAGTGAAGCCATGCAGCAAAAAAAAATAACTGTTGTATTAATCTTTCACCAAGTGAAAGGAAAAAAAGGGAGTAGAAATAAATGAAGCAGATAAGCTAAAATTAGCGTTTTTGATTCCAAAATGAAAATGAGGTTTCAAAAACTAAAATAAATAAATATATATGTATATAATATATATATTTAAGACTGTTCAAAAAATGAATTTTCAGGAAGCAAAATGAGGGGTGGTGGTGGAAGTGTTGAGATAATCATTTTCAACAGGTTCCCAAAAGTGACCCCAAAATGGTAAAATGAGCTTGATGAGAACATTATGTCAGCGGAGGAGCATACATAGATTGCTCAGTCATCCCTAGCAATCTCCTCTGAAACATGTAAAGCTGAAATGGTGTGTATTGGAAAGTCATGAAGATTGATGGCACCTGCTGTTTCCAAATGTACCCTATCTGCACGTAAACCACTTGACACATGAGCTGATAGAAAACAAAGACTGTTTGCCCAGGAAAAAGTGCTTCAGTAAGCTTAATTTCCATAGCCCATTTGCACACCAAAAGCAAAATCTAATAGGTCCCAGAGAAATCAGCCAGAGCCATGATAAGAATTCAAAGCCACAAAACTAAATAAAAAGAGATTATTAGCTACATTGTGGTACTCAAACAGTAAAGTCTTAAGTGATCAATATTTGACAAGAGACTTGCCACAAACTTCATGTGTAGATCAGGCTCACACACCGTTTTTTTAAATAAATAGACTGACATCTGGACAAGGCACATACAATGTCACTTTTTATCTTTCAGTTGATATTTTTCTCTAAGAGAGAAAAACTAGCTATTCACATCCCTGAGAGATTTGATCGAAAAGATAGTCACTCCTGATATAAGGTTTAAGGGGGAAAACTGCAATCAAGTGGAAATTTTTGTCAGTGCCTTAATCTCTGATTTGTAGAAGGTTGTGCTTTGGGATATTTGGTATGTCTGAGGATTGCCACCAAAGAGCCCTTCTGTTCTTTAATAGCCACACTAAATCTTAACAAACGTGAGCATGAAAACTATGGTGCCGTGCTTGTGAAGCATCTATCAAAGTTATATTTTTTTTAAGCTGGGAAAGGCCGTTGAATCATGCATGCTCTTTATGGGGCTCTGATCAGGCTGATAAAGGCAGTTCAGCTCCAATAAATGCTTTTTAAGTGAATGTTTTGGAACATGAAGAGGAAATTCAAAGCTCAGGCTGTTGCCAAACCGGTCCCCCAGCACTTTGCACACTTTGCTGCTGACATTTTGTTGAAAATGTCTTGTTTTTATTAAAATGTTGGCATCTGGAGAGTAAGAAAGTTGACTGTCATCACCGAAAATAAAATATACAGTATCTCTGAACAATATAACTGATTAAGTACTTTGTACACATTTCTTAAAAAGAAAACTTTTTTTCCCTGTTGGGTCAGATACAGCTTTGCACTTGTCTGAGAAACAAAAAAGTTCAGATTGTTAAAAGAAAGATAAGTACAGAAGATAAATCAAACACCAGTGCTTTGCCTGAGGCAAAAAAATGGGGAAAAAAGTTATAAAGCTTTACTACCAAAAAGGGAGAAATCTTATAATTTAAAAATTAATAAAAATGTAAAGACAAATATGGAATCAAGACTGTGTGTGTGCTCTCTTTAAATATTTATAGTTGGCTGCTTTTACTTGCGCTTCTTTGAAGGACAAGAAGGACGAAACAAAAAAGCCTACTCCTGTTTCACAGAAAAGAGAGTGAACATGTATATTTTGTGACTTAAGTTTTCCCCTCCATAGACATCACAGTTGGTTTAAATTTTTTTGACATCTGGCAATTTAGGGTTTGAGCTTGACCCCTGATGTGTAGGCATAAATATATGTACACAAGCACAGCAGGTTTTAAATACACACACACACAATATTTTGAAAATGTGCATTGATTGGAACAAGAGAAAGGTATACACTTAGGAATTTCCTCTTCCCTTCCCGGATCTCAACTTTAATCAAAGATATTAAATTGGTATTACGTCGTAAGGGCTTATTTCTAGCATTAAGTGACTTAATCCTAAAGTATGCAATGGTGTGGGGGGGCAGGCTTAATAGAATCTGTTAGAAGATAAAAGAGATTGGGTGAATTACCTCTTCATTTCAGAGGTAATGGAAGAGTTTTAGCCAGTTAGTCACAAACATCGAGTTTATTTGACAGTGGAAGAGTTTTAGCCAGTTGGTCACAAACATCGAGTTTATTTGACAGTGTTTTTCTCTACCTTTTATCCCTGGTTAGGACAGGTTTTCTTTTTCTTTTAATAAACTCTTTATTTAAAATAAATGGATTCAAACAGTTTATGTTTTATGTCCTACAGTAAGCAAAAATCAACCTAGATAACGAAATTACTATTTTAAAATCTTCTAATTAACATATCAAAAATGAAATTCTAAAGTACTCCACAGCAATTTGTTATTTATGATGGAAAGTATATGAATCATCAACTCTGCAGGACTGCATGTCTTGCAGTGACAACAGAAAGAGAAGAAAATGTGACTTTATATAATGAAGAAAAATAAAATTTCAGAAAAAAAGAAATGCCATTAGCTACTTCAAATAGGTAATGAGAGCAAATCAATATAGTCCTAGCATATATAAATCAATAAATTACAGTGAAGGGCTCTAGCCTCAATACACAGACATCAAATAGTTTGTGACTGACAAAGTGCTAATGTTTTCCCGAGAGAGAGAGAGAGAGAGAGAGAGAGAGAGAGAGAGAGAGAGAGAGAGAGAAATGGATTACCTATGTGAAGTTAAGCAAATCACTTACTCTCCCTGAGCTTCAGTTTCTTCATCAATAAAATGCAAAAGTTAGACCTCTCAGTTGCCTTCCAATTCTGACTTTATTATCCTAGGTTATTCAAGAATAGTTCTATAAAATTTCATAGATATGTTCTCAGAATTTTAGACACGGTATTTTTCAATTAATCATACAACTCTGCTTAAGACCCCAGGCTCTAGACTACTCAGTATTTTATTAAAAAACTGTTGGGAAAACTGACTAGCATTATGGGAAAAAAAAATGATCTTGTACCAAGAAAACGTCTGAATGAATATTGACCTATACATAAAAAATTTATTGCATGAACATGTAAGAGAAACAAAGAAGAATTTACCCATCAGATTTATGGTTAAGAGAAGAACCAATTATAACAATAGAATGACAGAAAATAAAATAGTGTTGATACATAAAATTAAAATTTTTTTGCATAAACAAATTGAATAAAGCTAAGATTCATAGGGAAATAACTGGGAAAAATTTTGGAAGTAAATTTCTCTAATAAAGGTTTTATTTCCAAGATATATGAAAAACTGGTTCAAATTAATAAGAATATTCATTCCCCAATTGGCAGATGGTCTAAGGACATGAAAAGGCAATTCTCTTTTTTTTTAATGTTCTTTTTTATTATTATTTTATTTGTTTTCAGTGTTCTACAATCACTTCCATAAACTTCGATTTTCCCCTTATATTTTTATATAGGTTCTACACATGCCTTCCTATTAAATATATTTTCACCTTAGTCATGTTGCATAGAAGAATTAAAATGAATGGGACAAATCATAACACAAACCAAAATGTAATACAAAAGAAAATGATTTGCTACATTCTGCGATCTTATTCCATAGTTCCTTCTCTGGACATAGAAGGCATTTTGCCTTAAGAGATCATTGGGAATTTTTAAGTCCTTGCATTCCAATGAAGTTCTGAGTCTACTAGAAAAAAACAAAAAATCCTCACACACTGTGGTTGTTGCTGTGTATAAAGCTCTCCTGGTTCTGTTCCTTTAGCTCAGCATCAGTTCATGTAAGTTTCTCCAAGCCTCTATGAAGCCTTCATTTCTTGAAGCACAATAGTATTCTATTACATTCCTGTCCCACAATTTATTCAGCCCTTCCCCCATTGAGGGGCAATCAATAGGATATAAAGGCAAGGAACTTTAGAGAAGAAGATAATGTAGAACTAACTCATTCACCACGGGATGAGAAAAGCAAAGAAAAGAATGTGTAGACAATGCGGGGATGATGAATTGGCAAAGGACTAAATTGTAAAACAAGTGGAGTACAAATGAAGAACAGGTTTTGGAAGTACAAGGCAGAAGGATTGGTAGAATGACAGCTCATTTCTCTGTGCCCTAGTTTTCCCATTTGTTAAATATGAAATCTGACTTAATTTTGAGATTCTTGAAGTTCAGTGCAATTAGAGTGATAGGTTCTAATCAGAAAAGTCTTCAATTATGTGATCAGAAGCATCTACTGCCTAAGAATTAGGAATTAGCAAATAAATTAGGAAATGCTTATCACCACAAAACTGGCCCACAATAACTTGTGAACTGGGAAAAGAACAATAAGAAAATGACTCTCAATCCTGTGTAGACATTTTCTGCTCTGATGGTAGTGAACTGGCGAAAAAAATGCAAAAGATGCTAAGAAATCGTGTACAAACATTGAACTTACTACTGTCACGCTTGATATGTCTTTGTTCAATGACACAGTGTTGACAGGCTACTGAAGGAATTATATACCACCTTTATAGGTACTATGTGCAAGTTTAACTCATAAGTTTTCATCAGAGACTGCTTTGAAGGAATGGAGAGAATTGGTTTCATCACATGCCCAGAACACTAATGTATAGCATTTTATTGGATACATGCATTTTACTTTCAAAAACTCATGATGAACATAGAAAAACAGGATAGTATGAGGGTTATTATGATTTATGCCTAAATAGCAGATGCAGAAAATATGCAGAGAAATTCTGTGATTGACTTACTCCAAAATAAGTCAACATATATCTTGATATTTGATGAGTTCAGTATGAAAAATGGTCACAGGGGAAGAAAGGGAAAATTATTTCAGAAGATGTTGTTCAGGATGAAGAAATTAATAGAACAAAACAATTTATTGAGTTTTTACTCTGTACCAGGAAACTGAGGCAAACAGGGTTAAGTGACCTGTCCACGGTCATAGGTAACGTCTGTGGCCAGATGTCTGTGCTAATAAGTAACTATATAAAGAAAAAAATAGCCCCTGTCATGATGGAGCTTACATTCTTTTGGAACTTGATTTTAAAAAGATCAAAAAATGTCTATTCAAATGTCTAAAAATATTACAAATAATTTAAGAAGTGAATCAGAAAACAGAAACAGAAATCAGAAAAGTGAATCCCCAAACAGAAACAGTACTTGAAGAATACCAAGCTGTGTCAGAAATTGTAATTAGCAATATCTTGGCAGAAATCAAACAGTTAGTTGCAAGTATAATAGTCATTAAATAATTATTTGCCTGTAAAACAAATACCATTGAATGGTTGGGAAAAAAGTTTAAAATAAATGCCAAATTAAAAGGAATGATAAAGTTATTAAAATATCATTTATTATTATAGTAGCTAAAACCCAATCTGTTTAAGGAATCTGTCCATTCTCAGAAATGGGAAGTTGATAGAAGACACTGACTCGCTATCACTATTTCATGGTATAATTGATACAAAGCAATCATCACAACCAGGAGGTTGATCTACCATAGAAACTATTTTATGTAGAAAATCCTTATTATCTTCGCCAGGTAGAGACCATTCCGCAGCTAAAGGTGAAAAAAATTTAGAGTAAAACCTTCCCAAAGATCACAATGTAAAACTAAGGGTAGAACATTGAAAAGCAATTAGCAAGAAAATACATCCAGAGAGTGGCTTAAGAATGTGCTGTTGTCTATAAAAAGAATAAAAAGAGACCTAACAGGAAACACTTCTGCTGTCGTTTTAGTGGAAATATTCTTTTACGAACAACCATAATGAAACCAACACATTTCAGTCACTCTCCCTTCAATGACTAATATGATACCTAAATTAATAGCAATGGCAACTAGAAAATAAAATTAGAAAGAACAGAATATGACCAATTACAATAGAAGAAATCTCTGCATGAGCCAGCATATTTGCAGAGCACAAGCAGAATGAATTCTAGGAACAATCTGTAAATCATAAAACACCATGGTACTGGAGGAATCCTGGTGTTGCAGTGACGGTTGTGCAGTCATTTTCAGTCTTGTCTGACTTTTTGTGAACCCATTTCAGTTTTGTTTTTTGGGTTTTTTTTGGCAAAGATGTTAGAGTGGCTTGCCATTTCCTTCTCCAAATCATTTTACAGATGAGGAAACTGAGGCAAACAGAGTTAAGTGACTTGTCCAGGGTCATAGGTAATGTCTGTGGCCATATTTGAACTCAGGAAGATGAGTCTTCCTAACTCCAGGCCTGGCACTCTATCCACACTGCCAACTAGCTGCCCGGAAGAATCCTAATTACAAATAAGTCAAAGTTTAATGGAAAAAAGTAATAATGATCATATGACAGCTTTCCCATGATACTAATGATGACTTTCAAAAGAAAAGTGGTGTAAAATACCTCATTGAAGACGTGTATGTTGAAAAGTGGTGGGTTTTATCACATACTATTCAAGAAAAAAATTATTTCACTGAGTAAAATAATTCCTTGAAATGAGAAAACATTTATTAATAATGCAAATGCAAGAGACTGAACTTTAGACTTTTCTCTCCCCAAGGGGTAAGTTTCAAACAGAAGATGTTTTTTTTTCTACATCCACAGAAAGAGAACAAAAGGTAACAATTAATACAATATAAAACCATGTAACAGGGCCAGAAAAAGGACATATTCAAAGAAAAGATACATCAAAGAAGGGGCAGCTGCCTTTACTTCCTAGAACTGTTTCACAATTTGTTATTATCTAGGTCTTGTAGAGTTGTAATAAAAGTCTTTTAATGTTTAAATAGCATTTTGATTTCTTATAGGCAACTGCTGCCTCATCAAGGTAAAACTTATTCATCAATTAAAAATTAGGGTTTTTACCATCTCTTTAAGAAGTAAGAATGATAAGGAAAATAAGCAGACTGAGAAGTACATTCATACTCCTGAGACTTTTAAGTACCAATGGAAGACTTCTAGTGGATCCTCTTTGGAGGATTGCTAGAAAGACAAACACAAATATTATTCAGGTTCAGAAGGTATTGTACATAATTTAATTAGTAAAAAAGAAATTTTTCTGAGCTTTCAAAAAAGATGAATAGACAAGATAATCTCTCATGTCCCATTCAGATCTAAATTCTATAATCCTGCTGGGTAGGGGTCAGAGTCATGATGATGAAATGTATATTTATAATATCGGAGGATCAGAGAGTTAGAGCTTAAAGATGACATGGAAACTATCTACTCCAACCACCTCATTTTGCAATTGAACAAACTAAGGCATAGAGAGATTAAATAATTTGCTCAAAGTCACTGTGGTAACAAATGGCAAAGCCAGGACTTAAAACCTGGATCTCTAACTCAATATCTGACACTTCCAATTGTACTATACTATCTTCTACAGCAAATGACTGAAATTGAAAATTCTTTTACACAAGAACAGTATGGGAAAATGAATAATTTGCTAAAAAAAATGTACCTACAATATCCCAATGATAAAGATATAAGAAGACAAAAGAAATTAAGTCACTGTAGAATGACCATGTCATAGGGGACTAGATCTAAACCTAAAAGGGACCCATGGCAGGGAAAATATTTAATCCAATGTTCTCATTTTCAAGAGGAGGAAACTTATCGGTGTCACAGTGTTCTTGGTAAAGTTCTGCTAAGTGTTTGTGAACATTGCATCTTTTTCTAAATGTTCTTTAACTAGCTATTTAATATGTTGTAGAGTTAGGCCAGGAATTTGAGTCCAGCTCATTGGTCTAAATTTTCTAAACTCTATCATGTTCTCCTTTTTTGATGATCATAATATTTGCCCTCTTCTAGTCCTCCAATACCACTCCCATACTCCTTTATCTTTCTTATTTCTCATTAATCTATGTACTCTGGAAGACGGTTTATCCAGGCCTGGTGATTTAGACTAAATAAATGTTCTTTGTCTTCCCATTTTGTCTATCTTGGGTATCAAGTCCATTTCATCTATTTTTGTTCTTTCTGTTCCAATCCAAATATAATTATCTCTTACACAGGTAGGGAGGAGAAGGAAGGAAAAAAATAAGAGTAGGATGAAGAAAAATAATTGTTGAATAGCTCTGACTTCCATTGATCTCCCATTATCATCCTATACCCGCAGAATACTCCTGTCACTTCTTTGATTCTTATTTCCCCTAAGGGAGATTTGAACTGAGGTCCTCCCTATTCCAGACCCTGTTCTCTATCTACTTCACACCTAGATGCCCTTGTACGTATGTATTATCTTTGTTGCTGTTGTTTGTCCTTTGTTTTTGAAGAGGACTGAAGATATCATGAGTGACGGCTTGACTTTCACGTGAAGGGGATTTAACTAAGGCAGAGCTGCACAAAACGATCAGCCTCACTCTCTCTTTCAGGGGCATCTAAGTCCAGGGTAATACACAAGTCAAGATGATTTGCTATGACGTGGGATGCTATGGATCACCTACTTCAGCCCAACAAATTATTTTTATTTTCCCATTCCTCTGAGGGAAGTTTTCACACTCTTAGGGTAGATATCCACCTACCTCACCAAGAGATGTGATGGCTTTAAGTTATTTTCAATGTATTTCAGCCCTTCAGCCAAGACAGTTTTACCAGGGTGTGACTGCTACACATACTAAAAATACTGAAGCCACAGATGAGAGTCGGGTGGCAGGTGGAAACCAAAGTGAGGTGAGCATCTCTGAAAAGGTTTCAACAAACCCTCACACCAGAGCTATTAGTCCTCTCTGAATACACCATATGCTTTATGTATTCATAACATATATATATACACATATATGTATATATATACATATTTGCATGCATATACATCCGCATACGTACATATATACTAATATATTGTGATTTATTCAATTATATAGCTCAGTGTTTTCTGGATGAGGCCATTTTTTTCATTCCCTTGGGTTCCTTTTTGATTGTGACAACTACTTTTTATTGATTGAATTTTGTAGAAAATGCTAAGAGTCAATATTTTTTTTCTTTTTTCTATTTTCTGTTTTTAGAGGCAGTTATGGGTGCTTTGAACAGACTAAAATTAAATTGTTGTAGTTCTCCAAAGTATCTTCTCATATTATATTTTTTCATTTTTTTATTCAATGCTGATTCTGACCCTTATTCTAAGTAACCAATGTCCTGATTGCACAGAGAGATGATTTTGATATAATTTTCATATTTGAACCAACAATCCTTATCTGTTAAGCTGTAACTAATTTCAATTTCTTTATTTTATAGTTTTGGTACCTATAAAATGAATACATAGTCATGTTTTATGTTTACATATCCATGTATGTATATACACTAATAATTTCACCTTTGTATAGTCATCTCTCATTTCATATATATATATATATGTATACACACATCCATCCATCCATACATACATACATATGTGAGTGAAACTATTGAGTCCTATTGAATGACATTAGATGCACAGGTTTATAATAATCCAAATTGATTATCTTTTGGGGGGATTGCAATGGGGGATAACACTGTATTCTAGAATTTTGCTTCTTGACAATTGTTCATTTTTCACTGCTTGCAATAAATAGAAAGCATGTAAATCATATTTTAAATCAACAGACGGCTTGTAGGGATTTTTTTTGTTTCCCATAATTATCTGTAAGAGCATATTTTTGTATAGAGCAGAGGGTTCTTTGTCAAAATTGAGATTGCCATATGTTTTTCTCTTCACCTGGCTCAGCCAAACAGTATGCTAATCCCAATTCTCAATTTACTTTTTAGTAGCACTCTAATAACTTCTAAGAACAATGCCTTGCTTTAAGCAGAAAAATAGCAAATTTATTGCAGTCATCAATGACTTTCTAATTAAGACATGAGTTCAATATACTGCAGCAGAGTGTTAGGGGCAGATTTATATGAAAATGGGATTAAATTGCATCCTCTTGATTAATGTCAAGGAAACTTGGGCAAATTTAGAATGTCTTTTATCATATGTAATGTAAACATGTCTAAATACTGTGGTACTTCCTCTAAATGTAGGATATGCCAGGACCTTTCTATATTATCTCTACTGTAGAATTGATTTGCATGCAGCAGAGCCCTTCTGAAAGTGCTTTCTTTATCAATATATCTGCATACCTTTAAAAATATCCCATGTATCAGGTTAAGGTGAAGACATAAAATTTGGATTTATTAAAGAACATCTATGCACACTTTGAAAAGAAATTGCTATACTTCCCCTTCCCGCTCCCCCTCCTTTTTTACTAGGCTCTGAGGGAGCTCGTGGAATAATGGGTGAAATGTCAAGAATAATTAAGAAAAATGATGGTGTTATACCTCAGCAAAAGAAATACATCTTTTCTGGTATGATCTTCCCTGCCCACTTTCTTTTCCACTGTTAAATGTCATCCCTGTTCTCAAATTATTTAGGATAGTGCTTGAAAAAGGATAGAATAATTCTTAAGTAATTTGACATACTTTTGCTAGAATTGCTTATTGGTTCTTTCCTTGTACACATCTCCTTTTAAGATGCTAATCTCCCTTCCTTTTTTTGATAATGCTTCTATGTGTGATCATGGTAACCAGAGGTGTGTCAGCCTCTGCAGGGGTTACTGCTTCATATTATCTTTGGATGTGCTTTCTCTCTCCTGAAAATTCTTTTTTTCTTTCCAGGTAATAAAACAACTTCCATAAATTTGCCTTTTAACTCATTTGTTAACATAATATTCTCTGTGGTCAAACTAATCCTACCATTGAACCTTTCCTAGAAGATGGTTAACATGCCAGAATTACATATTAATTATATGATCACTTTCAATTAAAAACAAATTGTTAGTACTACTGTGCTAGGTGAAGGAGATGTGAAGACAAAACAAAAGCAAATAAATAAAAATGCAGTCCCTACCTTGCAGTAGGTTTAATTCTACTGAAGCAAGACAATATTTATGCAAATATATGAGTAAAAACTATACATAATAAGTAAAAAAGATAAGAGGTTGTAGCACCAACATGATATTCACAGCACCTACAGGAGCTATGAATATGCCTGCATAATTCTGAATCACAAAATGCAACAGACTGTCCACATGGAAGACAGAACCAAAACATTTATTCAAACACCAGAAAGCCAAATCCACCATAGCAACGAAGAAATTCATCATGGTAACCAAGAAGTCTATACACATTATCAGGCCTTCCCACAAACACTTACCATCCCAGCTGCTTGATCTTCATTTGGTCTTTGCACTTAAATCTGTATCTATGGTATTAAGTCCATTGTTTTGTTTCTGTGGTTAGTGCTCAAGAAGATGGTCATACTCCAAATAAATCTGAAATACCATCAGTTCTAAGATACTCTATACACATTAGTAATTGTCTCACTTCTGGTAAAGAAGCCAGTGGCTTCTGTGCCTATTGAATTAATTTTTCTACTTTTTCCTTTTTCTTCCTTCCATTTTTCACATGAACAGACACATTTTTGTTGCATTTTCTGGTGATAAGTTTGAATTCTTTGCAAGGAATTATTCTAGTTAAAATCTGCTTATTTGCATTCAGAAACAATGATCACCATAGAGAAAAGAACCAGTTGTAGATAATTAGAATCCAATTCAATAGCCTATCTCTAAGAACACATTCAACTGAGAGGCAACCATTTAAGCTTACTTGAATCACACAGCTTTTTGAAAGGCTCCTGTTGGGCTATTTCACTTTGTTTTCCCTCTGCCTAGACTCTATCAAAACTTAAAATGAGATCTTCTTTTTGGCCCTGCACCTCCAATGTGTAGTCTTTCCTTGTAGAAAGATGAATCTTGCTACTGTTGTCTAAACCATAATACTGCTATAGTACACAGCAATCTCAGGCCATACAAGAATATTCACTGTACACAAAATAAAAGAAGCAAGGCAAGCAGACTCCCCTTTTGTCAGTCTGGCTTGTTGAGTTCATACTCCACTGTGGGTCCTAGAAGGCACCAGCCCTACCCCTTATGAGAGTCACATTTTATTTTCTCAAAAGCAGACTCAAAGAGAGTTGGAGTCTGTATCCAGTAAAAACTACTTCTACCAGATAGATACCGCATACTATCAACTTTTCAGGCTCAAAAACCAGTGAAAGGGATTTAGTCAGAGATGTATCATACATATTTTTCTGGGTAATAAATAATCAATTTATTAATTTGGGTAGCTAATAATTAATTGATGGCCAATTGCTTCTTTTTTATTTTTATTTTGCACATGACACTACAAATACGTTATGTAGAACTTGTTTCTCCTTTGAAATATGTAATAATATTATAATGTAACTTTCTTTGTTCCCTTCCCTCCTCCTCACACTCCAGAGCTGGCAACATTAGACACACAAGTATGTATTCATATGTAAATCCATACTTCACACATTTCTAATCATCAGTTTTTTCTCTGGATGCAGATAGCATCTTATATATATCCTTTGTAGTTAATTCAGGTATTTATAATAGTTAAAATGACTTGGTTTTTCAATGTTGCTCTTAAAACAATATTGTTTCCCCATCAAGGTGTCAACAGCAATGGGCAGATGGAGGCAACAAGCTGCTTATGGCGCTACTGATGTTCAGGTAGTTCTTCCTGACGATAGTAATGCTTGCAGAGCAGGGCAAGGGACACTGGAACAAGATGCCCTCCAGTCACTGGGACAATCAAAAATCCCATGGAGTTTCATTCCATACATGCTAAGTGCACAAATAGCAAAAGCAAAGATGTCATAAGGAAAAGTCTCATAAACACATTTTTGTTCATGCTTTCCTGGCAGCTATATTGAAGAACCATGGTGGGACTGTCACTAGCATGGACTTTAGCAACAATGGAAATATCTGTCAACCTGTGTCTATGACCAAACCATTCACATGTAGAACACCAAGGATTTTTTGCAGCAGGAACATCAAAGCCTTCAAGTTAATATGAAATTGTAGCATATCACCTTGGTGCATGTCAGCCTTGAGTGCAGTCTTAATCACCTGGCTGGCTAATGCTGACACCATCCATATTTTCAAAATGAACAAGAAAGAAGATGAAAGCATTATTTTTCAGCCTATTTCAGAAGACTTGCCTAACAGGTACAAGGCACCACTCATCAATACTGGCATTTCTGAGACAGGAAAGTGTATCATGTCTGTCTTCAGTGACACTATAATCATCATCTGGACACTAAAGGTGGAAGTGCTGTCCATCATTAACATGAAACAAATGAACAACACTTACATTGTCATCTCTCCTTATAGCAGATTTGCAGGTTCATGTGTTTTCACTCTAGATGTTAAAGTTTGGGTCATTGGCATTAGCAAAAGCGAGCAATTCAAGGAATTGACACGTACCTTTGAACTGAAGGGTCATGATGCTGGTATCCACATCTTGGCTTTCTCCAGTGATTCCTGCCAGATGACAACTGTCTCCAAAGATCAGACATGGAAGTTGTGGGACACAGATATAGAGTACAAGTATCAACAAGAGCTCTGCCTCCTACTGACAGGGCTGTACAATGAGGTAGTGACCATGTTTTGCATCCTTGCACTCTCTCCAGATGCTCAGGTCTTGGCTCTGGCCAGCAGCTACAATGTATGGCTTAACAACACAAAGCAAGGTAAAGAAAAAGAGACCTTTAACAAGCTCAGTGATGGATATGTGGCCAAAGTGACCTTTGACACCACAGGTCAGTTCGTACCTTCCTGTAGAGACAGGGTGGTGAGGGTCTTTCAAAATAACACTGATCAGAGGACCAGAGTGGAAGAGATACGGGGGCTCTTCAAATTGGTCACCACCAAAACTATGTAACAGAAGGTGAATCATCAGTTTTTCAAGTCCAGGCTACCTTCAAAAGGCAGGGGGCCATGAAGATTTGAGGAAGGAAAATATAGACTTAGAAGGGATCAGTGAGAGATGAGGAATCCTTGTTCAGCTGCTTCTGCTCCCCTCCTGGCTTGGTCCAGATTGGCTTGAAACAGGGACTTTTTTTTGAATGGGGAGCATTCTATCTCTTGTTTTTCTCTTTTCCTTTCCTGCCACCCCCTTCTGTCTTGCTAGACACTTTTTGGGTTAAAGATTAAAACTAGCTACTATTCCATCTAGGAAATAAAACATCTTTCTATGTCTTCTGATTTGTAACTCCAAGTCCTACTTTTTCCCTAAAGAAAGACTTCAGACCCATAAGCCCATTGTATTGGCAGTGCCCATTGTATTGGCAACTGCCTTTGGGTATAGGTAGTAATTAATTATGGTGCTTGCCCTTGGTCTGGGTTCAAGGAACACATTCCAGTCAGACCTGGACAGTGTTATAAGAGGAAAAGAGAAGTGAGTGGTAGAGGGTGGAGTCAGAGTCAGAGACAGAGTGGCAGCCCATTTATAAGTGTGATTAGAGGTGGACTGAAGCTGCGTTTTAGAAAAGGATTAACATTCATTGGAGGGCAGAATTGGCTGGTATTTTATTTCCAAATAATGGAACAAAGGCAAAAATTATGAAACTTGAGTCATTATTTACCCGTGATTCTTGGCTCAGGGGTAACATGGTAAGGACACTACCTCCGCTCTTCTGTTTACCTCCATTTTGTAGTTTGTAAAAGGAGAAGACTGATACCCACCTTTTAGTCTATGTCACAGAGATGTTGTGAGGGCAGAGGAGAATGCATCATATTTTTCCATTTTGGACAAAAGATGCTAAAACTTCTAATACAGGGAAAAAACCCAAACAATACTGCTATTACTGTATCCAGTCCTACTTATCTTGCTCTTCATTATTCTGTGCAAGTCTTTTCATGCTTTTCTAAAATCATTCTGCTCATTGTTTCTTCTCACACAGCAGTACTCCATCACAATCTTGTATCACAATTCATTGACCCATTCTTCAATTGTTGGGCTTCCCTGCAATTTTCAGTTCTTTGTTACTATGATGAGAGATGCTATAAATATTTTAGAAAACATTGGTTATTTTTCTTTCTCTCAAATCATCTTGGGAAACAGCCCCCTGGTGGTATTGCTCCATCAAAGAGAATAAGAAGTTTTATAACTCTGGGCATAACTCCAAACTGGTCTCCAAAATGGGTGAACCAGTCTACCAACAATGCATTAGTATCCTAATTTTTCTACATCTCCTCCAACACTTATCACTTTCCCCTTCCATCATTTTTATCCAATGAGATAGGTATAAAACTTCAAGGCTGTTTTAATTTGCTTTTCTCTAATCAATAGATTTAGAGCATTTTTCATATGATTACAAATTGTTTTGATTTCTTCATCAGAAAACTGCCTGATTATATCCTTTGACCATTTGTCAATTGGGAAATGACTCAGATTCTTACAGACTTGACAAATTTCTTCATGTATTTGAGATATGAGACCTTTATCTGAGAAACTCTCTAAAATATTTTCCCAATGTTGTGTCTTCCTTTTGATCCTGGATATGTTTGTTTTATTTGTAAGAACCATTTTAATTAAGTATAATTAAAATTATCCATTTTATAACTTATGTGCTCTCCATTTCTTGTTTACTTAATAAGTTTGATAAGTGATATTTTCCATGGTCTTCAAATGTTCTTGTACTATGTCTTTTTCTATGCAGGTCATTTATCCATTTTTATCTTATCTTGGTAAATGGTATAAAGTATTGGTCTGTGCCCAATTTCTTTCAGACTGCTTTTCAACTTTCTCAACAATTTTTATTATATGATGAATTTTTATTCCCAAAACTTAAGTTTTATATTTGTCAAACACAAAGTTACTACAGTTTTTGTTTCTGTAGACTGTCATACCTACAATAGTTAAAGATATTGATGCTTCCATTCAACAGAAAATGACCAGGCCCTATCTAATTTGGTATCTGTCCGAGGGACAGAGTAATTTACACATTTGTGGGTAATAACAGGAACATCACATCTGGACCCCATAGACACGTAGCATGCTAGTTTGAAGCAGGCAGAATCTAAGACTTTCATGTCTGAGTGCTCTCATCCTCATTCCTCCAAGATGGGCATCATGCTGCAATTATATCTATCTACCACACATCAGGAAAAAAAAATCTACTTTTCTCAAAATCCTTTAGTTCCCTTCATTAAATACTGCTTACCAAATGGCAATCATAAAAAGCCTGCAAGTTTCTTTGTAAAATAAAGAAGCAAACAGAGAAATTATATAGACAAGAGCAGACAAGGGGAAGGGAATATATAAGAGCGAACAAGGAGAGCAAGGTAAGCTCTCAATCAAGGAGGGATAAAATATCCTAGGAGAATTCATTGTTATCAGTTTCTCTGGTTGCAGGCACTGAGAATCAAAAACATGTTTGGCGACAGCTTTCCTATACATTGCATACAAATTTGTGCTTGAATTTTTTGACCAGCTCTCTCAAACTCTCCCTAACTTCTACATACCTGCACAGATATGCAATGGTGTCCATTATGAGATTTTTCTTTCAATCAAGTGTCAAGTGTTCTTCCACATATTTAGCCCAAAGTTTTCAGGGTTGTCTCTCAGGAAACCATTCATTCACTATGGGACCGAATGTCATACGTAGCCATAAAGCAGGCATATGCTGAAGTTTCTAAGTGATTCCTCCAGGACAGTCAGAGAATATCTAAGTATGCTCTAAATGGGTATGGAAAGGTATTCTGCAAAGTGATTTCTGGGTGAATCAAGAAATGCATCTTGTTGGTAGGTTGTCCACAAGGTTAGCTTGAATTCAACTAGAGAATTAAAATGACAAAGGAGATCATTTCACTCAGGGGAAGAGTATATGTAAAGGCATATCAATCATTCTTAATTATTTTAAGGAAAAATATTATACTTGATTTGATTTCAATCATTAAGGAAATATCTTTTAATGATTTTTTTTATCATTTGCTGTACAATAGAATCTTACTTGAAAAACGTTTGCACTTTTAGATAACGTTCTTCTTTTATAGAAGATAAAAGACCTGTGAGGAGAAAAAGATAGTAGAAACACAAAATAACATAGCTAATATTCATAACTTAGCAATACAAAGACTCCAATAAGAAGCAAGTGAAGATAAAAAGATTTCTAATATTATGTAAAAGTGCCTATTTTAAATCTATGGGTATGCATACATATATGTATATGAATATATATATTTGCATACATATATGTATATGAATATATGTATATGAATATATATATTCATATACATATACATAGATATTTGTATGAGTTATATATGCATGTATTCAAAATGGACACATAGTTGGAAGTAGGCAAAGGTTATCTGTCCATGCTCAAGTTTCTAAGTGTTTCCCTAGGGCAGGAAGAAAATGCCCCATGGGGATATTGGAGACTGTTACAGAGAGTATTAATATATCTCCTGTAGGGCAGAAAGTGGAGGGAAGAGGAAAGCATTTACATAGCTCTTACTATTGGTCAGGCACTGTGATCAGGGCTTTAAAAATATTTTGTTGATCTTTTCAAACCCTGCGAGGCAGATGTTGTTTTTCATTCCTAAAGCTGAGGAAACTGAGACAGACAGAGATTAAATGACTTGCCCAGAGTCACACAGCTACGTGATGCATGAGGTGGGATGGGACTTGATTTCAGATCCTACTTCAGGCAGTGAGGTGGCACAGTCAATAGAGTGCTGGTCCTGAAGTCAGGGAGACATCTTCCTGAATTCAAAACTGGCCTCAGACACTTACTAGCTATGTGACCCTGGCCAAGTCACTTAACTCTGCCATAATTTCTTCATCTGTAAAGTTATCTAGAGAAGTAATTGACAAAGCACTCCGGTATCTTTGCCAACAAAACTTAAAGGAGGTCAAGAAAAGTCAGACGTGACATCGTATACAACTGAAACAACTTGACAACTTCCTGACTTCAGACCCAGAGGTCTATCTTTTGTACCACTTAATTGCCTTTACATCATAATAATAACAAAAGATAAATAATTTATTATTTTAAAAATATATGCATATTATATATCACATATATACAGAAGTGTGCGACTAAACATATACACAAAGTAGTGCTCCAACCTCTTTTTCCGGCCCAGGCTTCCTCATCTTGAGCAGATTCTCCTATCAGACTGTTTAGGTGCCAAAAGAGCAACAACCTAAAAGAACAAAGTTCCATTGACTCTTCTCCCAGGTCCCTTCTCCTTTTCCCTGACTCCCACACTTTTTATAATGTATTGATAACAAATACAGAAAGTGTATATAATTAGTAACTGAAGAAAAAGTGATTTTCTTCTTGAAAATATAAACGAGGTAGTTTTACAATGTATAATGTTATTTAGTGGTTTATCAAATAAAATAATGCATTTAAAGTGCTTTGTAAAACTTAGAATTGAACATGGTAACAGATATTCATATTATTAAATGTATTTATAAAGATATATATACATTCATTATAAAGATATATATACATTCAAAGATCTGTGATTTCATCAGTGTGCCTGTTCCATTTGCACATTTCCTCAAACAACTTCGTAGATTTTCCCCACAAGTTGCTGTATGTGATTTGTTTTTACAATTCTCATTATTTAGTGACACACTGCTTATTGACAAACAGATATGAAGTATGCCACAGAGTTGGTATTCATAGATTTTCCTACTTTGTGGTACCTGTTATATCTTGATCTTCAAAAATCTTCTCCAAGCCTGCACCACCTTCACCCTGAGAAGTGACATCAAACTAGAACTTTAATGGAATTTTCATCGTTAGTATTAAGAACAACAATCACATTTCTCTTACATTTAGGTTAATAAAGCATTTCCCTCACTGCTATCCTGTGAGGAAAGCAGTAAAAGTATTAATCTCACTATTTTACAAAAGAGTAAACTGAATTTCAAAGAGAAAAAAAAATTGTCTTATCTAGTGTCATAAAGCCTAAAGAAGACTTACAGGAAATATGTGACAATTACCTTCATTTTTCTGGACTAACGTATGGAGAGGGGAATGAACTTTTTCTGCTTTGAAAAAACGAAGGTAGATATATAGGAACATAAAGGAAAACTTAGGCCCAACAAAGAAAAGAGGAATACTTCTTAAAATTACAAACAAAAGACTGTTGAATGATCTCTTGTTAGTATGCTGTGGTGTCAATCCTTTTTAGTTACTGATTGGGCTAGATGGCCTCAGAAATCTCTTGCAGCTATGAAATTCTTAGTACCACAGAGAGGAAGCAGATAATGGGATTAACAAAGGAAACAGCTTCTAAAAGTAGAAATTGATGACTTTTTTTGTACCAAATTCCATAAGGTATATTACTACAATTAGAACTAATACTGGAAATTCTCCAATCAAGATTTCTTTACAACTTGTTTTAATGTCATGAAGCCAGTATTTTAATAAAATATAAACAATATAACTTAATTAAATAATGTCTACTATGTGCCAACCTCTGTGCCAAATGCACAGATACAAAAAGAGACAAAAGACAAAGTATCCTGTTTGTCAATACCCAGTCAAAACTGACAAAATTGTTACTTTCTTCAACACAATTCTTTCATTTGCTTAGACTGTGTTGAATGGATCACTAAAGATTTATCCTTCGAGAAAATGTGCTTTACTTTCTGATTTACTGAATATGAAATTTCAAAAATATCATGGTGATAGCATAACACAAAACATTTTGCTAGGATGCATGCCATAAAATGTGTGGCATTCACGCTGAAGCACTTTTTGATGTTTAACATTAATCGGTTACCATTCACAATGTAAGAAAAAAACCTGAGAATGTCTTTAGAATTTACCTCCTATATTTTTTTGCCTTTTGCAGTTTTCATTCTTTGTACAACCCCCTAATGTTTACCTTTCTAATGCCCCCACTTTCAGTTTGTTTTTATGATGGCACCATGTAGGGAATATAGTTGCAAATTGTTATCTGATATGGTTGGACCAAATAACCACTCGAGTGAAATATGGGCACATTCTCCCATTGTCCTTCCAGTTTAATTGTCATTTTTGTCATCTTTGCTAATTTTAAGAGTGTGGAATAGTAACACAGAGTTGTTTTAATTTGCATTTAAACCACTTTGGAATTTGCCATTCCTCAAAAGTGTTCCATTTCCTTGACTTGTATATTCCCTTATCTACTCATAGCCTCCTCTCATTCTACTTCTGCCCATGCTTCACCCCTCCCATACCCATTCTTCATTGTCACTGTAAACTCCATTATTTCTGTTCCTCAGTACAGTCTTAGGGCATTATCCCTCACCAGATAATTTTCTTCCTGCATCATTAACTGAAAGTTAGCTATTTCTGCTCAAATGTCCTCTTCTTTTGCCAGTTATCTCCTTGTTGCTCTTCCCTTTTCAAACTCCTGGATTAATCCTACCATACAATTGTTGCTCTCCTACCCTGAGAGGTGGGTTTCATTATTATCTCCACTTTGTTGTTTTGGAAATTGAGACAGACATAGTTTAAGTGACCACCCAGGAACTTGAAATTAATAAGTGTCTTGTACCAGATTTGAACTCAAGGTTTCTGACTTGAAACTCAGGGCTTCTGACAGTACTTAAAGTGGCACAATATGCAGGAAATCACTGTCACTCTCCCATACAGACCTTTGAAAAACCAGAAAATAACACCCCAGAAAAAATCCTGAAACAGGAGAGTCAGTGGAAAGACAAGGTGGAGCAGTCTGGTAGACTGGCAAACTTGGAGGGATTGGCAAGAGAGGTCCATCTCACTCAGGTGAAACAGGAATACATTCCAGGATAGATAGAATCTCAGCAAAAATGTAGCAAATCCACTTCAGAAAACCAGGGGGAGATCCTGATCCCCACTCTGCTGGAGCAGGCAAAACCAACAATAGGATTCCCCACATGTCTTACCATAGTCAGAAGAATCAGTGATTTCCAGCTTGGAAAAACACCATGTGCTTCAGTGTACAGACAGGCAGGCATCCACCAGTGGGTAAATATCCCTGTGCTCAGGTGCAGCCCTGGGCAAATGACTAGAACCCTATTTTTCAATGTAGCTGCTGAGAAACACAGAAAACCCAACTCCCTGGTCTCAGTACACTCCACACACCACTGCTAGGATCTCAGCTCAGCACCAAGAAGGCAGACCTCTAGAGTTTCCAGCTGCCAGTACCTTAGGCCTCAGTGCACAAGGCTAATGAATAGGTACCTGGGCCCCAGAACAACAAGCTGGGAACAGTGTGCCTCAAGCTCCTACAAGAGAGTTCAACTTTGAAAGCTAGGAAAAGGCAGACAACATGAGCATAAAGCAAAAACAAAACTGACCATAGAAAAGTAGTATGGTGACAGGGAAAATCAAAACACAAACTCAGAAGAGGACAATATTGTGAATATACCTACAACTGAAAGCACAAAGAAGAATAGGAATTGGTCTCAAGACCAAAACACTTTCTCGGAAGACCCCAAGAAAGATTTAAAAAGTCAAATAAGAGAGAAGAAAAAATGGGAAAAGAAATGAGTGCTATGTAAGAGAGAATCAACAGTTTGGAAAAAGAAGGAAAAAAATGACTAAAGAAAACAACTGCATAGAAGTGAATTTCTCATATTAAAAATAAATTAATTAATTTGTAAAAAAAACCCAAAACTACAAATTGGCCAAATGGGAGAGAACTCCACTGAAGGAAACAACTCCTTAAAAAATGTCCAATTGACCAGAGGGGAAAGGAGGCACAAAAACTCATTGAAGAGAAGAATTCCTTAAAATGTAGAATTAGACAAACAGGGAAAAAAGGTACAAAAGGCAACTGAAGAAAACAACTTGCTAAAATTATAATTGGGCAAATTAAAACTAATTAAAGCTAATGACTCTATGAGACATCAAAAATTAGTCAAACAAAATAAAAAAAATAAAAAATAAATGTAAAATAACTTGTTGGAAAAACTACTGATCTCTGAAGCAGATTCAGGAGATATAAATGAAGATATATGGGTCAGTCATGATAGAAGAGTAAAAGGACAGACCTGTAAAAGCTCTCCCCCATAAACCATAAAATACCTGTAAAAATGACTCTAAACAAATTCTAGAGTAACAGAAGCCACAAAACAACAAAGTGAAAGAGATTTCCAGCCCAAGTCAGCCTGGAAGGCCGACAGAAAAGGTCTGTCACACCAGGTGCAGAGCACAGCACAGCCCAGCCTTGACCACACTGTGCAGCAGGGAGAGGGCCATAGCAGGTCTCAGGGGACAGAATCCCTGGCAACATCCACATTGTTCAAACCACAAACGCCAAACACAGCTTCAAAGGTCAGTGAGAAAGTTCTTTCCTTAGGGTGAGAAGGGAACATGGACTTGTCCTGCCAGTAGCAGCCACTGCAGCAACACCTTCCATTTTTGGAGCTCTCTGCCTAAAGACCTTCGGGGAATTAAGCCACTGATCTGTATCTCAGCCCTTAGTGGTGGTCCTGGGGTGAGGAAGAGTGCTGACATGGCAGAGCTGGTGAAGGGCCTGGACAGGGAATTCTACTTACCAAAGGAATGAAAAAATAGAATACGATGTAAAATATCTCACTGGGAAAACAACTGACCTGGAAAACTGATCCAGGAGAGACAACTTAAAAATTGTGGAAGTACCTGAGAGCTATAATCAAAAAAAGGGACTAGACATCATCTTTCATAAAATTAACAAGGAAAATTGCTCTGATATTCTAGAATCATAGGGTAAAATAAATATTGAAAGACTCCACCAATCACCTCCTCAATAAGATCTGAAAGATTTCCATAATAATCATGTTTTGCAAGACTAACTATTTTTCCCATATTTTAATTATATTCTCCTAGGAATATTGTAACCAAATTCCAGAGTTCCCAGGTCAAGGAGAAAATATTGCAAACAGAAAGAAACAATTCAAATATTGTGGAAATAGAGTCAGGATAACACAAAATCTGGAAGCTTCCACATTAAGGGATTAAGGGCTTAGAATATGATATTCCAGAAGTCAAAGAAATTAGGATTAAAACCAGGAATAACCTACCCAGGAAAACTGAGTATTATACTTCAGGGGGAAAAAGGGTCATTCAATGAAATAGACAATTTTCAAGCATTCTTGATGAAAAGACCTGAATAGAAAAAAAAGCTGAATAGACAATTTGACTTTCAAATACAAGAGTCAAGAGAAGCATGAAAAAGTAAAGAGGAAAGAGAAATTATAAGGGACTTACTAAGGTTGAACTGTTTACATTCCTGCATGAAAGATCATATTTGTAATTCTTGAAACTTTTCTCAGTATTTGGGTAGTTAAAGGGATTATCCACATACATATAGACAGAGGGCTCAGGATGAGTTGAATAGGAAGGGATGATATCTAAAAAGATAAAATTAAGAGGTGAGAGAGAAATATATTGGGAGGGGGAAGGGAGAAATGGAATGGGGCAAAATATCTCTCATAAAAAAGGCAAGAAAAACGTTTTTTTCAATGGACGGGAAAAGGGCAAAGTGAGAGGGAAAAAGTGAGGCTTATTCTCATCACCTTTGGCTTAGGGAGGGAATAACATGAACACTCAATTTGGTAAGAAAATCTATCTTATGCTACAGGAACATAGTAAAGAAGGGGATAAGTGGGGTGGCAGATGATAGCAGGGAGGGCAAATGGGAGGAGGGAGCAATTAGAGGTAAACAGTTTTAGGGAGGGACAAAGTTGAAAGAGAGAATAGGATTAATGGGGGACAGGATGGGATGGAGGGAAATGTAATTAATCTTACACAACCTGACTATTATGGAATTCCTTTGCAAAGCTACACATATATAGCCTACATTCAATTGCTTGCCTTCTCAGTGGGGATGAGTGGGGAGGGAGGAAGGGAGAAAAGTTGCAACTCAAAGTTTTAATAATGAATGTTGAGAATTGTTCTTGCATGCAACTGAGAAATAAGAAATATAGGCAATAGGATATAGAAATCTATCTTGTCCCACAAGAAAAGAGAGAAGATGGAGATAAGGGAAGGGAAGGGTATGATAGAAGGGAGAGAAGATTGGGGGAAGAGTTAATCAGAATGCACAATGTTTTGGGGTGGGGCGAGGGGAGAGATGGGGAGAAAACTTGGAACTCAACATTTTGTAGAAATGAATGTTGAAAAAATAAAAATAAAAAAATAAACATTAAAAAAAAGAAATATGTTTAATATGTTATGTCTCCTTTAAAGCCATGATAAAAAAAAAATAACCTGAACAGCATCTTTCAAGAAATTATCAAGTAAAACTACCATTATATCCCAGAACTGGAAGGGAAAATAGACATTGAAAGCATCCACTGATCACCTCAAGAATGAGATCCCCAAAATGAAAAACCCTAGGAATAGTCTAGCCAAATTCCATAATTATCAGGTCAAGGTGAAATACTGCAAGCTTCCAGAAAAAACAATTTAATATCATGGAACCACAGGAATTTGTGACTTCCACATTAATGGATGTTAGGGCCTGGAATATGACATTCCAGAAGGCAAAGGAACTTAAACCACAACCAAGAATCAACTACACAGCAAAAATGAGCATAATTGTTTTAAGAGGGAAAGATGGACATTCAATGAAACAGGGGATTCTCGATAATTCTTGAGGAAAGTAGTAATAGTAGTGCAACGATTCTGATATTGTCTCTCATAGATCCATTTTCCAGGTCAGTTTTTCCTATAAGGTATTTTACATTTGCCTAATATTTTTATTCTTTTAAATTTGTTTGATTGATACTTGATATCTCAAGTCATTAGCTTCCATTTGTCCAATTCTGACTTTTATGGAGTTGTTTTTCTCAGTCAGTTTTTGTACTTCTTTTTCCATTTGCTCAACTATATTTTTAATGAGTTGTTTTCTTTACTGGATTTTTTAAATATCCTTTTCCATTGGTCAATTCAAATTTTTGAGCAGTTGTTTTCTTTTTCTTAACTATTGACTCTTTTTATCTAATTTTCTTGCATCACACTCATTTATTTTAACCATTTTTCTTCTACTTCTGTTATGATTTTTAAGCTCCTTTTTGAACTCTTCCACAAGTTCTTTCTAAGCTTCAGAACACTTGCTACTTTTTGGGGGGGCTTTGCCCATAAGTGTTTTAACATTGTTTTCCTCTGAGTTTGTGTCTTGTTTTTCCCTGTCACAATAATAACTTTCTGTGTTCAGATTCTTTTTTTATGTTTGTTTGTTTTGTTCATCTTTTTTGACCATTTCCTTTCTTTTAAATTTGACCTCTGCTTCTGGAGTGGAAAGGGTACTGTCTCAGGCTTCTTGTGCCTATGGCTAAAAGTCTTGGTTGTTTAGCTGGTAATGTACTGATGCTGCCCTGAGGTCCATAGGGGAGCTGATGTCTGGTACTATGATGAGGGGCTGAGGTGGGTATGGCTGGTACTACTGGTGGTCATAAGGGACTGGCAGCTTACCTGGTACTGAGCTGAGGTCCCAGTGCTGGTGTCTGATGTGTGCTGAGGTAGGTAGAGTGTTTCTGCATTTCCTTGGGACTACACTGAAGTACTTGGAGGCCTGGTTGCTGGAGGGTACCTATTTGCTTGGGGCTATCCTGATGCACAAGGCAGTTTTCAAAGTTGGAGCCTTTACTCCTCTGGCTACACTGAAACATGTAGAGGTCTTCCTGTGGGAGGTTGCCTATTTGTCTGGAGTTACACTGAAGCACTTCTGTTTTCTTGAAGCTGGAGTCTGCTTTTTTCCCCCGACTAAGCTGAGGCATGTGGAAGGTTCTGGTGTTGGAGTCTTCTTGCTCCACTGTACTGGAGTTCAGAATCTCCCTCTGATTTTATGAGGTACGACTTGCTGTTGACATACTGGGACACTTCCTGTCCTGCACTGTGTTTCCCTTTTGCCCAAGTGATAACTTTCTTGGAGATTCTGATTCCTTAGACTAAAAAGTTGTTCCATTCCATTTTCTTGCTGATTCTGCTTTTCCAGGATTTGTTTTGGGACACTTCTTTATAATTGTTTGGAGGTAAATATGGGAGGCCTACGGTGATTTGCTGCTTTCTCTACCATCTTGGCTCCTGGAAGCCTCAATTAGCATTTTAAAGCAGATACTATGTGTCTGGCCTACTTCCATGCCTCATTGTGATTTGGAGATGACTCTGGTGTTTCAAAGGCTATGCAAAGAATTATCAAATCTAGCAAGTTATATATTGGTGGAGATTTTGGGTATTTAACTCAGCAGCAAAATGTATCTGTTTTCCTAGGACATGCTAACCAAATCCAAGATGACTCATCACTAGTAGACTAGCAATTTGTTGATGAAAACACCAAATAAATATGAAAAAGAGGCTCTTAGACTTATATCCCCCCTCCTCTTCTGCAAAGGTGGTAGTTTCATGCAAGCCTGTATACCAAGAATCAAACTTTTCATATAATGTGTGAACTTGACTTCTACTGTTGTCATCTTTGCTCAATGACCAGTGAATCTGTGTACTACTAGAGGAGATGAATCATGGTAATATTGATATTCACAACTGTAGTGAAAGTATATGAAAGAATAATTGCATTTAGATGGAATGATAACATCCGTATGCCTCTTGAAGAAACAAAGAAAAGTTTTATGACAGTTGGTTTTATCATATACTCCAAAACAAAAAGAAAAAATCATTTAAAGCAATTTTTGGTCATCCTGTGTGGGAGTAGTCATGATAAATGTTTGTTTAAAAAAATTCACCAGGAAAATAAAAGCAATTTATGGTCCAACAATAATAGAAAGGATGAATAGGCAGAGAAATTCTATGAAGAACTCAATAAGACACTGCAAATTAAATCAACAAGCATTTTGATATGTGGTTATTTCAATACAAATATGCAAAAATGGTGATAACAATATGAAATACATTAGGAATCATAGTTCAGGAAGGAAGAATAAAAGAGGCCAAGAAATTTTAGCTTACACAGAAGCCTCATACCTTTCATTATGAATACTTTTCTCAAGAAAAGACTGTAGGCACTGAAAATGATGACCATCAAGTAGCATAATAAAAATGAAATTAATTTTAATTTAACTGTCTTACAGAGAAAGAAGCGATGTAAAATACAACTGATTTAAAGAAAGTTTGGATAGTCCAGAAAGTTTTCAGAGGGAGGCAGAAGTCTAATCTAGTTCTCTCTCATCATTACGCTATAAATGATCTAGAAAGAGCACCAGAATGAGCAGTGATAGGGAATGAACACAGAACTACAGTGAGTTACTTTTTTTCTGACTCAGGTCACCACAGAGAAAACTGTGGGTCCTGAGAAGGTGATCCAGGTAAGAATGTTCTTTCAGCATCAAATATAGAGGCTAAGACTTGTGACTAGGTAAGAGACAAGGGAGCAAGGAACAAGAGCGAGTGAGGAAATGTGTTGCTTGGAACATAAATTGGGATTTTGGAACTCTCATGAATAAAGCAAACAGACAGAACCTAGGGCTTGTGACTGCATATCAGGGAAAGAAATAGAAAGAGGGACACATTGACAGCTAGTTACTTTAACCCAGGAGCCGGCATTGGAGCTTTCTGGAGCATACTGATGAAGGTTACCTATCCTATGACTGTGTCCTGGAGTTGACAGTACAAAACAAACAAAAAAAAAGTTGAGCTAATAGCTAGCTTGCCTTGACTCATAGCAGAGACTTGTATACAGCTCCCAAGACCATGGCTGAGTCCTGGTGCTACTGATTAATGATGTCATTCTATACCTTCAGAAAGTTCCGGCTATTTAATAGTGTCTGGGGCTGGTAGCTCTTTACTGCCAAGTTGTTTAGGAGTGATCCTCCATTCGTGTTACAGACCCAAACCAAAACTCAGATCAGGAGGGGAGCAACCAAAATTTGCCCTAGATCAGATTGCTTGTGGCAGGATATGCTTGTAGCTCTTGGGCCTGGGCTACCTCTTCCTGCTTCAATAAATCAACACTTAATACTCAGAGAAATCAGCATCAGAGTCTCAGAAAATTAAGATCAATACCAAATATACTTCCAACCTGGGATCTAAAAGTTTGCAAAGTTTGGCCCTAATAGAAATTCAAAGTTTGGAGGCAAAGCTGGAAAAACAAGTAAATAAAAAGATCCTACCAAAAAAGAAATATAGTAGAGACAGGGGTGTCTAAGACATGAACCCAACCAAAAAAAAAAAAATAAATCCACATATAGAAGGAAAATCTCCAACAAAAGCACAGTTCATCCACTAGTTTAGCTAAAATTCTTGGAAAAACAGAAGAGTTTAAAAATTGTCTTAGAAATTAAATGAGAACTACAGAGAAAGAATTGGAAAAAGAAATGAGAGTTGAGAAGGTAGAATTAAAAACTCTGCGTAAGAGATACGTTATCCAAATAATAGAGTCCTTGAAAAGTAGAGTAAACAAAACAGAAGTCAAGTTATTGACATAATTTCTTGGCTGCTTGACTTAACAGCCAGAAAGAGAACTAGAGGATGCTTGACTGGTGCATCAAGATCAGTAACTGAGAGAAGAATGCATCATTCAGTTAAATCAACTCAAAGTGTTCTCAGTGCCTATCCTTGTTGAACATACTTTTCCTGCCATGTTTAAGTAATTTTATTTTATGTTCCCCACTGAATAGTCTATTAAATGTCTTGCAATAGCGAACCTAATCTACCAAGGAATTTGCTTATGTTAGTCCCAGACCAGAACATGTTAATATAAAAAAGCCTTGCCTTAATGGATTTTGGACCTTTCAGATTTGGCATGTGTTCCAAGATCACATGACTGACCACAAACTGTCTTGCTGAACAGTTTTCCATATGGTATGAGTTGAACTGTGAATAAAGAAACTAATGAGTAAAAGACTCTTATTTAATATTCTATTTTATGGCTATATTTTTTTAACTGCAAATTGATCTATAAGTGACTCCCAACATGAAATCCAAACTAAGGAGGGAGAGAGCTGAGTAGTATACATCTCTAACAGAATCATTTTATGTTTTTAATATCCTTACAAGAATAAAGAAAGGAGAGTGAAAACTAAATACACTACTGGAAAAAGGGTTCCAAGTTCCCCAGGAAGACTCTTTTTTAAAGAGGAAGTTTGGGGGCAGCGTGTGTCACTTGAACTTCACTTTCTTCTAAACCACTTAAAGGAGGGTAGAGTGTATGTGCTTGAATACATATAAACACAGAATTTGGTGTAGAAATACATTTAATTTGTCAAGAAAATAGAATAAACTTGAGATGAATATGAGGGATGGCAGATTAAGAGAGGGGATTAGTCACAAAAATGAATTAATGCCTGGGGGAAGCTAAAGGTTTTAAAGGAAGGAAGAAAAGGGTGAGTATTTTTCCAGGCACTGAAAATAACATATATAAAGGCACGGTGTTAGGAGAAGGTGGAGTATATTCAGACCATAGAAGTTAGATTGGATTGTTGGAAGACAGCAGATGTAAATATAATATAAAAAGTCTCTTAAGACTAGCTGGAGCTTCATTGTGCAAAACTTTAAAGTGCCAATGATAATGTTGCTTTTCACCTAAGACCTTGATATTTTATTCACTTCCTTAAACATTATTGGGTTAATGTCTCTTAGAAGTTACAATGGTTCCAAATTACCAAATATTTTAAACTTGTGCTTCTAATAATAATTTTTCTTTTCCCTCATCTTTTGGGGCAAAGCCTCTGTGCTTTCTGAAAAACATTGGATGTACCATTATTCACAGAATTCCAATGTTTCTACTTTTTTTTTTCCTGAGGCTTGACTTTCTTTTCTTTGCTTTACCTTCTTCTGGCATTTAGCCTCATTTTCTCCCTCAGGTTTTTTTTTCTAGATTAGTCATCATCTCTAATTACTATAACCAAATTATTCTAATGATCATCCAACTTTATTAATTTTATGTAGAATTTTGTTCCACGTGTACAAAAGTTTAAGGCTGGCTATGTAGCCATGATAAAGATAGGAACTGTCTCCACTAAAGTAGTACAAGATTTTAAAAAGTTCCATCTAAGGTATTCTCATATTTTTCCCCTTATCATGTGGGATAGGACCCTGGTGTGACTTCTTTCCTCCCACTTACAACATGAGGAAGTTTACCTGAAAGTTCCCAGGACAAGACTGGCATAGGGTTCACTGACACAGCTTCCTGGTCATGAGGAGTATCAAAAAGAAAAAAAAAATCCCAGATAAGAATAGTTCCTCCTTTTCAGAATTGGTGGATGCCTAGGATCACAAAGTTACCCCACCCTGATTGCTCACTGACTGGATGAATTTTCATACGGAGATAAAAGGACTACATCCAAAGAAATTACATTATTGTATCCTTGTTACCCATTCTCACTGGGTGAGAAGTTTAAAGGAAAGTTTACTTTTCTTGTTAAATGTTCCAGGACTTATGTGTGCCTCATTTCATCCCAACATTGAACCTAAACTAAAAGGTTTAGAACTTCACTTCCAACAGCTACTATTTGCATAAAAGACTGAGAAGAATCAAGAGTTTCAGGAAAAATAGAATGAAAGTGGGAGGTAGCTGAGAGATTCAGGACCAGAAAGTCCTTGGAAGTTTGTTAGGCCAGGTTTCTAAGAGGTGGTTAAATGGGTATAGTTCAGCAGTCAAACATCAAGGGGAAGTTATGAGTTACTTAGAACTCAAAGTTAAATAGTAGCAGATATACAGCCCTTGATGAGAAGGAAACTAATGTTAACAATAAACTTAATTTATATTTAAATGTACTTAGCTGGCTGACCTGTGTATTTTTTATTACTTTGGTTGATGAGGGGAAAGGATTAGAGAAATGACAGATTCTCTTTAAAGGTTGGGGAAGGGCAGAGATTCAATCTTACATAGTTTTTGTTCTGTTTTGTTTTGTTTTGTTTTTCCCTCGTATTTACCATATGATGGCCAGGTATATGTAGTGATAGAGTCTTTCTTCATCTAATGGGAAATGATAGAAATTCAACTGAGGCTTATAGCTGAAGCCAGAAATAGGGATAAAAAAGAAGATTCATAACCTTATGCCAGATGGCACCATGTGCATCAGGAGTCCGCAGTCCACAGAGGCATCAGAGCACTTCTCAACAGTGAACTTATGAGACCAAACAAAGCAATGCTTGACAGACATTATATACTACATACACTCAGACATATATATACATGTACACACACATATATATGTATATTATATACCATACACACTCAGGCATATATACATCTGCACATATACGTGCGTGCACACAAGAGAATTCATACTATATATATGTATATATGTGTGTATGTAGATAGGTGTGTGTGTGTGTGTATGAACATCAGAAAACAAGCCTAATAGAAATAGAATGAAAAAAATATTAAAAAACATTGTTGTCCTTGTAGCATCGGAGTTATGTGTTTCTCTACCTAAGACTGGGTCAGGCCAAATGTTCCTCCACATCTGCTTTGATTATTTCCATTCTTCCCACTGAGAGAACTACAGTAGATAGAGTGACAGGAGCTGGAGTCAGAAAGACTCATCTTTGTGAATTCAAATAAGGCCTGAGACACTTACTAGCTATGTAACGCCGGGTGAGTCATTTGACTCTGTTGGCTTCAGTTTCCTCATCTATATAATGAGCTGAAGAAGGAAATGGCAAACCACTTTGCCAAGAAGACCCCAAATGAGGTCGCAAAGAGTTGGACACGACTGCAACAGCTGAACAACAACAATTTCTTCCCATTGATTACGTGCACATTTATGGAAGCATAAACTCCATAATTATGAGAAAAAAAATTTTTTTACTACTAGTGATTAGTAATAATTAATTTAATTAAATGCCTTTATTTGTATCCTTTGTGTAAGAAGTGGAAGCAAACATTGGTAGAGTCTCATGAATAATGGTTTTGCCTAGATAAAAATACAAGGTGCTATTAACTTGGGGAAGTTAATCTTAGGAGCTTGTCCTCCATCTGGTTGTACCCTAACTTTGTAAATGAACATTTGAAATGCTAAGAAAATCTCCTGATATATTCTTTATAAGGTGTAGTAGACAAAGTCTGGCTTTTGAACATTGTTTAGGGATCAGTTTCCAAATAGCGAGTACCTAGATTGTGTTATTTCTTTCCATGATGTAACTATCAGGGAAGAGTTCTCTTGCCAGTTCTTTAGTTCTCTGTTCTTCTCAGTAGGATGAATATCACTATTCAATTACATTGGTTTTTCTCACATTTTTGAATAGTTCATCTGTTGCAGTCTGCAAACTGATCTACCAGTGTCTAATTCTGATATCCATATTACCTTTTGAATATCTCTTTTTTTAAGAATAAGAAAGAGTCTCGGAAAGTCATTTGATTTTTTGAATAAACTTGCTGTTCATTCGTCAATTGGGTCTGACTTCATGACTGTATTTGGGGTTTTCTCAGCAAAGACTTTGAAGTGCTTCATCATTTCTTTCTCCAGCTCATTTTACAGATGTGGAAGCTGAGGCAAACAGGGTTAAGTGAGTTGCCCAGGGTTAAATATCTAGTAAGTATCTGAAGTCAGATTTGAACTCAGTAAGATGAATCTTCCTGCCTCAAGGTCCAACGTTCTATTAGCTGCACCATTTAGTTATAAAAAATAAAACTAGACAAGTCAAAATTATTTTCTCAAAAGTTACCATGATCCATATCTCTTCTAACTCAGAAAACACGATTCTCTTCTGATCATTTTTAAGTCAATTAACGTATAATGTTGAACAGTGAATATGATGTATAACATATAATTGTTAATAAACGCTAAACTGAAATTCAAAGTTGGCATAAAATAATACTGTACTATGTGTTGGAATTAAGTTTGCTGTATTTTTTCTGAACATAATTTAATTTATTCACGTGCACACCCATCCTTTGAAGCCACTAATGCTCATTTGACAATTTTGAGGGAATCACTACAGGAAAGAACAAGTGATGGGCCTCCAGCGCAATTTTGATACTCTTATTTCCTGTTTTGATTCAGGTTCAGTCCTGAAATGTCATTACTGCATTGTGACAAATCATTACTTAAAAGCTCTACAACATGTTTCCTAATGTCAAGAACACATTTTAAGGCTCTGAATCATTCATTTTGAGAATAGAATATGCTTTCCCTTTGCCAGAATGATTTCTCTTATTGGTTGCCAATGGCTGTATGTGTTTTAATAAAAAATCTATCACCCTGCCAAGCCTAACAAAACACCAAATCTAAGTTCTGTGTCACTAATTTCCAATCAGGAAACAAAGGAAGTAGGAATTTCATGGAACCTCCACTATATTCCAAGTTCTCTAAGTTTATTAAAACTTATTCTGACTATATTAATTAATGTAGCATTAGTATACACATACAACAGGGATAACGAGATTAATGGTGGAAGAGTACTGGTACGATGATTTTTAATGATAAAAATATGTGTTTCCAGATAGAGTATGAGTCAGATTTTTTGATGACATTTAATTCATCTTCACAATATCCCCATGAGGCAGGGGTTATTATTCTAGTTTTTAAAGATGAAGAAATGAAAGTTAAATGACTTGTCAAAGGTTACCAAGTAAATTAGTGTCAGATAAGGACTAGAATGTAGCTCCTCTTGGCCCCCTCAATTTGTCATGCCCTATTGCACTCTACCCATTAAAGCAGTGATCTTCAAATGCTGAATTTGGAGACCCAGAGGATACTATTAAGAGTGCAGGTCAGAACCAAAGCTCAGAATGACTGGCGAGAAGTTATCATATATAGAAAAACTCTAAATTGCATATAATTTGGCAGCCTTTCCAAGAAGTCCATAGAGGAAAAAAAAGAAAGGGAAATTAAAGTGCTAAGATTAAAGGAATTCTTTCTTCTCCCTTCAGCAAACCCTGATCCTCTGATAACATGCAACAGATTCCACAGTAAGGATATGGGAAATCCAAGTCCAAAGGGGTCCTCTTGTTTCACTCACTTCTCATAGACAAATAAAGACACGGACCTATCTGGGATGTTTACCTCCATCCAAAAAAATTGCATCTCTTTGTGTCTCAACATTGTTGTCAAAGTCTCTAGCAGGGTAAGCAATTTTGTAAACTATATGTGGTCAATTTATGCTGATGTAGCAATTACCAAGGCATCCTTTCTGCTGGTAAATTAAAAGTCTCTGGAGCCCTAGCTATTGAGTTTTTTTATTTCTTTAAGAGTACATTGTGTTTTTAAGGCTGTATGATCATTATTATTTTTAAGAATATAATAAATTAACCATTGATTAGTGCTGGGCATACAAACAAAAACAGAAAGAAAGATAGCTTCTACCCTCAAATAGCTTGCATCCCAATGGAGAAAGAAAACACATAAAAGGGAGCTAAAAAGATGAGGGAAGAGGAGATGAAAGTACCTGTCTGGAGATTGTACAGAAAACATGAAGGTTTGGAAGTACAGTTTGGAGAGGAACTAAACATGGTTAACCTAGGTGACCTCCTTAAAATGGAGGTTCTAGGAAAAAGCATCAGAGAGAAAGGCCACTTCCTTCTAGTACTTTTATTACTAAAAGTGCATGGATGGGGTGAGCTTTCAATATGAAGAAGTTTTGGGGGCAGGGTCTAGTAAAGTGTATAGAAAACAGGCTTAATTCTATTTTAGCAATAAATAATATTAACATTTTAGATTCAATTAAAAATTAGAATTTTAAGTATGAAACTAAAAAAAAATATGGCATGAGAATCCATCTATTTTTATTTTAAGGACCTAACAAGGACTTATAAAGCTGTAAAAGGTTTGGATATAGGAGAAAAAAAAAATTATAAGATTATAAGAAATGTAGGACAAAAGAAAAAATAATTGAAACATCCAAGAGTCAATGAAGTATACCACCTTGAATAATATATTTAATTGAATAAAAGATTACTCTAGATATTAGATTCTGAAGTCAGTTATATCAGCTTTAATATAATTTTCCAGGCTCATTTCAAGAGTCAAAGACCCTTGGCCTGGTTTTATTTTTCCCCCCAATATCACTCTGAAAAACAAAAATCTGTGGGATTCTAGTTGGAACTAGCCAATAGAATTTCTTACAATGACTTTAGTTTTCACCCCCTCTTTGCTCTAAATTGGTATAATTGACTGACCATGACCCAAAGGAATAATTATAATAATAATTACGTGTGTGTGTGTGTGTGTGTGTGTGTGTGTGTGTATGTTTGAGTTCAATCAAATCAATTAGCCAATCACGCCTGTCCTACTTAAAGTAACTAACAAGTTTTTCTATGTTGGATACTTTTATCAAGTGAGAACATCTATGTTGATCAATCCAAAGGTGTTAAAATAGATGTCACAATGTCTGTAGTCAATTTGAAGGAGTAAAAACCAATGGATAAAATGAAATGATGCTACACAGGAACTACAACATCACTTAATTGCACCTTGAACAGAGGAGATAGAAAGACAGAGAGAGACAGAGAAAAAGAGACAGATAGACAGAGATAGACAGAGAGAGAAAATCTCAGTTTCCAGTGTTGACCCAAAATAATAGTGGAAGCAGTTTCAGTCAAACCTTTGAGAGGGAATCAAAGAAGGAAGAGTGTTTGTCTCTTTCTCTCCCTACTCCTCACTGATCAGAGAAAGATTTTTGAGAACTTCAAAAAGTCAGCACTATTTTTGACCTTCCCATAAATAACATTAAGCAGTTTCTCTGAAAAGTCATGGATGATTGCTTAAGTGGGAACCAAAAACAAACTATAGAGTCTGACAAAAAGGAAGTTTGATGACGCTACAAGGAACACAGCAGAAATTTAGACCATACCAAAAAGGAATATCAGTTGGACACTAAAAGGGGAAGAAAAATATTTTTAATAATCAAAAGCTATGTTATCTTTTCACCATACATGTTTTCTAATCTTGAGTCCTTTTTTTACCTGGACTACATAACCACTTTTAAGAGACTGGTTTGAGATATATTTTGTATTACTATTTGTATTACTTCATCAAGTCTTGGTGTTTTCAATTTCTTTCTCTTATTCTGCATTTCTTATAATCTTATTTTTTTTTAATGTCTTGCATCCAACACTTTCACAACTTTACAAATTCTTGTTAGATCCTTAAAATAATAATGGATAGCTCTTCATGACTATTATTGTCAGTTGGAGGAGCAAACCACTGGGGCCTCATTAACAATAGTCATTTTTGTTGAGGGGAAAATTCTCAAGGTTATCTCTAAAACCCTAAGAAGACAAGGAAATTTCTTCTAAGCACCTCATCTGTTTGTACAATTGGGAGTGTGATGGCAATCAAAATAGGATCTTTTGCTGCTTTTGTTTTACTATAATCAAGTGCCTCTGACTGAATCTTGCCTTTATCAATCAAGAATTTTTACAAGGAGTGAAGTACTGAAATAAGGGTGTCTTTACCTAGAAACAATATATGTTAATGTGATTAAAGATCTTCCTCACCCATTAATGGGCCAGTCCATTAAGGGTAGTTTGATTAGGGAAGATTTGTAGGAACACCCACACCTTTTGTTAATGAGGCACTGGTTCTCAAACATAGGTTGAGAACCTTTGGCTCAAAAATAGTATAAATACTCTGACAGTGAGTTTTTGCTTTGGGACTTATTTTTTGGTAAGAAGGCTTGAGTGCCAGATGAGGACTGTGGCTTTGAGAACTCAGATGTTGTGCTTCTCTCTCTGGTAACTATGGTCAGACAATTGGACTTTCAGGCAGAGGAAGCCATGTCTGTTGATATTTTGATTTCTCTGTATTTTCTTTGAAATTCAGGATGCTGACTCCCCTGAAACAGGTGAATGATATATGTCCTTGGGTTAAGGTATGATACATGTGCTTGATTAAAGTGATTGTTAACCCCTCAAAAGTTGCCTTTCTATTTATAAATACAAATCTAAAAACCTCTCATTGTAGGACCCTGGTGTATGTTGGGGTGCTTACTGATACAGGGAGTAGAAAGAATGAGCACCAGAGACTGTGATTCATGCTTGCTCAAATTACCCATGTAGACTAGCAAGATGAGAAATGTTTTTCCCATATATAATTACTATAAGTGTTTAATGATGAGTAAGAAAAAAATCTGGGAGGTTGGGTTCTTTCCTGTTTGTATAACCCACAAGAGTCCAGGCTCTTGTGACTTATTCTGGACAGTCTCTGCCCTATTGGATTTCAGAGATTTGAATTTTCTTTCCCTGGTTACTGAGGTAATTTGCTTCATACCATGAATTGGGGTGCAGATGAAGAAGAGAGCCTTTAGTTACCTTTAAACTATTCATGGGCCCCTTTGATAATAAAAGGAAATGTTTATCTCAATTGGGAGAGAAGGAATACAAAATGACTCCTTCATTTCTGCTATCCTAGATAAACCTAAAACACATGAGTCCCCAGGTATGTGTTTATTGAATAATCTTGGATGAAATAAATTCAAAGAGCATCCCCTATGATATAACTACATAGGAACATTTGTCCATTCTGCCAACACTGGTCACCAAAAATGATCTCTAGTCATTTTATTTGTTCATGCAAGTCTATGATGAAAATACTGCTGAGATCCATCACACCTTAAATCAATTTCACATAAGAACTTTGAAACTTTATTACTCTCATCCTTTTTATTCTAGCTATTGCTCCCAAATCCTGTTAAATGACTGACAGCATGCACTACTATGTGAGACATTGTATAAACAAAGTTTAAAAGAGAGGGATCCTCCATTTTCTAGTCTGCCTTATTTATTATCTAGATAATAAGGAAGTCACTAGGAAACCATAGCTAATTGGATGTTTGACTAAAGAGATGGATGGTCAAGTTTTAATGCTTGGAGGCATACCTTTTGTGAACTTCTGCCTGAGTCAGTATGTTACTGTTGACCAATAATTATAGTAATCACTACACAATGCTGCAAAAGAAATAGAAGGTCCAGAGATTGTACTTTAGTAAATTTAAATATATGCAGTTCACTGCTCTAAGAGGTATCTAGCCTTATATATGCATATATGAGTGGGTTTGGGGGGTGTGCCTCATGTAAGTAATACTAAATCAAACAAACAGAAATGTAGGTCTAAGAAATAATGTCAAATTTGATATTATCAGTGGCAAACTAAAGCTAAGAAAAATCCCTTCTTAAAGTAATGGATCTATGAAAGTTAGTCCTCAAACTGAATTCACATCTTATTTCACTTTTCCTTGATTGCTTTGTGTGTGGTTAAAAAGTAGGGATTTCTATACCCAACATCAACCAGTTCTTAATTTAGCTCTGATTTTTGGCGGTATCTTTAGTGGCTGAATGACATGAATATTTGAGTCTTTTCAAATCATCTATACTTCAAAACTAAAGCATTTCTTAGAAAAATTTATGGGCATCCCTGATATTTTTTATCAAATTTAAGCAGGAGAATATTTACCCCCCTCTCAAAACATGACAACTTCTGCTTAAATCCTGACTTATGGCAGTTTATTTGGTGAATTTCATCCTATGAATATTTACACTGATGATAACTGTGTATCCCATGTCAATATACACAGCATTATAACACTATCAATTATGTTAATGCCAGTCAGTTAAAACGATTTCAAGGTCATTGCATTTTTCAAAACATTTAAATTTCTCCTACATTTTTCTTCCTGTCAAGTCTAATAAATATCTAGAAGCAGAATAATTGAAGTATATTTTCTCTCACCTCCCCTGAAAAAAACAAATTCTACAGAGGTCTCATATTAACTCACCTTTTTCAAGTGGAATAATTAATATATACTAATGCCAATCCCAAATGACTGCAGGTACTGTCTTCTAGTGTGTGAAAACATGAAACTAGTTCAACTTTCACTCAAACTGTGTAAGTAGTACCTTTATCTCAAATGTAAAACTTTAAATCATAACTTCTTTAATTGCATGTTTATCAAGCTTAAAACCTTTTGGAACCAATGCAGGAGAAAACTAATTCCAGGAAGTTAATTCTACCATTTGGTGTATGTGAATTGCTTGTTTACAAATAGATCATTGTTCCATCTAACAGACCATGGAATAATCAATAATCATGTTCAATGTTTACTCTTCCCTTGCTGTCCAGAAAAGGAAGGAGGAACATCATTTTCCCTCACTTTCTCCCTAAAATAATTTCCCTAGGAGTTATATCAAAATTGCTCTTCAATTCAATTCACTTCAATTCAATTCAGTAAGGGTCTAGTACAAACTTACTAGGAATCAAGCATTATCTTAGGTGCAGGAAATACATTCTGCTGAAATTCTCTTAGCTTTTATGTATTTGAAAAGGATCTGTTGACAATTCTTTGGGGGTAAATGGGGGTCAGAGATAAATTAAAATAGAATTTATTCTATAAGAACTTAGAGCTTAGTAAGGTTGATTAACCATACACTAATGACAGTTGGATAAAACAGAATAGAATAATCTCTTCATCATCTTATCAGAAATAATTCAAAGCAATACAATGTAGCTTCATGCTTATAGTACTCACAGGCATTGCCCACATAAATTTACTCCATACTATATTAAGTAACTACAGAAAGTTCATTTATTAATACTGTTATAAGGTGGATTATTACTGAGACATAGGCATAGTCTTACACAGTATGTAGGATGGGTATGTGAATATACCTGGGTATATGCTGACTATCTTCTATATACACAGAGGTTGCTATTTATCCTTCATTTCTGAAGAGAACCACGACATCAGGGAGGTAATGCCATGACATGCAAAGGAACTGGATTTAAGTGAGGAAGGACTGTGCAAAGTCACCAGACTCACTTTCTTTTATTCTTTCTCACCTGTACCTTCCTTCCTTTTATAGCTTCTTTTATGTGTTGCCTTCCCTTGTGGCATTGCAAACATCTTGATGGCAAAGTCTGTCTATTGTCTTTCCAGTGCTTAGAACGGTAACTGACACACAGTAGGCACTTCATAAATGTTTATTGAGTAAATGAAAATGGTACTCATTACTGGAGAAAAATAAGTACTGTTTTCTAAAGACTGATTTCTCCTTTTCTTTAATACATTGAAGAAATTTGTCTTGATCATCTGTGTGTAAATTACTGCAGTAGGTGCTATAATACCTTCTACATCTTTTCCCTCTATTTCAGCCTTAAAGGATAGGATTTTCACACTTAATAAACCTAAAGAGATTATAAGCCCACCACACATGGTGTTTTTTGGGGAGGGGGAGGGGCAAAGGGTAAAGGGACAGAAAAATAGTGAGGAGTAGTAATTGATTTGAAGTTCAATGTTTATCTGAAGTTTCATGAGCTGATTTTAAATTTAGGGGGAACCTAGGTTAAACTATTTCCAATTTATATTCCTATCCAAATATAAAGTGAAACTACTTTGCATTTTTAATTAAAATTTTTTTATGGTATTCTTAGCTTAACTTATCTCACCATCTCACCTTTCAGTGGGTTTTATGGAAGAACATATGATGCCTACCACTCTTCTTGCCACTATACTATACACCATATACTAACATACTATTTTACCCAGATGAGTAATTAAGCAATGAAAAGGATCTCTCCTAAATATACTGAATGTTATTATTCATAGTCTCCAAATTTCTCCAGTAAGAGGTTTGAAAATATATTAATTTTTCCCCTACTAAAGTAACTTCACAAATATGGATCATATTCATTTTTATTATTTTTTCTCTATTTTCTATCCTTTTTTCTCTCTCAAAAACAATACATTTATAAAATACAAGGAAGGCAACTGACTGAAAAAAACATCTAAATTCTTCAAGAGTAATAATTATTCTTTAATTGTTTATCATATGTCATAAAGGAATTATTATTATCATTGAAAGGAAGAAACTATTTACAGTTTAATCTGAGTTAATATCTTCAATAGATCTTGAGTTTAAAAGATTAAAAAAATAGCATCCCTCCCCCTGTAAAAAAAATGTTTATATGTGTTAAGCACAAATGTTCAACTAATCTGAAGACTTCTTAGAATCTTTCTCATCTCAGTAGCCTTTAAAGTTTTACAGAAGGCTTAGTAGTAATAATTACTGGCCTGTCACAACCTGCTAACTATTCCTGAGAGACCAATATAGAGGGCAAGCAACAGATTACATAGAACTTTGTAACATGACTAACCAGAATCAGTTTGGATTACGCATAAGAGTGAGTTTTATGCATAACCCTACATCTGCAAATTCTTCACCAGACGAAGTGGTGACAGAACTCTCAGAATCTTATGTGGTGCCTACAAGATAATAATTGTTTCTTGAATTGAAAAGTGCAGAGAGAAGGGAAAAGGGCCAAGAAACGGGTTTCCACATTTGGGTGGTAGTAAGATGAAAAGATATTAACAAAATATATAAGTAGGAAGAGTATCATCAGAATATAATGTCATAGAAGCATAAAGGCAGGAGTGCATAAAGACAGAAAAGTGGTCAATAACAACAGATGCTAAAACAATAGCAAAATTAATATTTTAATAGTATATTGGGGGAATGAAGTTAAATAATATAAGGTTTATTATCACCATGTACTGGAATATTCCTGGTTTCTCCAAACAGAAGAGGTAGTTATATATCAAAGAAAGAAGCCAGAAGCTTCAGATTGATTATAGATAGTAAGTTAATGAATTATAATAGGTTACTAATAATAGGGGCCAGTTTGGGGCAGATGTCAGCTGAGTTTCAGTAGTGGATTGATTCAAAAATCCCAGAAAAGTCCAGTAAAAATTATAGGAAACAGACAAAGGGAGGAAGAGCTATAGAGCACATCACTACTGATTTGTGTGTATCTTGGGTTTTTGCTTAGTAATGAGCGCATTTCATTATCTCAGGGTTCTTGGGTAGGGTTGTATGCTGCTAATGTGCTGGTTACTCTGTCCATGGCTATGGTTGTTACAAGTCATGTTATCTGAGTTAGGACTCAATACTTAAGTTATGGTTTTTGCCAGTCACTACGCCTGGTCTTCTACCAATCACATTGTTAAAGATTTTTCCCAATAGGGACCCCACAGATAATAAAGGATTGAAAAGTGAGTGGGTAGCAACAAACTAAGGTAATTCAAGTAGACTATTCTTTCTCTCCCTAGAATTTTAACAGTGAAAAGGAAAAGAGAATAAGATTGACATACTGAGAGGGTATGAGGGTGACATTTCAGGTCTCAGTATTTCAAGAACCTGTGTTTTCATTAGTGTGTTTAATCTATACAGGGATGAAGACTGCATGTACTCTTATGCTAGAACAATGGTTCCCATTTAATCATTAGCAATTCCCTAAGGGATTAATGAGGATGTTAACAGAGATTTGTACTAAAAAACTCTTTAATGGTGACAATCTGCAAAAAATTGCCTAATAGTAAAAATGCAGTTTTCTTGTTTGACAAAAAGTATATAGATATTTAAAGCATTTTAGGTCTGTTTCTGGAGAAATTCAAAACCACCATGATCATGGTCACAATGATTTGATTTTCTATAATGATTATATCAAACTCTAATTGCTTTTAGCCTTTTGGGCATGTTCCAGTTGCTCTCCATAATGGTTGAATCAGTTCACAATTCCACATATAATGCATGAGTGTTCCAATTTTCCCACATCTGGGATGATAAATAATTAGAAAAATAAGGTATAACTCACATAAATCATTTACTATTTCCCCATATTATCCACCATGCACAAACACAAAAAAGTGAAGAAATGTGAAACCATTCAAATGTATTAAAATTATCTAGAGATAAATTTTTTAAGAAATATATGACATGAAAGGAAGATAAAATGTTTTTCATAGAAACAAATAATTAATGTTCATGACTAGGTTATACTAATATAGTAAAAATGCCAATATTTTCCAACATTCATAAATGGATTTAGTTACATCCAAATACAAATATTAAACTTCATAGAGCTAGAAAAAATAAAATTCTTAATGAAGAACAAAAGGTCAAAACTAACAAGGGAAATTTTCTTGAATTATATTACAGGCAAAATTATCTAATACTGGATAAAAAATGAATAGTAATGAGTGGGTGTAATAGCTTAGCTATTCTATAAATCCAATACCACAAAACACTGGAAAGTATTCACATTGCAATGAAAACTGGTGGAAAATTTTTGACAACTAATTAGCAGAAGACTCACACAATTTCCCAGAATCCACTACAGTAAATTAAAAATCAATCAACGATCTTATCCTCAATATATTCATTTGTGACATAATATAACCTATGTATGCTTCTTCAGGTCATGCCACTCTTCTTAATGACGTTCAATATACTTTCCTTTTAAAATTAATATTTACAATGAACAAAAATGAGTTTCCTCCACCTCTACCACTACCACCACCAAAACAAATTAAAACTAATATGCAGTGAAGGAAAGCACATTCTCACATTGCCCAAGTCAAAAAACAAAAGTCTCTTTCTACATATTTAGTCTGTAACTTCTCTGTCAGTAGTATTCCTCATAATCAGTCATCTGAAATTATAAATAATCAATTAATTAATCTTAGTTCTCAAATCTTTCAAAGTTCATTTTCTCCGTGTTATCATGGCATAAATGCTTCTGGTTATGGTAATTTTGTTCTGCTTCAGTTCATACAAGTCTTCCCAAAATTTTCTGAAACCATTGCCTCTGTCCTTTATAATAGCACAAGGGTTTTCCATTATATGCACATATGCTAATTTGATCATTCTTTCCTTAATTTTCAGCACTTTGCCATACAAAAAAGTACTGCCATAAATATTATTATTCACACATGACCATTTTTTCGTCTTTGGAATAGAGGCTTTGCAGCAGAATCTGTTGGTCAGAGGGAATGCAAGGTTCCTTAACTGCCAGGGCATATCAAATTGCTTCTCAGGATAGTTCTACCAAAAGTTCATTAGTGTGTCTGTTTTGCATTTTTTATTTCTTTTTTTTAATGTCAGCATTACAAATCTGAGTAATATGAGGTGGAATCTCAAAATTGCTTTAATTTGCATTTCTTAAATTATTAATGACTTTAAAGTATTTTTATATGGCTATAGATAGCTTGGAAGTCTTCACTTGGAAATCACCGGTAAATAACCCTTGACCATTAATTAATTTAGCAATAGTACTGATTCTAATAAATCTGAATCATTTCTTTATACTCAATCCCATAAGTCACAGTGAAGTTTTAAGTTTTAATAGCTTTTTCTAAAAATTAGAAGAATAGAAAAGAAATTACCTTTGATCTCTGTGGACGGGAGGAAAATCATAATCAAAGAAGGCACAGAAAACATCTCAGAATCTAAAATAGCCAATTTTCCTTTGTGTAAAAACATTTTTATGCTTTATGTAATCAGACTTTCCCATTTTATCTTCTATGATCCTAGCTATCCCTTGTTTAATCATAAACTTTTCTTCTTTCCATAGATCTGAATGGTAATTTCTTCCTTGCTTTTCTACTTTGTTTATGTTGTGACCTTTAACTTGCAGGGCACATAACCACTCAGATTTTATCTAGGAATATAATGTGAAGAACTGATCAAAATCTAATTTCTGACTTATTATTGTCCAGTTTTTTCCAGAAGTTTTTGCAAAATAGTGAGTCCTGATTCAAGTAGCCAGCTCATACCATATTATGAATGGGAATTGTTAAAATTTCACTGTGAGCAAAAATAATTTGGAAGTAGGCAAATTCCATAAATCAGGGCTTGATTTATTGTTTTGTTGATTATTCAGACTCAAGAAAATTATTACAAAAAAGTTTAATAATCCAGATTAACCTTAAAAGTATGTCATTTATACACACATTTTAATTTTGTTAAAATTATGGTGACAAGATATATCACTTATTTCTCTTAAAATAGAAAATCTCATCTGTCCTTAACATGTAGATAAATCTAAAGCCAAGAGACAACATTATAAGAAATAGAGATGAGTTACAATCCTTCCCAAGGTCAGATAGGTAGTACAGTGAATAGAGTACCAGGCCTGGAGTCAGGAAGAACTGAATTCAAATTCAGTCTTAAATACTTACTAGTGTTGCTACCCTGGGGCAAATCAGTTAACCCTGTTTTTCTCATCTGTAAGAGGAGCCACAGAAGGAACCTACAAACCATTCCAGTGTCTTTGTCAAGAAAACCCCAGATGGGTCCCAAAGAGTTGAACACAATTGAACAACAAAGAGTCCTTTCCAAGAACGTCAGTGGCAAAGAAAAGATGGCCATGGTTACCACATTGTTACCAAGACTATTTGATGTAGTGCTAAAAATGCTACCTATGATGTTAAGCAAAAGTAATTAAATTGAGGGAATAATCACAGGCAAAGAAGAAATATCATCTGCTTTTTGATATGATGGTGCATTTACAGAATCCTAGGTTCTCAACAAAAATTCATTGAATCATCTACTAACTTTCTATGTATTGCCAATAAGACCTAACAGGATGAGATAGAAATTTTGTTTAACATACAGAAAAATACATAGGAATGTACCTACAAGATACAAATAAAAATTATATGACTACAACTACAAAACACTGTTTTTGGAAATAAAGGCATCCATAAGTCGTTAGACGATATTGATCACTTATGGGATGTTCCAATCAATATAATAAAAAATGTCAATACACATTAAAATAATTTACTGGTTTATTGACAAAGCAATCAAACTACCAAAGGATTACATAAGAAAATTAGAACAAAATAATTACCAAATTCATGTGGATGAACAAAAGTTCAAGAAACTCAAGGAAAGAGGTACCAGATATAAAATTATACTACAAAGAAATAATCATCAAACATTTTGTTTTTCTTAACCTAGGGGCAGAGTCCAAGTTTCCACACTGAGATTTGATAAATAGGGAAGCTTGTAGTGTTCTGAGTCTATTGACTCAGTCTAAGGGTCAACAACAGTGCTGTAGCACTATTTGGGACTCTAGATGCTGAGACTGTAAGCCTGTTACACTCATATTCTGCAATCTCTTCCCAGTGTCCTTGCTAATGAGTTGAACTGGTACTCATCAACTGGAATGATGAAATCACTAGAGTTTCTCCTTAGATTTTCTTATCACTACACATTCTGGAACTCTTCTTAGATCACTGTAGTACTTGTTTAAAAAAAAAAAAAGATCATTGAGTGAAGAGAGTGCTAGATTTGAAGTCAGGAAAACCTGTTGTCAGATCTTCCCTCAGATACTTACTAAATGTGATCCTAAGCAAGTCATTTAACTTTCTCTCAGTCTCACTTTTGTCATCTGTCAAATGGGGATAATAATAACTGTTATCTCATAGGACTGCTATAAGGATCAAATGAGTTAATATGTAAACCACTTCATAGACCTTAAGTAATCATGTAATTAAGTTATCATTATTATGAGAATAGCTAGGCAATACTGTTTGAAATTTTTTTTTTAATTTTAGACAAATACTAAAACAAATATATAATAAAGAAAAAGAAACATTATAAACTTAAATATAAAATCAGAAAATCTCATGGGAGAGGATTCAAATTACAAAGCAATAACTTATCATTTCAAGAAAGCCTATATATTAAATACTGGGCATTAAGGTGAAAGTTGTTGATCTTTTCTCTGCTTCCTTGTAGGTTTTCTTTTGTTCTCTGTTGTACACTTTGTACTTTGTTCTTTTTCCTCCTTCCTGTCCCCTATCCATCAGCCCAAGGATACAATTAAACATGGATGTATTTACATATAGATATTGATATATAGGTACACACATACACACACACACTCATATGTATAAACATATAGTTTCTGTAAGAGATTTTACTCCTAATCTTGTTTTTATGTTTGTGTATATTTCTATTTCCTATTTCACCTACCTCCTCTACTTTACTTCCATCTACTTACCATCTTATTACTTAACTAACCTCCGCTCCAGCAATCCTTCCTTAATCTAAATAGCCTTACATACACCTTTTTAAAACTATTCCCTCACCATTCTTCTAAAGATCACTCCTTTAGCCTCCCCCACATTCCTTATCCCCTTAAGAGTCTTATATCTTTTTTAAATTTAGAAAACTTTCATACTGTTCTAGATGTATACGTGCTTCCCCTCTTAAACTCATTCCTAATGAAAGTAGGTTTCTGGAACTAACAGCCACCCTTGCCCATCTAATTGCTCTGTATCAGTTCTTCCTCTTGCACCTCATTAGTATACGATAATTATTCTTGTACTGGTTCCTAACAGTATTACTTTTTGAAGTCATATCATACTCAAGTCTACCGTAATCTTTCTTTTTCCCCAGTGTATTTATTTATTGTTAGTTTTCAACATTCATTTCCACAAAATTTTGAGTTCCACATTTTCTCTCCATCTCTCCCCTCCTCCACTCCAAAATGCCAAGCATTCTAATTACACCTACCACCAATCTTCCCTCCCTTCTAACATCCCTCCCTTCCCTTATCCCATCTTCTCTTTTGTTCTGTAGGGCAAGATAAATTTCTATACCCCATTACCTGTATTTTCTGTTTTCCAGTTATAGGCAAGAACAACACTCAACAGTTGTTCCTAAAATTTTGAGCTCCATCTTCTCTTCCTTCGTCCCTCTCCACTCATCCCCACTGAGAAGGCCAGCAATTCAATGTAGTCTATATATGTGTAATTTTGCTAAAGATTTCCATAACAGTCATGTTATGGAAGTGAAAGACTACCTATATATCCCTCCATCCTATCATGCCCCCCATTTATTCAATTCTCTCTTTTGATCTTGTCCCTCCCCAAAAGTGTTACTTCTAATTACCCCCACCTCTCATTTGTCCTCTTTTCTATCAACCCCCGACACACCACTTATCCTTTTCTCCCCTACTTTCCTATAGTGTAAGATAGATTTTCATATCAAACTGAGTGTACATAGTATTCCCTCCTTAAGTCAAATGTGATGAAAGTAAGCTTCAGTTTTCTCTCTCACATTCCCCTTTTCTCTCTATTGAAAAAACTTTTTCTTGCCTCTTTTATGAGAGATAATTTGCCTTGTTCCAGTTCTCCCTTTCTCCTCCCATTATATTCCTCTCTCGCTCCTTAATTTTATTTTGTAGATATCATTCCTTCTTATTCAACTCACCCTGTGCATTCTCTCTCTCTCCCTCTCTCCATATATATATATATATATATATATATATATATATATGTGTGTGTGTGTGTGTGTGTGTATGTGTATGTGTGTATGTGTGTGTGTGTGTGTGTGTGTGTGTGTGTGTGTACAATCCCTCCAACTATCCAAATACTGAGAAAAGTTTCAAGAGTTACAAACATGATCTTTCCATGTAGGTTTATAAACAGTAAAGCTTTAGTAATTCTATTATGATTTCTGTTTCCTGTTTAACTTTTCATGCTTCTCTTAATTCTTGTGTTTGAAAGTCAAATTTTCTATTCAGCTCTGGTCTTCTCATCAAGAATGCTTGAAAGTCTTGTTTCATTGAACAATTATTTTTTTTTCCCCTTGAAGTATCATACTCAGTTTTCCTGTGTAGTTGATTTTTTATTTTAGTCCTAGTTCCTTTCACTTCTGGAATATTATATTCCAAGCCCTTTGATCCCTTAATGTAGACATTGCCAGATCCTGTGTTATCCTTATTGTATTTCTTTTTGTATTTTATCCTTATTGTATTTTATCCTTATTGTATTTCTACAATCCTCGAATTGTTTCTTTATGGCTGCTTGCAATATTTTATCCTTGACCTGGGAATTCTGTAATTTGGCTACAATATTCCTAGGAGTTTTTCTTTTTGGAACTCTTTCAGGAGGTGATCAACGGATTCTTTCAATTTTTGTTTTACCCTCTGCTTCCAGAATATCAGTTTTCCTTGATAATTTTACGAAAGATGGTGCCTAGGCTATATTTTTGATCATGGCTTTCAGGCAGTCCTATAATTTTTAAATTGTCTCTCCTGGATCAATTTTCCAGGTCTGTTGTTTTTCAAGTGAGATATTTCACATTGTTTTCTTACTTTTTTCATTACTTATATTTTATTTTTATTTCATCATCTCTTCTAACTTTACTGGCTTCCCCTTTTCCAATTCTGACTTTCAATGAGTCATTTTCTTCCTTAAGATTCTGAATCTCCTTGTCTAATTGGTTGACTTTATTGTCACAATTTTCCTGTTTTTCTTTTATGATCCTTATTTTTCTTTTTCTTTTTTCCTCAATTTCTCTCATTTGATATTTAAAGTATTTTTTTTTAATTCTTCAATTAATTCTTTTTGGGCAGGTGACCATTTGACAATACTCTGTGGGGCAGAAGAGTGTTTCTTTGTTTCACTGTTTACCTCTGAAAATGAACTCTGGTCTTCTTTATTCTTATAATAGCTCTCTATGGTTGGATTCTTATTCCTTTGCCTGTATAACATTTTTTTTGTAATTATTTAGTTTTTATAATCACCTCTAGTCCTATAGGGGGATGATGCCTCTAGCCTCTAATCCTCTTCAGTGCTCCCCTCTGACCATGAACTCAAACCAATACCTCTAGTCTCCTGTAAGTTTCCACAGTCAGCAGCATCCTAGACCCACTGCTTCTGCACTCACTGGTCCTATGCTGGTTCCTTCTCGCTTTCTACAACACAGCTGGTTCTAGTATTCCTTGTCAGCAGAGGTTCTCTAGATCTTCCCTAGGTCAAATGCCCAGCTCTCCTCACTGTCCTGGAGATAAAAGTTCCTATGGCAGATGGAGGCATCCTCCCAATACAGTTAGCCTCAGGAATTGCCACTTGTTGTTTAAGCAGTTTACACCTAGTTGGTTAATCAGACCTTAGCCTAGAAGTGCTTACCCTTCAGAGGGATGATATCTAGTCCCAGGATTTTTCTTCAGGTCTTCTCCAATTTTTCCAAGAGGACCCCTGTTCTGCCCCTACTCATCTGTTTTCACAGCTCTATGTTCACCCAGAGGTGCTATTTTATGCCTTTGTGGAGGAAAAATTTGAGAGCTTGAGATTTTCCAACCTATTCCTCCATCTTCCCAGAATCCTCCCCCTGGGCAATATTTCATTCAGATATTCTGACACCTTTGTTTTTCTCCCCATAAGTTTTCCACAGGGATTATACTCAATGCATTGGAGATATTCTTCTAGTCCTTTCACTGCTTGTGAGTTGAAATGGTATACTTGGACAATCCATCTGACATTCCTCGCATGATGACCTAAATAATTTTTAAGTTATAAAATCTAAAAGATCATGGAATGCCATCATTCATATCTGGTCAGATGGGATATGGTCTTAACTCTACATTGTCAGAGGAAAAAGTGATGAAATTTGAGTATATATATATACACACATATATGTTTATGTACCAAAAAGTTATTCATTTAGAATTAAGTGAAAATTATCAACTACTAAATGAAAAGTGTACGTCAAGACGCTGGAAGAAAATTGCACTATGTATTTCTTGGAATTTCCTAATATCTAAAACCTATAAGGAAATGTAATACATTCATAAGAATAAGAAATTCTCTTCAATAAGTAAATGGTTAAAGAACTTGAACAGGCAGTTCTCAAAGGGTAAATATGAAAATAATCAACTACTCCATGAAGCAAAGTTCAAAATTTCCATTAATCATAGAAATGAGAATTAAAACTCAGATTCCCCACTGCTATCATCAAATTGGCAATGAAAATGAAACATAATGCAGTTCAATGACAGTACCTCTGTGATAGAAGAAACAATATTAATCTGTTGTTGGTCCTAGGAATTGATTCCTTATTTGGAAAGCTATATTGAATTATACAATTATAAAATTTACAAAAATCTATATAACTCTGACTCAGGAATGCCACTGTTGAAATTATTCCCTAAGGAAGTTATTGCCAAGAAAAATACCTTTCTGTGTATAACCTATAGCCCATAATGAATGTCTTGAATTTACATTCATTACATTCAATATTGAGTATGACTTTCAAAATCTTATTTTGTGCAAAAATATGGCTCATGTCAAGTCATACCATGCAGCAGAAGACTCCTTACCTTGCATTCAATCTAATAAAAGACTGTATATAGGGTAAGTCTCATTAAATGCCCCACTCCCCAGGCTGATGCAACTCATATATAAGCCCATAAAATCATAATTCAATTTTGCTCTCCAGTAAGTTTTAACTTCTTCCAAGGAAACTATGCAGTGCCCCAGACATTGCAATCATAAGTAATCATTTATTAAATGTTTATTATGTCTCAAGCCCTATGCTAAGTGCTAGAAATACTAAATGAGGCAAAAAGATGTTTCCTCCCTACAAGCATCTCACAATTTCAACGGGGTCAGGGATTTCCCTCAGGGGAAAACACGTCACTAGAAACTCAACTCTTCTCCCAAAACATCTGTAATGTAAATAACTCCCAGTATTAGTGTAGGTCATGTGTTGAGTTTCACACTCACTATCCCTTGCTTCCTTGGCCCTAGCTACTGTTTAGTCTAATAACTTGACAAATGCAACTAGGGGTTTTGGTCTGAAACTGAATCTCTTCTGATAGGTGCAGAAGGCCTAGTCCAGGAAGCTGTTACTGTTTTGAGTCTATTGACTCAGTCTCAGGGTCATAACAACAGTGCCATGTTCCTGTTTAGGACTCAGATGCTGAGACTATGAGACTGATATACTACCATTCTGCAGTTCCTTTATAGTACACTTGCTGATGGGGTGAATTGGTAGCCATCATTTGGAAAGATGAAATCACCGTGGATTCTCCTTGTTTTTCCTTATCACTACACATTCTGGAGCTCTTCTTGGATCATTACAGTACTTGTTGAAAAAAATCAGATCATTCAGTGTATAGAATGCGAATTTAAAGTCCCACTGTCTATATTGGACCTTTTTGTTCTTCTTCTGCTCCATCTGTCACCCTTTTTATACATCAAATCCTGGTGCAGGTTTTTCTCCCTTGGTCCTGTCTGTTACTGCTCATAATTGAGTAATTATCCCCAAGAAACCATCTAATCTATCTTCCTTATTTTACAGATAAAGAAACAAATAGAAGATAAATCATGATTTTCCTAGTAATAGCTAATTACTTGTAGAAGAATTATAATAAACCAAACATCCTGAATCCCCCTGAAATGTACTACCCCCTTCTCTCTGTCTCTCTCTCTCATACACACACACACACACACACACATACACACACTATTAAGCCAGTCTTACCAAAGTTCAGTTCTTTTAGAGAAAAAATCCCCTAAAACTGCAATATCAGAAGATATTAAGGAGCTGAGGACACAAATACTGAAGTTACCCTTGTATTAAATACAATTAACACACAACGAAACCATTAGAATGTACTTGTAACAAAAAATGAATGTTTGGGCAGTTTTACTTTACTGACCCTGAAAGTCAGCTAAAATCATAAGAATCTGATTCTACAAAGATCTGAATTTGTTTATTGTGCATCACAGAATAATCCAAATCTAACACGCTTTCCACTGTTCCTTGTTCAAGTCAAAGATAGATGGTATGGGGGTAAATAAGCTATACTTATACCAAACTGCATGATCAGTTACATCCGGCCTAGGACTCATACAAATGCATGACATCCCTGTCATTTGGAGTTACAGTTGCCCGCTTTCCACTATTTTCTCTACCTGATTTCTGTCATTTTGTTTTTGATTATCTTTTTAATTCCAGCCCTTGCCTTTACTCATTCAGTGTCCTCATTTTCTTCTGGTCCTAGCTCCACCTCTGCTCCAAGTCTAAGTCACAAGACAAAACTAATACAAAAATATTAAATTGCAAAGATACAGTAATTATATATATGTATGTATATATATATGTATATATGAGATTTACCTGTAACAAAATTTTATTAAGAGTAACACTGTGAAATTTAAGGGGATAATATTGTAGAGAAAAGGCTATAAAGGATAAATATAGAATTCTTTTATAAAATGGAACACTACCACATTAAGCTCTTGAAGTTTATGGACAGTTTACTAACATTTTCAGCAGAAAATGGATTGTATGAGGATCCCATATCATATAACCTCCTTAAAGTGCAGGCAGAAAAATATGTATCATGCATATGTAGCCATTGTGAAGAAGAAATCTTACTTGCTAAAACTAAGAAATGTTAACCTAAAAACAGTTATCAGAGGCATATTTTATCAGTCAATAGAAATTATTTATTAAATGCCTGTACTATGGAAAACACTGTTCCCAATACTGTTGAAGAATACAAACTTATACCACCCTTGGTTCAAATGACTTATAGCCTTCTTAAGCAAAATTTTAAAAGTTAAGTAAAAATAGCTAATTAAAAACTGACACAATTATATATCAGATGTCACAAGGCAATGTGTGATTCATTGCCAGTTGAATTCAGACACTTTGAGTATATGAATTCAAAGTAGGAGAGATCCCTGTTGACTTGGGGCATCATGGAATAGAATAGGTTTCACCTGGGTCCTGAAGGAAAGCTAGGATTCACCTAGATAAAATTGGTGAGGGAAGCTATTCAAGATTGGGGGCATCAGGAAATATCATGGCATTAATAAAAATACACAAGAAAACAACTAAAATAGCAATCTTTTATACTCCTACATATTAGATTACCTGTACAAATGCAATTGGTATCTACAGGAGAGAAGTATGAAGAATAGGCAGTACATTCCCATTCACAGAAAATATCTTGTAAAATTGTAGAATGCCACAACTTCCAGATATTATACGGAAAAGGACATATGAAAGAGTTAGGGTGATATTTTCTATATGGCCAGAAAATTAGTATGGGAGAGACAGTTTAAAGTTCTAGACTAGTCCTCATGTTGTATACATTACTCTCTTTCATTAATACTGTATTCCAATCAAATCGAAATTTTCATGGTTCCTTAGACAAGATATTTTCTCTTACTTGCAACGGCCATTCCTCTATGCCTGGAATGCTCTTTCTCCTCACCTCCATCAATTTGTCTTCTTTATCTTCATCAACTTGCATAATGCTTGGTGCAGTCAACAAGTTAACAAGCAGGATCAAAGGATCATGTTAAAGAAAGCTGAGACCATCAAGCTTAAATGACTTCATCAAGGTCACAAAAGTAACATATTTGTGGCAGAATTTGAAGTTGTTTTCCTGATTTCAAGTCTAACACTCTACTATGCCACCTAGCTGCCACAATATTTGCCATAAATAATTGCTAGATGATTTATATATAATATTTCTTTAGGAGATTGCCACTTGTAGGATTTGTCATGGTTTAGGTCCCTGGTCTAATACACCTTTAGGTCAAAGAGCTACAAGGACTCATATGCACAGCTCCTGTGATGCTTGTCCTACTCTGATAATGTCCAAGAAACTACACCCTTGTCTTGCCTAATATGACCAAGACCAATTCTTTGTACTCTAGTTGAAGTACTTGGAAAATAGTTAATAAATGTTTGGATTAATGAACCTTTTCTCCAGTACTTATGCCTGATTTCCTGCTAGGATATGTCACATGATGTGTTTGACACACATCACATCAAATAATCCCATTATCAGTTCTCAACTATTCTTTCTAACTGCATTCTCTTTCCCTGAACCTTCTAAATTTTCATATTCCTAAGACTCTGCAATAACGTGTTTAGACTTATTTTTTGTCTTCCACCCACTTCTGCTACTTTCCTACAATGTCTCACCTACTTTGGTGATCTTAATCTCTATGTCCTAGAGATCCATTCTCTTTCTTATTGACAACTCACTGATAATCAATCTTGACAACTCAAGAGAAGTCTTGGAGTGAGAAAGAAATATAAAATTGTAGATAAAGTTTCTATGTCTTTATAAGTCCATTCTTAAGAATCATATTTCAAGAACTTCTGCACTTAACATATATTCTTTTCCATCTTGACCAGTGATAGCTATTTTTGTTTGAGCCCTAGAGTGACAACTTATCTCTATTTTTCAGAACATACTAGCCCATTTTCTGTATATACTCCTGTAATTATGTAAAGTGAACTGGCATACTGGTCTCTTTTTAGTCAAGTAAGACACAGAGTGTGGGGCTGAATGGAGACTCATCCCACGATCTATCAGTTTGCCTCTTGTTTGAGAGTATTGCACTGAGGTGCCCTGTATTTCCCTTTAATTGGTGCAGCACTCTGGGAAGAGGTCCACAGCCTCACAAATAAATTCAAGTGATAGTCAATGTTCTATGGAGTTAAAAGCTACTACCAGTAAATCACATTGTAACCTCACAATAAGGTACTTCACTGTTGCTTGTAGTGCAGTAAAATATCACCAGCCTTACTTTCTCCTCCTGAGGCATCTGGATCCAGTAACTAGATATTCATCAGGATGACTGGAGCAGCACAGGATGCAATGGGAGAGCTTGGCCTTTTAGGCTAAGGCTTTTAATTTACTCAAAATGAGATAATTCCCATTCAGTGAATAGGCCTCTTTAAAGTTAAGGTATGAAGTGCTGTAGGACAGTTTACTAAGTGTTTTCAGTTTTGATGGTAAAGAATCATATTATGGATTAAAATAGAAGAAAACAAACTTTGACACAGATGCTAAGGAAGATTATCTATGTATATTTGCTCGTCCTAAAAAAAATTCAGCTTTCATTGGCATAAAAAGAAAAGACTTGAGAGCAGCTCCATTATCCTCAACAATAAAACTATTACATTTTGTGATCCCACAAGAGACAGGATAAACTCTGAATTACTTATGTATGTATTTTATTTATCTATGTGTGAATTTCTTCTTAATGTACACATCTCTACCTCACAAGTCTCACACTAGTTTGAGAAGTGATTTAGTTTCTAAATTTCCTCTTATGTGAGTGTCCCCTTAGAAATTTAAACTGCATGAAGTCAGAAACAATGCCTCATATGGTGGTCTTGGTAGGGTTACTGATCGTGATCATTCCTATGGTTTAAATAGGAATTTTGAGTTGTCATAATGTTGATAGTAACAACAGCAATAATTAACATTTACATAAACCTTTAAGGATTGCAAGATATATAGACAATTTAAAAATTTGCTTTAGATAGATTATTTGAACCTCCATAATGGACACTTCCCAGGGAACAAGGAAACTTGCTTATAACAGTAAGTCTTAGATCTTAGATTATATAAGATTTCTAGAACTATAAGATACTTCAAAGGATAGTTAGTATAACTTCTTCATTATACAGGTGAGAAAGCCAATCAAACTAAGGTATAGGGAGGTTAATTGACTTGCCAGCAAGCTCATCATTAATAAGAGACACAAATGGAATTTGAAGCTGTATCCTTTGATTTAAAATCTTTTACATTTTGGGGGGTGGAGCCAAGATGGCAGAGTAGAAAGACTCACGTATGCTAGCTCCGAACCCACAGTCCATATATTTCCTGCAAGAAGAACTCCCCACAAATTCTGGAGCACTGCAAGGTGCACAGAAACACAGTGGAAAAGATTTCCATTCCAGAGAGCCCTGGAGAGCCGTCCCCAGGGGTCTGTTGCACTCCGGACAGCAGAGTCCACCCCTGAGCTGCCCTGGCTGCACGACTCCAGAGAAGCAGATCCAAGCAGGCTTCAGGGACAGAATCTCCAGCAGCCACGAAGTTCCCTCCGCCCACAGACTCCACAGATCAGTGAGAGAGACGTCTGGGCTGGCTGAGAGGGGAGCAGGGTGTCTCCATGACTCGGGCCCCCTTGGGAGGAGCGGCAGAGGGAGTGGCAGAGGCAGCTGCAGCTGGGACTTCCAGAGCAGCAGGGCAGAAGTTCAGGGCCATTACTGAAGGTCTCTGCATAAACCCCCTGAGGGAACTGAGCCTGGGAGATGGACCTGCCCCACCCAAGCACCAGAACTTAAGCTCACATTGAATAGCAGCCGCTCCTGCAGTGGAAAGCCCTGAGGCTAGGAAGCAGCATTTGAATCTCAGACCCCAAGCGCTAGCTGGGTGGATCTGGAGGTGAGGTGGGGGTGGAGAGGAATCTCAGAAGTCAAGTAACTGGCAGGGAAAATGCCCAGGAAAAGGAAGCAAAATAAGACCATAGAGAGCTACTTTCTGGGGGAAGAGATATTCCTTCCTCTCTTCATTTCTGATGAGGAAGTACAATGCTTGCCATTGGGGAAGGACGTGGAGGTTGGGGCGTCTCTATCCCAGACATCTGAGGTGGATGTCCGGTGGGCTCAGGCCATGGAAGAGCTCAAAAAGGATTTTGAAAATCAAGTTAGACAGGTGGAGGAAAAACTGAGAAGAGAAATGAGAGAGATGCAAGAAAAGCATGAAAAATGGGTCAATACCTTGGTAAAGGACACCCAAAAAAATGCTGAAGAAAATAACACCTTGAAAAATAGGCTAACTCAATTGACAAAAGAGGTTCAAAAAGCCAATGAGGAGAAGAATGCTTTCAAAAGCAGAATTAGCCAAATGGAAAAATCTTGTACATTTTTCATGCTGCTTTCATGATGGCATTGTGAGAACAGTAACCTCCAGGCTACATGGAAGAAAAGATGATCATCTGCCTCCAGTCTGGAAATGAATGGGACTAAAGAAGCACTCACCCTTTCATGTATTCCCTATGAGGTGAGCTAGTAATAAAAAAGGTGTGGCCCATTTGTCTTTATAAGTTGTGTATCCCCCATCCATCACTCCTGGTTAAATTGGATGGAAACTTTTGCAAAGGTTCACCGTAGTCTGCTCTTCAACCCAGATTTTAGATTACATCATTCTATGCTAACACTTTAAATATATCTCTTTTTTTTTTCCCTTCCAAATCTATGATGTAGTTTTTTTTCAAATTTTCTATACACAGTTTTTGTGTGCTCTAACAATTTCTGTGTGCTTGTATTTCCTGTACTCCTTTCCATCCATTCTGAGGTCATTATTAAGGTGGAGACACTTAGTCCTATAGGTGGTCCACGATGATGACCCTTAGTCCCAACAAGTGTTTAATGAGAGACATGTACTGCACTGAGTATCTGTGACCCCTTTTCAATACATCAGTGAGGCAGGTAACTGCTTAATCAGATAGCAACAGCTGAAACTACATTGCCTTATGTTTTTCAGAAACATGATTCATATATTTTCTATTGCAATTTCACATAGCAACACAGTTATTAGAATTCCTTATATGTAAAAACACAAATTATACATTCACAGCCATTCTACACACAGCTGTGAATATTTGTATTGGTGTTAATTAGTTTATGATGGTATTGAGATAAAGAACATTGGCTAAATCTCAATGTGTTGCTGAATTTTATCATATCTGTACAAAATCACAAAAAAGTTCATTTTATTCTTAAAGAAATATCATGTCTTTTAATGTGCTGATACAGTTCAGTCATTTCACTAATCTTGCAAATTGAGTGCCATTTATTTACTAAAGAAACATAACAGATTTTTACAAGGAAATTTTTTTCTTCAAAATCTAATTGTTGACTGGAGGTCATCCTGACTTCCCAAAGGTTTGGCAACAGAGTCAAAATACTGCAACTTTTTACTAATCTGGAAAATTTATCATATAGTCTTGGCAAAAGCCTCTTTGGTTTATGTTTTTCATACAAGAACCAACTTAGGCACAATCGTTTATGAAGGTTATATACTAAGGCATGGAATATAGATACTGCAATCTATATCAGTAGGGCAATTGATTCTTTTAATTCTTTTTCTGGAGTGTCCACAAAGACAAATCTAGAAAATCAAACTTAAGAGAAATCAATTTGGCAACCACTTTATGGCTACACTCAATGTGTAGCCAAGCAGCAGACAATTTATCTTGCTATGAATATTTCCTATGCCCTTAAATCTATTTCTTTGTTAAATATATTTGATTTTCTGAGGAGGTACTATATGGGAAAATAACTGAAGATCTTACTATACTAATCAAACATGCAAGTATATTTAATAAGTTCCTATTTATGCAAAAGATAGATTACTGGGTATTGAGAATACAAATACAGAAGAAAAGAAAAAAAAATAAATAGTGAGACAGTCCCTTCCTACGAAGAGCTTATTTTGTAACAGGAAGATAAAATACATGAAAGGAAGTATTGAGCAGGGAAGGGAGTTTGGCTAAAAGATCATGTGGTGTTCAAAAAGTATGCCCAAAGTTTCAGTAAGTGTGTCTTAAACTGCATAAACATATAGTGAATGAGGCATAAATATCTCAAACCTTCTTAATGTATACTGAACCTTAGGACAAAGAAAATAATACCCTATCATTATTGAAAATTGTTAGGCAGCCCCTAGCCTGCAGATGATAATATGACTGTGTTAGATGAGTTCTGGGGTCCTGGTGTATGTGTGGGTCAAACTAAAATAGAGATGGAGGTCACTAAATCTTATATAAGGATCTCTATGGGCTACATATTGCCTTAGTTTTAAAATGTAATATTATCTATGTTTTGTTGTATTTTATTTATTTTTTTAAAGATTTATGAACTACATTTTAACCTGAGAGTGTTGTGAGCTGCGTGTGGCAATTTGACACTAGTGGACTGGTGGATTGACTATTACTGTAGGCTGACGGCTAGGCATCTATACATACAAGAGAAGAGAATTTATGGGGCATTTATAAATAACAAGGAGGAAGTTCCTAGGTTGTAGTACAGATTGAATTTCAAGCTGTATGAGAACTAGAGAACATGGTTGAAGAGTAGGCATTGCTTCCAGCCAATTAGAGCATAAATTGTCTTCGTGCTTTTATACAGTAACCACTAATACAGATTTCTAAAGATATTCCTAGCATCAGATTGTGTAGGTGATGTACTGTGCATCCTTGTGTACATAATCTTGGCTGTCTCTGTTTCTGCCTCAGATATAAATCAACAATGTGTCAAAGGAGTAGGAATGGGGGAAAGTTAAACCATATTCTGCTCTTGTTGTAAGTCTTTTTTTTCATCTAACTACTTGTCTAACTTAGCAAGACAATCCGGCAAAGAATGGGGGAAATGTCCTGCTAGGATCAGAAACTCTGTGATGACTATTAGATGTCTTTCTCAGGTCAAGTGTACAGTATGATACTTGTCATGTGCATTTCCAAAAAAAATTATAAACATTGCTATTATCTGGAGCCAATGAAAGAGTCTAAACCAACCACAAAGTATTGCATGCAACTTTAAATGCATGCAACAGATGGGTATCTACATATCACGCTTTATTTACGCTACACATATGTACACTGCCCAATAGCGGCAATTTAAGGGTACAAGTTCTGTGGATTATTTTGTGTAATAATTCATTAATGCCAAATTTTAAAACTTGAGGTTTACTGCACATAATTCAAAATTTCATGAGACTACTTTATAATTCCACAGCTGCTCCTTGTGAAGATGGTGAAAAACTGATGTGCATAAAGATCAGTCTTCAGAATTCACTTCAATGCCTTTTTAAATTTTCTACCAATGAAGCCAAGTAAGTTTCTACAAGCTCTGTAGTTTTCCAGGAACAATGGTCATGGTATATACTTTTTTCAGTACAGAGCGGATTCAGTATTTCAAAGTGCCTTTGACAGAATTAAAATATTTTTGACCTTTTAGTAGGAACTATACCTGTACTATCACAGAGCGGGGAGGGGAGTATTGTGAGAAGTGGCCAGGATTCTTCCTGAGCACCAGTGAAGCCCTGATTACATCCACATCTGTCCCAGCCTCCACTCCTGCCTAAGCTTCTTCTTCATCCTCCTTTCTATCTCTCTCCCTTCTCCTACACCTTCCCTTTCTTCTTGGGCAGCATGAAGGAGTAGTCTATAAGCTGGTCAGTGACTTCCTTGCCATAAATACTGCACTGGTGCTTTAAGAGGCAGAGGACATTTGATTTCCTTAACTTTTGAAATATGAAGGTCTCAGGGAGAGGTGGTGCCAGATATTTTATAAGATATACTATCTTCTGGGAAGAAGAAATTATAAAAGATCTGTTGTCTTATGCTTTCCTACCCTGGCACAACTTACTGCTTTGGTGACTATGTAAGTGGAGAACAACAGTATTTTCTTTCTTTTAAACCATAAGCTGTATTATTTGAATTCTTATGATTGAAATTTGTTTTTCTGATATTAATGATCTATCACTATGAAAACATATCAGAAAACAGAGATCATGGATCCTTCATGTCTGAGCCTACAGATACGACAGCCGTACTACAGAGAGCTAGAAATCAGATTTTTCCACTATCCAGTTCATAGACAATCTCTCCCCAACATTTGACAATGATGAGTTTCTTTATCAGCCATACGAATGGGGCACACTGATGTTGAATGATCTGACAGAGCTTGAAAATTTTTCACCAGGAATATTAACATCCAAAAACTGAAGATTCTTTAAGTTATCCAAAATACATTTGGCAGAGTTCAAAGAAGCTATGCCATTAATTTGACCAACAACTAAAAACATTCTTAAAATTAAAACAGGAAAAAATCGTTAATAACTATAGTAATTCAGCTAGAAATGTACCCAACTCAGCCATGCTTCTTTCTAGAAAAAGCCACTTAGAGACAATGCTGATACACAGGGAGAATTCAAGGTTACCTGATTAGGTTTAAAGGCATTTGTGCCTGAAATATTCAGGTTCAGAAATGATCTTATTGGAGCCAATATGGCAGAGTGAGAGCAGCAATTCACCTAAGCTCTAAGACAAATTCCTTCAGTTACCTCTAAAAAAGAGAATATAAACAAATTTTAGGGTTGCAGAATCCAATAGGAGACAAGAGTGTGGCAGATTTTCAACCCAGGACAGTCTTGAGGGTCAACAGAAAGATCTGTTGCAGGGGGCTGGAGGAGCACACAGTGCACAGGCTGTACCAGCATGGACCCACCATCACAAAGCCAAGCAGGAAGCCCCAGGCAATATGAAACAGCAGCCCCACTGTGGAATCTCACACTTACCATATTTAGTCCACTGGAACTGAGCGAGAGAAAAACAGAACCTCAGGTAACTGCAGTACCTGCTCAGTACCTGAGATTATCAGCTCATAGATCAAATGTCTGTAAGTCACCTACTTGAACTTTTGGGAGCCAAGATGGTGGAGTGATCAGTAAATGCTCCACCTCTCCCCTTTTTGCCCTTGAAAAACCCATAGAATATTTCCCCAGGAAAATCGTGTAATAGTAGCATCAGTTGCAGTGGTATGTATGTGTAGAACCTATATAAGATTGCATGCCATCTCAGGAAGGGAGTGAGGAGGAGGGAGGGGAAAGGAGGGGAAAAAAATCTTAGAATTATGAAAGTGATTGTAAAAAACTGAAAACAAATAAAATAATTAAAAAAGAAAGACATGATCTTATTACTACATACTGAATTATGTATGATAATGAAATTATGTATGATAATGAAATGCTTTACATTACTACATACTACTACTGAAAACATTCATGGAGCTGGAAAGATCTCAGGACCTGGGACACCATCCTCTTTCATCATTCATTCTATCAGCAAATGTATCACCTACATATATCAGCATATGTAAAAACTGATCCTGCCAAAACACTCATGCTACTGTCATCCCAATAGAGAAAATTCATACTCTTTAGTGCTTCTGATGACCTGGTTTCACCTATCACTGAATTCACTTTCTAAGGCTTTTGGAGGCGCAAAATCTTGTTGCTGGCATACAAGGTAAGCATTTTATTTATTTTTTAAATTGTTTTTAGCAGGATAATTATTTTTTAAAAACTATGCAAGTTTTTATATTCAATTCAATAAACGTTTATTAAGTGCCATGCACTTAATAAGTGGATCCCCCCATGGGATACAAAAAACAGGCAAAGTACAGTCCCTGCAAGGAGCTTACAATTTAATGGGGGGGTGGGTAAGAAAATGCCCAGAAATATTTACAAAGCATTCTAGATATAGGATAGAAAATAATTAACAGAGGGAAGGCACTGTAATGAAAAGGGGTTTGGAGATAGGTGAGTTTTTAATTGGGCCTTCAAGAAAACCTGAGAAGTCAGTAGTCAAAGCAGAGGAGGAAGAGATTCCAAGCATGGGGAAAACCAGAGAAAACTCCCTGAGCTGAGAGACAGAATGCCTCATTCCCAGTACAGCCAGGAGGTCAGGGTCACTGTATTGGAGAGAATATATTAGGGAATAAAGTGTTAGAAGACTGGAAAGCTAGGCGATGACTAGGTCATGAAGAGCTTTGAATGTCAAACAGAGAATTTTTTATTTGCCCCTAGAGGTGATAGGAAACCATTGGAACTTATTGAATAGGGAGTTGGGGGGATAGCATAATCAGGCCAGTGTTTTAGTGAAATCACTTTAGGGACTGAGTGGACAATGGAGAATGAATAGAAAGACTTAAGGGAGAGAGATTCATGAGTAGGACGTTAAAATAGTCCTGGTATGAAGAGATGAAGGCCTGCAACAGAGTTTTGATTGTGTCCAAAGAGAGAAGGGGGCATATATGGGAGATGTTTAAAAGGTGAAATCAGCAGGCCTTAGCAACATCCTGGATAGGAAGGAGGGAGGGGGAAAGTGATAGCAAAGCATCCAGAATGTTTCCTATGTTGTGAGCATGGGGGACCAGGAGGATAGTGTTGCTCTCTAAACAATAGGGAAAGTTGGGGGTGGGAGAGAATGTTTGGGAGGAAAGATAACGAGTTCTATTTTGGACATATTGAGTTTGAGAAATCTACTATATATCCAGTTGAAAAAGCCTGAATTAACAATGGTGCCACTCTTAAAACCAAGAAATTATTGGTGAAATAATCAGAAGTGTCCCTAGAATTGCTGATGAGTTTTTCAATTTAATTTGTTTTTAATCTCTTGACCAACCACTGATGGAGTACATATGTGTGTGTATATGCATGTATATATATTTGCATATATATATACACACATATATACCCATATATACATATATATGTAGCAATTTAAAAGTATTTTTCCTTTCCTTCCTCCTCGTTAAAAAAATTGCAAATATTCATAGTTAAAACAAAGTCCCACTTTTAGTCATACTCAGAATTAAGACTTTTATTGTGCGCTGATACAAGATCCAGGCAAATTGTATCTTATGATTTGACACCAAATGGAATAACTAAGAACACTACCTAAATCCGTTGAGGAGAGCATGATTATCAGCACTGCTAAAAGTTAGACACCCTATGCTAGTGAGACTTTAAAATTTTACTACGGTGAATGTTTATGCAAAAGAGAGATATCTCATCAGTGTCTTTAAAAATGAAAGCATCCTTAATTTTGTTTGTTTAATTTTTTCCCCCTGTTCCTGAGGCATTTAACTAGGGGTTGGATTTAGCTGGAACTTTCAATATTCATTGCCCTCGCTCCTTTGCATTCTCTATCCATTGTTTTTGGTCATTTCAGGGATAAACAAAATTTGTCTAATTCCTTTCCTTTTGTTTTTGTTGTTTACATTTATTTATTTAGTTTTAGTTCTCAACAGTCATTTCCACAAGATTTTGAGTTTCAACTTTCTCCCCATCTTTCACTTCCCCAATATCCCGAGATGGTATGCATTCTGATTACCCCTTCTCCCAGTCTGCCCTCCATTTTAGCATATTCCCCTTATCCCCTTCCCCTTTATTTTCCTGAAGGGCAAGATAGATTTCTTTAACCCCCTGGCCATATATTGTATTTCCTAGTTACATGCAAAAATAACTTTTTAACATTTGTTTTTAAATTTCCCTCTGTTCCTCCCTCCCCACCCATCCTCATTGAGAAGACAAGCAATTTGATAAAAGGTTATGCATGTGTAGTTATGCAAAACACCTCCATAATAGTCCTTTTGTGAAAGATTAACTATATTTCCCTCCATTTTATCCCATCCCCCAATTATCCTATTTTTGTCCTTTGACACTGTGCCTTTTCTAAAGTGTTTGCTTTTAACTAACGCCTCCCCCAAACTGGCTTCCTTAGATCATCCCCACTCTTATCCCCTTCCCTCCTACTTTTCTGTAGGATAGGATACTCAATTGAGTATGAATGTTATTCCTTCCTTCTGTGCTCTCTGTCTCTGTGTGTGCGTGCATGTGTGTATGTGTGTGTGTGTGTGTGTGTGTGTGTACGTCTGTGTGTGGTCCCACAAACTACCCAGATACTGAAACATTTTAAGAGTTACAAATACTATCTTTCCATGTAGGAATGTAAACAGTTCACCTTTGGTAAGTCCCTTATGACTTCCCTTTGCTGTTTACTTTTTTATGCTTCTTCTCATTCTTCTGTTTGAAAGTCAAATTTTCTTTTCAGCTCTGGTCTTTTCATCAAGAATGCTTGAAAGTCCTCTGTTTCATTGAAAGAACATATTTTCCCCTGAAGTATTATACTCAGTTTTGCTGGGTAGGTGATTCTTGGTTTGAGTGCTAGTTCCTTTGACTTCTGGAATATCCTATTCCACTCCCTTCCATCCCTTAATGTAGAAACTGCTAGATCTTGTGTTATCCTGATTGTATTTCCACAATACTGGAATTGTTTCTTTCTAGCTGCTTGCAAGATTTTCTCCTTGACCAGGGAATTCTGGAATTTGGCAACAATGTTCCTAGGAGTTTCTCTTTTTGGATCTCTTTCAGGCGGTGATCGATAGATTCCTTCAATACTTATTTTGCCCTCTGGTTCTAGAATCTCAGGGCAGTTTTCCTTGATAATTTCGTGAAAGATGATGTCTAGGCTCTTTTTTTGATCATGGCTTTCAGGTAGTCCCATAATTTTTAAATTGTCTCTCCTGGATCTATTTTCCAGGTCAGTTGTTTTTCCCATGAGATATTTCACATTCTCTTCCATTTTTTTTCATTCTTTTGGTTTTGTTTTATGATTTCATGGTTTCTCAGAAAGTCATTAGACTCCAACTGTTCCATTCTAATCTTGAGAGAACTGTTTTCTTCAGTGAGCTTTTGAACCTCTTTTTCCATTTGGCTAATTTTGCTTTTGAAAGCATTCTTCTCCTCATTGGCTTTTTGAACCTCTTTTGCCAATTGAATTAGCCTATTTTTCAAGGTGTTATTTTCTTCAGCATTTTTTTGGGTCTCCTTTACCAAGGTATTGACCCATTTTTCATGCTTTTCTTGCATCTCTCTAATTTCTCTTCCCAGTTTTTCCTCCACCTGTCTAACTTGATTTTCAAAATCCTTTTTGAGCTCTTCCATGGCCTGAGCCCACCAGACACCCACCTCGGATGTCTGGGATAGAGAGGCCCTGACCTCCACGTCCTTCCCCGATGGCAAGCATTGTACTTCCTCATCAGAAATGAAGAGAGGAAGGAACATCTCTTCCCCAAGAAAGTAGCTCTCTATGGTCTTATTTTGCTTCCTTTTTCTGGGCATTTTCCCTGCCAGTTACTTGACTTCTGAGATTCCTCTCCACCCCCACCTCACCTCCAGATCCACCCAGCTAGTGCTTGGGGTCTGAGATTCAAATGCTGCTTCCCAGCCTCAGGGCATTCCACTGCAGGAGCGGCTGCTATTCAATGTGAGCTTAAGTTCTGGTGCTTGGGTGGGGCAGGGCCATCTCCCAGGTTCAGTTCCCTCAGGGGCTTTATGCAGAGACCTTCAGTAATGAAGCGGGTAGGGGCAGGTCCATCTCCCAGGCTCAGTTCCCTCAGGGGGTTTATGCAGAGACCTTTGGTAATGGAGCTCCTTCCTGCTAGGGGAGTCCTGGGCTGCTGCTGCCTCTCCCACTCCCTCTGCTGCTGCCTCCCGAGGGGGCCCGAGTCACGGAGATACCCCACTACCCTCTCAGCCAGCCCAGAAGTCTCTCTCACTGACCTGGAGCGCCTGTGGGCGGAGGGACCTTCGCAGCGGCCGGACGTTCCATCCCTGAAGCCTGCTTGGATCTGCTCCTCTGGTGCCACGTGGCCAGGGCAGCTCAGAGGTGGACTCCACTTTCTGGGGTGCAACGGACCCCTCGGGATGGCTTTCCAGGGCTCTCTGGAATGGAAATCTCTTCCACTGCATTGGTGCACAGCTTGCACTGATCCAGAATTTGTGGGGAGTTCTTTTTACAGGAAATTTCTGGGCTGTGGATTCGGAGGTAGGATACGTGACTTTTTCTACTCCGCCATCTATGTTATTCCTTCCTTAAGTCAAATCAGACAATAGTAGGGTTTACTCATTGCCTCTCACTTTCCCCCACTTCCCCTCCATGGTAAAACCTTTTATTTCCCTCTTTTGTATGAGACTATTTCCCCATTCTACATCTCTCTTTCTCTTCTGTACTTTTCATCAAGAATGCTTGAAAGTCCTCTATTTCATTGAATATCCATTTTTCCCCTGAAGGATTATACTCAGTTTTGCTGGATTGGTGATTCTTGGTTTTAGTCTCAACTCCTCTGACCTCTGGAATATCATATTACAACCTCTTTGATCACTTAATGTATAAGTTGCTAGGTATTATGTTATCCTAATTGTATTTCCATGATATTTTAATTGTTTCTTTCTGGCTGCTTGCAATATTTTCTCCTTGACCTAGGAACTCTGGAATTTGGCTACAATTTCCTAAGAGTTTTCCTTCTGAGTTCTCTTTCAGGAGGTGATCAGTAGATTCTTTCAATTTCTATTTTACCCACTGGTTCTAGAATATCAGGGCAGTTTTCCTTGATAATTTCTTGAAGGACAATGTCTAGGCTCTTTTTTTTTTTTTTTTTTTTTTTATCATGGCTTTCAGGTAGTCCAATAATTTTTAAATTATCTCTCCTGGATCTGTTTTCCAGGTCAATCGTTTTTCCAATGAGGTATTTCACATTGTCTTCTATTTTGTCATTCTTTTTGTTCTGTTATCATTTCTTGAAGTCTCATAAAGTCATTAGCTTCCATTTCCTTGATTCTTATTTTGAAGGAATTATTTTCTTCTGAGAGCTTTTGGACTTCCTTTTCCATTTGGCCAATTCTGTATTTCAAGACATTCTTCTCTTCATTGAAATGGTTGTATTCTTTTGCCATTTGGGTTAGTCTATTTTTTGAAGGTATTATTTTCTTCAGTATTTTGGGAGGTTCTCCCTAACAAGTTGTTGACTTCTTTTTCATGATTTTCTTGCATCACCCTCATTTCTTTTCACAATTTTTCCTCTACGTCTCTTACTTGATTTTCAAAATTCTTTTTGAGCTCCTCCATGAGCTGTAACCAATTCACATTCCTCTTGGAGGCTACTGATATAGGAGCTTTGACTCTGCTATCCTCCTTTGGTTGTATGCCCTGATCTTCCTTGTTATCAAAGTACGATTCTATAGTCTGATTTCTTTTATGATGTTTACTCATCTTCCCAACCAAACCTTTGTCAAGGTAAGACTCTGCTTCCAGTGGGGGTTGTGGTCGGGGTGGAGGTTGGCAAAAGGTCCCCAGTTTCTGGGATCTTGTATCAGCTTCTCAATCCCCCACTGTCTGTGGGCCCAGAGCAATAGAAGAAGTCTCTTCCGCTGCTGTTGCTGCTGCTGCCAACTGCTGCCATCACCAAAACTCCCCCCAGGTCTAGGGCCAGGCCCAGCCAGATAGAGCCTTCCTCTTTCAACCAGGTCGCACAGAGTTTTCCCACCAACGTTTTTGGCATCTGTGGGTAGAGAAGTCTGGAAACTGGCATAGCTGCCAATGATTCAGTCCCCAGAGGTGTTCTCTGGACAGTCTGTGCTGGTGAGGCCCATACTGGACTGCACTCTGCTTTCTGTGAGGTGCAAAAGACACTTCCTGTTGACTTTCCAGGTTGTCTTCAACTGGGCATTTGTTTCATTCTATTTTATGGGTCCTGTAGCTCTAGAATTTGTTTAGAGTCATTTTTACAGGGATTTGGAGGGCTTTAGGGGAGAGGTCTGGAAAGTCCCTGATTTTATTCCACTATCTTGGCTCTGCTCCTTAATTCCTTTTCTAAAAGACAGGTCTAATTCTTGAAAAATGCCATCATGTTCTATGTGTGTCTTTTTTCTCTAAAGACTAAGCAGTCCAAGTTCCTTTGATAAGATATTCAAACAACAAAAACTCAATATTCCATTGTCCTTGTCCTGGCTGCACTCCTCTCGGTATTCTCTGGCTTATCATTGTCTTTCGTACCTGGAGATGTCCAGAACTACACACAATTCTCTAGGCATTTCTGAACAGGAAAGTGAATGATCAAACTATCACCTCTTTATTTCTGGAAGCTTTATTCCCTTTTAATGAAATCTAAATTTACCTAAGATTTTTTGTTAACCATAGCAATGTTTATTCATCTTTCAGTTCACTAAAATTCTCAGACATTTGCCAGAAAACAAAGCAAACCAAAATACTATTAAACAGTGGCTCCTCTAATATACACTTGGCAAGTTGTGTTTTTTAATCCAAATTCAGAACTTTGCATTTATCTTTTATTAAATGCCATTTTATTATATTCAGGCTAATGTGCTTGCCTATTTAATCTGTGCTGGATTCTGATTCTATCATTCTGTGTTTTGTCTTGCAGGTTTGTGTCATATGCAAATATGATGAATCTATGAAAATCTCTAAGTCTTTAATAAAAATATTAAACATCACAAGGCCAAGAACACATCCTTGGGCTCTGCACTGGAGATACCATTATCAAAAATTAACTATTCTTTTAGTACAGCCATTCAACCTGATCTGAATTCCTCTAATTTTGCTATCAGATAGTCCAAATCTCCCCATATTTTCCACAAAATATAATGATGTACTTTATCATATTATTTACTTAAAATCCATGTAAAATTTATCTATAAAATTCACCTGATCATCTATTTTAATAATCTCATCAAAATAGGAAATAAAAGTTATACAACTCTGCCTTGATAGAAAGGAAATCAATTAGTACTGATTACTTTAATTTATTTTTAGTTTGAATATGAGATTAAATTTACTTCCTTAATAAAAGCTAGTCTTAACAGCTTATCCATACTAACATAGATAGGATCTTAATTCTAGGTTACTTATAAATTTAGTGAATAGATAGAAAAGACTTTACCATTTAGTACCAGATAATTTGGAATAAGACACAACAAAATATTCATAGGATTATTCATTTTAAAGTTTGCTTACCTTTCCATCAGAAAGGGGAATTGACCAAAAGCTAAGTCCTCCTTTCTAGAAGAAAGGAAGGTTGACCAGAGGCTGTTTCCCTTTCTGGTAGCTGGAGAAAGGTTGGCCAGAGGTTAAGTTCTTCTTTAGAGTCTTAATATGTAAGGCCTTTTTTTTTCCCTCTGACCTGGAGTCTAAGTTAAATAAGGAATCTTTGAAGGAAGATGAGGGGTTGGGGGAAGGTGACTGTTAACTACTGACCCCAAGTTTCTCTTTCCCAGTAAGCTTTCTGGTTAGAAAAGGCACCACCTGTGAGACAAGGACTTCTAGGGTGGGATTAAGAAAAGCTGGGAGAAAATAACTTGTCAAATGACCTACATTCTCTAACTGAATACGTTCAAAACAAGTTTCTACATTTTTTAAATACCTTTTCTGTTATAAAAATCAGCTCTGTAAATCACTCTTTGTCTCTCTCACATCTGAGGAATCAGTTAACTTGATTTGATGTGCAAATATTAGCCTTCCAAATTAAATCATAGATACTAGGTAACTTTGCACCCAGTTTCCTTTTAATTCAAGCAATTAATTTTAGCATTTGGAACCATTATACAGTAATATTCAAAGACAAATTTATTAGATTATTGAGTTTCTTGAGATCAGGGACTGTCGTCTCTGTTTTGTATTCCTAGGACAGAGCACAGTGCCTGGCACATAACAGATGTTTAATAAATATTTATTAGTTGAATACTGACTGACAGAAATGGTAATTTAAATGAAACAAATACACTGAAATATTAAATATTCACATCAATAAAACAGAAATTTTATAATCCAAATTTTTAAAAAAGAAACTGGATGACATGAACTGATGAGGGACAATAAAAAGTAACAGTAACAAAATATACTCTATGAAATTGAAAGGTTCACAAGTGAATTGTATAAAACATTAAAGACTAAGTAATTTTCACATTATATAAATTGCTACCAAACTCCTTTTATGAATCAAATAAGCTCCTGATTCTTAAACTAGGGAAGGATAAAGGAGAGGAAGATACTTCCATTCCAATAAAAATTAATTTTATTTTTGTGCTGAAAGAGATAATAGAGGACAAACTGATTTTAAAAAATTCTGCCCATGTAACTTACAGATTCATTGGATTAGCTGGGATTGAGTGTATTGGGGTTCCTCAGGTCTGAAGCTTGAGTAGGGTCTCTGTCAAATTGGGTGCATCAGCTGGTGAGGGGGGAGTGGGTAACTCCTCAGGTTACTCATGATGGTTGTAACTAAGATTGCTCTTGTTGCGGTCATCACCCTTCCTAGATGAAGTATTAGCATCATAGATGTGGCAGCAGTACTAAAGACATAAAGTCTTTGCCTTAATCCACTTTCCTATCCAATACCGTCACTTCATCCATAGAAGTTACATCTGAAATTTAGAAAAATCCTAAATAACAAAATATCCTAAGCTAAATGAGGAAAAGAGATACAGCAATTTAAGCCACACAGAAAAGAAATATATTAAAATAGTGACAATTAGGCTGGTCCTAATACAGTCGTTAGTGAATATTGATGCATTCATGATGTTTTTTATTTGAAAGAGATTAAATAGGATCCAGAACAAAGATGGGGAAGAAAATGCAGGAAGTTGCCTGAGCTCTCCCCAGTGTCTCTCAAAATAGCTTTAAATAACACCCCACAATGAATTCTGGAGTGGTGGAATCCACAAAAGTACAGGATGAAATAATTTTCCAGCTCAAGATAACTTAAAGGAGTGCTAAAGGATGTCTCACTTGCATAAAAGGATATTGCAGCCCAATAAAATGGTTGTGCCACCAGGAGACTACTAGTCCTAGCACTGATTGGTGACTATGGCACTGATATCCCAGAAAACCAGGCCAGCAGCACAGTGAGCCAGCTGTGAGCCTTCCACACCCAATGCAGCAGGCTAGAGGTCTGCCTGGAAGGCCCAGATTTCCCAGTGCAACTGACTGTACTAGACTGGATGACACGTGTGCAAAACTCAAACTGCACGTGATGGAGTCCATCTTAGAAAGCCAGTGTCCAGTTACCTGACCTTCAGTCCAAGAAGCTTGGAACAGTGCTTCCATAGCTCAGGGGCTGAGCTCAATTTTAAGACACAAAATAGGGTGGAAAACAAGCAAAATGAAACAAAGAAGACGGATCATAGAAAGCTACTATGGCAACAAGAAAGGAGAAAACACAAACTCATAAGAAGACAATGATATCAAAACATCTACATGTGAAGCCTCAGAGGGAAATATGAATTGATCTCAGGCCCAAAATGTCCTCATGGAAGAGCTCAAAAAGTTAGTAGAATAAAATGTAGAAAAAGAAATGGAAGTTATGTAAGAGAGTTATTTTTTTAAACTTATGAAAAAAAGAGTCAACAGCTTTTAAAAAAAACACTGTTTAAAAAGTATTAGCCAAATGGAAAAAGAAGTACAAAAATCCACTGAAGAAAACAATTCCTTAAAAAATAAATTTGAGCAAGTGGAAACTAATGACAATAAGACATCAAAAATCATTCAAAAATAATCAGAAGAATAAAAAAGGAAACGTAAAAATACATCATTGGAAAAACAAGAGGCCTATAAAATAGATCCAGGACTACCTGGCAGTCATTTAAAAAAAAGAGCCTAGGCAATATCTTTCAAGAAATTATCAAGGAAAACTGCCTTGAAATCATAGAACCAACGGGTTAAACAGTCATTAAAAATTCTACTTATTACTTCCTGACAGATCCCAAAAGGAAAATTCCAAGGAATATTCTAGTCAAACTCCAGAACTCTCGGATCAAGGTGAAAGTACTGCAAACAGTCAGAAAGAAACGATTCAAACATTGAGAAGTTAAGTCAGGACTACAAAGAATTGAGCAGCTTCTATATTATAGGATCAGAGAACTTAGTATATTATATTCAGGAAGGCAAAGATCTTTTATTACAACCAAGAATCAACTACCCAGAAAAAAACAAGTATAATCTTTCAGAGAAAAAAAACAGGGACATTCAATGAAATGGGGGGCTTGCAAACATTCCTGATAAAAATACAAGCACTAAAGAGATTTAATTTTCAAATAAAAGACTCAAGAGAAGCATCAAAAGTAAATGGAAAAGATATATATATATATATATGTATATATATATACACACACACATGTATACACTGTTTTACATATATATGTATGTAGTATACATACATATACATGTGTGTGTTTTCATGTCATGTTAAAAGTGTTTACTTTCCTACATGGGAAGGTGAGACTTGGAAATGTTAAGAACTGTATCTTTACTATGAAGGAGTATACATAGAGAGTTCTTGTTTTTTTATTTTTACTTTTCTGGTATTATATAAAATGGATGGGGCAACAAAGAGAATTGTACTGGCAGAAGAGAGAAGGGAGAGTCAGAATGAGGTAAATTATAACACATGAAGAGGTGAAAAAGACATAGTGGAGGAAAAGAAGGGAGTGGTGTGAACACTGAGACTTACTCTCTTTGAATTTGTCTCAAAGGAAATAACATACATGGTATAGATATCTATCTGATCCTACAGAGAAATAGGATGGAAGGGGGACAAGGAAAGGGAGGAGCTGATAGAAGGGAGTATAAATTAAGAGGGATAGTGGTCTGAAGAAAACATTGATGAGGAGGGACAGTGTGAAAAGAGAGAGGGGGAAAAGCATAAGCAGCGAAAACAGAATGGAGGAATATACTCTCCCATAAAATGGAAATGGATAGGAGAGTGGATTAAAAAACAGAATACTGGAATATATTTTTACAATAAACAAATTTGAAGCAGAGAGGCCCAAGAGATAAAAGGTGAGAGCAGAATTTATTATGCTTCATGTGAAATTAAAAAAAAAAAGCAGAGAATAGCAATCATGATCTCAGATAAAGGAAAAGAAAAATACAAATAAACTACTTGAAAATGGATTGTGTATTTTTAAAATTCTCATTATGAATCCAGTTAATTTAATATGAAGAAGGCAAGTATGGTTTTGTATTTGAAAACATAGTATGCTAAATTTTTTTAATGGCAATAAATGCAAATAATTATATAAATAGAAGCCATAAAATATATAGAATGCAACACTAATTTATGTTAAAAATACCCCTAATAAACATAAGAATTAAACTATCTTTCCTATAATGCAAAGAAAGTACCTATATAAAACTGAAAGATAACATTATTTATAATGGAAAAACGTGAATATTTTCCAAGAAGAGCAGAAAAGAAGTGAAGAAGTCAGCTATTGCCATTATTATTACCATAAAATAAAAAAAGCTAATAGCTTTAAACATGCTGGTTAAAATGCTAAAAATTTCCAGCTATAGAAATAAAGCAGCAAAAAGTAAAAGAAATTAAGTTACTAAGCATTTAAGCATTGGTGAAGAAGAGATTAAAGTGCTTTTATTTGAATAAAATCATGTTTACCTCAAAAAAAGTAAAACAACTTTTTAAATTAATCTATAGTACTAGCAATGCGAACACAAGGGAAAATCAATCTATAAAATCATGATTTCTACAAAATAGTAGAATTTTTTAAAAGAATTTTTTTAAAAGAATAGAAAAAGAAACATCATTCAAAATAGGAAATTACATTGACTAGCAAGAATTTAATCCAAGAAGACACATAAGGGATTTGTAGACTATAATGCAAAACAAATTATGTGTATGTAATATAATTTATATATAAATGTACATGAAATACATGAATATATACACATTTTCTTTAAAATAAAGATATAACTGTGAAACAAAAATGTATGTGTCTAAAGATATGCATACATACACAATATATACTTTTTTGGTTTGCAACATACAAATAAAGATATAAAAAATAAATATATATGTGTACATATGGACATACACCCATTTTGGTTTTGCAGTTGTTGTACATTTATTTTCAGGATGGCTCGGTCATATCATGCAATTCTAACCAAGTTATTAGTCCATTAACTGAATAATATTACCAAATTACTAATAAGAATCCTTATAGAATTAAAGAACATATTATGGAAGTGAAGCCAACATAATATTCATTTCAATAACAAAAGATCAAAAATATCAAGGTAAAAACCTTTTGTAAAGCAGAAAAGAAGAAAATGGTATTAAATAATAACAAATTATTATAAAGCAATGATTTTTCAAAACTATCCAGTAATTGATAAAAAGTATGTAAGTGGGTGAATTGGCTAGATGATATAATTAAGATTTAGAAGCAAATATGTTGCCATCTGAAGATTTATAAATCCAAGAAAATAGGCATGGAATTATATTGGGATAAATTCTAAAATCATTTCTAACATTTGATTTGACCCCATAATTCCAACTAGGATTATGCCCTCACGAAAATAATTGACAAAATTTTGGCACAAAAATATTGATAGCAACATTTGTAAAAGAAAAAGACAACATGTACCCCACAACTGTTAAACTGTTCAATAAATACTGGCATATAAATGCAATAGAATTTTATTATGCTGCAAAGAATCAAGAAATATCAATGATTCAGAGAAATCTAGAAAGGCCTGTAAGTAATGATGCACAGTAAATTAACCTAAGCCAAAATAATACAGTATATAGAAAATGACTATGAATATTTTAAATGAGGACAACATTAAATGACAACAAATTTCAGTAACAATAATGGCTGTTCATTGAGGTACAATCATTCATTCATACAATAAGCATTTATTAAATGCCTATTATATACAATATATTTTCTATGGGTGATTCAAAGGAGAAAGTAAAAATGAGTCTCTTCTGTGAAAAAAAAAACTGCCTTTAACTTGATAGAAACAAAATGAACACAGATAAGTAAATGGAAAATATATTTTAAAAATAATAACAGCAATATTGTTTTAAGAACAACTTTGAGTGACTAAGTCTTTTTGACTACTATAAATACCCAAATTAACTACACAGGACATAATGAAGGAAGGTGTTTTCTGCATCCAGAGAAAAACTGATGAACAGAATTATTCATGGAATTATTTTATACACAAACACACACACATATACACACATTTGTGTATAATGGTAGCCATGTCTAGGGCAGAGGGAGAAGGATAAAATGAAACTGACATGATGACTTTATTATGTAGTTAAAAGGAATACTAAGCTGTGGACAAAAGATTTTCATGTTTTCTTTCTGCTACACTATAGAAATACTTATTTCATTAAAAAGAAATAAAATAAATTATTTTTAAAAAATGAAAGAGGTGCATTAGCAGGGTGAATATCATGTAAAAGGTGACACTTGAAGATAAGACTTAATATAAACCAGGATTTCTATGAGTCAGAAGTGAGAAGGGAGGACTTTCCAGGATTGGCTGACAACCTGTGCAGTGACACAGTTATTTAAGTTGAAAAGTTGTACAAGGAGGGGGGCAGTATAAAAAGACATGACTGTCCTTTTCTTTTTTTAATAATGGACACAATTTATTTTGACACAAAGGAAATTCACATACAAATAAATACCTGAATAATTTGCAAATTAAATTCCTAAAAAAAAAAAGTGAGCAAAACAAGCCAAGACCGTGTCCAATAATACCTGTCCTTTTACCTTTTTGTAGTTTACAGATTGCTGCTTAAAATTGTGGTAGTGTTTTTAAATTTATTATCAACTTTTGCTGTTGTATTTGAAATATGTTGTCTTTTAATGCCTGGTACTTAGTAGGCCTTGATAGATTTATTTATTGACACTGCTGGAAATCATGGACTTAGACCAGATGATTTCTTTTTCTTGCTCTCATTTCTAAAAGTAAAATTTTAAATTTGAAGGTCCTTTTTGTGAAAATAAATTCTATCATTATATTAACATTTTAGTGGAAAATAAGTAGGTGAACAATGACTGAAGCAGAGGGGAAATGAAGCGATTTAATGCTTTTGAACATTCCATCTCTGGTGTATTGCCCCTGCCCATGTTGAGGAGAGGAAGAGTGTTTGCCAGGGACTGATTAATATTTAACACACAAAAATAAAAGTATTGAAAAGGACATTCAAGTTTAAGGTGTCCTCTTTCTTTTGTAAATATGGAAACTGGAGAGCAAAGAAAGGAAATGACTTTTCTAAGATCACTCAAGCATTAAAGGAAAAAAAAAATCTACATTTAGAAACCAGGTTTCTGGATTCCATTTCAAGTGCTCAACAAAAAAGTAGGGGCACTGTGATATGTAAAATGGTCCAAATTCAACGCTCAATTCAAAGATGCAAGGGAACAAATGCAGTTAAAAGGTCAGTCAGAAAGTAACAAATCCACATTGTGGAAGGACAACCCACTAATATTTATTAAGTGACCACTATGAGCCAGGCACAGCGCCAAGAGATGAGGATATAAAGTAAGGCAAAAAGACATTCCATACTCTCAAAGAGCATAAAACCTAATGGGGAAGACAACATGAAAAAAACTATACATACACACACACAAGCTATGTGGATATGGGGGGTGTGTGTGTATTGTGTATATACATAACTAACATGTATTATACACAAAACTGTATATATACAAACCCTCCCATATATGCCATATGGATATGATATATGGATATGTATATACAATCCTGTGTATATATATATGTATACATACACACACACACACACATATATATATATATATATATATATATATATATATACACACACACACAGGATAAATTTGAGAGCATCAACAGAGCGAAAGCACTAGCTGATTGAAAAAAGCCTTTTTTTGTAGAAGATGGAACTTTAGGTGAGACTTGAAGGAAGTTAGAGAAATTAGGAAGAGGGTATGAAGGATGAGAAAGTTCCAGGCATGGTGGGTCAACCAGTGAAAATGTAAAAAATTCAGAGATAGAATATCTTGTTCCAGGAACAGAATATATGAAGGGATGTGAGGTTAAGTTCGATTATGTGGCTAAATTTACAGGGCAAAAGTTGTAAACTGTGATTGTGTTGAGCTTTCACAAATTCTAGAAAGCAACATAGAAGATGAACTACTTTAAACAATCTCCTCTTTATGATATTTAATGGACCTTGGATATATTTAATAGCTCCCTCAGCCCCTTCTTCTCTCTGACTGGAGAACTGGAGCCCAGAAAATTAACTCTGCCCAGGGTCTCCTACATCTATGGCAAAACCTGAACTTTATAGCTCATTTCACTTTGCATCAAACAAAATTCCATGTGATTAGTACCTCCCAGTGTCTGCTCCCACCCCCATCCTCTCCGCCCCTACTTTGTTTTCCAGATTCCTCTTGTGTATCACCCTTGTAATGTCTTTCCCCATAAGACTGAAAACTCCTTGCGATCTGGAACTGTCTAATTTTCTTATTTGTGTCTTCAGAACTTAGCATGGTGCCTGCCACTTAGTAGATGCTTAATAAATATTGATTTAATTGATCTGAAAAATAATAACAATTTGTTTGACCAAAAGATTTGGGAAGTAAGACTTTATGGCAACTGCATGCCAGTCATGTCTTCTCTCCTCTTTTATCTGAAGGCAATGTAGTCAAGAGTTAGATCTTAGGGGGAAAAATATATTCAGCCTGACTTTTGCCTAGAGGCCCCTTTATACTAAAACAAAACTAGAAGTGAAATAAATAGTTTCTTTTGCTTCTGACCCTTAGAAAGATGACCCACCTTGGAAATAAATAAAACAAGTATCCATTACCTTATTGCTTCCTTGGCATGTCTACTTCCTCTCATATAATCATGTAGACAGTTGTTAAATAATTTTCTTCAAAAGTACTTTGTTTTATTGTCTAGATCTAAATTTCTTTAAGTTCTTTAAGAAAAAAAATGCTGGCCAACTTCCCAAGACTCTTTTGGATATATCTTGAATAGATCCATGCATGCTTTCAGATTTTAATACAGATTCAAAATCTAAGGATCTCTTTTTAAAGGGGGAGTGACTTTTTCTTTCTTATAAACATTTCTGTTAATTACTTACAGCTTTTAAAATGCTTCACTTTATCCTAGAAATTCCCTAGAGCTAGCAATCCAAAGCTGAATTTAGTAATTATGGCATAATGCCAATTATACTACACGATGAGTGAAATAACTGCCGACAACTGTCACAGAGCACCAAAAGTCACAGAAAATATTGAAATGCCAGAGGCTCAGAATTCAGTTTCTCACTGAATATGTAAACAAGTTTTTTGTTGTGTCTCAAGTAAAATAATATTCATAATAATGCCAAAATATGTTCTCATATTAAGTGTTACCAAAAATCACACTTCATAACTTGGCATCTACTAGCTATATTCATAATCAAACCACTGAGGAATATAGTACTTGCTTCAATTTCTCTTCTTAGCTATATTATTGCTATTATCTATTATAGGAATTCACCATTAAATGCAGGAAAGTAAATGTAGCCCAGTCTGATAACAGATAAATGACATCTCTCTCTCTCTCTCTCTCTCTCTCTCTCTCTCTCTCTCTCTCTCTCTCTCTCTCTCTGTCCTCTCCCCCACATTTTTTGCCCCTTTCCTATATTTTCTTCTCTCAACTTCTCATGACTCATACAATAAAATCCTTAAACTCCCATACTCCACACTATATAGTGGTTGGTGGCTGCTCTCATACCCTAGTGAACAGGGCACTATGGGCAACTACTTGAACCTAGGGACTCATGAATAGGGACCCCTTTACTAAATATTTGTGTCTTATCTTGTTCTGATAACTGTTTAATTGATTGAACAACCTTAACAATCATTTGTCTATCATCAGTTCTTATATATATTCACTTAGAACAACCCTACATTAATGAGGAAAAGGCTAATGAGGGGGCACAGCCAAGACAGCAAAGTAGAAGCAGGAATCTACTATAGCTCTCCCCCCAAACCCTTCAAAAAACTGTACAAATGACTCTAAACAAATTCTAGAGCGGCAGATGCCACAAAATTACAGACTGAAGCAAATTTCTAGCCCAATACAATCTGGAAGGTTGACAAGAAGGAGTCTATTGCACTGGGCTTGGAGGGGAGCACAGCTCAGCATGGGTCATAGTGCTTAGACAGAGTTGGAGCAGGCCTTAGGGGACTAAATCACTGGCAGCTGCAGTGTTTTCCAGACCTTGCAACCCAAAAACACCAAAGACAGACTCCAAAGTCAGTGGAAAGGATCTCTCACCTGGCTAAAAAAGGAGGGTGATCTAGCCCCAGGCCAGGCCCAGTCTTCGACCCAACCCCAGGGCAGCTGCAGCCACTGCTAAAGCTGAGGCTGCTTCTAGAGCCATTTAACAAAGAGCTCAAAAGTAAAGTAATTGGCTACAAAAAGGAGCAAATCATGGGAAAGGAAACAGACTATAGATTCTTACTTTCTCAACAAAGAGGTGTTTTCTTATATCATTGCCGAGAAGGAAGATGAAAATATGCAAGCAGAAAAAGACAACAAACCAAAACTCCTATGTCTAAAGCCTGGGAGAAAAATATGAATTGGTCTCAGGCTATGGAAGAGTTCAAAAAGGATTTTGGAAAACAAGTAAGAGAAGTAGAAAAAAAATGGGGAAAAGAAATGAGTGACACAAGAAAATCATGAAAAACAAGTCAAAAACTTGCTAAAGCAAACTTTAAAAATGCTGTAGAATTAGACTAATCCTAATAGCAAAAGAGCTCCAAAAAGCCAAGGAAGAAAAGGATTTCTTAAAAACTATAATAGGCCAAATGGAAAAAAAAATGGTCCAAAATCTCACTGAAGAAACAACTCCTTTAAAATTAGAATGGAGCAAATGGAAGCTAATGACTTTATCAGAAATCAAGAATTTATAAAACAAAACCAAAGGAATGAAAAAAAATAGTGGATAATGTGAAATACCTCACTGGAAAAACAAGTGACTTGGAAAATGGATCCAGAATAGATAATTTAAAAATTATTGAACTAGTTGAAAGCCTTGATCAAAAAAAAAAAAAGCCTAGACATTATCTTTCAAGAAACTGTCAAGGAAAACTGCCCTGGTATTCTAGAAGCAGAGGGTAAAATAGAAATGGGAAGAATTCACCAATCACTTCCCGAAAGAGACCCGAAAAGGAAAACTCCTAGGAATATTGTAGAGTTCCAGAGTTCACAAGTCAAGGAGAAAATATTACAAGCAGCCAGAAAGAAACAATTCAAGTATTGTGGATACCCAATCAGGATAGCATAATATTTAGCAGCTTCTACACTAAGGGATTAGAAGCCTTGGAATATAATATTCCAGAGATCAGAGGAGATAGGATTAAAACCAAGAATCACCTACCCAGCAAAACTGAATATAATACTCCAGGGGATAAAATGGAACTTCAATGAAATAGAGGACTTCCATTCTTTCTTGTTGAAAAGAACAGTGCTGAATAAAAAATCTGACTTTCAAATACAAGAATGAAGAAAAGTATGAAAAGGTAAAGAGGAAAAAGAAACCATAAGGGATTTATTAAAGCTGGAGGGAATATATGTGTGTATGTATATTTGTATATACATGTATATATATATATATGTATATGAACATGCATATAATATATATGTAGAGAGAATGAGATATATCACAAGGTAAGTTAAATATGAAGTGATGATATCTAAAAAAGGAAAATTAAGTGTTCAGAAGATTGTACTGGGAGAAAGGGAAAAGGAGAGGCAGAATATAGTAAATCACATCACATAAAAGAGGCAATAAGGAGCTTGTACAATGGAGGGGAAGAAGGGGAAGATGCAAGGGAATAAGTGAGCCTTCCTTTCATATGCACTCAATTAGGTATGGAAGTTTATCTTACCCTACAGGAAAGCAGGGAATAATAAATGAGAGAGGGGATAATAAATAGAAGGGTCGGTAGATTGCGGAAGGCATTATCAGAAGCAAACACTTTGGTAGAGGGACAGATCACAGAAGAGAATAAAATAAATGGAGGGTGAAACAGGATAGAGGAAAATACAGTCTTTCGCAATATGACTATTAAGGAAGTGTTGTGCATGACTACACCTGTATAACCTATATGGAAATGCTTGGTTTCTCAATGCAGGGAGAGAATGTGGAACCCAAAGCTTTAAAAATGACAATTAAAATTGTTTTTATATGCAGCTAAGAAATAAAATATAAAGGCAATGGGGTATAGAATTTATCTTGCCCTGTGGGAAGGTAGAAGCTGCGTAGAAGGGGGGAGATAGAAGGGAAGGCAGATTTGAGGAAAAAGTAATCAGACTACACTCTGCCTGGGGTGGGAGGAGTGGGGGAGATGGGGAAAATTTGAAATTCAAAATTTTGTGGAAGTGAATGTTGAAAATTGAAAAGAAATAATATTTGTTAAAAAGAAAAACACTAACATGTTTTAGTAAAATAAATTGATATTGGGCATTTGTCACCCAAATATTCATACTCCAAGGGTAACCGGTATGTTCAAACAGGACTAGTACCTCCGTTGTGATGGCTTGCTGAGCCCTTTGAAGGTCTACTTGTCCACTTTTGGTGTCTACCTGGTGCTCAGCTCTAACCTGTGACTCCAAAAACTGTAGCATGCACATTGGCCAAACCCTGGCAAATTGTCTTGGTAGATGGGCTAAACCAGGTTGAGGGTAGTGGATGGGTGTCAAACTCCTAAGTGAATTAGGGGGTTATCTACTCTAAGCATGTGAAGACTATCCATAGTGGAACAGGTGTATGAGAACAATTTCTTCCAATAACCATGAAGGCAGCTGAAGTAGTGTGGAGTGCTTAGAGCTTGGTCACAATTTGAAGAAAGCAAGGTCTTCCACTGAGTTCCTGGACATTGCCAATCATCTTGAGTTTTGTCTTGCCATTGGACTTCACTGACTCTGGAAAAGAGAGTAAGGCTGATGACTTTGTATAACTACCTCACTTAAGTCCAGTTCACACATGAGTCAAGACAATAGCCCATAATATCATCAGCCTTCTTTAAAAACAAAAGACTGACAATAACAACAAGCTCACACCCAAATAGTAGGAACCGTCTTTCTCCTCTTCACTCCCCATGAGTTTCTTGGGAAAATCTGTTTTGTCCAAGTCTGGTGTGGTTACAGATTCCCCTTTTTCACAATCTAGCTCTAAGATCTTCCCTGGGACACCCACAGATAACATGTTTAAGCTTTATGGTCCATTCATTGTGAAATATCTTTCACAGTGGCTTTAGTATATCAGGGACAATACCACTTTGCAGTTCTCTAAGGAAGGCTCCTTTGAATTACAAAAATTACTCCATCTGAAAGAAGCAATAGAGACAAAACACCCTTGGCATATAAATGCTTATTTTCTCTAGTGTGATTAAGCAAGTAACAGGAAAATTCAGCCTATTGTTTGTAACTACAAGTAAAATGGAAAGAGATTTAGAGAGTAGGCTGCTAAACTGAGAGAGAAAATGATTAATTTAAGGGGCCATTCAAAGAGGCGCTATTGACAGTTGCCACAGAAAGCTGTGAAGTGCCTGCTCTGAGCATCCCAATTCCTGCTCCAAGCATCCCAGCTGCTTGCCAGCTCTACCCCATATCCCCTGAAGACTCTTCTCCATAAAGGGACCTGAGGACCTCATGGATTTGTGGTGAGAACAGGAATGACAAATTCTGACCCCTTCAAAAACAGAAACCTTGGAAATTATAGAATTTAAGGAAATACCAGGTCACCCCCAGGACCCATATAAACTTATTCAAGCATAAGAGCATAAATTAAGTGAAGGAGATTCAAGGGAGTAATGAAATAAGACACATAGATACTATTCTTGTCACTTCCCGGCCTTTAAGAGAATTCCCACAGCAGGTTGGTTCCCCTCAATTAACCCATGTATCCTGGTAACCTACAGAATTACATTATTTGAAGTCAGACTTCCTGAAAATCTGGGATAAACAAGGCAAATTTAGTGAAGTTACAATCCATTTTTGAGGCATACTGCCCAACTCGGGTAGATGCCAAACTAAGTCTATCAACATTAACCATATTGCTGGAGAGGAGGGCTTAAAACTTACAATGCTAGGACTTCCTTGTCTCTACGCAGTACCGGAATCTTTTGGGGCCTCCAAGGAGGCAGATGTTGGCTATTATCTGCAGGGCACACTATTGTCATCCCCTATAAAAACAATTTGCTTTTACCCTCTCACAACCAATACCCTTTTCCCCAAGAGATGGAAGAAGATCTTGACACTGTCCTCCATGACTTCTTGTCACACAGGGTCCTAGTGAGGACTAGATCCCTCTGTAATTCCCCTATTCTCCAAATCCCAAAACCAGGGATGCTTATACCAAAGAAGAAGCAAGTTTGTTGCTTTGTTCAAGATTTATGACTTAGAAACACTTCTGTGATCCCTTTACGACTCCATGGTACCCAATTCCTTGACAATTCTCAATCTTGTTCCCTGCTCCCATGGTTCTTATTTTATAGTTACTGGTCTGTGTTCTTACTTTTTTAGCCATTGTTGTCCACCCCAATAGCCAGTTTTTGTTTTCTTCACCTTTAAAAGAGAACAATACAAGTGTCACTGTCTCCCTCTGGGGTTCTATGATTCCCCTCCCATTTTTTCCTCCTCTCATTCTGAGCCATCTCCAGCTGTCCTAATTTATATCTCAACACTGGACTCAGATGGATCCAGAGGAGAAAGTGAGGCTAAGTGAATTTGCAGAGCCCTCTTTCACTTAAATCTGATTCATTTGCTGGTCATGACATCACGTTCTTGATGCTATGGTCCTCTTTGAGAATATCTTGAGATATTCATATGATATATCTCAAAGAACCTTACAGTGAAGGACCCTTCTGGTTTAAACAAGACTTGCTTATTTTCTAACCCAAGCCAGTAGGACATATTGACCCCAGAGACCTTCCAGAAGCCTGTCTTGCTTCTATATAGGGATTATGGGTCTTATTTGAAAGTATAATCTGCTTAATTTCCTTGACTACCTTGTTCCTTGATCAGGAACACTATAGTATATAAACTATATACTCTGTAACTATATAACACTATATCTTATTTAACTAATGTAACTCTAACACTAAATATTAAATCATTTGTAACCCACACAGGCTCAGAAGAGTTAGTCACCTATTTAGCCTCTCTCTTCTTCCAGATGACTTAATACATTCATTATTTTCTTGAAACTTTCTTAGCCTGGAATTTTTTCCTAATACTAGATCTTTTGCATTATTTGGATTTTGCAGTGAGAATGTTTTCCAGCTTGAAAAATACTCTTTGTGAATGCATGGAGGCAAGAGACTGATCAAAATTAGGAAATTATTCTTGCTTTCACTTTTTATTTCTATTCCCAACACATATCACTGTACTTGGCTAATAGTAAATACTTAACATATGGCTTTTATTCATCCATTTTTTCTAGAATGTAGATTATGTGAAATTATGTAGATTATTTTATATTATATTACTTTGTGGGACAGACAACTTACAGACAGTCTGGGAATGAATATTTGACTGAAAACATCTCACAGATGACAACCAACTCCATCCCTCTGCTTCTCAAAAACTAAACATAAACAACTGGCAGGTGAATGGAACTAATACTTGGTCATATTTATGTGAGCAGATTTTCCCTTAATATTCTATTCTAATACTTACCAGAAAAAATTTTTTGATAGTTTCTATCCTATAAAACTGATATTAATTGGTCTGTGTGTTGACAAAGAAAAATTGTAAATTACCTTTAAGAGTTCTACTTCTGAGGGTTTTTTTTTTCTTTCATTTGGTATTAATTATGTTCACAGGGTGAAAAATCTTTCCATTTCAGTCTGCCAGTCAGACTGATGGAATCTAAAGAGATTATATACTTTTAAAATGCTTTCTCCTGTATTTATCGTTTGATGAATAAATTTTATAGGCATGGAACTGAATATTTTGACCCTCTTTCCTTTATGACTCCATTGCTTTAACTGCCACTCTTAGCTCTATTATTTATGTAACTGCTACAATGTGGAGAAAATTATTTTGACTCTTCTAATTGAGTAAAGATTAATGAGAACAATTCAGGCATATAGTAATTCTGCTGTCTCTCAGCCTTTGAGAAAAAGGGTTAAGAATTTGAGAAAATAGAATTATTGAAATTTTAAACTGTATGTTAAAGGGTGTGTGTGCGTGCATGTGTGTGTGTGTCTTTGAAATCTTTCACAGAAACTAAATAAGATTCCTAAAAACTCGAGCTATTCAGACACACTAAAACATACACACAATATGGACAAATATAGCAAGTTGTTATGAAAACACCCCTCACATTTCCATAATAACTAAGACATTGAATTGTTTAGCACACATTGAATGATGTTTAATTGTGTATGTAGCTATTGAACTACATTCACGGTTACAAAATATTTAAACATTCAGCAGGGAAAAAACAGGAAATGCGTTACTTTTCTAACTTCTGAACCTATTTTCTGACAAGGAGAAGACTGATGGATAATAAGGGATGACTAAAGATTTTATGAGAGGAAAGGGGAGGAATAAAAGGAGAAAGAATAGGGGAGTTGCATGATCTTTATCCCTTAATTGGTTTCTTTTAACACTTACCTAGTCAGGTTGTTGGGGAAAATCAATGAGATAACATTTGCAAAGCCTTTAAAATAGTACCTGACACATGGTAAGCAGTTAATAAATGCTTTATTATGTTCTATCTCTTCTCTTGTTTTATCTTTCCTTCCCTTGGAATAATACGTGGCATCTAAAAAGGATTTAATAAATATTTCTTGATTGAGCAACTGATTTACCTGACGCTGGTTTCCTGGAATCTTAGACTTTGGGGAACCTTGAATATATTCCTAACTTTTTTACTTGTTCCCTAATTCTGCTCCTCTACATATGTCATTTTCTGAACCAGGGTGCCCTGACATTTGATATTGTTTCCTCTTTAATTACTGCATTCTTTATTTCTAGAAGGATTATCATAGACACTCTGGAATAGGCTAGTCAGCAAAACCAGGGGACAGATATTATAAGGGCATTCACATAGCAATGTTAACAGATATAAATGGTATACTCCGCTTACAACATCCAAGACCAGCAGAATCACTGAAGAGATTTTAATTCTCCCAGAAAATATCCAAACAAGATTAGCCCCCTGTGGTTTCATCTTATAGGAAGTATCCATAGGGAGCCGTACAAACTAATGTAAGAATCAAGGAAGAAATTACTGAGTAGAGGTGGAGCTAGTCTCAGTTCTTAGCTCAATACCACATTGTTATATTTTAAATGCTTCCTAATGCCGTATCACTGTGTCAGAGCAATATACTTGTGCTCTGTTCCAGAGTCCTGGGGTCAATCTCAATAATCAATGACATATTGACATTACTTTTATGTACAGACTTCAATCACACCTATGAGAACATGAGTGATGACAACTGATCCCAGCTATTTCTCCTGCATTCTCTTACTCTGGTTCTCTACTTAGAACTCCTCTAAAATTAATGGGTGACTAATACCAGTCTTCTATATATTTTTGTTTCGTTGCAGTCACAAAACCTTGGCTACCATTAAATAATAAGATTTTATTGCAAAGTTCATGAAGTGATATCAAAGTCATGAAGTATTCTGTGACAAAATTGAACCAGATTTTTCTCACAAGTTAGTCTAATGTGTTATCCTGCTAGATATCCATTACCTGGGAGAGAGCACCAGATATTCTCAGAGAATTGGCTGCTCTACTTCCAGTCACTCCAGACATACATAATGAAGCCAGCTGAGTAGCTAGAATGGACGAAGAAAATAAGCATTTTATGGTTCCTTTAATGTTTCTACACTTTTACAAGTATTATTTCATTTTATCCTCATTACAACCCTGTAAAGCAGGTGCTATTACTCTCCCATTTTACAGTTAAGGAAACTGAGGCAGAGGTTAAGGGACTTGCACAAGTTCACGTACCTAGTGCCTGAGATCATATTTGAACTGAGTTCTTTCTCAGCACTCTATCCACTGAGCCACCTACCTGCCCAATGAAGATGAATGAGAATCCTTATCTTTAGGAGACCAAAGTTTGGTCAAGGCAGGCAGAACCATTGAAAGCTTACAGAATTCCACCTTGATGTCAAAACTAACGATAAAATTGATGATTATGCTTATGAAGCCATTTACATATATAATCTCAGTTAAACTTCATAGACCCATAGTGGTTTCTGTAGTTACTTTCACTATTATACAGATGTGGAAATTCACACTTGGAGAGGTCAATGACTTAATGTCAGAGGTGTGATTTGAAGCCAGATCTTTTTGACTCTAAGCCAAATTCTCCCTCCAATACACCAGAGCGGGCCAAACGAGCAATTCCAGAGTATAGCCAACCTAGATTAAAATGTATTGGAAATGTTTAACAGAATGATTAAAAGTAAAATGCAAAAGATAATGTTGATGGGTAGTTTTCAAAGTTAATATACGGCCTACAGGGATCTTTTTCTATTTGAGTTTGATACCACTGTACTATAGACCCTTTATATTTCAACAACTCAGGATTAATATCTTTAATGAGTAAAGAACATCAAAGCTTGTTTGATTTGGTATCTGGAAGTACTGTAAAAAAGATTTTTCTGACTTCTTGATGCCATGATGTTGGATCTTGAAACCTGAACTCAAATCTTGCCTAGTCTCTTGTTGCTAGCTTGTAGCGGACAGCCCGCATCCTTACACGGCTCAGTGATGTGGTTGAAAGAAAAGAGTCACAGGAGGTGGGAGAAGATAGACCAGTTCCATTTATTGATCTGAGGGTTAGGGTTTATATAGACAGAATCTGCAAGTCTACGTGACATTCTGCTCATCTCCTGTCCCAGCGATTTGGACAGACTTATTGTCTTTAAAGGCTATTAGCCTAGAGGACATCTATTTTACATATCCCTTGTTTTCTGTAGTTCCCATGTTTGTCTCACTGAGACAACAACATCTGGGGGGAATGGAGAAGCCATTCCGGATGATAATGAGCACAGTCTCCAAGAACAGTTTCCCTGAAGGTCTTTCCTGATCTTGTCAATAGCACTCCACCCTGGCCCTCAATACTACCTGAGACTAATGAGTGCATCCCAGGAACACTCAAAGGCATGAAGTTGGAAAATAGAGTGCCAAATTAGGGTAACAGCAAGTAGGCCAGGTCTTGGAAACACAAGAGTATATGCAGGTGAATGAGCAGGTGAATATGTAAAGGGAGTCTAGAGACAGACTACAAAATACTTCATTATCTTTAAGTTTGTATTTTTGTCTTTTATTTTTATACCACCTTCACTTTAAAAAAAAAGTCCCTGTTTCTCCACCCAGACAAACATTTCTTTGATGAGGATTATTTTAAAGTGGGAGAAAAAAATAGCAAAACCAACCAACATGTATACTATGTCTGACAACACATATGGTAGTCCACACAAGTAGTCTCCCACCTCTGTAGAAAAGAGGTGGTGTATTTTCTCAATTTTTTTCCAAGACTGTTTTTTTTATCATGTAATTACACAGCTTAAAGTTTCTTCCCGTTTTTGTTTTAGTTCTTCACAATTATATTGCTAAATTCATTATTTATATCGTTTTCTTGATTCTTCTTGCTTCATTCAGCATCATTTCACATTTCTGACAATGTATTTTAGTTCTTTGTATTCATAATTATCTATGGCATAGTAGCATTCCATTCCATTGCCATATCACAAATTTGTTTAGCTATTCCTCAATCAATGGTTTTCTACTGTGAACTTCTTGGTTATTACTAAAAAAGAAAGTATTACTATCAATAGTTAGTGTCTATAAGACCTTTCTCTCTTTGACATCCATGGGGTACAGGTCTATTCGTGCTATCTTTTCATCAGATAATGACATTTTAATCATTTCCTCATCATGGTTCCAAATTACTTTCTAGAATCATTAGGAAAATTCACATCTAAATTAAATTATATTAATATGTCTGCCATTTCACAGCCCTTACAGCTTGGACTTTTGTTAATTTTATTATCTTTGCCAGATTCCTGGTTTTGAGGTCAGAGCTGTTTCATTTGCAGTTTTTTTACTGAGTGATTTTATTACATGGTGTTACATCATAGTCAAAAATTTGAATTCTTTCTGTTGAGAATAGTCTATTCATATCCATTGACCATTAATCCATTGTAGAATTGCTCTGAACCTCCTAAATGAGATCTATAACCACTCAGAAGAGTCTGGCATAATAATCTATACAACAAAATTCAAGAAGCAAAAGTATTATGGTCAAACAGTCAATGATATGCAATCATACAATCTATACTACTCAACCACTAGCAATTAATCAGTATTTATCAAGTACCTACTATGTACCAGGCACTTCAATAAACACAGTATATATCTTTTGGACAAGAACTAGAAATAAAAATGAGCTGAGATCATGGTTAAAATGGAAAAATATAATAGATTTGACTGCTTTGAAGAAATTGCAAAATTCTTTAAATAACCTCAAACTTCTCCACGAAACAAAATTTGAATATTCTTCTGATGATAGTGTATGGTTTAAATTCATGGAATGCCATATTGCTCAAAGATCTGATGTTGAGGATCACCCAAATTGCCATGCAGATACATCATGTATGAGTAGGCTACACAATATTTTAAATGAGAAATCATACCAAGAGAAAAAGCATTAGTTTTTTCTTACTATATGAAAGGAGCTCATTTAAGCTCTAGAGATACAAAAAAGCAAAAAACACAGTTTCTGACCTCAAAGAGTTTCTTGACAATGGGTGAAGACAATGCATGAAAGAAAGCTGAAAAGCTAATGGGCTAGGGCAGGGGAGGAAAAGAGTGAAGACACATGCACAGGGACATGGTGGAGACAGTTCAGAGTGTCAGGATTAGAACTTAGAGAAGAATAAAAGATTTGAGCATAGCTCTTCTGGGCTATTTCCTTATGATGAAAGAGTCTGGGGAAGAACTGATCAATAAGAGAAAGGGGTCACCGAGCTGGACCAATCATTACTATGACAAAGTCACAAAGCAAATGAACATCTTGAGGGATGAGAAGGAAAGTTTCAGTAGAAGACCAATACTGAAAATTATAATAGAGGCATATTCTGATAGCTTACCCATGCCATTAGTATACTATAAGTCACAGAGGCAAACAGCTATCTGGGGAGGATGCTTATATTTAGAATTAATTATTCCCCTAGAAATCTTTGTGATTCCCTATTTGCTTGCAGGTCAGTTAGTTGGTTTTTGTTGCTGCCAGAGAGTTATTTTGCAGGGGTAGAAATAGTAAGAAAGTTGTTTTTTTGTGCTTTATGATAAATATGATTGTTAAGGAAAAGTGGATATAGTAAATTCAGTTGTGTCAGGTAATGAAGGTATCAAAATATTTGGGTGACGAAAATGAGTCAGTAAAGTGAGAGATGCCTCGATGTGTGTATTGCTCTCTGTGTGACATTATAGCACCTGCTTTAAGTCTCATATTCCTCAATTATAGAACTAAATTTTGAAAATAAATGAATAACCACCTATCTCTAATGTAATGCAGAAAAAATTGTAAATAAATTAAGGTATTCTGAAACTAGTTCTACAGAAAATTCAGTAGTTTGAAAAGAATAAAAGCAGATCCTTTCACTCTACAGACACACATGAGTCGAGAGTAATTGTAGCACCAATGTGATATTCACAGCCCTTACAGCAGTTATGAATATGCCAGCACAATTCTGGATCTTGAAATACCACAGAGTCTCCACATGGAAGACAGTACCAGAACATTTATTCAGACACCAGAAAGCCAAATCCATCACAGTAACAAAAATCTATTCAAAATAACAATGCAGAGAACAACACCTTCCCATGCCTTCCCCCTGCTAGATTTCCCACAAACCAGCTCCATTAGATAAATCACAAGCAGGCTCCCTTAAACAAAATCACAAACAAGCTCTTTCACTCACACTCACACTAGCATCCTTCAGTTCTGACTGTTCTCATGACTAACTTCCTCTCAGTTGTGTCTAGCTCTGCTTCTTCCTGTTCCACCCATTCAGCAAACTCCTCCCACCATGTGACTCAGACTCATGTGACAGAGACAGGTCATATGGATCTATTAATGAATGGGAAAGATCTCCCCATTGCATGGGCTCCAAGATCTTTCTCATTCATTATATGGGTCAGGTTGGTGGGGCAACTAGTATCAACAGAACTTTACAACAATATAACCTGGATCACACAAAATAAGCCCATAAAACAGTGTCTTAGGGTGGGTCTTGAGCACAAGCACTCTATTATCCCTGCCTCAAATAAATGGGACCAAGGTTTCCTCTTTCATAGCTATTTCCTGCTGAGATCAGACATAAAGCTGTCCCTGCCCCAAGAAGTCCTACTGAAGGGGAAAGTTCCTCGGCTGGCATCTGGAGCTTGGGCAACACCAGGTTCAGGGGTGACACATCATATCAGACAGGGAGGGACATCTAGTTGAGATGATCAGGCATCTGCAGATGGAGGGTACTAGGCCCTGCAGAAAACAAATCTGACAAACAAGGGAGACAGCCAAAAAAACAAAAGAAACAAGGAGACCATAGCCAGAAGTAGGGTAGATCTAGGGTCTGTCGCTTCAGGATCCATGAATCCATTTTGATAGCCTCATTCACTATTGTTCACTGTTTCTAATTTGCAGTTCAGGAGTCATCATTCTGGTTAGAAGTATACTTTCTTTAACCTGAGCGTGATCCAGGCCAACTTCCCATTCTCCCTATAGGTGTGATGAACTTGGATACAATGTTTCCAGAGAATCTGCAGGGACAGGTCTCATCTCCCTGCTCAGTCTGAAATCAAGCTTCTTTACTCGACACATTAGTTGGAATGCCATCTATGCTTCCAAAACCTACCCCTGCTCTCAATAGAGCAGTAAACCATTCTTTTCTTGTCCATCTATTCTGACTGAATCTCCTGGCTACATACACTTCTCTCTTGAAGAAATTTATATTTTTCACTGATTGTCAACATCCAAGATACCAATGATTCTCCCACCCTTTGGGTGAACCAACTCAAAATATCTGTAACCTTCTGCTGAGAAAAATTCTCAGCTACCTCCCCAAACACTGTGGGGGGCCCCCTGATTCTCCTGCTTCCTTCTCAATACTAACCAAACCTCAGCGCCATCATTTGTTTTATCCTCCTCCCACACATCCTCATGGCCTATGTTTGGGCCCCAATCAAGCCCAGCCTGTGCAAGGGCTACATTCATTTTCCTATTGTTAACTTTGTGCCTCCTCCTGTGAGTCTAACCAACAGCTTCTCACCACTCTTTAGCCTGCTCTTCTAAATGACAGTTCCACATAGAAAGCTTCCCTTGCAAACCAGCTAACTCCTTTTCCATCTGAACTTTCTCCTCCAGCACATTATTTCTGTTTTTACACATGATTTGATAGCTTGTGAGCAAGGTCCAGCCTCTGCTACACACCCCTGCCATTTCTTTCCCTGGTTCTATTGGTATTCCCTGCAAACATCCCTATGCCTTTAGTCCATTCTCTTCCTAGGGAGGAATAAGGCAAATCTTCTCGCCCTGGGACATCCATTTCTTCCTCTGTCTCCTCTGCCTTTCTGTCTCCAAATAGAGGTCTGATATTGCACAATTCCATCCTTGTTGCCATTTGTAGTGCCAATGTGATATTCACCTCCTCTAGCCATGAATATCCCAATGTGATTCTAAGTCATGAAATACAGCATTCTCTCCACATGGAAGGCAGAACTAAAATATCTATTAAGACACCAGAAAGCCAAATCCATCACAAGAACAATGAAAAAAATCATACACAATAACAATGCAGAGAACAATACTGTTCCCAAACCTTGCCCACAAACCAGCTCCATTAAAGAAAATCACAAACAAGCTCTTTCACTCATGGTAGCCATCAGTCTTTTTGCTTGCATCCTTCCCAGCTCTGACTCACTTCCTCTCAGCTCTGCTCTAGCTCTGTCTCTTCCGGTTTTACCCTTCTTGTTCCACCCATTCAGCAAACTCCTCCCACCACAGTCTTCCATGTGACCCAGACAGGTCACATGGCTCTATTAGTGAAGGGAAGAGATCTCTCTTTTTAAATTACCATTTCAAGCACTACACTAATGCAGTTTCTGAGGTTTTGTAGAGTTTATTATGAATTATCTTCATTTCTGAAGAAAAAAATTAATCTTTTCAGATTTTTCCCTTGGGCCTCTGTTATCTCAGGCAGAAAAATACATAGAATCATAATGCAGCTGCTTTAAATATGAGTGCTAGGAGTTCACCATCAGAATGTAACAGATAGACCCTGCACACTGCTTCCTATTTTTTTCATGGATCAAATAGAAACTGACAGTGTTTACAAGTGGGCTGTAAGGCAGATAATGCATATGTCTTTTGTCATTGGATAAATATCCAGCATCTTATAGGTGAAGTAGTAGGGAGAGAAGGGCAAGAGGACACCCTATAGTTAGGAGAAAGAATCGGGGGGAACCATAAAGCAAACTAGGGAAGACAATGGTCAAGTTGACTTCGGATTGGAGGTCAACTTATAAAACTTTATAAAACCTTATAAAACTTTAAAATGTCAATTTCTAGAATTTGTTACATTGTAAATATACATTTGAAGGTTGACTAAATTCTCAAGTTTTGTTGGTTTTTTGTTGTTGTCTTGCATTTGTTTCATTCTTTCCTTTGCCATACTTTGGTCTCTTTCCTTTCCCTCTGTTTCTAGGTCAAAGTAAGACTTCTACTCATGAAATTGTGCTACACAGGAAAATCTCAAATGACCTTCAAACTTTTTCTCTGACTCCTGTAAGTTAAGAAATTTGGAGCTTGAGGCAAAATCAGTGGCAATTGGTTTTATGGCAATAAACTGGGATGCTACAAACTTCTTTAAAAATTAAGAAAAAAATCATTATTTCATTAGCATTATCATTTCATCCCACTAATGTTGCACATAAACCCTTTCTGTCTTAGGAGATGTTATATACATACGCACATATATCAGCACTTCCAACAGATACAAAATACACTAATTCTGTATAAATTCTCACATAGAACCATGTGAGTATAAGGAATCTGAATTATGGAAATTATGAAAGCAAAATAGACAAGTAATCCTGTGGTTAAAAGCTTATCTAGTATACCTGAATAGAAAGTGCTTGGAATCAGAGGTGAAGCCAAGATGTTGAATTAGGAGGAACAGCCCAGCCAAACTCTCCCAACATTCCCCTCCAATCAACTTTAAAATAATGTCTCCGATTGAATTTACAAGTGGTAGACACAATAAAAATTCAGGGTGATACATTTTTTCAGGCAAAAATAATTTAGTTCATAACAAGAGGTCTATGATACTAAGGTATACTTGGCAGAAGCACCAGTAGCGGGTCTTGAAGGCAGCTGTGAGAGCTACAGCAGCAGTGGCAGTAGTAGCAGCAGCGGCAGATGTAGGAACTCACAATTGAGACAGTAAGTGTCAAACAATTGGTAGGAAGAGATTAAAGGGAAAACTGGAAAATGAGGAAACTGAGGCAAGCAGAGGTTAAGTGACTTGTTCATGGTCACATAGAGAGTAAGTATCTGAGGCTAGATTTAAGCTCAGGTTTTCCTAATTGCAGGTACAGACCTCTATCCACTCCACCAAATAGCTTCTTCTTGCTTTCATGATTCACAATTTATTATTTTTCTGTTTCATAACCTTTTCATATCTACTATGTGCTTTTCCATTGGCCTAGTAATGATACTAATTTTTAATTCTTCAGACAGTATGTAATTCCATGAATTTTGGCCCAATACATACATACATATATACATACATATATATACATATATAGATATAGATATTAAAGATGAGTTTTTGTTTCTAGACAAAGATTAAAACAACTTTCCAGCTTTCCAAAGCCCATTCTCCTCCTGTTTAATTCAATGCCTAACCCATTATTCTGTTTCCAAGCCATGGTTATTTTCCAACTACATGTAATAATCTAGAGAGCAAACATTATTCAATCACTTGATTTTTTTTCATATCTAGATAGCTAGGCAAAGCCCTTTGGGGTAATTATGGGCCCATTCCAGGAAGCTTTCAAATGTTCTGACTAGCAAAGTAGAAAAATGTCATCCACAAACAGAAACATTATGAACAACTGCTTCATGTATAGGGATTCATTCCCATTTCTATTTGGAATCTGCTTTTATGGAGGCAGATCATTTTAATGTATACATGGGAGGCAACTTTTAGGAAGCTAGCCTTTAAGATGATATCTTACTCTACTGAACTGAATGCATTTTTATTAATCAGAAAACAGTAAGCATAGGGGGGTCTTGTATTCTCTATACTTTAGACTAGACCTATGATTTCATTGGTATAGGGAATTTCCAATAAAGAAACACCTTCCATCAATGCTAAACAGAGACTGAGCTACAATGTACAGCCATAAAGTGATACTCAGAGGCTAAATGAGTTGCCTAGGGTAACACAATCAGTATATGTCAGAGGAAGAACTTGAATGCACGAATTCCGGACACTGAGGCCAGCTCTTGATTTGTTAAGCTCCATATGAATTTTATATAGTTCAGTCTATTGTTTCATGATGTAGGATTGTATTGAATATCACTTACGAAGTCTCCCTAATGCCCACAAGGTAAGCAAGGACTATTCTCATAACATTTTTTATGTAAGAGAAAATAGAAATATAAATAGTTGATATTCTCTTGTGCTATGTTTGTGTGTGTGTGTGCGTCTGTCTCTGTTTCTGTCTCTCTGTCTCTCTCTTGCTCTGTTTCTCTCTGTCCTCTCTTTTTCTCTCTCTGTTCCCTCCTGCCTTGTTTCCTTCCCTCTTTCTTCCTTTCTATCTCTGTCCTATGTTATAAAAAATAAAGAGACATAGGGCTTCAAAAAGTTCTGCTTTGATTTTCTCTTCTAGTAAGAAGGTGGCCTTAAGTTCTTGAAGGCTATTCCAATGGAATGTAACTGGCAATTTCCAACCTTGTAGAAAGGCTTTATGGATGGTATTGGCATCAGAACAGGTTTGTTATCTGACAACACACTCGGTTAAATACAAAGAAACTTTTCAACACTTGTTTGCCCACTTCATTAGAGACGCTTGCTTCAACAATTGGAAGGATTGTTTATGTTCTAGAAATTTCTTTCTTTCTCTTATATCAACGAGGTAAAAACTGTTTACAATGTCTTTTGCATTTTTCTCTCAGTATCTTGTGAATTGGTTCTTGATGTTATAATAATTTTGTTGCTTCCAGGATAGTTTTCTTCTCTATGTATACTTGATCTAATCCAGCTGCCCTTAAATCTCTCTTACTATTTCTCCCCCTTTCTGTAAGTACACCTGTCTGGGACTGTGATATTTGAATTGTAGTGATTAGGTTTAATTTTCAACAATGGTGAATAAAATATTTTTCAATTTTTTTCTATTTTTCTTGTTTGTTGTCCTGTTTTTATTTTCTTCCTTAGATACCGATGACTTTGCTTATTTTTTGAATTTTACTCTTTAAATTTTGCCCAATATGACCTCATAGATAATCTGTTTATTTGAGTCCAGATAGTCTCATATCACTTGACATTAATGATTGGAAATCTTTTGGCTTTGAGAACTCTGGTAACATGCCAGTCCCATTCCCCCATCCTAAAACTATCACGTGCTGAAAGAACCTAAAGCATAGATCTCTAAGAAGAGATAAAAGGTAATACCTTGGTCTCTCCCAGTTGTTATCTTTGAATCCCTCAAGAGGTAAGAGCATCTCTAACATACATCTGAGACGTGACTTTTCCTATACAAAGAGAGAAAGGTGGAAAATTGTTTTTGGAGTTGTCACACCATCACAATCTGGGCAACTATCATACTATTGCCCTAATCCGTATACATATTTGGAAGCTCAGAGAAACTCATTCCTGTCATCAGTTACAGTAATTAACATTCCTTAAGAGATACTTGGGATATATAAGTCCCATGGTAGGTTTCGTTTTCCCATCTGTAGTAAGGACTAATGGTTAGCATAGTAACATTCATTTGGAGAAGAGGCATTCCACACTAAATGAAAGGACTATTATGGATAGGAGAAACTCACCAATTCTCTTCCTCATTTTCAAATTTCTAGAACATGGATAATCTTCCTTCCATTTGTTAAGGTGTGTATCTCTATTGAAGGGGGCAAACAAGTGTTATTAGCTTCTCTGTATTTAACTGAGATTGTTGTCAGGTACCAAACTTGATTTATTCCCAATACCATCCATAAAATTTTTCCAGCATATTGAAAATTTCTAGAGTTACATTCCATTGGCATTGCCTTCAAGAACATAGGGTCACTTTCTTACTACAAGAAAGAAACAGATAAGAATTTTTGAAAGCCTATGCCTTTTTCTTTCTTACAAAGGATATCTCATTTGAAATTGTTGTTATTAAATATTAAATTAAAATGCTTTATTTCAAATGAAGATATATCTCATAAGTTGCCATTTGTAGAAAAGTGGGTTTTTTCACTACTTATATTTATACACAGTAAACCTTCAAATGTTCATTAAATGGATAAATTAATAGAAGCATGTTTTCTTCAAAGTCAACAATTTTTCACTGGGATATTTTCTATTGCTTTTGTAGTTATTAAGGTAGAATTATTTTAACTTTTTTTGTTTTCGTAGGAGTTTTTTTTTTATTATTTTCATTTACCATCCTGAAGTTGCAAAAGGGAATTTATGTTACATATAATTACATGCTACATATACACAATAATGAAATATTGTGTTATCCAACTATTTAACTTTAGTCTTGTCTTACAAAAGACCTGGAGAGTTCCAATTAAGGAAATTTCAAAGATGACTCACAATGAATCAAGAAAGCTGTTTATCTATACATATCCTAATTCTTTTTCCTTTATCATTTAAACATAAAGATTACAAGTATGCTAAGAGCATACTTATTTTAGTGAATCCCCTTTTGAATAAAATAGCAGTTATTGGTAGAGTACACTAAAACTTTCTAATGAAAATGTAACAAGCATTCTTTGAAATTTACTATACTTCTTACTCCTGACCACTTCTGCAAGGAGGAATATCAGTTGATTAGAGGAAAACAGACACATTTCCCAGAATTCTATGAGCTGAAGGTTGATGCAAGGATACACAAACAGCTGGTACCAATTATAGGGTGGTGGATAGTAGTGAGGGTTGCTAGGAGGAGTAAAGGAATTCACACACATAGTCTTAAAGGAATGTTGAGTAGAAGAAGTGGCAGCCTTGGAGATGGAGGTATTGACTATTACCCCAACATTTTAGGCTTTCTGAGCTTCCAGAATCCAGGAAAGTCTCAGTAAACTAGCTGGATACCAGTGGGTTTGAGAGTCACAAAGTCTGGATTTTGAAGAGGAAATTTTGACCCTGCAACTACTTGGTAGGGACTTTTCTTTTTGCAATATGAGTTTCAGTAAGTTAATCAAGTATTTATTAAATGTCTTTTATATTCAGGCACGGGTTACACATATGGAGAATAAAATAATACCTACTCACAAGGTGCTTACATTCTAATGGGGAAGACAATCACATATAGAAGGATACTAGTAGTGATGGTGGGGCAGGGGTGGGGGTTTAAGGAGAGACTTCCACTGAAGATAACACCTGTATCATTAAGGACCCCAACATACAGAGGGGGAACTGCTATCACGGGTTTTTAGATCTGCATTCATAAAAGGAAAGGTGTCTTTGAGGGGTTAACAATCGCATTAATCAAACACATGTATCATTTCTTTAACCAAGCACATATATCACATACCTAGTTCAATGGAATCAGCACCCTGAACTTCAGAGAAATACAGAATAATCAAAGATCAAAGACATGGCTTCCTTTGCCTGACCATAATCAATACATATATCACAAATTAACAGTGAGGTTCAACTGTATGATCATAGTTATCAGAGAGGGAAGCACCAACATCTGGGTTTTCAAAGCCAGGGGCTACTTAACAGTTTCCCAGAGTCTCATCTGGTACATTAACCTTCTTCCAAAAACTAAGCCTCAAGGTAAAAACCACACCTTCAAGTCTTTATACACTTTTTTAGAGTCAGAGGGTATCACATCCCTTGAGAAACAGTGCCTCATTAACAAAAGTTATGGATCTTCCTACAAATCTTCCCAGGGCTAGCCATGGATGGGAAAGATCCTCCTTAATCACATTATTCAGAGGCACTTTTAGTAAAACAAAAACAGAAAGACACGACTTTGCTTGCCCTTACAATCCACCATTCCAGGATCCTTGGCCTTACCATCTAAATGGCCATAGATCTTGCAACAGATAGAGGCATTATATTTCTTGATTATACTAAAACAAAAACAACAAAACATTCTGTTTTACTTTTTACTTGCCATTACACACCAGAGTTTCATGTCAAATAAAGGAAGAAAAGGACTCTATGAGGCAGAGATAAGGAAGAAGTACATTCTAGTCATAAAGAAATGGCCAGTGGAAAGAGAAGGAGATAGGAGAGTCTGGAAAGATGGTTTCAGAAAATTTATATCTGGTTTTATAAGCTAAACAGAGGAGTTTATGTTTTGTCTGAGAATTAATAAGAAATCACTGGAGCTGGTCAAGTACAGGCATCCCTATGGGATTTGAGTCAAAGTTCCATTTATATCTTTATATATCAATTTTTAAAAACATAACTTTGTTCTGGATGATCATTGGTTACCCTTGTCCTTCACACCATGTTGTAGTCTCTGGGGAAGGGGAGTATAGTCATATACTGGAAATGCTATTAAGAGAGTTGTATAGTGCCACTGCTGTCTTGTATAACCTCCCCCAATACGTCAATGTATGCCCAAACAGATACCTTGAAAGGGGTAACACTTGACAATTAGTCATTAAATCCTCTATTTCTTAAAGGTATGTGGGAACAACTTAAAAAGTCAAAAAATTCTTTGCATTAAAAAGCAGAATGCATTCTAAACTATGTAAGGATACTGTTGTGAAGTGAGATATCACCTTCCGATAGAAATCCATTATCAACAGAAACAGCACCTTAGCCCCAGGCATAGGCTATCATTCAAATAGTACAATTCAAGGACATCCTCTGTGGACAATTACAATTATTTTTAGGATGACATGAGCAAGGAATGTTTTGATACCTGGCTAGACTATGACACCTATGAGACAAAAGATGAACAAAGGACTTGGTAAAGAAAATAAGCAATTATTAGAGAACCTCAGGAGGCCTGTGTGGGTCTTTTTAAGCACTTTGAGGAATCAATATCACAAATCACAGCATTTGAATATTTATTGACCATGTATAGTTATGAATTTGTTGGCACTGAGACTTTCAAAGGACAGAGAAAAATTCCTAGCTTTATGTTAAGTTTGGAAAAAAAAACTGTTACAAAGATGAAATAACTATAGAGAAAATAAATTCAACAATCTGAGTTGAATACTGGGAAATGTAGGAGTGTGTAGGAACTATATATAACATAGTACATATTTACTGGTTTGGAGAATTTTGTCTAATGCTGTGTAGATTTTTTCTATCTTCCCACTTCTGGCAATAGATTTTGATTAATAAGCTGTAATCATATTCATCTTTTTGCTTAAACTCCTCATTGGCATTATAATAAAAATTGGCATTATTATAAAAATAATGAAATGATATTTCCTCTTTACACAGCCTATGTAAGCTATTCGATCTACCTCCTCATTTTGATGGTCACCAGAGAATGAATTGTGAATTGTCCTATTTAATTGTAACTTCTTTTGCCTTCAAGTTTTACCTATCATCAAAGTATTAATATTGATATTATTTGGGTTTTATGCATATCTAATAGTCTAATTCCAATTAGAGGCATCCTTTTACCTGTCTTATCACCCTTCCGCTATGTTCTATCTTCTCTAATAATTGACATGATTTTTTTCTTCCTTTAATTCATTTAAACCTGAGGCATTTCGGGTACCAGAAATTTAATCATCGGTTGGTTTATTATTTAAGGTTTGTATATCCTCATAAATATATAGCTAAATATGAATTTTAAATAGTTATCTCTATTTGTATTAATATCCCTGACTCTTGTTTCTTGATACTGTACTTCAATCTGCTATCATACAAATCTTCAATGACAGCTTTCATTGTTACTTCTGTGTTCAAAAAGTTCTAATGTAATTCTCCTTCTTGTACAGAAGTAGGTCCTGCTTTTTTAAAATCCTCCATAATCAGAGCCTTTACTTCTGACTACTTTTCAGCCTTAGTCAGACTGGTCTCATTTCCCCTTGAGTACATAATGCTTATTTCTGCCTATTTTCCTTTATTCCTCAGTACTCTCAACCCATCCTAAAGCTTCCGACCTTTTAAGGATAAGCTAAAATTCTACATTTCCCCAGAAGCTTTCCTTGATCATTCTAGCCTTCAGTAAGTCCCTTTATAAAACAGACATAGTATCGCACTACAGAGTGTGCCATACATTTTAGCTTTTTTTCCAGACTATAGTCCTTGTTATTTTTCACATATAGCTATTCTATACAGCTCGAAAACATTGATTAAGTATCTGTTACATGAACAGCATACAAAGAAAAAATAAAATAAAAACAACACCTCTCAAGGATAAAATAAAATCTTAAAGATAAAAAATATCTCAAGAATAAAAATAAAGTTAAGACCAACAATTCTCAAGTGGGGGATAAGACACCCAAACATAACTACAGTATAACATGTAAGCGCTGATAAACAAAAGGTCATTTCCTATTGAGAGATAAAACAAGGGAGAATTCCTGGAGGATGCTGAGTGGCATAGAGGGTAAATTAGATAGGTGAGGACAATGAAGGCACTGAAATGGGGAAGAAAAAGACATTGATGAGAGGAGTGCTGTGGCAGGTAATCCAGTGTGATTATAAAATCTTGCCAAATGGGTTTTAAGCCTCTTAAAGGCCAGAGTCTCTCTCATAATTCCTTTGTCTTCTGTCTCATAATTCTTTTGCCTCTTCTATTTAAATGCTTGGAATATATAAGTATTCAATTGATGCATGTTGATTTATTAAGCTTGAGCACTCCACTTGTTCTCTATATATTCCATAATGTGCTTCCAGCCTAGACTGGCCAAACCAATGATTGTAACTGTCCTGTCCAAAGCTTTATCAAGGTCCCCCTTGATTCATTCATTTAACAAGCATTTGTTAGGCACCTTCTACTTGTAAGCTGTTGCCCTAGGTGTTGGAAATACAAACACAAACATGAAACATCACCTACCCTCAAGAAGCCTACATGCTATTGGAGAAAACAACATAAAGACAGATAATAAAATATACACCAAGTATACATAGCATAATTTCTGATGGAGGGGGGATTTACAGCTAGGGGGACCAAAATAGGTTCTATTCAGGATGTGTAACTTGAATTGAATCTTGAAGAACATTCAGTTTTTAATGAAAAGGGAATGAGGAAAGAGTGTATTCTAGGCATGGATTAGAGTTTGTGCACAGACATAAAATGCAATTTTGGGAATGAGCAAATAGGCCATTTGGACTAAGATGTAAAGTATGTGAAGGAAAGGAATGTGAAGTAACATTGGAAACCATAATAAAGACTTTCTAAAGAGGCTTTTGAATTAATTTTTACTAGATGTAAGAATTCTTCTATAGAAGTGATACTTTAGATCAATCAATCAATTAGTACCCATTAAATACTTGCTCTGTTCTAGGAACTAGAAATACAGTGACAAAAATGAAACAGTCTCTGCCCTCAAGTAGTCTGCATTCTCTCTCACCAGAAGAAATGTTGAGAGAAAAGAGAAGGGACCCCAAGGAAGAGTTAGAGACCCAGGAAGGAGTGGTAGAATGAAAACCTAAAACAGAGAGTGAGTCCTGGAGGTGATCAACTTTGCCAAAAATTGCAGAAATCTTAAGAGGGATATACATTAGCTTTACAATTTGATAACCTTAGAAGGAGAAATTTCAGTTGAATGATGAGGTTTTGAGAAATGAGGGGGAAATGAGAAAGAGAGATTTCAAGTATAGACAACTTTTTACAGTGAAACTATATAAGGAGGATAATGGTATGATTAAATGAAGCATGGTGTGTTTTTTGGAGGGAGGCTTTAGGGAGAGAGCTGGGCATATTTGAGAATAAGTACAGAGTCAATAGATAAGGAGTAGAAAAGGATGATTGAAAAAGGTGAGCTCCTTGAGGATATGGGTTATCATTGAATCTGAAAAAAAAAACTTTATATACCCTATTTTTGATACCTCTGTGAGCTCTAGAAAATAAATCCGCAAACAAAGAGAAACACTGCATTGGAAGAATGGGCACACAGCATCAGTGAAGTAACTGATTAACTTTTAGCCTCAGGATTTTTGTCTATAAAATGAGTTAGATTCAATAGCCTCTTTTATACTTTCACAGTTCTAAATCTGTAATCTTATGATCCTATTACCAGGGGTATGAACAAAAGGGTTACTTCAGTGACCAAATAAGCTTCAGAAGTATGTAATACTTCTCTATAATTGATCAAGATTTTTCCTTGGCCTGACCTTCCCTACTGATAAATATTGGTTCATTTACAAATGCTAGTACTGCAGGCTAATTTTAAGACACCAGCAAAAACGATGCTTTCTAAGGTGAGAACTCTGACTTATAAATCTCTGAAAAAATTGCTGAGGCCATTATCTAAGCTCTCTACCCCTCTCAGGCTTATATTATTCAGGTTCTTTCCCTAATATCTCTCCCTTATTCTCTCCTTTCCAAGCTATGTATACGTAGGATTCCAGCCTGTCTCATATTCTCCAACAGATTTTCTCCTCTTTTATTCGATTCTCTTACTAATCTTCAGTCTCTTCCTTTCCACTGACTTCTTCTTTTCTAACTATATTTTCATGCTTCCCTCATCCTTAAAACTCTATTTGTGGCAGCTATGCAGTATAAAATAGGCACTTAATCGCTCCCTTCCCCATTTCTATTTTATATGTCCTTCCATACCAGCTATGGTCTTACATTTCGTCTCCATTTCATAGCTAAGCTCTTTGAGAAGGCCATCTACAATTTTATCTCCACTTCCTTTTCCCTCACTCTCTGGCTCACTCTGTACTCTGGCTTTATTATTCAAACGCAACTACTGTCTCTGAAGTTGCCAATACTCTTTTAATTAGCTAATCTAATGTCCTTTTCTCAATGCTGCCCATTCTTGACTTCTCTGTATTCTTTAACATTAGAATCTTCCTCTTCTCCTTGGAAGTCTCTTTTCTCTAGGCTTTCTGCTTTTTCCTGGCTTCTCCTTCCACATGACTGATGTTTTATAATATGCTTTGCTGGATGCTAGGTTATGCCCAATACCGATGGGTATCCCGCAGGTCTCTAAGCTGGACCCTCGTCTCTTCGTATACTATTTCATTCAATGATCTTTTCAGCATCTGTAGATTCAGTTATGATCTCCATATAGATGATTCTTGGATCTATTTATAACTCTCTCCTTACTTCTAAGCTCATATCTCCAAATACCTCTTAGACATCTCAAGTTAGCTCTCCTATAGACATCTTAAATGTAACATGTCCAAAATGGAACTCATAAACTTTTTTTTTTCCCAGACCTTCCCCTCTTACTGACTTCCCTATTTCTATTAAGGGGACCACCATCCTCCCAGTTACCTATGCTCCCAACCTTTACTGCTTATTCGCTCTCACCTCTCCTATCCAATCTTTTCCCAAGATCTATCAAGTCTATCTTCACAACATCCCTTTAAGTCCTCCATTGAAATTGCCACTACCCTGATCATGCTATACCTGAGCTATTGCAGTAGATTGCTGGTTGGTTTCCTTGACCCAAATGTCTCCCTCCCTCAGTTCATTCTCCCCTCATACTCAGATCGATCTTTCCAAATTGTGGACCTGCTTCAGTCACCTTCACCTTTTCAGTGAACTCCAATGACTCCCTCTCAGGATCAAATATAAAACCCTTTCTCAGACTTTTAAAGCCCTTCCAGTCTTCCTATATTTTGTTCCCCTCAGCAGTCAGCGATGCCCGTCTCATGGCTGCTCCTTGCACATGACACTTCATCATCTTCCAATTCCATGCATTTTTACTAGTGGGTTCTCATTACTTGCATGCTTTTCCCCCTACCTCCGCCTCCTGACTTCTCTTTCTTCAAATCTCAGCTAAAATTTTACCTTTTACAAGGAGTCTGTCCTATTCCCCCTAAATGCCAGGGCCTTCCCTCTTACATTATCTCCGATTTTTTCCAAAGACATTTTATTCATAGTGTCTTATACAATGTGTTTTCCATTATAATATGTAACTGGCATAGTGGTGCACAGTAATGCTTATAGACTGACTGACTGAAAGCATTGCTTTACCTTTTGAGTAGTTTGTCTGAACGTAGTTTCATTGTGGGTAAAAATGCTGATATCTTCATCTGCGGAATGTCCCAAACTATTCCCTTGCTACCTCGAGGATGCAGGTGGAAGCTTTGCTGATAAACTAGCAGCAGTGTTTCCAGCATATACAGAAGTATGCCTGCCCAATTTTTTTTCAAAGAATAATAGTGGTTAAAGTGATATTAGATATCATCCAAGGAAGTATCACAGGAAAAATAACTTGTTCAAGGTTATAAAATTACTAACCTGAAATTAGAACACAAGGTTCTTGTTGCAATATAGAGTATCAGAGAAGCAGGAGACAAACAGATAAACAAAATGGAGCCAGACGTTTTATGTACACATAACTGTATGACCATCTTCACAGAAAAGATTTCCAAGTTTGATATCCTAATTCTTTTTTTTTTCTGAGTTACAGTTATGTATCATCAGTGACCTGCTGGACATTACAGCTAGATATCCTGTAGATCTCTCAAACTCAACATATGTAACATTCTATTCACAGTAAGACTATGTATACTCCCAATTTCCTTATTTTGGAGGGTATTACCATTGTCTACTCACTCAAGTGGGTAGATGACCGATCTCATGGTCATTTTTTATTTCTAACTGTCAACTCACATATCAAATCGTTTTCCACATTTAGTTAACTGTACTTTGACTGCATTCACTCTTTATTATTGCTCACGTTGCCACCATCCTACTTCCCAAGCTCCATGAACTTTTGCAGAGAATATTGAAGTACATTTATAAATTGACTCCATGCTTCAACTTGCATGCCTCAATAAACTGTAGCTACCAAAATCATCTTTCTTTAAAGAGTTCAAGTTTCACCCAGTCAATCAATAATCCTTAATGGCTTTTTTGTTACTCTAAAATAAAATACAAACCCACTGGATTCCCATTTAATGTCGCTGACAGCCAATCTTCAGTTTGCTTTTCTTAGTTCATATTAATCTCCTCTGTACAATCTTAAGTTCCAGACAAACTGGTCTACCAGCTGTATCCCACAGTGACATTCTATCTTCTCCAACTCTGCCTTAGCTCAAGCTGACCCAATTTCATTCAAAGATCAGCATAAGTGTCAACTCCTATGCAATGTTTTTCTTATCTTTTCCATTCTACCCAGTAACTCCAAATGCTTTCTCTTTCTTGATCTTGCTTAAAATATAATTCTCAATGTATGGTTCATATGCTCGCCTGTAAAATGTTAGTTCTCTCAGAGCACGAACTCTTAATTTTGCCATTGTATCCCAAGAACCCAGAACCATGCTTTGCAGCTAGCAGGTACTGAGATTTCTAAGTGCTTCTTTTGACTTAAATTGGATCTAGTTACATAAGAAAACTTAATTGGTTTCCTTCAATTATTAGCTTAGATGTCATTTCCCATGGGAAGTTTTCAGAAGCTATATCTCTACCTGCTGAAAATTACTTTATATCTACTTTAAATGGAAGATACCATGGTATAGTCTTCAGACCTCATTATTAAGACCGTGTTCAATCTACATGTCAGAAGACACAAATTAGCTATCACCCTGGGTAAGTCATGTAACATTTAAGCGTCTTTGGAAACTGTGAGCTTAGGAGAAGGTGATGACCTACATTCCCAGAGGATTTATTCACCTCCAATTTGTCTTGAATTTCCATAGTTTTACATATTTACATATTTCTTTATAATGTGTTCTTATTTTTGCCTTTCTTTGTATTCCTAAGGCTTAGCAATATAGTACTTAATAAATGATTTTGAAGCGATTGATGGAGAGTTCTCTATATCAATGACATCAAAGGTACCTAACCTTTTATATTTTGTATTTAATTTTCTCTATAAATATTGTTTCCCCTATGGCAGAATGTAATTTCACTGAGAACAGGGACTGATTTGTTTAAGTCTCCAGGAGCATCACACCTGGCACATGGCAAGCACATCACATGTGATCTTTTTTTCGTGGCTAATTCATTTTTGTAGCTTCTTCACTTTCATCTTCTCCAGATGTCCTGTGAGTAGTCAGAAGTCAAAAATCTATGCACTGTTTTTGTTCATTTGTCATTGTCAGTTCATGTATCTGGAGCCAGCAGCCCATCTCTCCCGTTTATCTCAGCCACACTTCAGTTTCAGTTAAGGTTCATAATTCTCAGAGAGTATTATTCTCTTTTCTGAACTTTGTCTGGGGAGAAACCTATTTCTCTCTGTCTTTTTCTAGTTTTTCAAACTTTACAAAAGGAAACGAAGGTAAAACAGGTCTACATTATAAACATCTGTATTTTAGGATGAATAAATACATTCATTTACAATATTATCCTTAATTTCCTCCAAGTGCTAGCAGGGAACATTTTTGGCATTGTTGTCAGGTCCATTTGTCTTCTTATCAGTCTTTGAAACAACCTCTGTCCTACCTTAATGTCAAACCTCACCAAAGAAATAATTCCTTTATAAATCTTGTTCAGTGGAAAGATTTATTACATCCTATGTTCCTAAGCTTTTGGTGAATGTATTTTTAATAGTTGTAGATCAAATGTTTACATGACTACTGGAATAAGACAATTGGCCATATCACCATGGAGAGTTTTCCTCTCAGAATGAACTGCATTATATCAATTCTTTCTGTTTCCAGAATCACAAACATTAACCTTTTGAGTGACCATTAACCTTTAATCATCACACTTGCATTATCTAATGAATCATTAGCCTTTGTAAATTATGTCATTAAAAATGGCGACAGTAATGTTCAGCAAATTGAAATTTTCTAACAATTTGGGATCTTCTCTTTAGCTCCAGAGAGAGTTATTAATTGATCAAGGTCTTGTATTATAAAGCAAGATAATGAAGCTTTTTCATAAGTGAATAACATTGAGCAACTTAAGCTATAGCAAATGGAAGCCATTTGAAAAAGCTTTCATGAAACTGTGGGTCCTAACAAAATTATTGATAAAGTTTATAGAAATAATATGGCAAGGGAAGATATGGCAGACATAATTATGAAAAGATTTGACATTCTTATGTTGTAAAAATATAGAAAATCAATTTCCCATGGATCCCAAGAATGAGAGAAAATCACTCCCTGAGAAAAATTTTCTGGATTTTTTTTCTGAGAAAGTACATAATCTAAACACACTGATTTCACTCAGCAAGGACAGTGGTTAGATGACTGACTTCTTGCAATGAGAGTTTTTTGCTGTGGTCTGGGAAATGTCATATAGGCTCTTGGCTCCAGGGAATGACATACATATGGAGTGGTATATAATTAAAAAGCAACAGGATAAATATTTAACCAACCAGCAAAGGAGGTGAGATGAGGAAACTACTCAGGACATACTTTTAGGTTTAATCGGCATTATTAATATTTCTCCATCATTTTCTAAAGTTAAGAAGAGAACAGCATGATTTGCAGCGTTTGCAAATTTTTGAGGTATAAATGTTCAGACTTAAAGTTTAACAGCCAACTTTCCTGTAGGCTACATAACAGCCCTAAAAATACAGTTTATAGGTACTGTTTCATTTTCTTCTCTCAGCAGTCATGTAAGGCAGGTAGTATAAATATCATCCCTATTGTTAAGTGTCTTCTGTGGCTTTTTAGTTTGAATTTTAGATGATTTAAATGATTTACTAGACAAAAATTATTTTGCTTAAGAGAGTTTTCTATTACTCCATATGCTTTTAAAAAAAGACTTCTGGAAATATACTTTTATTTGGAATTAGGCATGAGGAATTATTAAATAGAAGTTGTGATTTGAATTTATGATAATGCAGATTTTATAACTTAGCAAATGCTTTTTAAAAGCATCCATAAAGAGCAGACACAAAAAGAATTTAATCTTCAATATACCATTCAGTCAATTGAATAACTATAAAGTCATGTGCTATTATCAAAAATCATGAAAATCTTGTTGTTCCCTCCACCTGCATTTAAAATGCCTAAACAGAAGCTTATTGGCCACTAGATGATGATATCTTCTCAGTTACTGTTTTGCAGGTGGGGGTTTAAAAGGATTATGTATAATTTGCTTAATTCTTTTAGTATCTTCACATTTTAAAGATAACTTGGAAATTGATTACCAAGATGTTTAAAATTACGTTGTTTTTGGTATGGATTTTTTTCCCAAACATATTTGGAAAAATCTATCCATTCTTCCTGACTTTATCTTCTCAAATGATATTATTGGTACATATTACTGCTATCATAAGTACTTGTATATCTGTTCCCTTGTGCATGTGTTTGACATCTGCTTTATGATTTCTATGACAAAACGTTGTCAAGGTTATCTGACTTACTGGATGTTAAGTCAACTCTCTAGTTTTCTCCTCCAATGCTATAGTCTTTGAACTCTTTTATGAAATTAGTTAGGTAAATGAATAAAATTGTAAACTTAAAGGATTTTCTCAGATACTATGCATATATAGTACAATAATATTAAACTCATATTTATTACATACAAATTTTATGTCATACCCTTGTGGCACTGGGGTAAATATAAAGCTTAGAGAAGACCCTCTCTAATATAATGAAGTTACAATTTAGGAGACTGTAGGCTAGATACGACTACAGAGAAAGAGTTACTAAAAAGTTTTGTGGAAGGCTGACATATTTAGAATATTTAGAATAGAGATCTATCCTATTTAGTGTAAGAAAAGATGTCCTATTCAAAATCCAAACAACTGGATTTATCAAAGAATCCTCTTACTGTCGACAAAATAATTCAAATGTTGATGATGACATTATCCCAATATAACCCTAGCCTTAGAACACTTTAAAACTTTTAAGCTCAATCAAAATCATGGTCAATGAGTTAGGTCTAAACAAACACCTTGAAAACATAAACAACAAAAATTTTAGGTTGTTTAGATTATGACGTGCAAGTTTAGATGATCTTTTATGTGTGTTCATCAATATGTTCTATATGCTTTAGAAATACTCCGAAGATAGATGATGAGTTGGTCACCAAACTGCCAAGAGAGCTGGCTAGATAATAGTTGGTTAATTTTTAACTGCTTTGAAAAGCCCCAAATTACTTTGCTACCGCAAAAGCCTGTTGCCTTAGTACATATATTTTTACATTCATGCAACATCACTGTGCATCATGGGACACTATAAACTTGGAAGAATCAAAATTAACTCAGATAAAATTCAGTTAACAAAGATAACTCTGAAAGCAACTGAAAGATACGTGGCCTATATGAACAGACAGGAAGAGATTACCAAGTATGATTTCCTTGCAAGAAGTAGCAAAAAAGATAATATCAAGGATAAGTATGGCCAGAAACAAAGGTGGGTCAGTGATAAGAATGAGACAACAGAGAGATAATATTAAAAAGATGAGAGGGAGGTCTTCAACATTTTGGAATCTTCTATAGAATAGTTATGAGCACACAGAATGAGAACTTAAGGGAGAACTGAGACCAGTATGGAGATAGATAGTACTTACATCAAAATCATGTATTCATCACAATATCAAAGTGTCTTAAAATGCTAATATTCCACTGGGAAACAGATTTGTCATTAACAGCCTCTGAATTCATGATGCCCACAAATGATGGGCATAAAACAACGGTGTAATAAATAGGCGCAGAAATGTAGACAAAGAGCAATAAAAGATATTGGAGTTATATAACAAAATCCCTTAATTTTTTATAGACAATTGACTTGTCCAAGATCACAGAGTAAACAAATAGTAAGGCTAGGAATAAAATCCAAGTTTCCTAATTTCCCTGGGCCAGAACTCATTCCATTATGCAAAACTGTGATAAAAAATTTAAATACTTTTATTAGGATAATAAATAAAAAAATCTTAGTGCAAACATTTTATATTATTGAGAAGACATGAAAAAGATAGACAATGATACCTTAATGATTTAATAAATTAAATTTGATCACAAAAACATTCTAAATGACTATACAAACTTTTGTTTCATTTGGTATTTATTGTATTGTTTACTGAGCTTGACATAAGGGCATCATCACCTGGGTCTTGAAAAGGTTATTCTTATGTAGAAATTTATGTCATAATAAGATTTCGACTCTATCATGGTTTGCTTTCTGACCTATGGCATATATCCAGAACAAGCAAAGGATGAGTTTGCTTTGGCTTTCAAACTATTGACATTGAGAGATATCTAGTAAACCAAATCAATTTTGAAAGGCCTTTCATCCTCTAGACATCCTTGCAGAAATCATATGTTTTTCTACAAAGGGGAAACCTTGAGAGATCATCACTGATCTCAATCTGTGATTAAATTTTCAGTCTTGTCCAATATTCAGATAAAGGACAGATTCTTTTCTGCTTTAAAACTCTTTCCTAAACAAAACAAATTAATTCTGTGTGGCTTTTACCAAGTGATTATGTCTCCAAAAACAACTCCGTCATGTAATATGATAACAATAATAAATATTAAATTATACATATTATCTGTAACACTGATCTTCAGGGGCAGAATGATTTCATGGAATTAATAGACATTACACAACCCCAAATAAATGTTAAGCTGAAAATATTTTTTTTTTCTGAGAAGCCCTATAAAAATAATTTATAATACAACTTCAGTAGTACTCCTTTTTGCTCTGGTTCTTTAACTTAATAAGGTATAGGTGCTTCCCAGAGAATACACAAGATGATCCATTGCCAGTCTTCTTATTTTTTGTCCTAAAATAAGAATAATGATATAAAAATCAGAAATTAATAAGCTTTACTTATAATTAACATACAGATTGAGAATGGCATTCTCAGTTGGTGTGTCAGTCACATATCACATATGTTACAAGAGGTATCCTGAGGGGCAAATGAATGACTGAATGAAGAATCACTTAAATGATTACTCTGTGCCAAGCACTGTGCTAAGTTCTGGAATTGTAAAAACAAACAAAAAAACCCATTCTCTTTACTTATGAAGTTTACTTTTTACTAGCAGGAGACTGTAAATATAGGGGAGTGGTAACCAGGAAAAGACATTGTGCTTCTAAATAATGCAGTAAGGAAGAATGGAGCCATGGGGTAGAAGCCTGACACTCCTTTCTGGAGCAATGGCAGAGATAATCTCGTTGTAGTTCTAGAGTAGCAGGAGGGTGGGATGGGGATGATAAATGCACAGCAGAAAAGGGTTGAGGAAAAGATCATAAGGGATGGGGAGTTAGTTAAATGATCCACAGGTGGGACTTGCAAGAAATAGTGGGTGAGGTATAATAGTTACCAATCAGGGCAGTAGGAATCAGAGCAGAAATTCCAAATAGGAAGAAAAAATCTCAAAGTGTCAGGGTACAGACAGTGGTAGATAGCCCAGAGACAGGGAGTAAAGAAAGGGAGTTTCACAACATGAATAGCCATTCGGTAAAATGAAAGAACAAGATAACAGGAAATCTCCATTGACACTTACATTGATTGTGTGAGTTTTTCGTCAGTTTTCGTCACAAAGGAAAAACAATGCTGATTTTTAAGGATTTGACAAGAAGTTGGTCAAAAGAGTTCTGCAAATGACTAGTGTTAATTTTTTTACTGTTAACAATAAGCCTCACCATATGTATTAATTAATTATAAGATGACATCATCACAATGGAAAAGATATTTAAATAGCAACAGTTAGAATGTACACAGTGTCTTCGGTTTATAAAATCCTTTAAATGTGCTATTGTATTTGACCCTGCCAATGCCCCCTTTGAAGTAGAAGCTATCATCTCTATTTTTTAGATAAGGACACTAAAGTTGAGATTGGTAAAAGACTTTCTCAGGGTCATACAACTAGAAAATTTCTGAGGCAGGATCTAAACTTGAGATTTCTAGCCTCCGGGTCTAAATGCTCTATCCTCTGTACCATCTCCTATCTAAATCTCAATTTTTGTTACTGATATAAGCATTACCTCCTTTTTAAAAATTTCCATCTGCACATTTAAATACCCTAGAAACAGAATTTTATAACCTGTTTAAAAATCATTCAAATGAGTTTCCATGGATTTTGAACCCATTTGTTAAAAATATAAAAATTGAGCACCTGCCTTTTAGTTTGCAAAAACAACTTTGACATCGGTAAAAATGGAAATTTAGCAGGCACATTTTAATCAAATATTGTCATAATTGGTAGATGGGACCAAAAACTGAGGATTATGATTTAGTAAGTGCAGCCAATGAACTACTCCTTCCATTTGTATCTACGTGGCTTTTTATGGTGTCTTTTTCAGCTACAACAGTCATTTAATTTAATATTGAAATAAATTGGACTTAGAAACAGACATTTGAATTAATGTATCACAAAGTGTTAAACCAAGATTTGAGAAATAATTAATCTTATTTTGTAGCACTACTATATTTCAGTGAGAACAAAATGTTTTGTACCATTAATAAATTAAAGTTATTTAAAATAATTTAAATATTTATTGCATTTATATCATATTCATTTTACTGATATTTTGCTTTTTGACTGATATATTTCATGTTGTCCACACTGTTAGTACGTTAGTAAATGATATAATTTATAATTATATGTTAGCAGCACATGCTTAATTTTTTTTTCTGATATATAAGCTCAAAAAAGTTTGAAGACTATTTCCTTAAAGGGATGGGACACACTCCTACTGGTAATTAGAAGCAATTAATTTGACCCTAAAGAGAAAAATCCTGGGGACAGAGATCAGAGAGAGCAAAGGGACTGATTAAGTCAGGTCAGGCCAGAATCTGGAGGGGAATCAAGGTCAAGAACATGATAGGCATTCATATCTTTATTTCAAAGCTGGGAAGACAAGCATGACTTCAGGTACACTAAATTAAGGAGTGAGCATAAGGAAAAGGATAGATTGTCTCATGCAACTCTATATGAGATAGCAGTCATACCTTGAAACTATACTAGTCACCCCCATGCAGAGTTGTGCCGATGCACATCTAATAAGTGACTTTCTAAAACAGAAACAGATGACACATTTTGTTTAATATGTATTATTAACATTTTATCCATTACTTTCTCAAGTCTAAGCAATCACTAAAATAATTCATCAAGTCTTGATTTGTAAGACTTGCTGATCTCTAGGGTCTAAGCTCACACAGAAAATTTAAAAATCTACTTCATTCATAAGCCTGGATGAGCAGGCTACAACAAAACCCTGCTTCTTCACTGTGTTGTACCAGTGTGGTTATTGACCAAAATAGCCAGTAGCAATACAATTATTAGTTCTTGGGATAGTGAAATAAATAATCTTAACTGATAAACTGAATTTATATAGTTTCTTTCTAATAGCATGATATCTATCTATTAGGATTATTTGTGCATATACTTAGATTTCAAGTTTCATGAGGGCAGTATCTTCTGAATTTACTATTTTAGAATTATTGAATGGAAGACAAAGAAGATGAACCATCAACCCATCTGTCCAAAGAAGTTGACCTTTTCATCGGTGACCTTTAAATCCTTTTAGAATAATGGAACGGAATTTGTAATTATGTTACCTTTCACAGAGGGTTTCCTCTCTAAAATATCGGATCTCCTACTGTGTCTGTATCTCCATCTCTTTCTTTCCCTTTCCTTCTCATTATGCCTCTCTGCCTGCATCTACCCTCCCCCACATAAATGGAATGCTAACAATAAATACCATAACAATAAATAAATAAAGGTGTTTTATCTTAATGGAAAAAATAAAACTATTGATCATATAATTCACAGAAATGGAAGAACCACTGGTTTTGGAATCCAAAAACCTTTGTTCGAATGCTTTAGCAAAACACTTGATGTCTTGAGGCTTCCGTTTCCTGACCAGTATTGTGAGGGAATTTAATATGATTTCTAAGGTCCTTCTTAATTCTAAATCCTATGCTCTTAGCACATCATTTGATTTTTCTTAATATTTACTCACATGCTTCAATACAATCATGCAGTCAAATATAGTAGGCCATTATATTCATTAAATGAAAATATAGTAGCATAGAAATAACATCACCAATTGCACTCTGTCACTTGACCTTCTTCCCTGTTCTTCAGTCTCTTAGTCACTGCCCCTCCCCCAGTTCAGGTTCTCATCAGCTAATACTAGAGATTAGTACAATAGCTTTTTTCTGTAGTTGGTTTACCTGCTTCTAATCTGTACCCTCTCTAATCCATCTTCCCTCTATATCATCACCAAAACAATCTTCCTAAATTGTAGTGCCCTATTATTACCATGCTCAGAAATTTTCAGCACGTCCTCATAGCTATAAAATAAATCAAACTCCTTAACCTGTTACAACTGACTCCTGCTAACTTTCTGGATTTGACACTGTTTTTTTTCTCAAACTTTATTGTCCAGATAAATGGAGCTCCTAGCTATTTCATGAAATTGACACTCTATCTTCTTGCCTCTGTGAATTCTCAAAAGCCATCCTACATACCTACAATGTACCTCCTCCCCATCTCTGCCTCTCAGATGCCAGTAAATCTTCCCTATTCCCACAAGTTCAAAGGATCAAAGATCATAGGCTCGTAGATTTAGAACTGCTAGGAAATTAAAAGATTATTCTGTCCAATTTTAAAGATGATATGAGAATCAATCAGATTAAGCTAGGAGACGCCATAGATAGAGTACTGAATCTAGAATCAGAGAGACTTAAATTTGAATCTGACGCTAGACATAATAGTGTGTGTGTGTGTGTTCATCCTTCATTGCTGAAGAAGACCATGTTATCAGAGAAATGATGACATGACTTGCACTTGACTTTGTTCTGAATGAGGGAGGACTGTGCCTCCTCACCAGCCTCACTTCTCCTCCAGAGCCATGTGAATCCACTGACCAGATATTTATTAGGATGATTGAAGATGACCCAGGATGAGGCAAGGGGGGGTTAAGTGACTTGCCAAGATCACACAGCTAGTGAGTGTCAAGTGTCTGGGGTGAGGTTTGAACTCAGGTCCTCCTGACTCTTCCAATGGTACTCTATCCACTGCACCACCTAGCAGCCCATGTAAAAGTGTATGACACTGTAAAACCATCTAAACTATCACAAATTCAGTTTCCACCTCTGTGAAATGAGGACACTGAACTCGGCACTAAAAATCTCTTCCAGCTCTAAATCCATGATTCTATGAAATTACTTATTCCAAGTCACACAGGTAGTAAAGCAGTAAAATGAGAATTCTAATCAAGGTCCTCTGACTCCAAATCTTTGCTTTTTGCATTGCCCCAAGTGTTCTCTTTTTCTTCTATTTTTATTGTACTATATTTATATTTAAATATAGATCATATATCCCAGGAAGACATATGTTCATTGAGAGCAAGGGTTATTTTGTTGGTATCTTAGCATTTCCATCTCCCCAGCAAGTTACCTTGCACTTATTTTGTGGTTAATATATTTGTTGAATTGAATGGAAAATAATTTGGCTTCATTTCATTGCTCCACAGGTCAGCCAGTTGCAGCATGTTCTCGGCTAAATGAAGAAAGTAGGATGGAATATTCCATTGACTCATTTTCATTCTCCTATATTATGATGATGTCACTCCTAATCAGCAAAACAATCTATCGAAGATTGTGGTTCTGAAGGATGAACTAAAATTATAATCTATCATATAATTTCTATTGTCATCTCATTTATCTTTTTTTTCTCTAACGCTAATGATAGATCAATCTTGCTCTTACCAAACTTACCCCTCCTTTCACACAGGTCAGGACACTCATTCCTACCAATGACAAAAGAGTCCATCCCAATGGGTTTTGGGACTGGAGTTACATATAATTTCTATTATCATCTCATTTCCCATTTCTTCAACTAATATGAATGATATATTAATACCAATTACCTCTAGAATAAAATCTAAAATCCAATGTTTGGAATCGATAGTCCTCCATAGTCTGGCATCTCTCTACATTTCCAGTTATCTTGTACCCTACTCCTTTCCATTTACTTTGCAACCTAGTGACACCAGCCTTCTGGCTTTTCCAAGAACACTATACTCTATCCCTTAACATTTTCACTGAACATTCCCCATCCCTGGAACTCTCCCTGTCCTCATTGCTTCCTTCAAGTCTCTGCTAAAGTACTATCTTCTAAAAAAACAAACAAATACATGGGCATGCACATGCACGCGCACACACGCACACACACACAGATACACACACACACACACACACACATACACACACTTCCCCAGTCCTACTTAATGTTAATGCCTTTCTTGTGAGGCTAAACCACGTTTCCTTTCTATATCTCGTTTTTACATAGTACTTGCATCTTGTCCCTCGCATTAGACTGAGCTCCTAAAGAAAAGAGACTATTTTTGCTTTCTTGGTTATTTGTTCTTACCTCATAGCGTAGTGATGACACATACTAGGGACCAAAAATGCTAGTTGAATGACTTATTTAGGGGAGAATAAACTAACTTGAGGAATTTGTATTTTTTTTTTTTATTTTTTTTAAATAAAAATTTATTTATTTAACTTTTTACATTCATTTTCACAAAATTTTGGGTTCCAAATTTTCTCCCCTTTTATCCCCTCCTCCCACCCCAATACACCGAGCAATATAATTTTCCCTATCACCAATATGCCCTCTCTTCTATCATCCCTCCCTTCTCTTGTCCCCATCTTCTCTTTTGTCCTATAGGGCCAGATGACTTTCTATTCCCCATTAACTGTATTTCTTATTTCCTAGTAGCAACAACAATACTAAACAGTTATTCCTAAAACTTTGAGTTCCAAATTCTCCCCATCCCTCCCTCCCCATCCATTCCCTTTGGGAAGGGAGGCAATTCAATATAGGCCCTATCTGTGTAGTATTTCAATGACTTCCATAATAGTCGTGTTGTGTAAGACTAACTGAATTACCCTCCATCCTATCCTGCCCCTCATTGTTTCTATTCTGTCTTTTGATCCTGTCCCTTCCTAAGTGGTAACTTCAAATTGCTCCCTCCTCGCATTACCCTCCCTTCCATCATCCCCCCCTTGCTTATCTCCTCCCCCACTTTCCTGTATTGTAAGATAGGTTTTCATACCAAAATGAGTGTGCAATTTATTCCTTCCTTTAGTTGAATGTGATGAGGGTAAACTTCTTGTTTTTTTTTCTCAACTCTCCTCTTTTTCCCTCCACTAAAAAGTCTCCTGCTTGCCTCTTGAATGACATATAATTTACCCCATTCCATTTCACCCTCTTTCCTCCCACTACCTTTCTCTTACCATTTACCTTAATTTCTTTTAAGATATGGTCCCATCCTATTCAATTCAATCTGTGCTCTCTGTCTCTGTATGTGCATGCATGTGTGTATGTGTGTGTGTGCACACATGTACATGTGTGTGTATGTGTGTGTGTGATCCTACCAACTACCCAGATACTGAAAAGTTTTAAGAGTTACAAATATTGTCTTTCCATGTAGGAATGTAAACAGTTCACTTTTGGTAAGTCCCTTATGACATCTCTTTGCTGTTTCATGCTTTCACTTTTTCATGCTTCTTCTCATTCTTGTGTTTGAAAGTCAAATTTTCTTTTCAGCTCTGGTCTTTTTGTCACGAATGATTGAAAGTACTCTGTTTCATTGAAAGACCATATTTTCCCCTGAAGACATATACTCAGTTTTGCTGGGGAGGTGAATCTTGGTTTCAGTCCTAGGTCCTTTGACTTCTGGAATATCCTATTCCATGCCTTCGATCCCTTAATGTAGAAGCTGCTAGATCTTGTGTTATCCTGATTGTATTTCCACAATACTGGAATTGTTTCTTTCTAGCTGCTCACAATATTTTCTCCTTGACCTGGGAATTCTGGAATTTGGCCACAATGTTCCTAGGAGTTTCTCTTTTTGGATCTCTTTCAGGTGGTGATCGATGGATTCTTTCAATATTTATTCTGCCCTCTGGTTGTAGAATGTCAGGGCAGTTTTCCTCAATAATTTCATGAAGATGATGTCTAGGCTCTTTTTTTGATCATGACTTTCAGGTAGTCCCATAATTTTTAAATTGTCTCTCCTGGTTCTATTTTCCAGGTCAGTTGTTTTTCCCATGAGATATTTCACATTCTCTTCCATTTTTTCATTCTTTTGGTTTTGTTTGGTGATTTCTTGGTTTCTCAGAAAGTCATTAGCCTCCATCTGTTCCATTCTAATTTTGAGAGAACTATTCTCTTCAGTGAGCTTTTGAACCTCTTTTTCCCTTTGGCTAATTCTGCTTTTGAAAGCATTCTTCTCCTCATTGGCTTTTTGAACCTCTTTTGCCAATTGAGTGAGTCTATTTTTCAAGGTGTTATTTTCTTCAGCATTTTTTGGGGTCTCCTTTACCAAGGTATTGACCCGTTTTTCATGTTTTCTTGCATCTTTCATTTCTCTTCCCAGTTTTTCCTCCACCTGTCTAACTTGATTTTCAAAATCCTTTTTGAGCTCTTTCAAGGCCTGAGCCTACCTGACATCCCCCTGGGATGTCTGGGATACAGAGGCCCCACCCTCCACGTCTTTCCCTGATGGTAAGAATATTTCTTCATCATGAGAATTGAAAGGTGGGTACATTTGCACCTGCTCAAAGAAGCTCTCTATAGTCTTATTTTGCTTCCTTTTTCTGGGCATTTTCCCAGCCAGTTACTTGACTTCTGAGTTTCCTGTCCTCCCCTGCCTAGATCTTCCCAGCTAGTGCTTGGGGTCTGAGATTCAAATGGGCTTTCTGAGGCAGCTGTGGCTGCTATTCAATGTGAGCTTAAGTTCTGGTGCTGGGGTGGGGGCAGGGCTGCTTCCCAGGCTCAGTTCCCTCAGGGGTTTTATGCAGAGACCTGAGCTTCTGCCTGCTGCTCAGGGAGTCCCGGGCCGCCGCTGCTGCCTCTGCCACCGCCCCTGCCTCTGCCTCCCCCACTGCCTCTGCCACTCCCTCTGCCGCTTCCTCCTGAGGGGGCCCAAGCCACGGAGACACCCTGCTCCCCTCTCGGCCAGCCCAGATGTCTGTCTCACTGACCTGTAGTGTCTGTGGGCGGAGGAAACTTCCCAGCCACCAGAGGTTCCCTCCCTGAAGCCTTCTCGGATCCGCTCATCTGGGGCCACGGCCAGGTCAGTGCGATGGACCCTGGGGATGGCTCTCCAGGGCTCTCTGGAATGAAAATCTTTTCCACTGTGTTTCTGTGTGCCTTGCAGTGATCCAGAATTTGTGGGGAGTTCTTCTTGCAGGAAATATATGGGCTGGGGGGTCGGAGCTAGCATACAGTCTTTCTACTCTGCCATCTTGACTCCACCCCTCAAGGAATTTGTATTTAAAAGCTAAGATCGCTTCTGAGGTAACAGAGAAAAATTTACAACAGGTAAGCCAGAAGGTAGACCAAGCACAAAAACCCTTTCTTTAAAACCATATTGTATAGCTGAATTTCAAACTTCTAGATATCTATTACCATTTTTTGCCCCCTGGGGCAGATTAGAGAGATGTCAGGGAAAGTTTAGAAGATTCATTAGCTAGTCAGATTTGTAATAGAGCAGAGTGCAAATTACTTTTTTATATTATTGTAATAGTAATTTAAATGGGAAGATCTTTCCCATTCATTAATAGGTTCATGTGACCTGCTTAAGTAACATGGAAGCTTAAGTCACATGAGTTTGCATCATATAAAGCCTGTGGAGGAGTTTGATGAAGGGCTAGAGCAGGAAGGGTGGAACAGGAAGAGATGGAGCTAGAGCAGAGCTGAGAGGAAGTTATTCTTGAGGGCAGTCAGAGCTAGGAAGGATGCAAGCAGTTGGCTGGTGTGAATGAAGGAGTTTGTTTATGATTTTGTTTCAGAGAGCTGGTTTGTGGGAAGCCTAGAAGGGAGAAGATTTGGGCCTGCAGTTGTTCTCTGCATTGTTATTATGTAAAGATTTTTGTTACTATGATGGATTTGGCTTTCTGGTGTCTGATAAATGTTTTGATTCTGTCTTCCGTGTGGAGAGTCTGTGATATTTCATGATTCAGAATTGTGCTGGGATATTCATGGCCACTGTAAGTGCTGTGAATATCATATTGGTGCTATAACTACCTAGGAGAGAGTTCCATAATTCTTTGGATTGTTAAAAAAAATCTACTCATTATACATGTATATACTTTTAACAACAAAGGACTTGATTATTTAAGGAAATGTGGTTTGTTGAACTGTAGTCCTGGTATAGTTGAAAAAGTATTAGCTCAGGAATCAGGAGACTCTGGTTCCAAATTCCAATTGGGATTTTTTTTTTATACCTAAATGACCTTGGGCAAGTAACAAATCTTTCAGTTCCTCTATTTCTTTCTTCTGTAAAATGGGATTCTGGATTAGATGGCCTCTCTGAATCCTTCTAGCCCTAGATATATGACCCCTTATGGCAAGAGAACATGGTCTGGTTAGGAAAAAGACAGCTTGTTCTTTATCTCTACTTCACCATTCAGTCATTCCTCAGTCATTGCAAATCATTCTGACTCCACTATTCTACAGAACCTGCTCCCTTTGTTTATTATGGAAAATTTAATTGCTGGATCCAATGGTCTCCTTTTTAATCCTCATCTTAATTTTCTGCAACAGGTTATGTGATTTCCTACTCTTTCATTCTTCTTGATTATATCTCCTTACTTTTCATGGTGTTGCCTTCTTCAGTTTCTCCTGCATCTACAACTAATACTTCTGTCTCTTTTATTGATTAATCATTTTTTTGCCCCTGGTGTATAAGTATTCCTGAAGCCCTTTTCTCTGATCTCTCTATATTCATCTTTGGGACTGAGAACCTTACTTCCATCACTTCAACTTATATGAACATGACTACCAAAGCTATATCTCTTTACTCAACCTCTCTCTTCAGACCTCCTGATGACATATCCAACTGGCCTCCAACTAGATGACATTCTAAAATCTCAAACTCAATATATCACAAATCAATCACTGTTTTTTACCAAAAAAATTCTTCTTCTTGACTTCCATTACCCTTTCTCTTTTTTATTTTTCCAATTTATTATTTTTAGTTTGCAGCACTCATTGCCAAAAGATTTTGAGCTTCAAATTTTCTCCCCATCGCTCCCCTCTCCCCACACCAAAATGCTGTGCATTCTGATTACCCCTTCCACTAATCTGAGCTCCCTTCTATCACATACTTTCCTTCACTTATTCCCATCTTCTCTCTTTTCTTGTAGGGCAAGATAGATTTCGATACCCCATTACTTGTATTTCTTATTTCCCAGTTACATACAAATACAATTCTCAACATTCAATCCCAAAACTTTGAATTCCAACTTCTCTCCCTTCCTCTCTCCTCACTCATCTCCACTGAGAAGGCAAGTAATTCAATATAGGATATATGTGTTATTTCGTGAAAAACTTCCATAGTAGACATGTGAAAGACTAACTATATTTCCCTCCATCCTATACTGCCCCTCTCATTTATTCTATTCTCTTTTTTGACCTTATCCCTCTCCAAAACTGTTTACTTCTAATTGGGACAGCTAGGTAGTGCAATGAGTAGAGCACCAGTGCAAGAGTCAGGAGGGCCTGTGTTCAAATCTCACCTCAGACACTTGACACTCACTAGCTGTGTGATGTTGGGTAAGTCACTTCACCCCAGTTGCCTCATCCTGGGTCATCTCCAGTCATCCTGATGAATATCTGGTCATTGGATTCAGATGACTCTGGAGAAGAAGTGAGGCTGGTGACCTGCACACCCCTCCCTCACTTAAATATACAAAATCAAGTGCAAGTCATGTGATTATTTCTCTGATGACATGGTCTCCTTTAGCAATGAAGGACGAACATACATACATACACACACACACACACACACACACACACACACTTCTAATTATAACCCTCCTCTCATTTGTACTCCCTTATATCATCCCTCCCACACTCCACTTTAACCCTTCTCCCCTATTTTCCTGTAGTGTAAGTTAGATTTTCATACCAAATTGAGTGTGCATGTTATTCCCTCCTTAAGCCAAATGTGTCAAGAGTTACAAATGTTATGTTTTGAGGTCCCTGCTCCCTTCTCACCCAGGTAAAAGAACTTTCTCCCTCACCTTTGAAGCTGCCTTTGACATTTGTGGGTTGAGGAATCTGAGAATTACAGCTGATACTGGTGTTTTCTTCAAACTCACTATCGTCCTTTATCTGCCATGGCGTGACCAAGGGTGGGTTGCACTCTGCTCCGTGCCCAGTTCAATAGATCTTTCCTGTTGGCCTTCCAAACTTTCTTAGGCTGGAAATCTCTTTCCCTCTGTGGCTTTGTGGCTTCTGCTGCTCTACAGATTTTTTAGTCATTTTTTGCATGTATTTTATGGGCTGTGGTGGAAGATCTTCTAGAGGTGCATCCTTCTACTATGCCATCTTGGCTCTGCCCTCCTTATTAACCTTTCTCAACCCCTATGTCATATTTGACTACTTATTTTATTCTAATAAGCAAAATATATTGACTCTTCCTGTGGAAATTCTCTTAGCTTCTTTTCATCCTCTCTATTCTTTCTGTTTACATTTCCACTACCCAGTCTAGGTGATCATTACCTGTCACATGGACTATAGGTATATTGTCTAAACAATGTCCTTGTCTCTGGTATATTTTCTCTAAAATCCATGCTGTACATGACAAGTAGATTTGAAAAGCAAAGCTTGACATTGTAACTCTACTACTCCCATCACTTCCTGTTGCCTATGAAGGAGAAGTTCTAACAATGGAATCTCTTCAGGACCATGCATGTTTTCTGACCTCTCTACCTTTGCTCATGCTTTCAACTATATCTGAAACATCCTCATCTTTCCATATAATGTCTACTTACTGAAACTCTACCTATTTTTCAATACCCAAATAAAATAGCACTCACTTCATGAATCCTTTCCTGAATCTTTTCTCAACACTACCTGTCTTTCAAATTACATATAAAATATCAACTGCTTCAGGAATCTTTCCTTAATCCTCTTCTCTTTTGTATTATGGAGTTTTCATATGTGTAGTTGCCTTGCCTTCACTACTAATTTATGCTTGAGTACTATGAGGGCAGAGAGTAGCATTTGTAGAAGAAAAATCTAGTACTTTGCATTTTAGTCACAAAACCATCAAAGATAAATTTGTAAATTAAAGGATAATAATTCCTAAGCATTTCTGTTTAGATAGGGAAAAAATCTAAAGCAATGGAAATTGATTCTGCCTCAAAAATCTCTCTGCTCAAGTCTTTTTCTATATACAAATTTATATCATTTAAGATCAAAGTCAAAATTACATAAACAAATTTAAAGAGGAGGACAATACCTAAGCAAACATTTTGCTTCACCAAACAGAAGAGTCACTTCACTGCTGAGGCATCCTGAAGAAGAATTAACTTGATCTGGTCAAGATATGGGGGATGGGGAGTACTGTTAATTCAGTGGATTAATCAAGGTCATTGTGTCTTTGCCCAGATAATTCTATCTTTAAAAAGTATAGGCTTCTTCTTGGAAATTTAGCTTAGTTGCCCTTTAAAATGGGTTTGCCCTTGCAGAAAGAATACCAGGGCCAGATTAAATGCTGGCAAAGTTCTTCATTAAGGTCATACAAAGCACTTTAGACAAAGGTAAAGAAAATATGATTTCTTAGTGTTACTGTAAGGTAGAATGGAGGGCTTAGCAAACTTCTATACTTTTTATCATCCTGCTTGTAGTAAGTGTTTAACAAATAGTTTGCTGAATTGAATTGATTTAATGTTTTCTTTTCTCCAAAAAATACTACTGCAGTGCTTCCTCATCAAGATTTTGAATGTGTTACATGAAAGCTTATATTATATGCCACATACTGGGGACACAGATTCAAAAGTGAAACAGTCTCTACCCTCACGGAGTTTACATTCTAATTAAGAGATACTGCAAACACATCCTTTTCAGGAGCAAAGATAAGAGGGGAAAATGGGCAGAATAGCTTATATATTCAGTAGCAGGGCTGATGCCAAGTTTGCAATATTGCTAGACTGTCCCCAGTGTGCTAGTAAAGTAAATGAGGTCTGAGGCTACCTACATATAGTTGCTTGAGGTGGATTTTTACTCAATCAGTCCTCATCAAGACAGCTCAGTCCCAGTACTGAATCCCAAAACTGAACCAAAAAAAAAAAAAATTCCACTGTTCAGAGGAGCAAATTGTATAGTGTCATTCTCTTGAAGATTTTCTAAGTACAAATCTAATATTTCTTTCTGGTTTTATATTCCCCACCTTGGGGGATGAACCCTTCTTAATTTGTTTTGTAGGAAACATTTTGCCCCTAAATAAAATTTCATTTAACTCTGCTATGTATGTGTATTATATATCCCCAGAAGCCTTTAGATAATGACTACTTTTTATAATAATTCTTCTAAATTAGCATGAATGAATGGAAAGTATAAATAATGCTCTCAGTACCATTATGATTCAAGCATTAGCTCTTAACTCTCACCTACTCCCTCTGAACAATATAATGTATATTATATTGTTTGGGGCTAATCTTACCACATAAATGAAGATACCTAGACAGTTTTACCCTGAATGTACCTTCATGTTGATTGCTTTTACCCATCTAGCCAATAAGCAGGAGACATACCTCATACATTAAATCCTTTCATATAACCCAATAACATGGAGCATGCTATCAAAAGAAAAATGTGGTCCATTTTTCATACTTTCCCCCCTCCTTTCCCTCGTATTTTTCCCCCTCTCTTAGCTTGAAAACTATGGTACCTGTTTCTTGATAATGAATTCACATGCTTCCCTTGAATTTCTTTTTCCTCTGAAACAGTCCAGTGAGTTTTTATCTATCTCTGCAGACAGCCATCTTCCCAAATCACCTAGAGATGTGAATGATAACCCCATCACCTAGTAGACAGAAACATCAAAATTCTGGCCACCATTCACTAAGATAGCTTTTCTCTTATCTGAAGCTATCCATCTATAAATGTGTAAGGACAGAGCCTTCTTTCAGTAATGCAGCTGGTTATAGAAACTAAGAATAGCCCTAGTTTCCTTCCAGATGATGTAGAGTAACTCACCTTCATCAAAAATAAAGTAGAACAGTATTCCTGACTTTTGAAGGACAAATGGAAAGTGTGTGTTGACTATAAATAGCACATAAAGTCTAAGTTAGATCATTAATTGGCGTGCTTGATGTATCCTTAGCACTATAAAAAATATGGAACTGTATATATTTTTCATTATCTACAACTGTTACTTAAATTTACTGTTTTAATTGCATATGATAATCATGCATATATTGTATCACATATTATCATGAGAAGTGGCATTAATCATATACTAATGTGTAAATAAGTGTTCGTGATATGTTAAAGCAGGGCTTGAGGTTTTAAACTTTAAAGGAATAAAACTAAGGCAGTATGCTATTCTGACATCAAGTTTAAGCCTCTCAGTTTCCTTTTGTCTTTTTGACTTTACCTAGTGTTATGACATCAGGTAATAGGATCTTCTGAGACATCAATTAGTCTTGAGTAAACCACCTTTGTACAAGAGTTCCTTGAAGGTTAAGAAAAAAGAGCATGTTCTTTCCCTCCCTTTAGACTCATTTACACTTTGGGTTGTAATAATTATCACAAGACCTCAATTCAAATGCAGGAAAAAAGCTGTTCATCTATAAAACGCTTTACTGAAGTAGATGAAATAATGCATTTATTTTTCCAGCTAATTTTTTTTATTTTTTCAAAATAAATTTTGAAATAGTATGTACAATTTTGCCTATGTCTTAAAGTTATTTATAGACTTTAAGCTGTTTTTAGCATCTATGTAAACCTTAATACAACGTCACTATATTGAACACAGAAATCGTTACCTGACATTTCTTAAATAAAGAATTCACACATATATGTGAATATATGTATATCTGGTATACGTACATATACATACACATGTATATACCTGTATGTATACATGCATATATATGTGTGCACATATATATGATTCATCCTACCAGAAGTTAGTATAACTCTATTATATACATTTTACTTTTTTAGTCGAAGGAGGTTTTTAAAAAAGATAGAATTAGAAGGATAATTACAACAAAGCAGAAGCACAATGATTTAAATCAGAAACATCCTTAATGAATGGCATTAGAACATCACTCACCAATGACAAAAAATGGAAAATAGGACTAATCTAAATTTTTAATAAAGTATTTGATGATATTTCATATTTTCAAACACTATCCCTCTTCCTTATTATATCATGGATCATTCACTGGCTTGGGGGAGATTTCCTTCTATCTGACATAAAGCAGGTCTCATTACTGTCTGTGAAAGCCTGAGGTTACCAAAATCATTTCACTTCAAGTAAATTTAAAACTTGAAACCCTAGGAGCCGAAAGCACATGCATCACTCCATGCTGCCACCTTGTTGCATTGGTCTTTAAATTTTAATGATTTGTGCTCTAAAAATGGACTTACACTACAGTCTCTTACTTCCGTTTCAGAGCTCTCATTAAGTGATTTGAGCTTTGGCAGCCCAGGACACCAAATGACAGTAAATGTATTATTACTCTTTTACACTTTGGGCACAAAATGTGGGCCTTTGTGTAACCTATTCAGAAGCAAGTCAAACACAGACAATAAAAGTGCTTTATTAAATGGGCGTGTGGGTAACACTAATGTACTAGGATGTCATCTCCTAATTGTCTCTGGTGCATGTTAATAAACTGTTGGGGCTCAGCAGACGATCCAGGATAAAGGCCAGAAACACTAAGAAGTATGAATTAATTATTAATATTAGTTGACTATTATAGCTCTCTGGTTTCTTGCTGTGGCAGAGCATGTCCGTGGAAGAGCTGGATAGGAGGCGATTTGTTTGTATGAGGATGGCTCTGGAGTACAATAAATCTTAACAAGCTCTATCCCTCACCAGCCCTTCTGAAGTCTTCTATTGTTGCTTCCAGTCACAGTAGGAAAATCATGATATCTTTACGTCCTTGGATAATTTGTGAGGGGTTTGAATCCTGTACAGTCAGAGGATGCCGAAGATTATACAAGCAATGTCAAGTGCAGCTTCCCCTGTAGCAATTTACTGAAGTGTTCCACTTTGAGGATTGTGCATTTATTATTTTGTGCCTAGTGTTAGCAGAAAGAGGCCACATTTTTCTCTTACCTTTCTCTGAGACATGCAGTTCTGCTAAAAGAATTCTGAATTCATATCAGTTTTTGTCTATTTATGACCCTTATTTGTTCACACATGTGTGATCAATGGACAAATCATATCTGGATATTTATGACAATAAGAAAGGGAAGAGATTACGAAGTCTGTCTGTGTTCTTGACTTCTTGGTTGCCATTCCAATCTTAGGTATGAGATGACTACATTTAAGGAAACTTACTGATTGATGGACTCAACTAAGCATGAGATGGTTGTAGGAGAAAATCTCAAAACATTTCCAGAATGTTTTCATTAATTGTAGGAAACTCCAATCCCAGCATAGACAAGTTGTTCGTCTCTCTAGCATTGTCTATGATGAAGTATATCATAAAGAGATGAATCTAAGCACATTTTATCTTTATGTTGGGAAATTATGTGTTTTTCATGGAGACAAAGTAGAAATGTGAAAATATGCAAGAAGGATTTACTATAGTGTCACTGGAGATCAGTTAGGGGAAAAATGTGATACTTGCTGTATTAGAACATCTTTTTATTGGCAATGTCACTTCTACTATGCTATTTAGCCTCAGTGGAGAGGACCTGGAAAAGATTCTCTCTTTATTCATGATAATAACATCTCCTTTATTAAAAATGGTGTTTTATGTATTCTTATTTGAGAGCACAATTTCCATCACCTACTCTGGGGATAAAACCTTAAAATGTCTAGCATTTAACAGTAGCACATTTTGAGAGGGGTACTTTCAAGCCTAAAGAAAGTTGAGAAAAATTTCCAAAGTTCCATTTGAATCCAATAAAATTTTAGTTCTAGACCTGGACCTTCTCACATCCTTGAAACAAGACAGAAGGACACTATCTCCTTGGCAGAGATCTGGAAACTAACATTTATTTTCAGCTCTAATGGTCTCATCTGGATTCTCATCCCAGGAGCGCTAGCTGACAGAGGACCCCATGCTGTGATTCATGCTGTTTAATGCCAAGTTGATGGCTAATAAAGTTATCATAATCCATAATTTAATTATAGATGATAGCCTCGGCTCTGATTCTAACACCGAGTATCTTGGCTTCATTACATTTCTGGGCTGCTGCACAACTGATTCTGGGCAGATCTATAGTGCAGGGTCAAGGGAAGGGGAAGTTTCTCTATAATTGCATCTCGTCTCATTTGTTAGAAATATTCCGCCTTTAAATTAGATTTATTTTTATATGTTTATTTGTGTATAAGTTCTGCGGTAGTAAATGTGAATTTATAATGTGATTTTGTGTAGTTTTCTTCTCTTCTACCTCTCTCTTTCTTTTCCATATCAAAATCCTCTCTCTGTGACTACTGCAACCCTCTATACTACCATATAAAAGTCATTTCCTAGAAAAAGATCATGAAAAAAATGACTGAGCAATTATACCTGATTGGTAATTGAGTCATCATTTTGAAGTTTTGAGGTTGTTTTAAGCACTATCAACCCAGTATGTACCATCTTTCAATATTTTTCACATATCCAATGCCACCTGGTTTCCTCTTGCTAATTCTGCTTCCTCAGCCCCCAATATCCTCCCACTCTTCTTTGCCTTTTCAAAGTCTATGGATCCTTTAAGGCCTAAACACAACTACAACTTCAGTGAAAACTTTCCCTCAATTCTTACCTTCAGTTCCCCTACTAGTATAGTTTTGTATTAAATTTTGTATCATTAGCATTTCATATGGTGCCTAGCAAAAGGTAAGTGTATAATAAACGCTTATGAAATTGAATCAAAATAGCTCATATCTCATGTGACTTCTCCAAAAAATAGTCAGCTACATTTTATAGGTTTAGCCCAATTATGGATTGTTCCATAATTTTGACTTGATGTGATTACATATTCTGTGAGGTACATCCCAGTCAATGTCCCCCATCCTCTTGATGAGGTTCCCAATGTCTTCCATAGGGGAATACAATCAATCCCAGTCTCACCTCCTTTCCCCTGGATCAAATCAGAGAACTCTCTTTGATTCATTGTCCACATTCAAATAGAAGAATGTGCTGCTTATTTATGGGATACTTCAGTTCTTCTAGATCAGGAACGTAATTAATATTGGTCTGTCTTTCACCAAAACAGATTTCATTCCTTCTGTGAATTACTAGACTGGAGTCATTGTTAAATAAATACTCTATTAGAAGTCACTCTACACTTACATAGATTGATATTTTTTCCTGATTTTTTGTTTTATTTTGCTGAGGGGAGAAATAAAGAAGTGACAGTTTGTCAGCCTGGAGTCAGAAAAATCTAAGTTCAAATCCAGCCTCAGACGTTTACTAATTGTATTCTGGCAAATCACTCAAATTGTATTTGCCTCAGTTTCCTCATTTATAAAATGAAGATAATAACATCCAACTCCCAGGGTTTGTATGAGAATCAAATGAGATAATGATTTTAAAGTCCTTAGGATGGTACCTTGCACATGTTATGCCCAATGCAATTGTTAGCTGTTGCTATAGTTTAATAGAACTTTTAGAGATTATATTTTACTAGAATAAATTTTGAGAAACTTCAGTCATCTCTGTGCCATAATGAAGCATTTAATGGTCGCTTTTTCTTCTGTCATGAAATATTTAAAACATTACTTTTAATTTTGTTTAAAGAGAAAACTGTTGCCTGACAAATTTTATGCTCTTATAATTGTTCACTCGATTACTTTTTTTCCAGACTAAGGGCTCTTAAATTTTTTGTTTCATCTATGCTTTTGACAGTCTGTTGAAACAATTGATACATTCTCAGAATAATGATTTCTTGCCTATATGGACAATTGAAGATGATACTAACTTTCTGTTAAAGGTTACTGAAATATGTTTTGCTTTTTCTTGTTTTCACAGATCCTTGAAATCTATCCATAGACCAAATGGGTATCTATGGACTCTGGTTAAGTCCTATAGACATGTTCTGCCCTCCGCATCAGGAAATCCACTCAGCACAAAAAGACATGATGAGTATGTGCTAATAGAGATTGAACATATTTGGAAATGAATGTGTTTCATTAAAATTTTTTGGAGACAAAATGGAATAGTAAATAGGTACTTAGTCTCAGAACTAACAAGACATTGGTTCAAATTCTGTTTAGGATGTTTAACTGGTTATATAACCCTGGTTAAGTGACTTGACTGTTTGTGTTAACTGTTTGTGTTACATTGCAGAGAAAATATCAACCAGCATTGATAAAGGGAGTTCATCTCCAAAGAGTTTCCCATGACAGTGAAATCACATGTCTAGTCCCAAGTTGAATGGTGTTCTTGTTTTGATTTGCTTTTAGGTTTCTTACAGAATACACCAAGAATGGTGCTCCTGGCAGTTCTCTGATTCCAGATTCTATATTAGCAAAAGCTTTACGATTATAAATAGAAAATCTGTGAGCCATATCCAGTGTTGCCCTATAGGCATTTTCAGTGTTGTAAACCTGACAGACATTGGCATTTTGGAGAGGCTGCAAAAACATCCTTCTTGTTTTATCATTTTTTAAGGAATCTGTTACTTCTATCTTTTGTGAAAGGCCCAGGTTCATTTTTATGCTATTATAACAATGTAGCAAACACCATCATATAGTTTAAGAAATATTGGAAATATATTCCCTTTGATTGGGCTTACTAGAGGATGCAATATAAATCTAATGTCAGAACCATCATCTCCAGGAGCATTTACAGAAACAATTTCGTGTTCTCCCTACACTGAATTTACTGTGAACAAATGTGGTCTGCTGTATACTAATAAAAGTGAGGATGAAGAAAAAAATCCAATTCTGTGGTGAGATCAAGGTCAACAGCTTAGCTAAGTGTTTTCTCCCTTATTAAGCTGCAATGATTGCTCCTGTTATTTCAAGTACTTCATCAAAAATCATAGGAATAGCAGACTTGCATCCTATAGTTTTCACATTATAGTCGAACCAATAGTCCTATTTGTGTCTTCTCACATTTTAAATATACCATCACAATTTTGCATGTAAATAAATGCAAATTCAGTTTTTATTCAAAGCTGTATTTCCTCTAGAAATCTCAAACGTATTCATCTCTTTCTAGTGAGATACTGAAGAAAGATTGATGGAGAAAGAAAAAGGGAAAAATGAAAAATGTAATGAATTGAAAAGGAAATACAAAAAAATAAAAATAGTGTAGTTTTAGACTTTAAAAAGGTATAATAAATTTACTCTGTTTTCTGGATATTGGGTAATTTTGAAGGTGAAAATATAGAGCAATATAGATTCTCCTTGAGCAAGGGAAATCTTGTGGGGCTTTCAAATCACTATAATTTTTTATTAATTATTGATGTCATTAGCATCACAGTTCCCTTCATATGATCAAGTTTTTAATTCTACTTCATTTCTAGACATGTTATACATATACAACATTAGAGATTTGTATAATTAATAAATTCAGAGCTATCTTAATGACAAGGCTACATGAATCAAGGGGTGATATTTTATTTATATTGTCTAAATTATTCAAGATAACTTTCTAGAGCAATCTCAGATTAACTAGGAAAATAGATTATTCTCACTTTACCTAAAATTGAAGAAGCATGCATTTTAATTAAAGTAACAAATATTTTTACAATATATAACATCAATAATAGTTAGCATTTACATAGAACTTTAAAGTTTTCAAAGTGCTTTATATATCTTGTCTCTTTTGATCTTTGAAACAACTCTGTCAAGGAGGTGCTTTTATTTTCCTCATACAGATGTGGGAAATGATTCTGAGACATAAGTAATTTCCTTAGTCAAACAGCTAGTATAGTGAATGTCAACATTAGGATTTGAACTCTCCTCCTTGAAACTAAGTCCAGTGCTATTATATCCACTGAGCCAACGAGCTGACATATCAGTGTTTTTATTCAATCATGCACCAAATATTACACAAAAATTAATTGAAAAAAAGAAAATAAATTATGCATAAGCCTGAAAAATAAGGACTAAATCAGGAACATTTGGATTTATATCATAGGTATGCAGTTGAGTTCTGCTTAAATAGTAAAGCACAGAGAAATATTAATGTTAAAATAGCCATCGGAAAGATTTAAATTCCATTTGCATTGATTTTGCACATTTTATATAGCATAAAAGAATGGATTGAACAGTCTTTTCTCACACAAAGTTCCTTAAGAAACACTGAAGTTTTGCTTGAATACATTTAACAAAATTGGAAACATAATGGATAGCAAAAGCAGAAGAAAAAAATCACAATTCAAGGGGAAAATAAAGAAACCACTATTTTAAAATAACCATGACTTTTGAGTCCAGTGTACTTTTATGGCATAATCAACAACTGCATTTCAGCATACTATTTTTTAAAGGTAAGTTGTTGGCAGATGTAAAGGCAAAGAATATTTTAATGTTTTCTTGCAGTGTCTTCTTAAAGGTTTTTCTTCATTTTACTTCCTATAGGGAATACATACGTTACTGTACTCAGTAACTGAAGGGTAGCATTCAAAGGGCAGCTAGGTGGCACAGTAGGTAGAGTATGTGACCTCAGGAATTTAAAAGAAGTATGGCCCTGGGTAAGTCACTTAACCCTATTTGCCTTAGTTTGCTTATCTACTGAAGAAGGAAAGGACAAAAAAACACCTTTAGTTAACAAAGAAACTAACTAAGTCATCTTTAGTAAGGTCAAGAGTAGGGTATATCCTGGGGATCTGTAAGATCTTAGTTCCTCCAAAATGGCACAATCAAGCATGAACACTGGTCTGGGATCAAGAAGAGATTTTTGTGCCCAGAATCTTAGTAGAGTTTCCTCTTACAACCACCTGGCCTCCAGTTCTGCCAAGCCAGTACTGGGGGCTGAGATTCAGATAAGCTGTAGGGGCAGGTCCACCATTCAGTTAAAGATAAAGATCAGCTGCTGAAGGGCCTCTATACAGGGCTGAGGTAAGAATCAACTGTTCAGTGTCCCCAGGGGTTTTATGATCCAACAGTGGATGCTGTCTGATGTAGGGGCTGCTGTGGGAATTGCTGCCACCTGCCCCATGTGGCCTCTGTGGCTACTGCCTGAGGCCTGAGCTATGGGAAGGCCTTTCTCCCTTCTCGACCAGGTGAAAAAAGCCCTGTCACTGACCTTTCGCACCTGTGGGTTCAGGGATCTGTGAACTGCTGCTTCTGTGACTGGGAATTCCACCCCTGAGGCCTGCTCATGCCCTCCTCCCAGAGCCAAGACTGGGCTGGGCTCCACTCTGCGTCTGGTGTGACAGACGTTTCCTGTCAGCCTTTCAGGTTACCCTGAGCTGAAAATCTCCCCCACTCTGTTGTTCTCCACTTCTGCTGCTCTAGAATTTGTTGAGAGTCTTTCTTTATAGGTATTTTATGGGCTGTGTGGGAAGAGCTAGTATATGTATATCTTTCTACTCCGCCATCTTTACTCGCCCCCCTCCCCCATTCTTTCTTTTACATTCAAACACTGAATTGCAGGATTGTATCCCTAAACATTTCAGTTATTACTTTTTTTCTTCCTGTCATTAAAACTTTCATGTCAGGGCAGAGCTTTCTGTCATGTTGGGACAGTGTTTATCAACATGGCAGTAAAAAACTCTATTGCTTTATAAGTCATTCAATTAGACATCTTGGACAAATTAGTACATTGATAGCATTGACTTCTTGATTGCGCTGAATCTTTAGAAATATCCTGTTTGGCTAAACTGGCCCTAGGGTCATGACTTATACTTGTTGAGACACAAGATGAAAGAAAAAAAATAGAATCAATTAATCAGTTATTCCTTGAGATTTGATCAATGCTTATAAAAATTATATTGATCCCTTCTGCAAACCAATACTCATTAATAAGTTAATGTAATTAAGTCAATACATTCTATTCAATTATCTATGGAGTAGCACTATTCTAAAGGCCAAGTTTTATGGGGTAGAAGTTCAAAATAAGAAATAATCTCCCTTGTCCTTAAAGAGTTTATAATCTAGTTTGGAATATATCTGATAAGCTACTGACTGTAATATGCTATTGTAAAGGTAATAATGATCTCTTCCTAATTTATATTTTATAATGAATCACATTTGTACCTTTGTCAAGTAGACCAAAATTGCATTAGTTGGGAGCAATTTTATATTTATAATTTACCATAATCTACAGTGTTCAAAATCTTGATATTACCTTTGGCTATTCCCTCTCCTGCCCAAGCTGCATTCAGTCACCAAGTGTTATTATCATTGCTTTTAAGTACAAAAATGTGTTATTATCATTGTCTTTAGGGACAAAAACTGTCATTAAAGCATTTTGCAATATGACCCTAGACTAACTTTTCAGGATGATTAGACATTACTGTCCTCCACACACATAATATGCTTTGGTCATATTGGGGTAATTGCCATTTTCTGCACGCTACATGTCATTTCCCATTCCTGTGCCTTTGTAGAGGCTATTCCCATTCAAGTGTCACCTCCTTCAAGTAGCCTTTATTAATTCCTTAATTTGTTGGTCTTCACATCTCTTCCCACCATCACAAATCCAGTATTGTAGTGTTTGTGTGTGTGTGTGTGTGTGTGTGTATGTAACTATGTTGTTTCTCTGTCTCTAATAAAAAATATTCACTGACTTTTACCAGGTCTGGTAAAGTATCTGGCATGTGATAAGCACTTAATAAATTCTCATCGATTGAATGAATAATCAGTTTTGCCTATCACCTTATTCTCTTCCCACCTTGTTGCCTTAGTAGGGTCTCTCATTACAGCTCACTTGAATGTTTTAAATACTTTCACTTTTTCATTAATTCTAATCACTCTTTCACATTGTTGTCAAATTAATATTAACATATGATAAATGACTGTCAATTCATAAGTTGACGTGTGTATATAGCTAGAAGAGCGAATTATATATTTGATGCATTTTTTCTTTGAAATAAACATTTTCATCTTATTTCAATTTTTTTTTGCCTTATGGATTTAAAAAATCACTGCAACAATTAACACAGTTTGATCATCTGAGGTATACTTAAATTCTGGCCAGTCCTTCTGGTGCTTATATACGTATATTAATATGAATATGTGTGAGTAGGTGTATATATACCCCTTTCTGGTGGGCATATGCATAAATGTATACATAGATATTCATGCATGTGTATTTACTTAGGAATAGTTATGTGTGTATATATATCCCAATCTAATAGTTCTATTATTTTTAATAATGTTTCTCTTTCATATCCTGTATTAGACTGTAAGTTTCTTAAGGTCAGAAACTGTCATATTTTTTCTCACAATATATAGTACAGGCTTAATAATGCCTGTGAACATTTTGTTTTCAACAGAATACACACTTACATGCCTGGGACATTTCTATATTTTGAAATTTTTCTAAATAGCTTAAGCATTCCTCTTTTTGTCTGGTTTTAGATATTTTTCATCTACCATGTCAAGCCAGAGTTGAGAAGCAAAGGTAACATTCTTAAAAACAACACAAAGCATATCTCACTTTCAAAGCCATGAAATGAATAAAGAAACACCATTTGTTCATTTTATGCATTGGAAAACACAGCTCTAAGGCAATTGCTCTCTTTTTGCACTCCTTCCACCCACCCCAAGTCTAAAATCTGCAATCTATAATTTTGAGGGATGATACAATATTTTTTGGAATTTTTTTTAATTGTAGGGATCTAAATGATTAAATCAAAATAAATAAGTGTGCAAGAGAATTATATTTTTTAACCTGAAGGAATTTTTCTTAAAGAAACTGTTGCTAATGCACCTTGAATCAAAATGAAAAACAATAAAAACAGTAAAATATACTTTTATTCTTAAAAAACCTAGAAGGAAGCTTCCCTGAAAAAGACTTCTTCTTCCCAATCTATCCCTTTCTTCTATTTTAACGAAGGTGTTAATTCTCTAGCACTTCATTTCTCTAATGCTTAAATTTTTATGATACTATATTCAATTATTTCACATGGAAATTTCAGGAGTTAATGTGATAATAATAGTAAAATTCTTTTTGTTATTACTGCTACTGCAATGATAAAATAACTCAAAGTATTATTAGTATAAAATGGATATTTTGTAAATGTACCATACATAAAAGATCATTACAGTGACTTAAGTTTAAGAACTAAAAATGCAAAGCTATTTTTTTGTTAAGTACCAAATAGGGAATATGTGCAATATTTTTAAATGTATTGTTTCATAATGCAATTAAATAAATTCAAAGTATTCCATTACATATTTTTGAAGAACACTAAAGGTGTAATTTCAAGCCTATTTTAAGCCTCTATTTCTACCTATAATATATTAAGTTTTTTTTAAGATAGTGCAAGGCTCTATAGGAAATGTGGGGAAGTTTATCAACTTTATTGGTTTCTCTCATTTCACAACAACCTTAGCATTAAAATATTTTGATGTTTTCACATTCAAAATTTTCCTAAGAATTCATGAAATTTTTCTTTGTAAAATAAATTTGAACACTGTGCAACATGTGACCCCAAAATGTCTTAATATTTTGAACACTTTCACAATAAAGTTATAAACACATAATGCTTATCTGTTTCAGTAATTTGTGATATTAAATGGATTGAAAGAATTGGTTTAAATATTGTATGGAAATAACCACAATTAACAAGGACTTCAATCATTTCTAAAAGCCAGTTGTTTTTAAACATATTATTTTTTTTGTCCCTCTAGTATTTTCCTATCTCCTATTATTATTGGCCTATAAGGATTTAAATAGGGTGGTAAAGAACAAACCCAAGTAATATCCGGTTTCTTGATGAGAAGTGTCAAGATTAGACAGCATTCTTTAATATATTTCAAAAAATAAGAATCTTCTTATATTAAAACATTTCCACTGACAGCATGTATTTACTTGTTCTCTACCAAAACATTTGTTCACTGTCAAAGAGACACAAACAAAAGAGGAAGGCTACCTAAATTATCTGTGATTTTTTTATGAGGCAAAGTAATACCCAAAAATACAAGTAACATAAGGACAAAGAAAGAAAAAGTGAACCAGTGGACATTGTACTAAGATACACTTCCCAAATTCACAACTATTTTTCACAACTTTCACATTATTCACAACTTGTAGGTTGTTTAATTTCACACTTTTCTTTATCTTCTAAAAGTATATGAATCAAATATTTTGCTCTTAGTGGGAAACTGTAAAATATATTTTGAAACATATTTCCCTAATTGTAGAGTGTTACAATAGGTAAAATATTTACATTTGTCTAACATAATACTTTCCTTAACTTTTAAACTACTAGAGAACAAGTGTACCTCAATTAAACTTAGTTTATACAACTCAGCATTTTCTGACAAATATTGATATTTTAAATTTTTTAAATATTTTTTAATGTGATGTTTCTCATACATGATTTGATTATGGCAGTTTTTATATATATTAAACTATAAATTCCATGAAGGCAAGGACAATATTTTTATTTCCAACAGAACCTACCATAAAACTTTAAGTACTTCTTGAAAGGAAGTTGCAATTCATTTAATCTGACCTATTTTGCAGTTAAAGACTTTGAGGGTCACAGAGGTAAGAACTAAAAAATCATTTATCCACATTTAAACAATTAGTTGGGAATATATCCATGATTTGACTGCAGGTTTTCTGATTCCCAGTGCCCAGCAAAGACTTAATCCTAAAATGTATACAAATTTATTGGTTGATATGTCAATTATGTTGTTTTTCAAAAGCAGCATTTAACAATAGCAAATTATTAACCTAGGAATAAGACTATAAACTGGAGTATTAACTTTGTAAGAAGGCTCACAAGTTAAGATGATCTGTGCTGACTTTAGCTAAGCATAAAAAATGGAATTGAGAGGCAAGGGGAGTAACATGTCTCCAAATTTCATATATGTATTAAGTTATGGAATAATAAGAGTTGAAAGTTGTATATCATTTTAAGGTTTTTTTTTTTCTTTTTAACTTTGGAGTCAAGGACAAAAGCACATACTGAATAGAGAAAAAACAAAAACATATCATGAACTTAAATATTGAATCTTAAATACAAAGTAAGGAAGAAAAAAAAGCTTATCATATTCATAGCTGAACATGAGAGGATTCAAAATAAGCAACCATAAATTTTTATTTGAAGAAAGCCAGTATAATGAATGATACAAGCTGTGGTGAGAATTGGCCATGTATTCATTACTTCTTTGTGAGTTTTCTTTTCTTCTTCTATACTGTGCACTTTTTTTTACTTTGTTCTATTTTCTTTGTTCCTCCCCACCCCCAAAGGCTACAGTTAAGTTTGGATATGTTTCTCTATAGCTATAGATAGATATAGATACATGTACATATATGCATACATATATAAACATATACTTTCCTAAAAATATTCTACTCTTGATCTTCATTTTTATGTTTGTGCTTATCTTTTGTCTCTTATTCCTCCTGCCTCCTTTACTTTACTTCCGTTCTATTAATTACCTACCTCCCTCAAGGATTCCTTCCCTATCCACTCATTCCTATAAATCTAAATACTCTTCTATTCCCCACTTTTAGCTATGCCTTCACCATCCTCTCTATCGATCCCCTCTTTACTCTCCCCCCTCCCTATATCCCTACCATTTTATTTCCTCTGAATTTAGAAGATTTTATATTCTTCTAAATATATCTTTCTAAATATATATGTAGTGTTGCATTTTAAACCCACTCCTGGTGAAAGTAGTTTATCAGAGCTACTAGCCCTAGAATTGGGTAAAGTGAAGCCAGTGAAATTATAAGAGATTTAGAAATAATTAAACAAATAGGAATAATGAAAAAATAGAAGAAAGTGAAATATAAAAAAAACACAACAGATTTGGAAAATAGATCAAGAAGAGACAATATAAATATAATTGAACTAACTGAAAGTTATTATCAAAAAATAATCTTGATACAATAATACAATAAATAATTAAAGAAAATTGTCCTGAAGCATGAGAACAAGGCAGGGGAGAGGAGTAGAAATGGAAAAAAATCTCTCAATTACCACTTGAAGGAGATCCTATGAAGAAAACTCATGGGAATATCATAGTCAAATATCAAAACCCTGAGCTCAAGGATAAAATATTAAAAACATCAAGATTAAAACAATATAAATATGATGGAGCCACAACTATAATCACACAAGACCTAGAAGCACAGACAGTAAAGGATGACAAATCTGGGAACACAATATATCAAAGAGCAAAGGAGCTGGGGCTCTGGCCAAAAATATCATACTCTACAAAGTTAAGTATCATCCTGAATGCAAAAAAATGGACATTTGATAAATGCTCAGACTTTCCAGACTTCATTTTAAAAAATCCTGAACTTATAGAGGATTCGACATATAAGAACCAAGAGAAATATAAGGTACCATACCAATGACAGATTAAAAGGGATTTATAAGAACAGACTGCTTACCTTTTATATGTATAAAATATATGTCTACATTTCTTATTAATAATTGGGTTGCTCATAGCAAAAAATTGGGGGTGAACTAGACCTTGATATTAATTTAAAAAGCAAAACCATTTAGGAATAGATGAAAAGATCAATTATTTTTATAGAAATGAGATGCAGTAAGAAGAATTGATACCAAGGAATTAGATGGGGGAAGAGGGCTGGTAGTTTTGGAACCGCTCTGCTCCCTTCTCCCACCCATTTTAAGGTTTCTAAGAGGCCTCTATTGATTATCTTAAACTTAGTTTCTATATATCTTGTTTGTACTATGGTGTTTTTTTCTTGTTGCATCCTTTATTAGACTGTGTGCTCCCAGCAAATAGAGGCTGTTTTTCCCTTTCCTAATATCCTCAGGACTCACTCCAGTACTTGGTACATAGTAGATGCTTAATACATGTTTATTGAGTGACTGAAATTCTGCTCTTCTGTATAGCATTTTACCTGTCATTAGAACTTCACAACAATCATTGAAAGATAGGGAGCACAGATATTTATTTTTCTCTTTTTCTCATGTAAAATTTGAGTCAAAGAGATTTGAATAACTTGTGCAAATTAGTGACTTGCCCACAGAAAATAGCAGAGCAAGCATAAATGATTGATTGGCTGTGGAAAATGAGGTAAATAGTGTTTTTCAGTTCAATAATTCAATTTAATAGCAATTAGTGGAGGAGTGCACCAGTGGGTCCACCAAGTCAGAAAGAGCCATTGATGGAAAAAAGAACTTATCAGGAAGGTTGTGAGACCTTGATAAAGGAAGGTTTGGGAGTTTTGTGTTCCACCCTCCAGCCTTTCAGTCAGGGGGAGAGGCAGCTGAATCATTCTTGGTGAAGCGATTTTAGGTAATAAATTTATGAAGGAAGTAGAAGGAGAACATGTTGTTTCCTGGAGTAGAAGACAAGTAGAATGGCTTGAATTAGTTATGAGATTTTAAAATCCTCATAAGGTAATGAGCTAGGTCCCACAGCAGTGCCCGTGGACACCATATTATTTGAATTCAAACTGAATGTTTCCATTGAACTGAAACCACATCATATTTTACATAAGATTATATTTCAAATATGCAGATTCAAATAATGCAACTACTCCACAGCCTCCCTTATTCTCAGTATTTGAGACCTGTCTCATGTAAACTTTTCCAGGTTTTTTTTTCTCTGACAGCATCCTGCTCATCATTTCTTATAGCGCAACAGTATTCCATCATAGTCATACACCACAATTTGTTCATCCATTCCTCAATAGATGGGCAACCTTTCAGTTTGTGGTTCTTTGCCACTAGAAAAGAGCTGCTATAATTTATTTTTACAAATAACTTCTTTTTCTTCTTCTGTTTTTTTTAAATCTCTATGGGGATACAGACCTAGTAGTGGTATTGCCAGATCAAAGGGTATGCATGATTTTATAGTCCTTCTGACCATAGTTCCACGTTACTCTACAGAATGGTTGGATCAGTTCACAACTCCATCAAGAGTGTATGAATGTCTCAATTTTTTTCCCCACATCCTCTCCAACATTTGCATTTATCTTTTTTCTGTCCTATTCATCAATCTAATAGGTCTGAAGTAGTACCTCAGAATTTTTTAAATTTACATTTCCCTAATCAATAGTGAGAGCATATTTCACATGGCTATAGATAGCTTTGATTATTTCATCTAAAAATTGCTCATATCTTTTGATTATTTATCAATTTGTGAAGAGATCTTATTTTCATGAATTTTAATTTCCTATATGTTTGAGAAATGTGACCATTATCAGAGAAACATGCTTCCAATTTTTTTCACAATTAACTATTGCTAACTCTGTTTTTCTCTGCTCTATCACACATTCCCCCATTTATTCTATTCTCTCTTTTCACGCTGGCCCTCCTCAAAAGCATTTTGATTCTGACTACCCCCTCCCCCAACCTATCCTGCTTCCTATCATACACACACAGACGTACACACACACACACACACACACACACACACACACACACACACTACTCTCATTTCCATCCCCTCCTATGTGTCTGTAGGGTAAGATAGATTTCTATACCCAGACAAGTATGCTATACCCTCTTTGAGTCAATTCTTATGAGAGTGGGGTTTACTCCCTCCATCTTACCTCTTTTATCTTGCCTCTTATATGTGAGATAATTTACCCGATTCTACTTTCTCTCTTTCCCTTTCTCCCAGTACATTCCTCTTTTTCACCCCTTAATTTTATTTTTAGTATTATCCATTTATATTCAATTCACACCCTTTGTCTACATATATATGTATATATACATACATACATATATATATATATATATATTCCTAACTGCCCTAATACTGAGAAAGTTTTTGAGTTATGAGGATCATCTTCCCTTGTAGGAATGTGAAGAGTTTATCCTTATTAATTCTCTTATGATTTACATTTCCTGTTTAACATTTTTATGCTTCTTTTGAGTTTTATATTTAAAAGTCAAATTTTCTATTCAGCTCTAGTGTTTTCATCAAGAATGCTTGAAATTCCCTATTTCAGTGAATGTCCATTTTTTTCTGTAAAGAATTATGCTCACTTTTTCTAGGTAGGTGATTCTTGGTTGTAATCCTAGCTTCTTCGACTATGGGAATATCATATTTCAAACCCTCTGATACATTAATGTAGAAGCTGTTAAACTTTGTGTTATCCTGACTGTGACTCTATGATACTTGAATTGTTCCTTTGTGGTTCCTTGCAATATTTTCTCTTTAACCTGGGAGCTCTGAAATTTTGTTATAATAACCCTAGACATTTCTTTTGGGGAATCTCTTTCAGGAGTTGATCAGTGGATTCTCTTAATTTCTATTTTCCCCTATAGTTCTAGAATATCAGGGCAGTTTCCCTTGAAAATTTCGTAAAAGATGATGTCTAGGCCCTTTTTTATTGTGGCATGACAGTCCCCCACTTGTATGCATGGTGGGGAGGGGTTGTGCGACTTGAAGAGAGGCAAGGCAATTCTAGCCTCTTCTCCCTAACTCTTCTTCAAGGGAGACTAATTATTTCCAGGTTAGAAAGCGGTAGGTTGGGGCTCCAAAGCTTTACCATTTTGTCCTCAAAGAGAAGGTGTAGAAGGCTAGAATTAAATCTATCTGTTCCCTTAAATATCATTCACTTAGGGAATGTGGTTTTCAAGTTCAAACTAACTACTGATTGCTTTTTCATTAATGGTATAAACAGGACCACAGGATCACAAGCTTTATATCCAAAACTTGTCTCCCTTCCCAACAGTCAGTTCCACAATGAACAGACACATAGGAAGTAGCAAAGAAACTCATTTATCAAGTTGAATAGCAAAAATAGAGCCAAAAAGAAAGAAATCAATGAAGGTGTACATAGAACAATATTATATATATATATATATATATATATATATATATATATATATATATATATATATATATATGTGCCAGACAATAGAGAATGAAGGCGTGCTTCCACTGTTAGCAAGAGAACAGCTCTCCTGAGAGAGAGACAGAGATAGAAAGAGAGAGAAGGAGACAGAGAGAGAGAGAGAGAAAGAGAGTTCTATATCTCAGAAAGTTCCCTGAAACATCTAGTGTAGCAGATGGCAAAAGTATATAATGGATAGTGCCAGTTCCTCTGTTGTCATCTTCTTCAAAGGAAGTTTTTTCTTTCTCAAACTGAAGTGGGATTGGCATTTTCGACCTTTTCTATCAAAACTGGAAGCCTGATTTGGCCAAAGTACCTGACAAGTCAGAATAGCCTAAAAAGAGACTTGAAGAGACCAAGGCTCTCTTCTCTATATCATTCTCACCAACTAACTGTAGCTTGCCATCATTCAGGTACATGACATTCATTTCTATCAATGAGTAGAGTTCCACACCAATGGTTTAGGGATTTAGGTTATATTCATTTAGAGTTTACTTTAAAAAGCATCCATCAGAGGTATATAGAATGCAGATAGTAACACTTGTACAGATCACCTCACTAAAAGGGATGCTTGGCACATCTTAAGATAGTATGTAAATGTGAAGAATTATTTTTAACCAGTATTAAATGGTTTTGATTATACTTCTTCAAAATATAGCTTAAAATCTACTTATATTACTTTATAATTATTGACTCATTTTTCATTATTTATCTTTTTTAAACATTTTTATTTAAGGTTTTGCATTCCAAATTTTATCCCTCCCCACATTTAAAGACACTAAAGCAATCAGATACAGGTTATAATTATACAATTATGTAAAACTTTTTCACAGTAGTCATTTTATAAAAGAAAACAAAAGAAAAAAATGAAAGAAAGTGAAAATAGAACACTTCAGAATATATTCAAATAGTATCACTTCTTTCTCTGGAGATAGGTAGTATGTTTCATCTATAGTCTTTTGGAACTATCTTGGATCATTGTATTGCTGAGAATAACTTCATTATTCACAGTTCTTCATTGAAAAATATTGCTGTTACTGTTGTTCTGTGCAATTACTATGCATCAGTTCAGGTAAGTCTTTCTAGGTTTTTTCTGAAATCATTCTGCTTGTCATTTGTCATAAAACAATAATATTCCACTATAACCACAATTTGTTCAACAGTTCCCCAATTGGAGGGCATCCTTTAATTTCCAATTCTTAGCCACCACAAAAACAGCTGCTACAAAACTTTTTGTACAAATAGGTCCTTTTCCCTTCTGATTTTTTTGGAGATTTTATATCTTTAGGATACAGACCTAGCATTGGTATGGCTGGATGTGCAGTTTTATAGCCCTTTGGGCATACTTCCAAATTGCTCTTCAGAATAGTTGGATCAGTTCACAACTCCACGAAGAGTGCATTAGTGTCCCAATTTTATTTTTCTCTGTATCTCTTCCAACATCCAATATTTTCCTCTTTTGTCATACTACCCAATATGATAGGTGTGGGGTCATACATCAGAGATGCTTTAAGTTGCACTACTCTAAACAATAATGATTTAGAACATATTTTCATGAGTTTAGATAGCTTTGATCTCTTTGCCTGAAAACTGCCTGTTCTTATCCTATGACTATTTATCAATTGGGAAATGACTAGTTGTTTCTTTTTTATACAAAAAGTAAAATTGACTCAGTTCTCTATCTTTAAGAAATGAAGTTTTGTCAGAGACACTTACTGTAAAGATTGTTTTCCAGTTTTCTGCTTTGCTTCTTATCTTGGTTGCATTGGCTTTGTTTTCACCTCATATTTCTTGAAGAATTCTTGTGGTTTAGAAATGTGAAGTGATTTTTCCAAAGTCTTAAAACTAAAAAGAAATTTTATTATCAATTCAGTAGAATGCTTATAACGCAGTCTTTAGATGAGACATATTCTACATTCCAAATTTCAGGTAATTTAAATCCTATACATGTTAGTAATAGTGAATCAAGGAAAACATTGTTCTGTTGAAGGCTTTCTGATATTGAAAGTGCCATTTGATTGATATATTTAAACTAATGCTTATTTTAAATGTTCTTGTCCCGAAAATCAAGTCTACTTTGAGATTCTTAGCTAAGTACATCTACTATTGAAAACAATACATGGTGGGCATGTCTATAGAAATTTCCCTATTCTGGAAGATCATATGCTTCTGTGTCTCAGATGTTAATATTCATTTTTAATGGGTTCAAGATCTCTGAGTAGAAGTGAAAATAGAATCCTGCATAGAGATGTCTCTTCCACTATAATTTCTACAGGCTTCAAAAGTCCCAGATTTTTGCTGAACTGAAGGCCTTAAATATTAACTAAATATCAGAAGCAACATATATATGGAATTTCATATCTCTCTTCGAATTATTTTTTTACCTCAGTAGGCCTGATTTAAGCTCAATCTCATTTATGTGTTTTTTGTTACATAATACTGCAGTCAAGGTTGAATTTGTCAAACCTTCAGAGTGATAAATTGACCACACAGTCTATATAAGCTATCTATTACTCAATATATTGGATCTATGCAATAATTGTAAATCAGTTCATGAATATTCAATCAATGCACTAGAGCAGTGTAATATCAATCACATGCTTTTTAACTTGGCACCACATGCTTTTTTTTTTCTTATCAAGAATTAATATATGACATACTTTCTAATTCCTGGAACTTTTTAACATGGTGGAAAAAAACAGTCCAAAAATTAAGGAATTTATCGGTGAAAGCAGAAGAAAATGGCCCACTGTGAGTCAAATGGTGGAATAATTCATACATTGCAGAAAGTTATTTAATTTGTATGTGAATTAAAAAGACAATTGTATCATTACATTTGCCTGTGTTAAATAGGGATTTGCTACTGGTTATTGAGTGTTGAATGTTTTATAATAATCAATTGTTCTGTCTTTTATGTAGATATATAGGTGTCAGATGTAGGACAGCAGTTAATTTTCTCTATTGTAGAAGATACTTAAAATGCAAAAGACTCATAGACACAGAATTACACAAACAGAAAACATGAAAAATATCCTATTACTCTCATATTCTCTGTCAAACAGAGGACAGCTTCATCAGACTGTGGAAGGAGGAGTATACATTCACCTCAGGCCACTGCAACTTATAATGTCTAGATTTCTTGGCCAGAGAGTCATGGCATTCTTTTGTCCTTTAACTATAGCATGTTCCTGGTCATTTTCTCCTTTAAGAACTTCTCCCTTTGCTCAGTTCATGCTCAAATTCAGAATTCCAGGGAGTTCCCAGCTATAAGCCTATCACCAATTCTTTATTTGACCAAATCTCAGGACTGCTAGTCTTATAGAAGAAATAGGCAGCAAACAGCTGACACTTGAGATCCTGCCTCAGAAATATATTGGCCGGCACATGTGTCAGCTCCCATGTGCTTGCACTGAAAAATGCAAATGCTGGGATTGGAGTTCCATTTGATGGAAATTCAAGGGAAATAAAGCAAGAGTCTCAAAAGGAAAGGCTCCAAACAAGGCAGCCTACTATGTGCCAAGCACTGCACTAGGTACTTTACAAATATTATCTTATATTAGACTACCAGGAGAAGAAGGAGCAAGTAGTCCTCTGACATGAACCTGTCTTCCAGTCTTGGAGGGGTTGTATTTTCCTAATTTTATATTTTTTCCTATTTTTTATAGGAAATATAAAATAGGAAAAAAGTTCCTATTTCTATTTATTATATAATAAAATATATTTATATTTCCTCTTTTTAGCCATTCTTCTTTGACGCAAAATTTATATTTATTATTATCCTGGCAAATAGCATACCACTGATATAGAAACTATAGTTTATGACCCTAAGCAAAAGGTCAGGATACATATCCAAGCCTATGAGGGGATCTCCACTAAATAACAGAGGTGATTATTATATTTACAGAATAGAAATAAATAAACTTAATGAATATTATGAGAGTTCATATTAAAATATAAATTATTGGATTGCAAACTTCTTGAAAACAGGGATTGTAAGGCTTTAGTTTTTTTTTTTTCATTTATTAAAATACATAGCACCTAACACTGTAACTTACACATAGCAGGTGCTTCATACATGTTTGTTTAACTTAAATGTAATAGACCATTTTGGAAAAAGTGAAATTTCTTATTTGTTATAAAAAATTGAAGATAATTTTTTTAATCATGATTAATAATTTTGGACCTGAAAGCAAAGCCGAATACACTAATATATGCAGGTAACATTTTATCTTGACAATAAAAAGACAATGAAACACATTACATAACTTACATGCATTTTGGACACAAAATATTCATACATCATTCATATTTTGATTACACACTAAGTACCAACAAGGTGCTGTGTTCATGAATAATGTAAAACATCTAAAAGAATGGGCTTTTACATTCTGTTCCTGACTTCAGTTTTTCAGCCAGAATGATTTAACAATGTAAAACACATGTCAGTGATGGAATATGATTAGAAATATACCGTGCTCTGACAGCTAACAATTATTCCCATGTGAATTTGTGTTGCAGTCATGAGGGCTATAGAAGGTACATGAAGTAGCTCAAAAGCCTCAGTTTTATTCCTTTAAATAGCAGACAATGTTTGAAGTCCTACCCATTAAAAGGATTGGGGAAAATTAAAATATAACATATAAATAATAATATATTATTATATTATGTATTTATATATAATCCATTGATCAAGTAAGTAAATATTGAAAAAAATGAAATGGCATTTCTAACTCAGAAGACTTTGCTGCACAATGTTCAATTAATGAAATACAAATACCCAGTTTAGAACTGATGCCTACTACCATCTCAAGAAGAGAAGCAAAATACATAGAAAACAATTTTTTCCATTGGATTTCATCACATGGTTAATCTTGATTTATGAAGAATGGTCTATCTCTTTGTTCTCCTATTCCCTGCTAAAAAAATCTGTTTTATTTCCTCACTGTGTTAAAATCAATTCTAAAATAAATTACATTGGCGCAGCCTTTGTTGAATCTCATGGAATATAGTCCTAGTACAGGTCAAAATCTCAAACTGACAAATGTCTTGTGTTTGTTTCAACATTAGTAATTAGTTACTTTCAGGAAAAATAAATATTTAAGTCTTTAAAAAGAAGAGATTGCATTCCAAATATGTATACACTTAGAGTAGTATGGTAATATATTGTTAACATCATCTCATTGATTACTTTAAAGAAATACCTATTTCATTAGGTTACTAAAGCTGTGTCTAGTTGGAATGAATCTACAGTTTTGAATGAATTGACTGACCAATCAAAACACCTTGAACTACTTGCAAAACACCAGACAACTATAGCAGGATTTCAATTCTTTTTCTTTAATTTAGACATCTTAATACTCTCCATCTATACAGAATCAGCCCCCACCCACACATGTGTAAATATCTATGTATATACATATATGTGTATGTGTGTATATATGCAATAAATGTATAATAAAATATTCTTAATTAAAATAGCATAAATTATATTTGATACCATAGATTGAACATGTTTTGTTTTCACTCCTTTCTCCTCCCCCATTGGAATGTCAGGTTTGAAAGATTATTCAGTCATCTGCTTATAAAATTCAGGAGTTTTTCCATTAGTTAACCTGGTGTGGTAGATAGACTACCTTATTTGCAATTATGAACATGAGTTTGAATCTTTCCTCTGTAACTTATCCCCTTCATATACTGGAAAAAGTATCTTATTCTTTCTACATCTTAATTTTTCTCATATTTAAAATGAAGGGATTGGGCTAGAACTCTTAGGTTTCTTAGAGTTCTAAATCCTATGATCCACTTATAGTCTAACCTCTAGCTTTTCTTTGTTTGGTAAAACATGGTGATGGATTTGAGCACAATATTCTTGATAAGATTTGGACAGAGACTTGTACTGGTACTTATGGAAGAGTCCAGTGGGGCTATCACCAAAGTCACTCTGAACATCATGACTCTATAAATGTATTACTTTTCTGTTGCCACATTACACTTAGTGTTATCTAGGAGGTTTTTTATTTTTACATGAATTGATGTCTAGTCACTTCTTCCCTATCCTGTACTTCAGCTGTTCAAATATAATGTAAGACCTGACATTTATCCCCTTTAATTTTCATCTTATTATAGTCAATCATTTTAAGCTGCTGAGATATTTTTAGATACTGATTCTGCCATTTAATATGTTAGCCACCCAACCAGATTTGTGTCAGCAGCATATTTAATAAGTATAACTTATATGCCTTTATCTGAATTATTGACAATCCTTTTGAACAGAATCTGGCTAGAAAAGAATCTTGTGGTATTATGCTAAAGACATTCCTTTGTAGTAACAAAGATATTATAATTTTCTCCTTTTGGGAACCAATATTTCTATCCATTCCCAATTCTTCCAACTTTCCTATCATCTGTATTACTCTACCTTATTCATGAAGATATCATGGAAGATATTATCAAATATCTTCCTGAAAACTAAAAGCACTGTTTTCAAGGTGAGGAATCTGCACTACAAGTTGTTGCCTAATCATTTACTAGGTCTGTGAATTTGTAAAATTTTACTAACAGGCACCCTTCCTACCTTCAGGGAAAATAAAGTAGTTGTTGTGTTTGTACGTTTTCAAAGAGGACCATGACATCTGGGAAATGATGACACGACTTGTCGTTGACTTTGATTTGAGTGAGGGAGGGTTGTGCAATGTCACCAACCTCACTTTTTCCTCTGGAGCCATGTGAATCCAGTGACCAGATATTAATCAGGATGACTGGAGATGGCTCAGGATGCAATGGGAGAGCCTCTCCCTTTTCAGGCTAAGGCCTAAATAAACATATACTATTGTCAGAGGTTGGCCTCTTCCTGCTTGCAAGGGGCTCTGTCTGCCTATAGGAGACATCTTGTGCCATTCAACTTGACTTGTCAATTCTTGATTGTAAGGAATGGAGAAAGACGTCACTCTATCCTTCTCCTTCCACCTATCTCATGGACGGGCTTGCTCCTACCTGCCTAAACTGAGAAAAATGATTTTCCATCAGGTTTTTCTACTGCTTTCCTGGATTTCCAGGAGGAAAGAACAGAAAGTCATTCCATAATTCCCTCCCCCCATCAATTCTCTCACCTGACCTTCCTGATGCCTCGAGAAAACTTCACCTTGAGGCCATTGAAAACGTACTTGAAGTCATTCATTCATAATTAATAACTTGTGACTGTATCCTCCTTCCTCATCATATTCTTCCCATCATAGTTGTTGTGAAGCTGGCTCTCATTATTCAAGCACTTTTCTCAATCTCCCATAGCTTACTTTTTTTCCCATACCTTCAACTTAACTAACAAAAAGATCTACTCTAAAACCACTCTCTGCTTCTACTATGCTTTCTGGAATGTTTGTCCTATTGGCAATAAAGTTGCTTTATTCAACATTTTTGTTTTCTTTTTTTTCTTACTCCATCTCCATCATATAACTCTCACAGAGATCTGACTCTCCTAATTCCACAGCTTCCTTGGCCATCCTTTCTAGTACTAGTTGTATTTTCATTCATTTCCCTAACTCACTGGTCAAGATTGTGGACTTACAAAATATGCCATTCTTCTTATTGCTACTTCCAAACTTGGGGCAGCTAGGTGGTGCAGTGTATAGAGCACCAGTTCAGGAATCAGGAGGATCCGAAGTCAAATCTCACCTCAGACACTTGACACTCACTAGCTGTGTGACCTTGGACACATCACTTAACCCTAATTGCCTCATCCTGGGTCATCTCCAGTCATCCTGATGAATATCTGGTCACTGGATTCAGATGGCTCTGGAGAAGAAGTAAAGCTGGTGACCTGAACAGCCCTCCCTCACTCAAAAACAAAAGTCAAGTGCAAGTCCTGTCATCATTTCTCTGGTGGCATGGGCTTCTTCAGCAAAAAAGGATGAATACACACACTTCCAAGCTCACTTTCTACCACCATCACTCAGTAACCTATACTTCTTTAAAGTTCACTCAATCTATATCTACCAGCTAATCAGAATTTTAGTAGCTATTGTCTACTGAGCTCTGGATATACTTCTTTCCTCAAAGATTTCAGTGGCTCACAGTTCTCCCCTCTTCCTCAACTTACCTTTATACTAGGGGACTTCAGCATACATATTGATTCTTCCTCCACCTACCCTTAAGTCCCAGTTCTTCAGCATACTTCTTTCCCTATTTTTCCACCACACCTCAGCTATACACACAGATTCATACTTGCCATCACCCAGACATGCTCTGTTTCTCTGTTAAGAACTTCGAATTTCTCTTAATCGTTCATAATCTGTTATCTCTTTTCCTATGCTATATAACCCTCAATCCTCTTCATCCTCACAGTAACCTCTAATCCCTTTCCCCCTTTGTTCTTTTTCAAGGTATCACTCCTGCACTACCTGTAGTCTGTTCCCTTCCTTGTCTTGACCCCTTAGTGAACCAATCGAAATCCTCACTGTCCACTTCCTTTTACCCCTTTATTCTATCACTGACCTTACCTTTCCCAGATTGCTTCCACCATAAGCTACTTTTACTCCAATTCACATGCTGCCAAACAAAATGGGATGAAATCATGAAACCATGCTGACTGTGTCCACTACAAATTTATGTTATAAAATTTAACTGAACCCTCAGTGGACACATCAAGGCTATCCTTTTAGATATCTAAATTTGATTCCCTGTCCCATTCATCACAGCACTTTTCCAAACCTTTTCACACCTTCTTAAATTTCTCCTAGCTCCCTACTCCCTTATGTCTCTGAGTTGATAGTCTTTACTAATATGTCAATGAAAAACTGAAGCTTCCTCTTCTCCCCTCTACAACTTGAATCTCCAAATGTCTGTTACCATCTCTCAAAAAGAGGTAGCTCTTGTCCTTGCGAAGGCAAATCCCTTTCTAATAATTTGTGTATGTGAATTTCATTCTATCTCATCTTCTTCATTAAATGTCTCCCTCCCCCATCATCCCTACTCTCTCACCTATCTTCAGTCTCTTCCTCTCTATTGGCTGTTTACCTATGGCCTAAAAATATGTCTATGTCTTGCTTACTCCTAAAAACCCATCAGTTGATCTATCAATTCTCACTAAACATCAGCACTCATCTCTCTTATTTTATGACTAAATGCCTTGAGAAGGCTGTCTATAATTGATAGCACCATTTCCTTTTCTCTCAGTCTCTTCTTAAATCTCTTCAGTCTGACTTCTGGGCTGGAATTCCATTCAACTGAAATTTCTCTCTCAAAAATGATCATCGATCTCTTTCTAAATTTAATGGTCTTTTTCCAGTTTTCATCTTTCCTACAGCTTTTGACACTAAAGATCACCTTCTTGTTGATACTCTCATCACTGTAGTTTTCTGTGACCCTCTCTATCCTTGTTCGTCTCCTCCCGAGCTGACCATTCCTCAGTCTTCTTTGCTGCAGGTCACTCATGCTAATCATAGATGTCCCTCAGAGCTCGGCTCTGGGCCCTCTTTTCCCTCTATGTCATTTCAATTGCTGATTTCATCAGCTGATTTCATCAGCTTCCATGAAATCAATTTCCATCTTTGCTGATGATTCTCAGAACTAACTGTCCTTTCCTAACTTGGACATCTCAAACTAGATATGCCATAGACATCTTAAAATTAATATGTTGAAAATGGGACTCAACCACTTCCTCAACTTCAACCTCCTTCCAAACTTTCCTCTTACTCTTGAGGGATGACCATCCTCCCACTTACCTAGACTCACAATCTAGGTCGTGTCCTTGACTCATCCATCTCTCTTATTCCCCATTCTGTTTGTTGCCATGTCCTGTTGATTTTACCTTCACATCTATCAAATAACCCCCTTCTCTTCTGTGATACTTCCACTACCCTTATGCAGTTTCTCATCACCTCATGTCTAGCCAATTTTAATAACCTGCTGGTTTATCTCCTTGCCACAAGCCTCTACCCATTCCCGTAATACTTCATTCAGCCGTCACACTGATGTTTCTGAAACACAGAATTAATCATGTCACCCTACCCCCATCCCCCATTCCATAAACTCCAATCACTCTCTCTCACCTTCAGTAACATGTGGAAAATCCTTTGTGTGCTGTTTAATGCCCTTCATAGCTTGACATCCTCCTCTTACTTTTGCTGTCTTCTTATAGCTTACACACACACCATACACTGCAATCTAATGACATTGACCCCTTCTCGCTCCTCGTGAAGGACACTCCATTTCCCAACTATGGGCGTTTTCATTGTCCCTCATACCTTGAACTCTCTCCCCCTTCATAGCTGCCTATTGGCTTTCCTGACTTCTTTTTAGTGCAAGCTAAAATGGTTCCTTCTCAAAAAGCCTTTCTGGAATTTACTTAATGTTAATGCCTGCCCTTGTTTATTATCAGCAATTTATCATATATGTGTGTAAGTGCATAATATATGTATGTATGTATGTGTATATATATGTGTGTATGTATATGTTTATATATATATAATTTTATGTCATACTTGTTTGCATGTTGTCTTCCTGGGAGATGGTGAACTCCTTTAGAGAAGAGTATGTCTTTTACCTTTTTTTGTATTATTTCCAGTACTTAGCTCTGTTCTTGCTGGATCATGCATTTAATAAATGTTTTGATTTTATTATGTTTATGATTTTCCCCTTACAAAGAATGTACTATTTTTGTTTTGTTTTTTTTTTAAGAACTACAGTAGGTTTGGCAAGACTTGTCTTTGATGAAGTCATGCTAGCTCGTTATGATCGTTACTTTTCTAACATCTAGTTTTCTCTTTGAATCTAGATTTCTTCAAATCACCTTTCTTGGCGAATTTGGCAATTTATTATATTTAATAAATCCATATGATGTCTTAATGCTTGTAAAATACCTTCTTCATAACAACCCTTTTAACTTGGAAATTTAAATGCATTTATCCCTATCCTACCAATAATAGAACTGAAGTCCAAGTATCACACCGGACAATTTATTCTATATTTTATTCACTAAGATTGTCTACTTAAGGCTGAAGGCTTCAGTTAAATAACATTAATTTGTCTAAGGTAGGACAATTCAGGAATTAATTCCTCCCTGGCATACACATTAGGCCCTATTTCCACTTTGTTTGTAAGGTTTATATATATCGTGAATATATGCAACGTTGCATTTGTATATAAAATGTTGTGCATATTTTATGTTAATTTAGACTATCAATGTTAGAACAAGAAAGTTAACTTATTTGTATAGTAGAAATGCTGAAGCTATGTAGAAATGTCCTAATAATCCCAATAGTTTCACTATCTTCATAGGATTTCTCTTCATCATTAGGCAAAAGAAAGAAGAACCTTAAGCTCTGGAATGATGCTTTGTATGGTTTAGGAACAGTGGGAGTTTTTGGTAGAAAGCAATATGATTCTGGGAAATCTAATTATCTGGGTGTGTTTCCCTATATACTTATATTTGTGCTTTCCTGACTTATGTTGGCCCATGCAAATGCCTTGTGTTCTCAGCTGGACTGCAAAGTACATGAGATCTTGGATATAGAAAAGACACGTAGCCAAGCAGTAATCATTCTGTGTCACAAAATAAGGGAAAAACTCTATTTATTAGTCACCTTCTATACCTTTTTAAGTGTTTTAAAATCCCATGTAACTACATTTTAAAATATGATGATAAGTATTCATATATTTTATGCATCTCATTGATATTATACCATACTTTCTTTTTTGATAGCAAATTATTTTCAGCAGCTATCACAACATGAAAACAACTGAAATCTAAAAAAATACCCATAATAGCAAACTTGAACAGTCTATTAGATGGATAGCTATGATTACTAAGAACAATTCTCAACTACAATAAAAAAATTAATAAGATTCCATAGAAAATGATGAAAGAGTATAAGCAATATTTGCTCATACAACAATAAGTAGTGCAGGAAAAAAAAATGAAGTAATGAAAAACTTTTCATTGTGAAGCCAGATCACCTTTATCATTTCAGATTATTCAAACTGGTGAATAAATATCCAAAAAACATAAATGCATAAAAGTAAATGTTGTCATTTATATTCATTCTTTCTCAAGCTTTTCCATTTTTGTTCATGGCATGACTATCCTACTAGTTATTCAGGCTTTTAATGTTAGAATCATCTCCATTTACTTTCCTCAATCTCAGCATACAATAATTTGAGATGTATCATCTTTTTTGTCAGCAATATTTCTTTTTATTAATTATTGTCTTTCTATCCTTATTGTAGCTAATCTAATAAAAATAAGAAATGGATAAAGGAACAGGCATCAAAAGGGAAAATCATCATTTCCTACAGAAATTAAAAAAAGAAATTCAACCAAGTGCCACAACATGGAGTCCCCCTAATTTTTAAGAAAGTATTCTAGCTCCAAATCTCAAATAATGCTAAATGAACAGATATGATAACCTATATTCATTCTAAATTACAATACAAATGAATTGGTAAGATCCTACAAAAAGAGGTTAATATATAAGTATAAGCAATCTATGTTCATAATAAAATGAGAAGTAGTGAAGGGGAAAATGAATTATCATGAACTTTTTCTTACTTAATTCATATCATCCATAAGATGAGTTAAAGGTTAAATGGAAAGAAAAAAATGCAAAAATTTTGTTAAAAGTCTATATAAAGTTTTCTGACAATTTCTATATGGATGATAATGTTACCTACAAATTTGGAAGCAAATAAATCTAGAATGGAAAGAACTCAGATAAACAGAAGGGTTTCTGTTCTGCAGTTGACATAATTATGAGGGATTGGGCATCATTTCCCTATTGTCTAAAAGAGAAGACATTTCAAAGGATTATGCAACATATGCCTGCTAATTGAAAAAGGCAATCAAGGGAACCTCAAAAACTATGGGCTTTTCTTATCTTTACCACATTTTAAAGAGAATAGTTAACAAACATATCCAAAATATATTTGATAAAAAAAAAATGAGAGAAAAAACAGAAAAAAATCAGGAACTATATTTTATTGAAGGCTGTATGTTTACAGTTACATAGTGCATTTGATTGTACAAAGAATATAAGATGACATGGACTTATTTTTCAATAAATATGAAAAAAATTATTTCATTTGGAGATAACTGAAAACTTGATAACTTAAAAATCTGTTTTAATTAGGTTTTTTTGAGTATGCTAAGATTATACAAGATTCCTAAATACTCACATGTCACAAAACTGCAAAACATGAAGATATCTGCTCCACAAAGTGTTTGCCAAGAACTTGGAGGATACAGATTTCAGACGCAGGAGTGAGATCCTTTACATGGTTTTGTTTGTAGATTATTTGTACCGATTATATCAAACACCACAACACCGCTGAACCTCCCAAATCATATCTAAAATTATTCCACACAAAAATAAAAAAAAACCAAGTAGATTCTCTTTTGGAAAAGCAAAAATTCAAGAATAACAAAGGAAATAATGGGGAAAAGTGCAAAGGATAGAGGTTTAGCAATATGAGATCTTAAACTGTATTATAAGGCAATAATTATCAAAAATATCTAGCACCAGCTGAGAAATAGAAAGGTAAATCAATGGAGTATTATAGACATACAATATATAGCAGCAAATATTTGTGTTTGACCTTGTATTTGACAAGTGTAAAGACAATATTTTGGGAAAAGAATTATCTGGTAAAAAAAAACAAAACATTTTTTGGAAAACTGGAAAGCACTATGACAGAAACTGGGTATGGAACAATATCTCACACTATTTACCGAGGTAAGGTCAAAATAGATACATGATCTAGATAGGAAGAGAGATTTTACTAGAAAATTGGAAGAACATGGAACATATTATTTACAAATAGTTGAACAGTTTATGAATAAACAAGAGACAGAGAACAAAATTTGGTATAGAATGCATAGTATATACATAAAATAATATCTCCAAGATCAGAAGGAAAGCAGAAAATGGGGGGAAATGTGGAAAAAAGTTTCATATCTAAAATACATAAATTATTTTGTGAAATCTATAAGAATATCAGTCATTCCCCACTTGATAAATGGTAAGCATATGAATAGGCAATTTTCCAATGAAGAAATCAAAACAGTTAATAGTCATATAAAATGCACTAAATAAATATTGTTCAGAGAAATGAAATTTAAAGCCACCTTGAGATATCATTCTATATCTATCAGACTGGCCAAAATGATAGAAGGGTAAAGTGACAAATGTTGGAGAGGATGTGGAAAAATTGGGACACTAATTCATTGTTGGTGGTATTGTGAAATGATCCAACCATTTTGGAGAGCAATCTGGAATTATGCTGAAGGAGTTATTAAACTACCTATACCCTTTGATCCAGCAATACCATTACTTGATCTATTTCCAAAGATGGTTAGGGAGAAAGTAAAAGAATTTATATGTTCTAAAATATTTATAACAATACTCTTTATGGTGGCAAAGAACTGGAAAGTGTAGGGATGCCCATCAATTGGGGAATGACTGAACAAGTTTTGGTATAATTGTGATAGAATACTCCGGTGTTATAAGAAATGATGCGCTCTATGATTTCAGAAAAACATGAAAAGATTTACATGGAATAATGGAGAGAAAATGAAAAGAACCAAGAGAACATTATATAAACTAATTACAATATTATTTTAAGAATAAAGGACATATGAAGACAGACACTATCTGCATCCAGAGGAAGAACTGTTAAATAGAAGTATGTACAGAATAAATTTATGTGTATACATACATACATACAACCATTTGAATATAATGGTAATCATCTCTAGAGAAATTAGGAAGAAAAAAATCACAGGATAATTTTGTTTTACATTGAAAGGAAGAGCAAGTTGTGAGCAGTTTCATGGAAAATCATCTTTTTATTGTACCGTGTTATGGAAATACTTGCTTTAGTCCATAAATTTAAAATTAAATTAAAAAACAAATCACTAAAAATAACACATATGTATAATTATATTCACATGGATGTATGTATACACACACTATATACATATGCATTAATATTCAATGATATATGTATATGCATGTATGTATATATACATATGTATGTACATATATATACATATTCAGGTGAAATTACACAAATTTCAGATAAAAATATACATGTTTGCATATCACTAGATTACAATTTTACATTATGTTCCAGTTCAGATCCTGGCACTAATACTCACTAGCTATGTGACATGGGGCATTTAATTTCCCTCTTCTGGCCATTAGTTGCCTGATATGTAAAATATGGAAGTGAGACTTGCTATCTTAGGCCTCTACAACCTCTAAATTCCACCATATTATAAACCAGAATAAACTCTGTAACTAATCACTCTCAGAAAAATAATGAAGTATATTTTCTTCTATCACCCTTTGTTCCATGTCCTTCTGTCCCCTAGTCCCATCCCAGACACATGTATCCATGTGTCTCACCTTTACCTAACAGTACAAATATTGTTGACTCAAATCATAGTAAGAAACAAATCCACATGTGCATAAAATGATTCTGGAAGGAATTTTAATGATTTTCAGTTCAAATCAAATTCAGATCAGAACAAATGTGAAATGTGTGTGTGTGAGTGTGTGCCTGTGTCTGTGTGTTGGAGGAAGGAGGGCAGGAAGGGGAAATACTCCTTTAAACGACTATCTCTGGCCAAAATTATGGAAAGGAAACGTACTTTAGAAGCCTCCAATACCATGTCTGTACTATTACCATCTTTATGGAAACCCTTGGAACACACCATTCTGCTATCCTAAATCTTTTCCTGCATAGAAAAACTATTTCTTATAAATATACAAGAAGACGATTATGATTTTAGCACTCAAAGATATATTTGTATTTTAAAGATGACTTAAAGAATAGTATATATAAAGAAATGAGACTCTAATGGTAAATAATTTATAGCAAAAATCAACCAATCATGGGATAGGACCCATTTCCCAGTCTAGCTATTTATTAAGGCTGATTCACTTTCTTCACTTTGTTGACAGTTCAAGCCTTGCAAAAAAATTCTTTTGAATCATAAGGATTATCCCTTCAAGATGATGCTGTCAGTAAGGGAAAAATAAGGGGTTTGGGTTACACATCTGAATGCTATTAAGATGAACAGGCCAAGAAAGGGGACATAAGTAAAAAAACAAAACAGAACAAGGCAAAAAACTGTACTTGTCTAACAGTGATATTTCCTCTAAGCACTCAGAAGTATTATTAGTGCAAAATGATCTCTTATAGAATTGTACAGCTAACCCAACAGGAAAGGGTGCTGTATTTTGCATGTTCAAAGTTGCTAGACACAAGGGACTAACAAAAATGACCATCAGTCATAGTATTTATAAATGAAAAACTGATTTGTTTATTGATATATGCATTCAATTCAATTATCTAGAGGAGTTTAGGGAATAAAATGAAAAATGACTGTTTTTTTTTTTTTTAAATTTAACAATTCTGTTATTTATATATTCACATTTGTGGACCTGTGTTTTCATTTGTCTGGGGAAATCTCAGAAATTCCATGTAACTCTCTACAACTTAACTGATTTGCACAAGGTCACGCAAGTATGGCACAAAGAGTACACTTAAATCACATCTTCCCAATTTCAAAGCTGCTTCTCTATATTAATTATGCCACATTGTCTCTCCTAGAAAAAGATTTACTTATGTTTATAAAGCACTTTACAGGCAAAAGGGCACTTTCATACATGCTATTTTCTTTGATTGTCATAACCCTATGAAGCCTGTGGAACGATACCCTTTAGTAAACCAAGATAACTAAGTGAATTATGATATTCTTAAACACTTAATTTTAAAATGCTAATAACAAGATTATTTTATTTGGGGTTTGGTAGTAAACATCTGCTTATAGCCATGATAACTTTGCAGACATTGCTTCAAAGTTACCTAAACTGATTGAGGGAAATGAGTTTTGCCAATTTACTTAAATGTTTTGGGATCTACTAATTGTAGTTTGATCTATACTTGGCTTAACAGTCTAAAATGAATACATTGTTATAAATAAAAAATGTATATAAATTATACATTATAAATGTAATTACATTTATATATAAATATAAAATAGAAACAAAATAACAATGTTGAAGATAATCCCACACAGCTTTGAGTTGACACAATAGCATTTGTTGTGCATTGAATATTTTCAGTCAGTGAGATTCAGTATGCCAGGAAATGAGAAACTGTAGATGTTTTCTTTTTTTAAATTTTATTTTAGAGTCAAACAGCAGAACACAAATATAGAACAGAGAAAAGAAACATAAACTTATCATAAACTTAAATATTGTTACAAATACAAAGTAAGAATGGAATATCTAGACACAAGGACTCTAAGTACAAGTTTAATTTCAAATTTCATTTCTCCCAAAATTGCACCTTCCTCTAAGTAATGTATCATCATCACAGGTCATTGCACAGACAAAATTAATCTTATATACCACCTGTGTGACACAGCAAATGATAGATTAGTGTGATTCATCATTAATGAACATCTTCAGCTGGTGATCAATTAGTATATCACTCAAAGGATCAGTACCATCAAGAATGAGTGAGTTCCTACCATTGAATTATGGCACCAAAGGCAGAGGTTACTACCTAATGTAACCCAGGTGGAGGTAGGGTGGATGTGCCAATACTAAATCAAATTCTCTGGATCTTCTCTTTTTTGGCTTATGAGTGTCAGATTTGAAACTTCATTCATTAGATTTTGTGCCTTGGAGCAAAATAGTATTTGTCCTGGTAACCCATCATCTATTGTCTCTAAATCACCCACTCACTTCTTAGACAAAATTAGAAAACAGGCAAGTACCCGAGAGAAAAGTAAATAGCTGTATATGAAGATCAGGTTTATAACAAGTCGAGAAATCCTTTGCACAATACTATTTCTGTGCTGGTTCTGCTGGTGCTTGTTGCATATGAACTGTGACCAAATCAACTAACTCCTAATAGAAGACTTAGTTTAAGATGATACTTCTAGTATTATGAAGCAAACACTGATGAGCAAACTGCTTTAAAAGCAATATGTCTAATTTATTATATACCTTTCTTTAAAAAAAATCTATATGAAATAGGGTTTCAGGGTTTTGCATATAATCATTTTCTAATTTGCTTTACATTTGCAAAAGTCCTTCTTTGGATATTTTTAAGTTCAAAAAAAGACCAAACCCTTAAAAACCCTGAGATGACAGGAATGTTATTGCTATACACAAAATATAAACAAGTATGTGTTAGAATAGTGCAGGCACGTTATACTCTTCCCCACATTATTACAAGTGATATGACCTAGAATGTGCACATTGAAGTCTACAAATTTGCGGTTTGTTTTACACTGTTGTCAATAATTAAATATCAAATTGATGGAGGTAATCTGCAGGCAAATTATATAAGGCCATGTGGATGAGTTATTATAAAAGTAAATGCTTTGTTTAAGAGAAAGGATGCTACAGTGAATGATTTTGTGGGGAAAAAAAACTCAGGATATGTATCAAGGTTGAGCTTCAGATGTGTGGTCATTGTAAACTATTTCCTAAAGACATTATTCCCTTTTGCAGCAGTAGCCAAAAAAATTGTTCTTTTTTTAATATTTGTAATATCTAGCCCAGTGCTTTCTGCACAACAAATGTGTATTAGGCATTCCAATTGAATTGAATTGAAGGTATAATATATAAAATAAAAAGTACTTGTCTGTCTTTGGAAAAATCTTTTGTGTGATTGCATTTTAAGTACTGTAAATGTTTTTGGCCATCCAAATTCAACAAAAACATGAGAGATGGGTAGTGTATTATTATGAAAAGATATTGTATCCAGATTTAGAGGACCCAAGTTGAAATTTTGTCTTAGCTACTTACTATTTGTGTAATTTTTTGGTGATTCACCATTGGCTCAATATCTCAGACCTTAGTTTCCTTAGCTCTAAAATGAGAGGGTTAGGCTAGTTATATCAGTCAACCAATAAACAGTTATAAAATTTGTTCAGGCACTACGATTGGTGCTGGGGATAGAAACACAAAATACAAAAATGAGTCGGCCACTTTGCTAAAGTAGTTTACTTTCTCTTGGGGCACAGTACACATTCACAGATAAATAAATAAAGGAAATGTACTGATCTTATAACATATAGATAAGAAAATATTTGTAACATAGTTAATTGTGTTTATTGCTCATCCTTTGTTTTCTAAGAGGATCAATGGCATCACTGAGTGATGACTTGACTTGCACTTGAATTAGCTTTAAGCGAAGCAGAGTCCCACAAAGTCATAGCTTCATTCTTTCTTCCAGAGTCATCGAAGTCCCGTGGCAAAGACATAAGTCAAGATGACTGCCAATGGTCCAGGGTGCAGTGGATAACTTTGGTGTTTTTGATGTCTGACCAGGTTCTAAACACTGCATAACATATGCTTCTGCCACTTGTGTGGCCATTGGAACAAATTGTTGTCATCTGACCATTCCATGGGAGGGGAAGTCTTCGCATACTTGGGGTACATATCCCCCAACTCACTGTTTTCTATACTCAGCCTGGTTTACCTGTTTGCCAAGATGGTTTTCCTGAGGTGTAGTGCTGTGCATGCTATGGCTTTTTGGAGACACAGGTGAGATTTGGGTGATAGCTGGACACTAAAAGTGAATGAACAGTCTTGAAAAGAGCTCAACACACCCTCAACCTAGAGGTGCTAGTCGTCCTTGAACACCCCATAGGCCATAAAACACTTAATACAATGCTCACCACACAATAGGGTCCTAATAATTGCTTATTTCCTTTCCCTTCCCTTCCTGGCCTCTAGTATTCCATCTCTAATTGTCTTTTGGTCATCTTAAACAGGGTGTATATAAGATAACGTAAACTCAGTAAGTTCAAAATTGAACTCATCCTGTACTGCCCCCCGCCCTGAAAAGTACCCAACCATTCCTTCTTCCTTACTTCTCTATTATGCTTGACAGTGCCACTCTTTTCCAAGTCACTCAGGCCTAAAATCCAACTGTCGTCCCCAACTCCTCACTCTCTCTCCTCCCCAAAATACCTAATCAGTTGCTAAGTCCTTAAATATCCTCATATAGGATACCAACAGTCTGATTCACCTATCTTTTAGGATTAAATACATACAACTATTCCCCCAGACACAAAAGTCAGAGATTGCCTTCCCTTCATCTTTGCAGATTCAAAATTTCTTACCTGGGTTAGAAGCACATTTGATTTCTATATCCTAAATGACTTTCCTTCACATACTAAATAAAGTATGTAGAGTATATGGAGCTTATATAGCACCCAATCATTCTTCATTCTGAATGTTGCTGCAAAATGTGAAATTTATATTATCTCAAGTTATTAGGATTGTACCTTGTATATATAACTCTTAATATTTTAGTATGCACAAGGTAGCAAAATCTGAGATCTAAGTTATGAAAAGGTTTAACAGAAATGCCGTTGTGCTCCTTGAAAGTGACTCAGATATATTGGAGTTGTCATTTCTTACACTACTTTTATTTTCAATGTCTTGATATTTGTATGGGTTAATCTTTCCTAATTTCTCAGTACCTAAGTTCATTTTGAAAAGCTCTATCTGTTAAATAGCTTGTTGAAGAATAAACATGCCAGTGCACAAAATAATTATAGCCCAACATATATTTTATTTAATGCTACATGAGATATGAAGGTTTCAAAGAAATGTAACTCTTAAAAGTTTTCTTTATATAGTAATTTTTGGCTTCTGGCACTTTCATACTAATAGGCATAGTTTAGTGACAAGAATATTTCCAGTCGAAGAAAGATAAAAGTAGACATAAATCAATGTGTATGCTTGCCTAAATTTGGCCTATTAAATCAATTTAGGAAGCTATGAAGATGGATCCTGAGTTCCCTATCATTAAAAATCTGTCCTCATACCTATAAATGCATAATAGACTGAAAATACAGGATGAGATATAGGTAAATTCATGATTGGCCCCATTTTTTTGATCTAATGAATGACAAGGCTCTTTCACACAGATAGTGTTGTGAATGATGCTTAGAACCTTGCTAGTCAAAAGAATGAATTGTAGTAAGTTTCAGAGCAAAGACCAATGGGGGAACAAAGGAGAAAGGTTGAACACCTTCCTTGCTTACTGGTATCTTGCTGATATAATGCCCTGCTTTGAGAAAGAAGACAAACAAGAGTGAAAATTCTTGTTCTATATGACACCATTCAATTACTGTAAAGTGCTGCATGTTTCCCGTTTATTCCTTGCTCTCCCACAAAATGCAAACAAGCCTCAGAAGGGGAATTCAACTCTGGCCAGTCCTTTGGTTGTGAGATCAGATTGAAAAGAAATCAGGGTACCCTAACTATATTTAGAGTATGTCACAGGAGGATAATGCTGAGCTGAGTCTCATTTAGCAACTGACATTTATTTTGGGGTTCTCAAAATTGTTACAGCTGTTCCAAATGAAACTAGCACACTAGGACGGTTCGTGAATATCTAAGATGTCCCCATTTGAACAACTGCTCCTATTCCCTCTTCCATGCTCACTCCCATATCTGGGCATCTCTCTCTGAGGCTGATGGCCTATTGTCAGTCAATTAATAAAAATAAACTGTTCTGTGAAGCATTCAAACTGTCAATCTATTATCATTCACCTTTGCAGCAAATATTGGGTCATCTCTATTTACAACCAGAAAAAAAAATGATTAATGTAACTATATTATATTATTTTATCTACCTATGTTAATCTCATATTAAGCTCCTATTTTATGTCAAGCACTGTGAAAAGTGCTAAGGACACAAAAGAGGAAAAAGCTGTGCCCTCCAAGAGCTCATATACTACACATTCTGCTCAACATACTATCATAGAAGAAAGAAAAAAAGAAGCTGCCAAACCTTCTACCAACCCTCTACTTCCTTGGAGTTTGGAGGAAGGGGTTATGGTCATTAAGAGTTATTTGCTGTGGAGACCATAGGCTGGATACACTATAGGTTGGGAGTGACTTTCTCCAGCATATCTACAATCAACAATACATGGCTCACAGCAAAATTACCTATGGTAAAAAGATGGCAGAATTTGACATGCCCCAGGGATGGGATCCTGACTCTTACCTAAATCCACATTAGTCTCTCCCTAATCAATCCCCCTCCTGCTGTACCTCATACCTGTGTTTATGGTTTCTTGCCAGGTTCTTCCCTTACCTTGGCCACCAGCATTCCAAGTCAAGGTTCCTCTACCTGTAGCTACTACTGTTTTTTTTGACAGCTCCTATAAGCTTACCTTTACTGTTAGCTAAAATTTTATGAATTTTCCTGGATTATGTGGTGCTCAATTCACTCTGGACCTGGGACCATTAAATTGCTTCAGCGGAGTCCTTGGAGTCTTAAACTTGGGGTGAGTTACCTCTGCCCTTCAGAAGATTTTCCAGTAGATAATATTATTATCTTAGGTATCTGAAGCCTACGCTACACTTTTCTTCATGGGAATGAATGGAAAAAAGAAACTCTAGAGATGTTTGTGTTTTCATTGGATCCCTGTAAGAATTACAGTAAATAATCAGCCATTCACTTTGGAGGCATTAAAAATAATAACAGAAACTCCTAAGTACCTTTGAGGTGCCCTGTGGGCATTCACACTGGTTCCGTCTCACTCTTTGATTATCTTTAGGTCAGCAGTTGAATTCCCAAGGAAGCTCCCTCATTTCATCAGTTGCTATCCACTTTAATTAATATGGTTTTGCAAGCTAGTGTTGACCTTCCTGCCTTTTCTATGTTCAACCTTCTATGTTGCTCTCAATTTCCCAACAAAGAGGGTAGTTATTACCTGCACCTGGGTTGCTCTTGCCACTCTGAAGCTCAGAACATCACAGCTAAAAATGAAACTGGTTAGGTGTCAGAACCTACCAATTAACCCAACTACTGTACTCAAGTTATCTCTCTAAGTGAAACTGTTCACCCCTGGACAGGTGTTAATATAGCATTTTCTCCATACGTGCTCAGCACGGTTAGTTCCCAGCTAAGCCACCTATGTGAGCAGTCATTGAGTACTGCTTCTGTTTATAGAGCACAGCAATCCCTGTTTAAAATTCTCTTGGGAGCCAGCTCACCAAGTCACAGGAGAGAGGTCAGGGGTAGACAAAATGATTTGGAAGTTATCCCCAGAGTTTGATAACTGACGACTTGAGAGTAAGTGAGATTGTCAATGGAGAGAGTTCAGTAAGAAAATCAAATCAGGGACAAGGTAAAAACCCTTGGCTTTCTTCATTCACCACTCAGGAAAGAGTAAAAGAAGGGAAGGGGATGGGACTTGAAAAGCATTAAGTGTTACCTGGCTTCATTTAGGAGGGCAAAGGCCAGGGCTGAACCAAAGAAAAATTACAAGGTAAGATGGTTACTTTTTGGTAACTACGTTGGTCCTACCTGTGTCCCTTTATCTCATGATTGTCCCCATCCTCACTATCACCATCAAGTGCCTTCATCATGATCTCTGACCCTATACCTTCAGATTAATGTGCACCAAGATGAAGTATTCCTTTTGACAATCTTAGTTGGCACCACCCTGACTTCAATGGTCACATGTATATGAATGATTCCTACATTTTTATATTCAATCCTGACTGCTTTCCTACACTTCAGGTCCATATAGCCAACTACACATATGGGGCACCTCTACAAGGATGTCCCATACACATCACAAACTCAGCATCTCCGAAACTAAACTCCCTCTTCTACAATCAACTTTTTCTTATGATTTCTGTATGTTGCCACACAGAAGTCAGAAAAAGTACTACAATGACACTCTGAAGGTCTCTACAAAGAACTCTGCAATCAGTTCTGAGATAATGGCACAGAACTGCCCAGCATAGCATGCCAGCGACAAAGAAGGCACTATGTTTTATGAGCATAGCAGAATTTTAGTAGCTAAAAACAAAAAGTGAATTGCACAAATTTACATACATCTCCACTCCAAATGTTTGTATGGATTGTTTGTGCCTGAACTGTGGTAAAGTTCTAAACTCATATTGGTCTGATCTATCACAGTCAGACACACTATATCTCTCTCCCAGGACAGTGATGTCATTTTGGTCCTTTGCAAGCACAACCAACCATGACTTCTATATGCTGCCACCATGTATATACTCATTCTTGCTTAAAATCTCAGTTCCCACTGCTCATCTCCCATATCCAATCAGTTTCCAAGTCACTTTTACCTCTACATTTTTCCTTATTTAGTCCTCTTTTCTATTCCCATTGACATTACCCCAGAACTGCCCCAATTCCCTAACAAGTCTCTGCTTTTACTCAGTCTTTTGCTTTTCATTAGCATCCCTGTTTGTCATGTTCCTCTGAGACCTATCAATGAGAAAATCTTACTGAGTGTAGTGCTTTGGAGCCAGTATGAGGCAGAAAGGGAAGGTATAAAGGAATACGATTGAATTCAAGCAATCAGAGTCAAATAAAGAGTCATACAAATACTTGAAAGCAATTTTTGGCTATTTGTTAAGGGACTTTGCATGTTACTTATCTTCCTACCAAATTTAAGTTCTATGAAGAAAGAATCAAGGGAACACACATCATATTGAAAGTTTGTATCTCTCCTTGTGTCTCTCATAGCTATCAGCACAGAATAGATGTTTAATAAATATTTCTTGAATTGAATTATCCTATTTTGTGCAAGATTCCAAAAATTGTTCTAAGTTTACGCTGTGATGTTTTGGCTTGTGGAGAATTATTGTTATGTTTTTACATGACAAAAGTGTGTGGTCCTGGTAAAAATCCAAAATCAAAGAGAATTGAGGTAGCCAGTTTTCTTTGATTCACTGTACTTTATATTCACTGCCCTATCCAATTTCACCTCCTTGGAACAAGACACCCCTCCCAGGATAAGCTCTTCATTTCTAAACTCACCACCATCCTGCTGCTTAGCCTTGATTGACACCTGATTGACACTGCAGCTTCTCTCCTCTGTTTGGAGGACTTGAGGGCTGAGTACCAAACTTCTCAATATTTTCCTTTATAAAGGGCAGAAACTGGACTCAAACATCACTTCACGTAGCCTCTGCTGCCCAGATTAGTTTCAAATCCATAGAACAAGAGGTCCACACACCAGGTAACTTCAGATTCTTTCCCTTCCTGCTTTCCTGCCTCCTTTTGTGTATTGTGTCCTCCTTTACACTGTAAGCTGCTTAAGGCCAGGGACTGTGTTGTTCCTATTATTAATTGTATCCCTAACACTTAATACAGTGCTTGGCACATTGCAGACACTTGATATAAGTTTATCGGATTGCATTGGGTTCCTAATGTTGGGGCCTGTCATAGCTTGGGTATCCTGCAAAATAACAGAGTGGGTCCGGGATCCAGGAGGAGTTTACTTAGTGATAGATTCCAAATTGAGTTCTAATCAAAGGCAATAACACAGCAATGATATTCCATATATTAGGTGTTTAATAAATATTTTTGAAATGACAAAATAGATTTTTCTGCTTCTTTGTCCCCTTCATTCTGTTTTACTTATTTAATTAGGACTGAACAAATATTCATCCCTTAATTAAGACTGGATTGGGGGAGGGGGCAGAGGCAGAGCCAAGACAATGGAGTAAAATCAGGGACTTGTTCAGCTCTCTCCCAGACCCCTCCAAATACCTGTAAAGATGACTCTAAACAAATTCTAGAGCAGTAGAACCAATAAAATGACAGAGAAAAACAAAAGTCCAGCCAAAGACAACCTGGACAATTGATAGGAGAGGTCTTTTGCACCAGTCTGAGAGAAGAACACAGTCTAGTGTGGGCTGCATCAGTTCAGACTGGCCAGAGTCAGAATAAACCTGAGTGGGCCTCAGGGGACTGAATCAGTGATAGCTGTGGCAGTTTCCAGACTTTTCAAACCACAAATGCTGAAGACAAGTCAGAAGGTCAGTAGGAAAGGTCAGTTGGACCTGGGTGAGAGAGGAGTAATCTGTCCCTAAACCCAGGATGGTGGCAGTGATACTTCCTTCTAGAGCTCTTGGTCCACAGATGGTGGCAGGATCAAGCTGCTCAGAGTGGGATTGCAAGGATCTCTTTGATGCCACTGAGGCAGGATTCTCTTGCTTTGTCAATGCCTGGATCTGGTTTACAGTCTTGGGTGGCAGTCCTGGGGTGAGGAAGATCATTGGAATGATAGAGTTTGTGGCCACAATGGAAAGGGAACCCTCCTCACAGTTTCAAGGCAGAAAAGAGTGCTTGTGGTCACTCACAGACCAGAGTACAGATGATGAGAGGAGTAAACACCCCTCCTTTGATCATATCAACATGGAATAATTGAAAATTTACAGTTCCTTAGAAGTATCTCTGAAAACAGCTGCACAAAACCCCTGAAGCTTGGAACAGTACACCCTACACACGGAATCAGAGTCCTATCTTAACAAAGAGTTAAAAGGTCAAGTAATTGGCTGGGAAAATGGGAAAATGATGGGGGGAAATTCAGACTATAGTATCTTACTTTGGTAAGGAAGATCAAAATATATAACCAGAAGAAAACAATAAATTCAAAACTCATATATTCAAAACCTCCAAGAAATATGTTAATTGGTCTTAAACCATGGAAGAGCTCAAAAAAATTTTGAAAATCAAGTAAGAGAAGTAGATGGAAAATTGGGAAAAGGAATGAGAGTGATGCAAGGAAACCAAGCAAAATGAGTCAACAGTTTGCTAAAAGAGACCAAAAATTATTCAAGAAAATAGTACCTTAAAAAGTAGACTAACACAAATGGCAAAAGAGTTCCAAAAAAAACTGATGAGGAGAAGCATGTCTGAAAAAGCAGAATTAACCTAATGGAAAAGGAGGGTCAAAAGCTAATGGAAGAAAATAATTCCTTAAAAAATTAGAATGGATCAAATGGAAGCTAATGACTCTGTAAGAAATCAAGAAATTAGAAAACAAAATTAAGAATGAAAAAAAAAACAAAAGAATGTGAAATATCTCATTGGAAAAGCAACTGACCTATAAAATAGATCCATGAGAGACAATTTAAAAATTATTGGATTACCTAAAAGCCATGATAAAAAAAAAAGAGCCTAGACATCATCTTTCAAGAAATTACCAAGGAAAACCGCTCTGATATTCTAGAACCAGAGGGCAAAATAGAAACTGAAAGAATCCACAGATCACCTCCTGTAAAGATATCCAAAAGGAAAACTCTTAGGAATATTGTAACCAAATTCCAGAGTTTCCAGATCAAGGAGAAAATATTGCAAACAGCCATAAAGAAACAATTCAAGTATTGTGAAAACATAATCAAGATTTAGTAGCTTCTACATTAATGGATCAACAGGTTTGAAATATGATATTCCAGAGGTCAAAAATCACCTATACAGCAAAATTGAGTATAATGCTTCAGGGAAAAATATTGACATATAATGACATAGAGAACTTTCAAGCATTCTTGAAGACCAGAGATGAAAAGAAAATTTGACTTTCAAATGCAATACTCAAGAGAAGCATGAAAAGGTAAGCAGAAAAGAGAAAGCATAAAGGAGTTATTAAAGTTGAACTATGTATACTACTACATGTAAAGATGATATTTGTAACTCATGAGACCTTTTCATATTCATGTCATCGGATTTGGCCTATGGAGGGAATAGCATACACACTCAATTGGGTATGAAAATTCATCTTGTCTTAACAGAAAAGCGGGGGGGGAAGGGGATAATGGGGGGGGATGATAGAAAGGGGGGAAATGCAGGAATGAGGTAATCAGAAGCAAACACTTTTGAGGATGGACAGGATCAAAGGAGAGAACAGAATAAATGAGGGTGGGATGGAACAGAGTGAAAGAAAATTATTCTTTCACAACACAACTGTTATGGAAGTATTTTGCATGACTGCACATGTATAACCTATGCTGAATTGCTTTCCTTCTCAATGAGGGTAGGTGGGGAGGGACAAAGAGAGAGAATGTGGATGTCAGAGTTTTAAAAATGAATGTTAAAAATTGCTTTTACATGCAACTAGGAAATAGGATATACTTCAATGGGGTATAGAAATCTGTCTTGCCCAGAAAAATAGAAGGGAAAGGTATAAAAGAGGGAGAGGTAATAGGAGAGAGGGCAGATTGGGGGAAGGGGTAATCATAACGCATGCCATCTTGGGGTGGAGGGAGGAGAGAGATAGGGAGATAATTTGGAACTAAAAATCTTGTGGAACTGAATGTTGAAAACTAAAACTAAATTAATTACTAAAAAGGAAAAAGAAAGACAGAATTCTCCTCATTTCACTAACTAATGAGTTAAAATAAATAAAAAAAGAAAAGAAAATGTGAACTATCTCCTTGGAAAAACAACTGACCTGGAAAATAGATCCAGGAGAGACAATTTAAAAATTACTGGATTACCGAAAAACCATGATCAAAAAAGAAAAAAAACAAAAACTTAGACATCATCTTTCAAGAAATTATCAAGGAAAACTGCTCTGATATTCTGCAACCAGAGGGTAAAATGAAATTGAAAGAATCCACTGGATCTCCTTTGATACCTGGGACATAAATTACTAGACTTGAAGTCAGAAAGATCTGGGTTTGAATCCTGTCTCAGATATTTAATAATTATGTGATCCTAGGCAAGACACTCTGGGCCTCATTTTCTCACTTGTAAAATGAGAGGGTTAGATTAATACCTTCTAACATACCTTCCAGGTCTGTATCCAGGACATTATAATCCTGTTAACCTGCTCACTTCTTCAGTTATAAGCTGCATGTCAGAGCTCAAAACCCACTTCTAAAGGATCCAACTGTCTTAGTTACTAACTCCTGAAGATTTTAACTTTTACCTTATCTGTTTTCTATTCATCATAGAAATTATTTCAGTCTTTTTTCCCATTTAAACATCACAACATTTCAAAAACATATGAGACGTTTTTGTATAGAATCACCCCTCTCCCTCAGTCCGGATTTTTTCCTCTAACATAATAGATGCTATCTCTGGACCTACTAGCCAATCTTAGATATGAGAACAAAGGATACAAAGAGTATTAGTCTCTCTGCTTTCTTGTGGCAGGGAGTTCAATGCTAAGGATGGTTAATTAGTAGACTACTAATCCCCAAACTAATTGAACCAGAGATGATTAAATTTCTACTTTAATCTGCTTCATAACAAACTCCTTCCTCCTTGTTTTCATAGTCGCCATTGATGTGACCCTAATTTGCATTCTCTCTACAGTTTGGGACATTCGTGTATAAATGTAAGATTAAAAACCAAAAATGATCTGAAAAATAATTTTTTAAATGGAATGATTAGTGTCATCAAGCACATGAAAGAGGAAGACAACTATATATGCATATGTGTGTGTGTTTCCCCGTTGAGGGAGGAAGAATTAGAGTTAAACTGAGCAAAGAATGTTTAGTTAGAGATAGGAGAAGGAGGAGCATTGTAACTACATTTTCTAGAATTGAGTTAACTGGTTACAGAAATCTTGGAAGCATAGGGGAGATTCTAAAAATCTAATAGAAATGAAGAAATCAAAATAATTTATGGTCTCATGAAAAAATACTCTAAATCATTATTGATAAGAGAAATGCAGATTAAAACAACCTTGAGATTTCATTTTGCATCTAACAGATTGGCTAAAATGATTCAAGGGAACAGTGACAAATGTTGAAGGGGATGTGAAAAAAATGGGACACTAATTCATTGTTAGTGGAACTGTGAACTGATACAATCATTTTGGAGAGCAATCTGGAATTATACTCAAAGAGTTATTAAACTGTCTATCCCCTTTGACCCAGCAAGACCACTACTCAGTCAATTTTTAAAGATGATTAGGAAAAAAGAAAACAACTTATATGTTCTAAAGTATTATAGCAACTCCCTTCGTAGTGGCAAAAAAATGGAAATTTCAGGGATACCTGTCAACTAGGGAACGACCGAACAAGTTGTGGTATTTGATTGCAATGGAGCACAACTGTGCTGTAAGAAAGGTTGAGCTTGATGATCTTACAAAAACAAGGATAGAATTGCACAAAATAAGGATGAGCAAAATGAGTAAAACCAAGAGAATGCTTTATATGATAACAATATTATTTTAAGAACAACATGGGTGACTAAGTAATTTTGACTATTAGAAATACTCAAATTAACTCCAATGCCCATATGAAGGAAGATGCTATCTGTAACCAGATAAAGAACTGATAAACATATGTATAGAATGGAGATACACACACACACACACACACACACAGATCATATGTACATATGCATCTCTAGGGCAAGAGAAGGAAAAGAAAAAAAGTAAAAAAAAACCAACAAAACAAAATCAGGAAGTTGCAGGATGACTATTTTTATTTTAAATACATAGCAAGTTGCACATAACAGATTTGCATTTCATGTACAGTTATCTTTTTTCCTACCCTATTATGTTACAGAAAAACATTTCATTTTTAAATTTCTCAATGAAATAACTTTTCTTTAAAAAAATCAAACATATATCTCTCTCTCTGGGATTATTTTTGAACATAGGCTACCTAAAAGAGAGAACTGAATTAGATAAAGTCTTCTCATGTCTTATGATTTAATCATGTGTATTCTTTTCTCCTCTACAAAACTGATCTGTTCTCATCTACATTTTAAAGAAAATCTGATATTCACAAAAATTAAGGGACTTTTTTCACAGCTCAAGATATTTAAATTATTCATTTGCTATAAAGATTCTACCAACTACGATTTTAGTTAGTATTATGCTTACAGATGGGGATAAGGGAATGATTTAATTTTGCCATCTTTTAAATTTTATAATAATAACTATAATTACAGAGTACCCCTTTTCCATGGAGCTTAATCTGTTTTATGGACATGGCCTCATTAATTCTCCCAACTTCCTCTTGAAGTAGGTATCATGATCCTCATTATACAGATGGAGGACCTAAGGCACCAAGATGTTAATTGACTTGCCCAAGGTTACACAGCACATCAGTGACTGGGCAGTGACTTCTGACTCATTGTCTAATGGTTTGCACAACAGGCCATTCTGCCTCCCTCATTGGAGAGAAAGACAATTTATTTTAGGAAAGTTCAACAACTGGCTGTTGAAAACTTTGGACAAAGCTGCAGACCACAATACAACACCACCCTATGGGCATGCAGTCAATGTACACAAAAGGAGAATACACAGGTTACTAACATAAATAGAGAAGAAAATGTGCCTAAGAATAACTCTCTAGGTTTGTATTACTGGCAACTAATATTATTCTTCTGAAAGAGATATACATAATCCTGGAGATGGTTTTACAATTGTATTCTAATTGTGAATGTTCTAAAAATAATCAAGGCTTAAATCAAAATTCAGGACCTTTCCTGGGTTCATGGATCCTGCTCTCCAGAGTTACCTCTATTAGAAACTTTTGTATCATGTAAATATGAGAATCCTTGAGAGGATAGTAAAATATTTAGCAACTGGCATCCTTAAATACTATCTTGAAATGTGATATTGTAAGGGGATCCTATACGCAGAGCCCAGTCCTTTTCTAGTGTCTAGACCCTAGGCATGTAACTAATAATCAAGTGCCAGAGCACTGGACCTAATTCATAAGCTCAAATCCAGGTCCAGGCACATATTAGTTGTCTTACATTGGGCATGTCACTTAGCTGTTGTCTGCCTCGGTTTCCTCATTTGCAAAATGGGGACAATAACAACATGTCTCCCAGTGTTATGTGAGTATCAAATGCAATGGTATTTGTAAAGGCATTTGCAAACCTTAAAGCACTGTATAAATGTTAGGCATTATTACTATTTGTTGTCATTAAACTCTTAGTGTGATGCTTCTTCATATTATGGTAGTGAAGCAGAGTGCTTTAAGGGAATGTGAGCTCTGCAAGTTTGTACCAAGTTTTGAAATATCCAAATATGGGTCTGATAATGGATTTTGTGTCTATTTTCTAAGGCCTAGTTTCCCTATCTCAAGAGAGTCTCAACATCATGAGGTTAGCTGCAAAAATGACATTTAATAAACTACTAATAAGATATGGAAATAAATAAGAAAATAAAGATCATTCAAAGTACACCTACTATCATTACCATAAGGGCTTTGGATAAGTATCATCATTGAATCACAGAAACTTATAAAATAAGAAGGGTTTGCACTTTAAGAAAAAAAGCAGGAAGCTAGCTGGTTGTTAGATAAAAGAAATATGGTCCAGTTTAGGACCTGTATGTAAATCCTTTTCATCTTGGTAGGACAAACTAAAGGTTATACCATAATAGAAAAATAGTCATTGTGAACTCGGGTTCACTACCATACCATGATAAGAATTTGAAGAAAGATTCTAGGTAAAGTGTATGGGATTTTAAAGAAAGGCAAAATGTAGTGGGATCACCAAACACCCTATATAAACAGGAAACACAGAATACTGTCTTGTTAGTTGCTGAAAAAGCAGTAAAATCATTCTGTAGCCCCATTTAGGACTGTACAGCTCAGCCCCAAATGGGAAGAATCCAGAAAAAGTGCCCTAAATATAGCTTTCCTCACATCAAATTAGTCTCACTAGATTACTGCATCTGGTGAGTTTTACCTCCGCAGTACAATAGAGATAAAGCTGCAGAAATTCTGGGCTGATGTGAGCTATATGCAGAATGCTTTGGCAGCAAAGCCAAATATGTAGTCAGAGTGGGGACTTACCCTTGAGGTTCACAGTGGCTCACAGAACTGCTGGTCTTTGGCTCATATGTTTTCCTTAAAGCAGATTCCTTCAGAGAAAAACTAGAGATAACTGTATCCTGTTCCCTCTATGTACTTTGGTAAAGTTCCTATTGATACTTGGATAAATGGGCTCCAGGTTGGCCACTGAAGACTGTTTACAAAGTTTCTACATCTGAACTAACATTTTCACTTTAGAATGCTCTGGACAGAATGCTATGGGGAAATAAAGTGGATTTCCTAAAGCAAACAAGGAATAAATGAGATCCAAAAGGTTCTGTGGACCGGGACGAAACTCTCCCCATTCCTCCAGCTAAAGGTGAGAAGCCAAAGGGACTTGAAACCTAATGTTACCATTCTAGGCTAAGTCAAATTGAATAATCTTACTGAAACACTTGTTTCTCCTTATTGTTTCTCCACTTGTAGCAGTGGATATGGGATGTGGATAGCAATAAACTGTCCTTCATTTTTGGCCATTCTGCTGTTGGCAGCTTGATGATGGAGCTGAATGAAAGTGTATCCTTGGGCTGGGAAATGTGTACAATACGTACATCTCTGTTAACTACTTTGATTAAACTTATTATTCTTTTGGATGTTACATGTGATAGGACTGGGCACTTGATTAATAGTTACATGCCTAGGGTCTAGACACTAGAAAAGGACTGGGCTCTGCGTATAGGATCCCCTTACAATATCACATTTCAAGATAGTATTTAAGGATGCCAATTGCTAAATATTTTACTATCCTCTCAAGGATTCTCATATTTACATGATACAAGAGTTTCCTATATGATTATAAACACTTCAGCCAATCATGTGTATTCTTAAAAACCATTCATTGGGAGAGAGTAATGGAAAGATATAAGTTTACCCAAGTAGATCTGTTCACTTATAATCATAAGAGATTAATAAAACTTGTCAAGTATAACAAAGAATGTTCAAGTTCTAATCATATTTCAAGATCCTTCCAAATCCCACCGCTTCCTTATAGCCTTTAATAGCATTTAATTAAATGATTTCTTTTTTTTATTCATTCATAGAGGGCTGCCCTTGGAGTCTGGAAGATCTGAATTTCAGGCTGCATAACTAACACATAGTAACTAGGTGACCATGGGCAAAATGCTTAGCCTCTTAGAGTCTCAGACAGTTCTTCTAGACTATCTGTTTAAAAAACAAGGGCTGATTTATATTAATGGAGGGAATTTTTGCCAGGAGATCTCACAGCAAAGGAATCATAGGCTTAAAAAAAAAGGAAAAAGGAAATAATTATATATCTTGTATTACTATTTAAACTGTTCATTTTCTCCATATAATATAGGTAGGAGAGTATATACCATCATAGTCTCAGAGTATTAATATTAAATAAATGATAGGTTAATTTCATTATGTGGTTCATCCCTTATTCAAAATTTATTTGGAATTTATTTTTCATGCCTAATTCTACAGTCAACTTGACAACTTCTCTAGCACATAATCCAGGAGAGTATAAAAATTCAATATATTTGCTAAGTACCTACTGTGTACAAAGGACTCAATGAAAACATTCAGAAGGATTATATAGAATGTCTCTAAGCCACTAGAAAACCACTCAGGATGTGGGACTGGATACTAGAGATAAAATGACAGGAATAAAACAGTCCCTGTTCTCAAGAAGCTTCCTTTCTATTTCAGGAATGTATGTGGAAGATAAGGAATCTATAGGGTACAGTGATAATGGAATATATGTCTTGCAAAGATGACAGCCTAGGAGGCAAAGAGACAAGATGCGTCTCTCTGGTAAGATGACAAGCTCATGATCTAGTTGGGTAGACATATGGAGACTTAAACAAGTGAAAAAACATGAAGTCTGGAAAAAGACGATTTATAGCTCAATTCCACTATGCAATGAGGAAATAGCATCTTATCTTCAAAGCAATAGGGAGTAATGACATCTTTTTTAGCTGTGATTGCATAGCAACTATTACTTAGGAGTTCTCTCACCTTAGCACTGGCAAATCATGTTCATATGTCCTTGCAGGGGATTATAGAGAACTCCTGAGGTGAGAGGTAAGTTTGTGACTTTATAAGAAAATGCCCCAAAATCCCAATAAATCTACCTTTCCTTCTCCATGCAAAGTTTGTCAGCCAGCCAGACTTAATTAGCATTTAGACAGGGGTATGTACTAAAGTGGCAAAAAAGTATCAGGAACAGTTGATATAAGGCATGCTTCTAAAGTCTATGAAACTCTCCCATAAGTATATATGGAATCTAGGGGAAAATGGGCTCATAGCTGCTTGTTGCTAAAAGTATATTTTCCCCCTTCACTGGGGGTCCTCATGTCCTTCCTCATAAGCATGATATAACTTTTTGCAGGAATCCTTGTAGAATCCAGAAAATGCCTTCCCTCAGTGTTTTTGGTTTGTCCTCTATTCTCAATGTAGACACAACTATCAATGGCTACTGCTCGGAGAATGCTGCCAGGATGCTGATCTCTCATCATCTGTTCCAGGGATGCTGCCATGGCATTGATGAGGAGTCCAAAATCTTCTGCCTTTTGAAGTTCACAAGGTTATTTTCTGTTTAAGAGGTTGAGGTGACAAAGACAAAGGAAATTTTCTCTACACAATTACACCCAAAAAACTTCCTCTCAGTATCTTGGATGGAATTGCTTTTGCCTCTGTTTAGTCAGACACTGGAATGCTTCCTGGTTTCCAAACTGACTTGTTATTTTATTGAAGATCCCATCACTCCATTTTAACTAATGGCTTTCAAAGATATGTAAAACCTGGATTTATGATCTTGATCTGTTCAACAAAGGTAGTCTTACTTCAGTTTGGGGCAATGGACTTCTGGATTCAATATGATATGGGGGAATCAAGTGATGGAAAGAGTAAAGAATGACTTAGAACTTTGGATCAATGAATCAATGGTAGATTGATGGTATCCTAGAAATGAGGAATTCTATTTGCCAAGAGAATTAATTCCCTCTTGACATGTCAATGTTGAAATATCAGAAACTATCTACATAACATCAAGGAGGTTATTCTGTACTCTAGTTCAAGAAAGAGATTAGGATATAAGATATAGCATCATTGCCATAGAGATAACGGCAAATGACAGTAGATTAGACAATGAAGGGAATGAGTATGGACAGAGAAGAATGCTCAGGACAAATCTCTGAGAGATGCAGAGGTGTATAGAGATAGACAATTTCATTGATGGCTTTGTTGAATCAAAAGACATGATCCTTGATTACTAAATCAGCTATATTTGACTGCTTTGGTAACATTTCTCTGACTCAAAATAATGAAAGATAGGACTCAGAAATAAAACTCAGCTCTACTTGCAGTTGTCATTAACTTGCTGTGTGATCTTGGGAAAAATCAGCTGGCCCTGATGAGCCAGTTTTTCTGATTTCTAAAATGAGGAGTTTAGATTACATAACTTCTAGGATTACTTTCATTTTACACTGTTCTCAAAATCTGTGTTTCCTTTGTGGGAGGAGAAAAACAACATAAATATCTTTACTATGTCTCAAAGTTGGAAATTTGAAGATGAATGGCTTAGAAGAGTGAAGCAAGATATTGATTGAGAAACATATAGAATATCATTTAACATTAAATATTAAGCAGTTTAAGCAACCTAAAAATAATCAGAAATTTGGGGGTGGTGAAAAATTATGTTGAATGTTTTTTTTTTCTAATGCCTCCTGTTTGCTGAATGGCATCACATTCTGACTACTATTACATCCATTATGCATCAGGAGGGTATTCCCAGGAGAATAATACTCAGTTTTACACATACTCTGAATAATGGCTTGCATGGAGGCTTCAAAGAAATGCAAAAGGAAAGAGAAGTAAAGAATTTTTTTGTCCTCCTAGTAAATATGCTGAACTTCCCAGGGGACTCCAAGAAAAGATTGTGTTTAAGAGATACCTAACATCCACTTGAGCAATTTAAAGACATTCAGTTTAAAAAAAAATGTACTTATTCCCCATTTCCCATTGGTTTATTGACTATGAACAACTTAATATTCAAAGAATGCAACATTTTCATAATAGTACAGGGAATATACTCACATGTGATATGGAGGAGATATGGTCCAATGCCATCCATTAGAAAGGCAAAATGGTCTCTTGCAAAGAGGATAAGATTTTAGCAAGCCTGAATTGAATTGAGAGATTTTAGCCTCTTCTCCCTTGAGACAGTTTTCCAACACAGGTCACTGGCTTGTTGTCATGTTTTGGAAAAAGCACAAGGATAAGAGTTGTCATTAAGCTCAGGGCAGTACTCTATCACAGTATCATTATTCTTAACTGTGTGATCCAGTCACATTGGATGACTATCCCTTAAACATGTCCTTTACTTTTGTTCATGACATTTGATTCCTTTAATTATTTTCTGTTGTTTCAACACGGATGATTATTTCCCCTAATACTATGCAAACACTGCCTTTTATATAAAGAGCCAAGTCTGGGTCTCTTATGGCAGGAAAAAAAACAAAAAACAAACCACCTCATTCATTTCTAAGGTTTGGATTGCTCTCTTTATGGCATACAGAGGAATACCAGTTATATATCAGGAAGGCTCTAGATCTCGTAGGTTGCACAGAGAAGTTTTGCCTCTAGGAAAATCTGAGACTGAATATAGTCAGAGCAGAGAGAGACACAACTACCACAATTAATCATTTTCTCAGTAGAGGACCACTACCTTCCTCGAGAAAAGCATGGGAAACTTGTATTACATCTGTGACAGTGGAATTTCAGAATTGAAAACTATCTGAACTACAAAAAGGTGTGGATTAATGGATAGCCTTAGTGATATAGGTTATAGTTATGTAAAGGACTTGTTGTTTGTTCAACCAAATGTCACACGGCATACTTACAAAGAACTGATAAATATTTTGGGAGTGCTGAAACACTAGGCCAGTTATATGCTATATTGACTGAATCTGTATTTCAGTACAAACAGAAAAGACCAGCTAACTTTAAAATCTGCATGCACTTCAAACTATAAGTAGAAGTAAGGAAGGACATATAAATGGAGAAGGGACTCAAAAGGATATTCACCCCATGGATATTTAAATTTGAATGAGGGCAGGAATTTGTTTTCATAATTCACAATACATATTGAAATACTTTTATGCCCAATAAATATAGAACCATAAAAATCATTCTGGTTTTACAGAATCAACTAAGTCAGTCATGAAAGAAATACCAAGTACATTAAACAGTCAAGTCATCTGTAAATACTGTTTAATTGATTGCTGTGGGACTATAAATGTTGATGAATTTCTAAATCTAATAAAGGGAAAATAATTATTAAATCATTGATTACATGAAAACCAAATAAAATGTTACATAATCTTACTTCTGACCAAACCTTGAATAAAATAAAACGTAGTGGCAATGACAAAAAAATGTGATGATGACAAAATTGTTAGACTTATACACAGCATACTTCATATCACATTTCCTAATTGTCAGTATTGAGGATAAAAGGAGAATCTACCACTGAATGCCATTTTTAGTGTATTTATCTAATACTGCCTTCATCTTATCTTACACTCACTAAAGTCTCTCATGTCCTCTGCACTTGCGAATCACTAATATACTTTTTTTCTGAGATAGCTAATTGTTCAGTGAATAGAGCACTGGGTCAAGAATTAGCAAGACCTGAGTTCAAATTCAGTCTCAGAGACTTCCCAGCTCTATGACTTTAGGCATCACTTAATCTCTGATTGCCTAACAAAACAGATTCACTACACAAGAAAATGGCAAACCACTCTAGTATCTTTGCCAAGAAAATGTCAAATGTTGCTATGAAGGATCAATCATGATGTAAATGACTGATAAACAACAAAATAATTCTTTTTACGTGTTTCCCCTGAAACTGTAGATTTCAAGGTTCAAAAGACATCTAGTTTTAGAGTTTTAGGATTTAATCTGTGGAATAAATATTATTCAATTATTCAATTTATTCCTTTAACTAGTCAAAAAATACCAAACAGATCTTTAAAACTGCTTCACTTTAGTATCTTTAAGTGCTACAAGACAGTGGAAAAATATTAAGACCATGACTATTCAGAACTCTCAGGGAATATATCATTTGCGCTAACTTAATATTACAGATATGAAGTTTTAGGGTTAAATTTTAGAATTCAGGTGATTGTTTCTTTTCCCAAACTGAGACTTGAGAAATGTTAGGGATGGCATAGGGTAAGGAAGTGACCATGTGGCTTTAAAGTCTATGGAGTTTCCTACAAACAGGTGACATACTCCCTCTTCCTTAGTCTCCAAAGACTGCAGATTTGTACTTTCATTCTTTTTACTGGTGTTTTGCCATTTCCCCATATGGAGTTTCCGCTGCTCATCAGTCATGCCACTGCTGCCACAGCTGCTGCTGTTACTGCTGTCACTGCCAATGATCACTCTACACTCTTCCTGCTTACCTCTTCCCCCTGATTTTCCTCCACTCAACCATTCTGCCAGAATCATAATGTTGATACATTTTTTGTGACATATTCTGTCAAAATTCCACCATAACTACTACAAAATGTATGAAATAATATCATCTGTGTCAGAGATTACCAAGAGGAGGGCTAGAGAGAAGGTAGGAGGTCCATGGCAGGCAAAGGGAACCCTAGGGAGGATGGAAAGCATCTAAAGCAACTTTGTAAATGCCCCATCCAGTGAGACCATTGTACACCCACCTCCTCAGCCAATCAGACTGGTTTAATTGTTCTTGTCATTGTCGTTTTTCCCTTCAGGAGCCTGAAATATATATATATTCAAAGGTTGGTCAGATCAGAGCTTTGTCTCCGAGCTTCCTGCACAGCCCAGGTTTATGATGGTCTTTTACTGATGGGAAGTCAAGAACCAACCCATTATAAATGGAAAGAATAAATGATGTCTTACTACTGACTGCTGTATTATTGCAAAGTTTTGTGTTCCCTCTTGTTTTATTTTTTAAGCAGAAAAGTAAAAAGAAATATATTTTTCTCTAACAAAATAATAAATTGCCTTTTTTTCATGTATTTTCATGTGGCTTTTAGTTGCTTTGTCAGAAGCTCAATAGCTCTCAGTTAAAAAAAAAAATTCTAACATCAAGGCAAAGATATCACTGATGCTTTGATACAATTTAGTTTAAGCCAGGAAAACATTTCTCTGCTTGAGGAAGCATTTTTGAAAAACAAGTGGGGCAGCTAGGCAATACTATGGGGTGAGGTGAAAGGAAAAGAGATTGAAATGACAGGTTAAGACAAATAAATATGGACTACTAAACCATAAGTCAACAGTAAATCATTCTCTTTTTGCATCCCTTGTACCTAACACAGGGTCCTTTGCATATGGTTGATTTTAATTGAATTGAATAAACATTAATTACCATCATTTATTTTCTGCCAGTTGTGAATTTGTCCCTTTCTACTAGTTTTGATCATAAATATGTCGTACACCTTTTGGTTAAATAAGATCGGGATTCATTCTTATTGGGTTAGATGTCTTTTCAAAAATAAAAAGAATTTGAGAACACATAGATTAAGGGCTTATGAAAATCTGACAAGTCTGTGAGTCACTTCTGGCAAACTCAGATTCATTAATTCAGTTAATTGAATTGAGCACTGTTATGGTGACAACAGACATCATAGGTTCTCTGGAGCGCTCAGCAGTATGGGTGTTCTAGTCCATATGGAAAATTCCTGCTTCAGGGAAAACAAAATTAACTAGAAATGTGAATTGTGCATGTGAGAAATGTTAGGGGGAAAGTAGCATATACTGTAATATATCATGCGAAATATAGGTAGGTGAATAAGACACAGTGCATAACTGCAATAGACTAGGAAATAGGAAAGAACTGAAGGGGCAAAGTCTGGCCCTCAAACTTTTGTCTTGTTTGATTTCATTAAATTCATCCTACATGAAAGGCACATTGTGTTAGTCATTGGGGTTACAAGACAAAACTGAAGATGCTCCTTTCATGAGGAAGCTTCTATTGCAAGAAACTATAACAGGTACACCTATGAGTAAATACAAAATGTAAAAGTGGCAGCATTAAACAAGATAGTTCTCTTATATATACATATATGTGTATCTATATATTTCCATACATATTAAAATATAAAACAATTTTATGTCGAACAATTAAAGGGATCAAGAAGAACCTTGTGTCGGAGGTGGCAGATCAAGTAATAAAGGACTGTTGTAAACAGAGATACTAGAAGAAAGAGTCTACAAAATCCTAGAATTGCATAAGTGGAAAGAACAAATTAAAAAAAAATAGTTGGAAGTGCCTTCAATTTTTCATCCCTCTCCAACTAGGAGTTCTTGGGTGAAAAGCAGAAATCTTAACTAAACCAGGTAAATGGATCAGAAAATGTAGGAGTTGGAAAGAGGTTTAGAATAATGGAACAAATATGTATAATCCTAAATTGGAAACTGGCCCCTTTTCAGAGTAACTACCAAGATTCATATACTTCCCATGATTGGATCAGCCAATGAGGTAAGGAAATTGTGAAGGATTCTGGATTAATTCAAGAAAATTCTGGGAAAGAGAGGGAGGAGACAGAAAAAGAGGTCCATACCCAAGTGTGTTCAGATTATGACCATTACCTTGAAGGGATGGAGATATTTATACTGTCAATCACTTGGCATCTATTTTGTGAGCCTCTTCTCTTTCCTTTAGACCCTGAAAAAATATGTTTATTATTCCAGTTAAGAATACAGGTGAGGCCACTGAGAATACCAGTTTTCAGGGAGCGTTGAACCTAGTGAGCCAAATTGAGTTGAGGTAACCCCTGCTTGCGGAAAGACAAATTCTTCCTTCTAAGACTGAGTTGAGAAGTAGCTCTCTTTAATGACTTTACTCCTCTGGATTTTGTGGTTCCTTTATTTGTAAGTTGAATTAATAGAGAAAAGCCCCAGCTTCTACGGAAGATGGCAATACCCACCAGTGTACATCCACAGCAGTTCCCTTTTCCCTCTGTGATTCAGCCCATTTCTTTGCCACAATTTTTAAAGTGTTATATAAAATATATTAGCAGCTTCTAACATTTGTCTGCAAGCTATTTTATGGGAAATAGAAATTGGGAGCCACACAGTTTGAAATACAGCTATCGACTTATCCAACACCTACAGTGGAAGCTGGGTGGAGAAATAGCTAAAAAGGATTTCTCATCTCTGGACAATTGTTACCTGGTAGTTTTCCTTGGCCAGCCCAAGTAGATGAAGAAGGAAAAATAAAAAAGCAGAGAAATTTTAAGTCAAGTTTCTCTCTCTCTTTCTTTCTTTTTTCCTACCCATCCAATGACTCTTCTTCCTGAACCATAACCCATAATTTGACTCAGCCACCTTTCTGTTTTTGGCTCTCTTCTCTTTCCATCCTGCATTTGGCAGTCTGATTTGATTTAGTGCCTAGTCCATTATGCATAATATTCTTCAATCACTATCTCTCTCCCTGACCTCCCTTGTGAGCTCTAGAACATCTGGAGTTTTCTAAAATATATATTCACCTAGCTTTTCACTGATGGCTCAAGTACAATATTTCAAAAACCTAATTACTTTCCCCACTAAATCCCTTTCTATTTCTGATTTCACTATTTCTTTTTATGATACTAGGGCTCATTTTTTTAATGTTTTCAAACTTGTTATCTTTGACTTTCTTTCTTGATATAAAATTATTTACTAAATTCTATTGCTTCAATTTCTGAAAGACTTGTATGTACTCTGCCTTTTACATACTGCTATTACTTATTATAGTTACCCATTACCATTGACCTAGACTACTCTAAAAACCTTCTAATAAGTCATGTTATTTCCACTTGCGTAGTTCTTTATAATGCTGCCATATTTATGATAAAAAATAATAACTTCCTACTGCCAACCAAACTTCAAAATAGCTTCCTGATATTCAAGGTCCTCTATAATCTGGTACCACTTCCCTTCTCCAGGCCCCCTCCACATACTCTAAACTCTTTATCTTATATTAATTCAAATCAAATGAATTGAACATTTTGCTTGCTATGTGCAAGGAACTATATTGGACACTGGGAACACAAAGACAATGACATAACAGTTCCTCTTATAATACATATTATACAATTCTCTTTCCAGATACGCAAACATACCCAAATACACACCCACACCCCAATATGCTATTGCCAACATTGTACACTCTTTTGTCTTCAAGGGATTACTGTACGTTTTGATCTCTCATCCTTTGTTCTTTCTTCCTCGATCTTCTTCATCTCATGCCACTCATCAGACCTTTCCAGTTTATTTCTTACTTCACCCTTGTCTTATAGGAGTATTAATTCTTCATACTCAAGTGATCCCATTTCCATTCCACCTTTTCCAGTAGTTTCTCCCTCTATTACCCTCACTCTTTTAATAATCTTCAATCTCTCCCTGTATATTGGCTTCAAATATAACATCTACAAATATAACCAAGCATCTCTGTTCTCCAAAGACTTCTTGATCTGTTCATCCTTTGTAGGTCTTATCCCATACTTTTACTTCCTTCTGTGGACAAACTTCTTGAGAAGGGTGTCTACAATCATCATCTAAAATTTCTATTTTATCAGGCTTTTTTTAACTCCTGTCTATCTAGCTTCTGATCTCATCATTTGACTGAAACTGCTTTCTCCAAAGTTATTCCTGATTCCCTAAACACCAAGTCCAACGGCCTTTCCTGAATCCTTATTGTCCTTCACCTCTTTTACATTGGTAATCACCTTTTTCTCCTGGTTACGCTGTTCTATCTAGGGTTTCCTAGATGACCCTGCTCTCCTGGTTGCCTCCCATACGTTTTACCTATCCTTCTCAGGATCTATGCTAGATGTTCATCTACATCATGCCCAGCAACCTTTAGTGTTGCTTAATGCTCTATCTTGGGGTATCTTCTCTTTTCCCTTTATAGTATTTAGCTTGCTGAGATTATTGGCCCCCATGGATTCTATTAAGATTTGCATCTCTATGCAAATTATTTTCACATATTTATCTAGTTCTAACTTCTCTTTACTACTACTATTTACTACAATGTCCAATTGCCTATTGGATATATTAAAATGGATGTCCTATAACTATCATAAACACAACAGATTCAACACTTTACCCCCAAGGCCTATTTCCTTTCAAAATTTCCTATTACTGTCAAGGTACTTCCATCCTCCCAGTCACCCAGACTTGCAACTTAAGTGTCATCCCTGACTTCTTGCACTTTCATTTTAAATATCCAATCAATTGCTGAGTTTCATTAATTCTCTCTTTGAAATATCTCTCACAATATAACTGTTCTGTCCTCGACATTTCTAATATCCTAGTGCAGATCTTCAGCACTTCATGCCTAGACTACTATAGCAACCTTTTCTTTGATCTCACAGTCGTAAGTCTCTTCCCCTTCCCAGTGTCTCTTCCACTAACATATCAAAGTGATCTTGAAATAACAAACAAAATTTAAAAGAGAAACCTCCAATGGTGTTCAATTATCTCCATGATCAAATATAAAATCCTCTGTTTGCCTTTTAAAACTTTTTATAACCGGGACTATTTCTTTAATTCCAATTTTCTTATATCTCACATCCTTTAACATAGTTTATGATTCAGTAACTCTGACTGTCATGCTGTTCCTTAAACAAAATACTCTTTATTCAGACAATGCATTTTCACTGGCTACTCCTCAGATCTAGCATGTTATCCCACTTCATCTCCATTTTCTGGCTTGCATAGCTTCCTTTACATTCCTGCTAAAGTCCTACTTTCAACAGGGTGCTTTTTCCAATCTTCATTCTAGTTCTTCCCTCTATTGATTATTTCCTAAATATCTTGTATATATAGCTTGTTGATGCTTAATCATTTACGTGTTTTCTTCCCCCATTAGATTGTGCGCTCCCTTAGGAACAGTTCTGTTTTTCCCTTTTTTTGTATTTCTAGCACTGAGAAATATGCATGGTACATAGTATGCTTGTTAACTATTCCTGTTAATCAATAAGCATTTCAATCAACAATCATTTATCTATGACCTTCACTGTTTGGATTCCTATTGCTTTTAAAGCGCAACATAAATACCACTTTCTCCAGGAAGGCTTCCTTAGTCTCCTTTGCCAATAATGACCTATTCCTCTAGGACCTCATATCTCATAGTACTTACTTGTTGAAATGATTGTATCTTATCTTTGTATTTTTTTCTCAGTGCCAAACATAGATAGCATTTCATATATACTGAATAATCAAAAGATCTTATATTTCGTTGACTTATGGAACATCTGATGTGGGAAATGCCAGAACTAATGTGACTGTGCCTTAGTGAACTACTAGGCTATAATATAGTAGATGAAAGCTAGGGAGGTTACTGAGATACACAGCAGTTAACGTGACTTGCTCATTTGAACCCAAGTTTTCTTGACTAAAAACCCAGCATTGCATCCAATATACCCAATGGTGTCCTGGAGAGAATGACAACAAAGAAAAGCTGTTCACTTTGTGTTAACAGACACTCAATAAATGAATATTGAATGAATAAAATCATATGTGAGAGCTATAAGGAATCTTAGTGGTTTCATATATATATATATATATGTACACATACATACATATATATATAATATATACATACATATATAAGTATATATGTATGTATGCATAGGTACTTCACATATATAGTTCCTCTCATTAATCCTAACTATGCCTTCTAAAATAATATTGAATAAGCTCAATTCCCCTTTCATATGGCAAACATTGATACAACTGAAAACAGCAACATGGTTGCTACCCTGAATCTTTTCTTCTTCAGTTCAGCACTCTCATTTCATGGAATCATAGGATCTCAGATTTCAAAAGGGACCTCAGAGCAGAAGTAGTCCACCACTGAGGCAACTGGTAGTTCATTGGATAGAGCATGGGCCTGGAGTCAGGAAGATTTGGGTTCAAATGCAGCCTCAGAGACTGCCTAGCTGTGTGAACCTGGGCAAGTCATTTAACCTCTGATTTCCTGACAGAAGGATCCATTGCAGAAAAAAATAGCAAACCACTCCAGCATCTACCAAGAAAACTCCATGGACAGGTATGATCCATGGGATCATGGAGAGTTGACATGATTGAAAAATAGCTCCACACACTAGGCAAGAGCCATACAGCCTTGCCCATGAGATGGCTACTGAAGCAAAAGCCATTACTTCCTAAGAAAAATAATGTTCAGGTTGTTTTTCCTTCCATCAAATCTCAATTTTCACCTTTGCAATTTAGACTCATTGCTAGTTTAGTTGTATATAAACAAGTGGAATAAGTATGATCCCTTTTCTATGTGACATAATTTCACATCTTTAAATATATCTACTAATTTACTGACTACATCTTCTTGTAATTTAGTTAATTTTTCACTTATGAATTTAGATGCTAAGGTATTTATAGTTAAAATTGATGTTGGTTTGTCAGCTTGTTCATTTTAGAAAAAAATTATAGTTTATTTGTTCATATCCTTTTTGTATTATGAATATATTTGCTTTTTCTGGTAGCATAAATGCAAATCCTACTATTTTTGGATTCACTTAAAAAAATAGTTTCCCAGGATAATTTTTAAGGTGTATTTCTTGCAAGCAACAGAAAGTGGAGTTGTATTTTCTTGTCCAATTTGTCACTCATTTTCATCCTATTAATTTATTTTTACATTTATTCAGCCTATTTACATTTAAAGTTAGTTCCTTTCTTTGTATTTAATATCATTTTCTCCCTCTTCTTCTGTAAGCACAGCATTTTGCTCCAGTTATTTTAGCTTTCCGTTGTTGTTCACTTGTATCCAATTCTTCACGATCTCATTTGGGGTTTCCTTAGCAAAGATACTCGAGTGATTTGCCATTTCCTTCTACAGCTCATTTTGTAGATAGGGAAAGTGAAGCAAATAGAATTAGAAAGATTTTCCCAGGGACATACAGTTATTAAATATCTGAGACTGGATTTGAACTCAGGGCTTCCTAATTCCAGGACTGGCACTCAGCCAACTAGCTTAATCCACTTCACATCAAACCTATTCCCACAAAATTTCTTCTCCTTACACTCACACTTCACACACACTTCCATTTGTTACTCTTTCTCTTAGTTTTGGAGTTTTGCTTATCAGTTTCTTTATCTTCTTGATTTTATATTGTTTTTTCTCCACTTTTCTTTCTTTTCAGTTAAGTAACCTAATGTTCTTCTCCCTTCATTTTGAGTGTTTCATTTTTTTTTAGTCATTTAAATTCAATTTTGGTACCATTTTTTTAAAGAGATTTCTTTCTGTCTCTACTATTTCTGTCCTTTTTGGAATTTATTTTTGATTCCTGACCCTTATATTTATTTGGCTCTCCTACAGGGTCTATATTGCTTATGGAATTAAAGTCTCTTAACAGCACTCATTATTGGTTTCCCTTTTCTAAAAAAAAATTGTATTGTGGGTCTTGCTATCCGATCTGGTGTTTCAGTCTTAGAAATAACAATTCTTGCAGTCATTGAGAGGAAATTGTCTCATGGGAGGAATTTTTCTTTGGCCCTAATTGTTCAGTTCATTATTAATCCTTGCCCTCTCTAGCATGATTTTTTTTCACTTTCCCATTGTATATTCAAGGCTATATAACTTCTCAATCTTTTGCTTGTCAGTTGCCACCAACAGTTCTAATTTCTCTTCTCCTGAAGCAAGACGAGAGTTCTCTCTAAGCACCAAAGTTCAGAAGACTATAAACATTATAAAGTTCCCAATCTCTTTATGCAGTCTCATCAATGCTGTTGCCCTCCCACCAGTGTTAGAAGATTCACTCCTCATTTTTCTGTTTTATTTTTGCTCTTGCATATTTTAACACACAATATTTCTCCTTTCCTATGTTTTTGTTCTACTCTATGATTTTTTTTTTCTTTAGAGACTAAAGGAGTTACTTTCCTTCCATTTCTAACCTTTCCCTTAAATAGGGCATATTCCTTCTGTCTTCTTCTCCTTTCCCCTTTTTTTAACCTCTCTATTACAAAACTTTTTCACCCACATTGACTCTTCTATAGGCGATGTTATGAGATTTGGACCATGATGTTTCAGACCATGATGTTTCATAATTTATGTTCCACCATAATTTATACTTTACTTCAGTTTTCATTCTTGTCTCCTTGTGTACATTTAGGAAGGAATCTCTTAATAAAATATCTATTGTGTCATTGTTTCTTTGACTGTTATATTTGTTTATCTTTCTCACGTCTATTGTCTGGTGTATTTAAAAAGAAATTAATTTACTCAGATCTATGTGTCTTTTTAGTGGTGCTTTGAACATTCCTTTTTTATTGAATATCCATTTTTCATTCATCTTTAGGATCTGGTTGGCAGGATAAGGCACTTTCAGTTAAGTCTTGAGCTCTTTTACATTTCAGAAGGTGGTATAACATTCACTACTGAAATTCCCAGGGGTTGTAGAATAGTCTTGTATTATTTTTTTTAAATTTTATTTTAGACTCAAACACGAGAACACAAATAGAGAATAGAGAGAAACAAAGGATCATAAACTTAAATACTGGAACATAAGTACAAAGTTAAAAAGAAAAAAATGTCTTGTGCATAGTAGAACATAAGAGAAGATTCAAATTATGTAAAAATATATTTTCATTACATGAAAGACTGCATGATAAATAATATTTGTTGTGTTGAAAATTATCGATCTTTTCTTTGCTTCCTTGTGAGTTCTTTTGTTCTCTGCTCTGCACTTTTATACTTTGTTCTTTTTTCCCCTCCCCACAGCCTCACCCAGAAGGTTTAAATGAAGTTTGTATATGTTGCTCTATAGTTATAGATAAACCCAAATTTATATAAATATATACATACATATATAGACATACTTTCCCAAACCTATTCTACATCTGATCTTTGGTTTTATGTTTGTGCATATCTCTTGTTTCCTATCCCTCCTGCCTCCTCTACTTAACTTCTACCAACTACCTTGCCCTCCTACTACTTGCCTACACCCCTCCAAGGATCTCTCCTCTATCTTCCCATTCCCATAAATGTGAACACCTTTCTATGCCCCCTTTTACCTCTCATTCTCCATTCTAAAGATTCCTCCCTTGTCCTCCTCTCCTTCCCTATGCCCCTACTGTTTTATTTCCTTTTATTTAGAAAATTTTTATATTCATATATATATATATATTATTCCTTCTTAAACCCATTCCCAATGCAAGCAGGTTATTGGAACTACCAGGCCTCCTCCCCCATTTAATTCCTCTGTATCAGATCTTCTTCTTGTACCTCATTTGTATAAATTACTCTTTTTAGCTATTCCTAAATGGTTTTACTTTTAAAATAAATATCATAGTAAGGTTTTCCCAATCCTTGTTATTGAGCTACCCAATTATTAATAAGATTCTTAGATACACATTTTATATATATATAAAAGGTAAACAGAAGATGGTGGAGTAGAAAGACTCATGTATGCTAGCTCCGAACCCACAACCCATAAATATCCTGTAAACAAAACTCCCCGGGAGGAGGAGCCAAGATGGCAGAGTAGAAAGACTCACGTATGCTAGCTCCGAATCCACAGCCCAGATATTTCCTGTGGAAAGAACGCCCCACAAATTCTGGAGCAGAGCAAGTGCGCATCAATGCAGTGGAGGAGATTTCCATTCCAGAGAGCCCCGGACAGCCGTCCCCAGGTGTCTATTGTGCTATGGACAGCGGAACCCACCCCTGCGCTTGCCATCAGGGAAAGACGTGGAGGTCAGGGCCTCCGTATCCCAGACATCCAAGGTGGATGTCCGGTGGACTCAGGCCATGGAAGAGCTCAAAAAGAATTTTGAAAATCCAGTCAGACAGGTGGAGGAAAAACTGGGAAGAGAAATGAGAGAGGTGTAAGAAAAGCATGAAAAACAGGTCAATACCTTGGTAAAGGAGACCCAAAAAAATGCTGAAGAAAATAACACCTTGAAAAATAGGTTCACTCAATTGGCAAAAGAGGGTCAAAAAGACGATGAGGAGAAGAATGCTTTCAAAAGCAGAATTAGCCAAATGGAAAAAGAGGTTCAAAAACTCACTGAAGATAATAGTTCTCTCAAAATTAGAATGGAGCAGATGTAGTCTAATGACTTCTTGAGAAACCAAGAAATCATAAAACAAAACCAAAAGATTGAAAAAATGGAAGAGAATGTGAAATATCTCATTGGAAAAACAACTGACCTTGAAAATAGATGCAGGAGAGACAATTTAAAAATGATGGGACTACCTGAAAGCCACGATCAAAAAAAGAGACTAAACATCATCTTCCATGAAATTATCAAGGAAAACTGCCCTGAGATTCTAGAACCAGAGGGCAAAATCAGTATTGAAGGAATCCATCGATCACCACCTGAAAGAGATACAAAAAGAGAAACCCCTAGGAACATTGTGGCCAAATTCCAGAGTTCCCAGGTCAAGGAGAAAATATTGCAAGCAGCTAGAAAGAAATAATTCCAGTATTGTGGAAATACAATCAGGATAACACAAGATCTAGCAGCTTCTACATTAAGGGACTGAAGGGCATGGAATAGGATATTCCTGAAGTCAAAGGAACTAGGACTCAAACCAAGAATCACCTACCCAGCAAAACTGAGTATAATACTTCAGGGGAAAATATGTTCTTTCAATGAAACAGAGGACTTTCAAGCATTCTTGATGAACAGACCAGGGCTGAAAAGAAAATTTGACTTCAAACACAAGAATGAGAAGAAGCATGAAAAAGTAAACAGCAAAGAGATGTCATAAGGAACTTAGCAAAAGGTGAACTGTTTACATTCCTACATGGAAAGACAATATTTGTAACTCTTAAAACTTTTCAGTATCTGGGTAGTTGGTGGGACCACACACACACATACACACACACATGCATGCACACACATGCATGCACACACACACGTACACACGTGCACACACATACAGAGACATAGAAGACAGAGTGAATTGAATGGCATGGGACCATATCTGAAAAGAAATTAAGGTAATGGTGAGAGAGAAATGTAGTGGGAGGAGAGAGGGTGAAATGGAATGGGGTAAATTATATCTCATTCAAGAGAAAGCAGGAGACTTTTTAGTGGAGGGAAAAAGAGGAGAGCCGAGAAAAAAACATGAAGTTTACCCTCATCACATTCGACCAAAGGAAGGAATAAAATGCACACTCATTTTGGTATGAAAACCTATCTTACAATACAGGAAAGTGGGGGAGAAGGAGATAAGCAGGGTGGTGGGGATGATGGAAGGGAGGGTAATGGGAGGAGGGAGCAATTTGAAGTCAACACTCTTGGGGAGGGACAGGATCAAAAGACAGAATAGAAACAATAGGGGGCAGAATAGGATGGAGGGAAATACAATTAGTCTTACACAACACTATTATCGAAGTCATTTGCAAAACTACACAGGCTTATATTGAATTGCCTACCTTCCTAAAGGGAAGGGGTGGGGAGGGAGGGATGGGAAGAATTTGGAACTCAAAGTTTTAGGAACAACTGTCAAGTATTGTTCTTGCTACTAGGAAATAAGAAATACAGTCAGTGGGGAATAGAAAGTCATCTGGCCCTACAGGACAAAAGAGAAGATGGGGACAAGAGAAGGGAGGGAGGATTGAAGAGAGGGCAGATTGGTGACAGGGAAAATTAGATTGCTCAGTGTATTGGGGTGGGGGGAGGGGACAAATGGGGAGAAAATTTGGAACCCAAAACTTTGTGAAAATGAATGTAAAAAGTTAAATAAATAAATTAAAATAAAAGGTAAACAGTCTGTCCATATGAACCTTATATAATCAGTCTTTGTTATGTACCTTATATTTCTCTTCTTGTACATTGAATCTTTCATTAAGTTCAGGATTATTGTTAACAAAGTCTTGAAAATATGTGAATTTTTCAAATGTCCATTTTTTTTCATTCCAAATAATACTTAACTTTGCAGGATATGACACTTCTTTGCCAGATCACCTATTCTTTCGTTCTTCAATATATTGTGTTCAGTCTTGTATTATTTAAATTGCATTTCCTTTGTATTTGAAGGTCTTTCTCATTCCTCTTACTTGAAAAATTTGTTGTCTGTCATTGGAATTATGAAATTTTATCACTATATGTCTTGGAGTTTGCATCCTAGTAGGTAGATAGGTAGATACATAGATAGATAGACAGACAGACATGTAGATATATATTCTGACAGTGGTCAATGGATTCTTTCAATGGGCACTTTTTTAATGTTCAGAAATTTGGAGTTTATTTTCTTTTTTATTTCTTGAATTATGGAATTCAAGCTGCTTTGATTTACGTTCTTTCTGAAAAATTATAATCCTTGAGTTATTTCCATATATTAATTTTTCAATATCAATATATTTGACTCATATGGAAGTTAATTTTCTTTTAAGGTTATTTAAGGTTAAAGCTTATTTCTCCTCTTCTAGATATTCATTAACTTCTCTGCATTTGTATTGCCATTCAGTTATTTACTGCTTTGTTTCTTCAGTGAGAATTACCACTATGAATTCAAGTTTGTATTCTGGCAATTATTTGTACTTTTCAAGCCATAACTTCATTCTTTTACCATTCATATTTCTCATGAAACATCTTGCTGTGGTTCTATTCTCTCTCAGGAATCCAGAGGTCCTCTGCCTCAATCAGTATTGAGACTTCCTTTGTTTTCTATTTATTCACAGATGCCTGAACTTTTCAGCTGATGTCATGGCCATATTACAATCAGTTAATGCCTTGCTATTGACTTATCTGTTTATGCTCAAGGTCTTTTAATGATTTTTTCCTCTTGAGATCTTTAGTAATTTCACTTTTACAGTCTCCTATCACTCACTTTTAGACTCTCCTATTTGTTGTTTCAATGGGGTGGAAGGCTGATCCTCCAAATAATATTGGCATCCTCATAGGCTGGGTAGATGTTTTACTGGTCTCAGGCTAAGCCCCAAATGATTTTTGGGATGTAACAGCTTCCACCTACATGACTAGATTTTCCCTCAGCCTTTGGGGAATGCTACCCACAAGCATATGCACCCTGTATCTTTTCTCTGTTCCTCAGTTTTCTGGCTACACTCTGCTGCGGCACACTATGTTGCAGCATGGCTATGCCAGCCAAAACAGGTTTCTGCTTTTTGGTTTTCCATGGCATTGAGAATGAAGGGGTAGACTTGAGTTTCATTGAAAGTCTATGATTCAGATAATGCTGAATCTTATGCTTCTTTTCTGCCATAATGTGTTGGGTGATGGAAAAAAGAGTATTGAGGGAATTCATTAGGAATTAAATATTAGCTTACATTAGGGAAAATATCTAGTCCTCCATATTGTTGGTCACTTGACTAGATGTAGATGTGAAGTAATAACTGATCTCCAAACTTCTGTAGATATTTTAAATGAAATTTATCTTTCAGCTCTTCCTGATGGTATTACTAATAATATACAGAAGTACTAATAAATTTATGTGAATTTATTTTGCATTCTAAAACTCTGTTGAAATTATTTGAATTGCTTTTTTTAATTTCTAAGGTTTTTAAAACACAGAATCATATCATTTGCAAAAACAAAAGTAATAATTTTGTTCTTCACTGTCTACGCTTATTCTTACATTTCTTTTTATTTCTTTCATCACTATCATTAGTATTTCTTTTTTTAAATTAATTAATTTATTTATTTAACTTTTCACATTCGTTTTCACAAAATTTTGGGTTCCAAATTTTCTCCCCTTTTATCCCCTCCCCCCACCCCAATACACCAAGCATTCTAATTTTCCCTATCTCCAATCCGCCCTCTCTTCTGTCATCCCTCCCTTCTCTTGTCCCCATTTTCTCTTTTCTCCTGTAGGGCCAGATGACTTTCTATTCCTCATTAACTGTATGTCTTATTTCCTAGTACCAACAACAATACTAAACAGTTGTTCCTAAAACTTTGAGTTCCAATTCTCCCCATCCCTCCCTCCCCACCCATTCCCTTTGGGAAGGCAGGCAATTCAATATAGGCCATGTCTGTGTAGTTTTGCAAATGACTTCCATGATAGTCATGTTGTATAAGACTAACTGAATTACCCTCCATCCTATCCTGCCCTTCATTGTTTCTCTTCTGTCTTTTGATCCTGTCCCTCCCTGAGTGTTGACTTCAAATTGCTCCCTCCTCCCTTTGCCCTCCCTTCCATCATCCCCCCCTTGCTTATCTCCTTCTCTCCCACTTTCCTATACTGTAAGATAGATTTTCATACCAAAATGAGTGTGCATTTTATTCCTTCCTTTAGTCAAATGTGATGAAGGTAAACTTCTTGTTTTTTTTTTTTTCTCAGCTTTCCTCTTTTTCCCTCCACTAAAAAGTCTCCTACTTGCCTCTTAAATGACATATAATTTACCCCATTCCATTTCACCCTCTTTCCTCCCACTACATTTCTTTCTCACCATTTCCCTTAATTTCTTTTAAGACATAGTCCCATCCTATTCAATTCACTCTATGCTCTCTGTCTCTCTATGTGTGTGCATGTGTGTATGTGTGTGTGCGTGCATGCGTGTACGTGTGTGTGTGGTCACACCAACCACCCAGATACTGAAAAGTTTTAAGAGTTACAAATATTGTCTTTCCATGTAGGAATGTAAACAGTTCACTTATGGTAAGTCCCTTAAGACTTCTCTTTGCTGTTTACTTTTTCATGCTTCTTCTCATTCTTGTGTTTAAAAGTCAAATTTTCTTTTCAGCTCTGGTCTGTTCATCAAGAATGCTTGAAAGTCCTCTGTTTCATTGAAAGAACATATTTTCCCTTGAAGTATTATACTCAGTTTTATGGGTAGGTGATTCATGGTTTGAGTCCTAGTTCCTTTGACTTCTGCAATATCCTATTCCATGCCCTTCGATCCCTTAATGTAGAAGCTGCTAGATCTTGTGTTATCCTGATTTTATTTCCACAATACTGGAATTGTTTCTTTCTAGCTGCTTGCAAGATTTTCTCCTTGAGCTGGGAGTTCTGGAATTTGGCCACAATGTTCCTAGGAGTTTCTCTTTTTGGATCTCTTTCAGGTGGTGATCGATGGATTCCTTCAATACTTATTTTGCCCTCTGGTTGTAGAATGTCAGGGCGGTTTTCCTTGATAATTTCATGGAAGATGATGTCTAGGCTCTTTTTTTGATCATGGCTTTCAGGTAGTCCCATAATTTTTAAATTGTCTCTCCTGGATCTATTTTTCAGGTCAGTTGTTTTTCCCATGAGATATTTCACATTCTCTTCCATTTTTTCATTCTTTTGGTTTTGTTTGGTGATTTCTTGGTTTTCAGAAAGTCATTAGACTCCATCTGTTCCATTCTAATTTTCAGAGAACTATTCTCTTCAGTGAGCTTTTGAACCTCTTTTTCCATTTGGCTAATTTTGCTTTTGAACCTCTTTTGCCAATTGAGTGAGCCTGTTTTTCAAGGTGTTATTTTCTTCAGCATTTTTTTGGGTCTCCTTTACCAAGGTATTGACCTGTTTCTCATACTTTTCTTGCATCTCTCTCATTTCTCTTCCCAGTTTTTCCTCCACCTGTCTAACTTGCTTTTCAAAATCCTTTTTGAGCTCTTCCAAGGCCTGAGCCCACCTGACATCCCCTTGGGATGTCTGTGGTACCGAGGCCTCGCCCTCCACGTCTTTCCCTGATGGCAAGAATATGTCCTCGTCATCTGATCTGAAAGTCGGGATCATTTGCATCTGTTCAAAAAAACTCTCTATAGTCTTATTTTTCTTCCCTTTTCTAGGCATTTTCCCAGCCAGTTACTTGACTTCTGAGATTCCTGTCCACCTCCGCCTAGATCCGCCCAGCTAGTGCTTGGGGTCAGAGATTCAAATGGGCTTTCTGCGGCAGGCGTGGCTGCTATTCAATGTGAGCTTAAGTTCTTGTGCTGGGGTGGGGGCAGAGCTGCCTCCCAGGCTCAGCTCCCTCAGGGGGTTTATGCAGAGACCTTCAGTGATGGAGCGGGTGGTGGTAGGGCCGTCTCCCAGGCTCAGCTCCCACAGGGGCTTTATGTAGAGACCTTCAGTAATGGAGCGGGTGGGGGCAGGGCCATCTCCCAGGCTCAGTTCCCTCAGGGGGTTTATGCAGAGACCTGAAGTTCTGCCTGCTGGTGGGGGAGTCCCAGGCCGCCGCTGCTGCCTGTGTCGCTGCCCCTGCCTCTGCCTCCCAGGCTCTGTTCCCTCAGGGGCTTTATGCAGAGACCTTCAGTAATGGAGTGGGTAGGGGCAGGGCCGCCTCCCAGGCTCAGTGCCCTCAGGGGCTTTATGCAGAGACCTTCAGAACTGGCGAGGGTGGGGCAGGGTCTCTCCCAGGCTCAGCTCCCTCAGGAGGTTTATGCAGAGGCTTTCAGTAATGAAGATCCTGCCTGCTGCTGGGGAGTTCCAGGCCACCAAGGCCTTGCCGCCACTGCCTCCGCTGCCACCCCCGCCTCTGCCTCCGCCGCTTCTTCCCGAGGGGGCCCGAGCCACGGAGACACCCCGCTCCTCTCTCGGTCGGCCCAGGCGTGTCTCTCACTGACCTGTAGAGTCTGTGGGCGGAGGGACCTTCCAGGCTGCCGGAGGTTCCGTCCCTGAAGCCTGCTTGGATCAGTTTCTATGGGGCCGTGGCCAGGGCAGTGCTGGAGTTTGGTCTGCTTTCCGGGGCACGACGGACCCTGGGGACGGCTCTCCAGGGCTCTCTAGAACGGAAATCTCTTCCACTATGTTTCTGCACCCCCTGCAGTGATCCAGAACTTATGGGGAGCTCTTCTTACATTAAATCTATGGGCTGTGGGTTCGGAGCTCGCATACGTGCATCTTTCTACTCCGCCATCTTGACTCTGCCCCCCTATCATTAGTATTTCTAAAACTATATCAGTGTGATACTACATCAGATCACTACATCAGAGTGACAGTGGACATCCTAGTTCTATCTCTAATTGGAAAGGACTTTATTTTGTCCCCTTTACTATTTGTTCCTCATTTTGAAGATATTCTCTTTATTATTTTATGGAAGGGAACATTCATGTTTTAATAGAACAGTATGTTTTATTTTATCAAAAGCTTTATTTTCTGAATGCACGCACACGCACACACACACACACACACAGATATAATTACCACCCTTATCTCACATGATGAGGTGGCCCTTCTCTTCACCAAGGCAAACACCTCTACATGCGCAAGTCATATAAATGGGATGTTATTGAAATGTGCTTTTTAACCCGTTCTGCTGTTTTCTTTCATTCTGGGAGTTAGTTCATCTAATTCACAGTGATAGCTTTGATGTTAATTGTGCATTTTATTTCATCCTGTTCTCTTATTTCTCCCCCACTTTTCTTCACATCCTATCTTTATCCAAAATTTTTACTATTTCTTTCTTTTCCTTTAAATTCTTTTCCTTGATCCTCACCCCAAGGTTAAGGATTTTTTTCAGTTATACTTTATCCTTTCTTATATCTATTCTCCCCCTTCCTCTTCCTGTTTCACTACTGTTTCCCTATTGATTTTAGATGCATTTCTAAACCACTGTACTTGTGTAGGTTATACTCTTTAATTAATTCAGATAAAAGCAAGATTGAAGTGATTTCTACTGCTACAATTACTTCTTCATTTGTACAGACTTCTGTTACATACATCAATTATGTGAGATAATAAATTCCCTATCTTCACTATTTTTCTATAGCGTATTTCTCCCTCCATTTCCTTTCATTAAAATATAACAAAAAAAATTCTAGGACTTCTGTCTTCTCTGACTTCATCCATGATCCCTGATAATATTAATGTTTTGAGGGTACGCCTCTTTCATCTTTTCCACTAGAATATATCCACTTCATCTTTCCAGATTTCCTTCTAATTTCTCAGCTGTGTTTTTATCTTTTCAAATTTCTTCTGAAATCCACATTCATATTTCAAAGGTTTCACTCTATTCTGGTCTTTCATATTATTGAATGTCCATTTTTTCCCTTTACAGGATTATACAGTTTTTCTGGGCAAGTTATTTTTGTGTGTAAACTACATTTGTATTTTGTTTTTTCTTTTGGTTTTGCCTCTACAGACACTGTACTCCATGCTCTGTTCTTCTTTAAGTGGGTAGCCCCTAAATTTTGTGTGATCCTTACTGTGGTTACTCAATAATTTTTTGGTTCTGACAATTTTTTAAACTCAAAATTCTGGGTTTGGTTATGATGTGTTTAATTTTCCTCTTGAGCTTTCTGTCAGGAGGTGATCAGTGAACTCTTTCTTTTCTTACTTTCACTCTTTCTCCTCCCTATCTCTTTACTCCCAAATCCAAAATGTTGCCAGGTCTGTAGATTTCATCTTTTTGACATCTTCCACATATGCCCTCTTTTATCCTCTGTCACTACCACCATTCTAGTACAGATCCTCATCACATCATATCTGGATTATTGCAATACCTATCCTTCATTCAGTCACTGAGATAATTTTCAGAAAATGCAGGTTTGATCATTTCATCCTCCTATTCAATAAACTCCTGTGGCTTGCTATTTTGTCTGGGATCAATACAAAATAATCTGTTTGGCACTCAAAGGCATTTATTACCCAGCTTCCCTTCTTCCCTTCTAGTGTTCTTACATGTTACTCCCTAGCATATATTCTGATCCAATAACATTGGCCTCCTGGCAGTTCTATTAATAAGTCTCTCCATTTTTTTACTTTGGGCATTTGTTCTAGCTATCCACAATTTCTGGAATTCTCTCTCCTCCACTCTGACTATTGACTTCCTTTAAGTCCCAACTAATATGTCACTTTCAATAGTGAGCCTTCTCTCATCTCTTTTAATTCCAGTGCTTTCCCTCTTTTAGTTATTTCCTATTTACCCACTGTATAATTTTCTTCATATATCAGTTTATGTGTTGTTTCACTCCGTTAAATTGCAATCTCCTTAGGGGAAGGGAGTGTCTTTTGCCTCTTTTTCAGCCTCAGTGCTTAGCATGGTGTCTAGAACATAGTAGACGCCTAATGAATATTTATTGAACTGAATTGAATGAAATTGTTTAAACATATTTGGACAGATTTATTTCATAATTTCTTGAAATGTAGGATCTAGGATAATTTGTGGTAAAGGATATTTAGATACCCCACTTATTCTTAAATTATTTCCCATTTAATCTCTTTACAAAGTCAGTTGCATTTATTTTATAAAATACATTTTCTCACATTTTCTTACAATTTCAGTATATCTCTTTTTCTCATATTTTCTTTGACTTCATTTTGATCTTTTCTAATCTTTAGGGAGTTTGTTACTTGAGTAAGCTTTTATAACATGCGCTAAGTTGTTACTTGTCTAAGTATCTCTTCCTTAGCTCTCATTTACTTTCCAACTTTTCTTTCCACTCTTCTTATTACATTTTAAAAATAAAACAACAATAACAACAACAAACTCTTGCATGATTTCTTCTAGAAATTGATCTCGTAGCCAAACTTTGTTTTGCTTTGAGATCTGATTGAAAGTATGCTGGAGTAATTATCTTTTTTTGGGTCTGTGTCTTTAGTGTCATTGGCATTTAAAAGACTTTTATCTTGTTTTCTTTGTTTGCTTAGTCTTGTACTCTCATTTTCTGAAACTGTGGCTTTCTGTATGATATGTGTATGGCATTAACTGGTATCTTGATGATGATGATGGGGCAACAGTGAATACTTCCAATCTAAGGGGACTGGTTCTGAGTTCTCCCTCTCCAAGCTTAGAATGATGGCATCAAGGATTTCCTCGGTTGCCTGGAATGGATTAGATATCCTTTACTGGTGAAGATCTGCTTCTGAGAGACTGGGTCCAAGATACTGACCCACATTTATTTCACAGTACCTACCCTGGTCACTTGATTATGATTTGAATACAAGCAATGTCATTTCTGTGACATTTCCCCAAAATTATAATAAGAATTTAATATGAAAAATGACTTCTCTAGTGGAATAGGTTAGGTACACAAGATACAGTAGTCAATGAATATAGCAGTCTACTGTTTGATAAACCCAAGGACCTCAGCTTCTGGGATAAGAACTCAATATTTGATAAAATCTTCTGGGAAAACTTGATAATAGTGTGGCAGCAACTGGGCATAAATCAATGCATGACACCATACACAAGAATAAAGTCCAAATGTGTACATGATCTAGGTTGATACTATAAACAAATTAGGAGAGAAAACAACAGTTTATCTGTCAGAATCATGGGGAATGGAGAAATTTATGATCAAACGAGATAGAGAACATTATGAAATGCAAAGGGGATAATTTTGATTACATTAAAGTGAAAAATTTTTGCACAAACAAACCCAATGCAATGAAGATTAGGAGGGAAACAGTAAACTGGGAAAGCATTTTTACAACTAACGTCTCTGATAAAGGCCTAATTTCTAAAATATGTAGAGAAATGAGCCAAATTTATAAGAACAGAACTCATTCCCCAATTGATAAATGGTCAAAGGATATGAACAGGCAGTTTTCAGAAGAAGAAATTAAATCTATCTATAGACATATGAAAAAATGTTCTAAATCACTATTGATTAAAGTTATACAAATCAAAACAACTCTGAGGTATCACATCACACTTATCAGATTGGATAACATGACAAAACAGGAAGATGATAAATGTTGAAGAAGATGTGAGAGAATTGGAACACAAATTCATTGTTTGTGGAGCTATGAGCTGATCCAACCATTTTGGGGAGCAATTTGGAAGTATGCCTAAAGGGCTACAAAAATGTGCGTACTCTTTGAACCAAGAATATTGCTTTTAGGACTGCACCTCAAAGAGATCATAAAAATGGAAAAAGGTTCCACATGCACAAAAATATTTATAGCATATCTTTTGTATTGGCCAAGAACAGGAAATCAAGGGAATGTCTATCAATTGGGGAATGGCTGAATAAGTTGTGCTATATGAATATAACGGATTACTATTGTGCTATAAGAAATGAGGAACAGGAGCACTTCAGAAAAACCTGGAAAGAGTTATATGAACTGATGCTGAATGAAATGAGCAGAACCAGGAGAACATTATACACAATAACAGTCAAAATGTGCAAGGACTGTTTCTAATAGACATCCCTTCACAGCACTACAAGGACTTAAAACATTCCCAAAACACTTTAGGCAAAATGCCTTCCACATCCTGATAAAGAACTGTGGAACTGGAATGTAGAATAAAGGTCTTGTGTTATGTTTTGTTTTGGTTGGTTTTGGTCATGGTCTCTCCCATTCATTTTAATTCTTCTCTGTAATATGACTAATGTGAAAATGTGTTCAATAAGAATGTGTATGTAGAATCCATATAAGATGACATGCCATCTTGGGGAGGGAGGGGGAGAAATTTTAAAACATATAAAAGCAATTGTTGAAAACTGAAACCAAATTAAATAAAAAAAAAGAAAATGTTTCTCAGTTACAGGCCAATATTACAATACTTCAAAGTAATTTATTAAATAGGTATGCAAATGCATTATATTGAAATGAATTTTCAGGTGTTAATACTACAAGTAATGATAGATTTGACCTCAAATATACTTCCTCAGATTTTCACATATATGCTCACTCTGTCTGTCTCTTACTCTCTCTCTCTCTCACTCTATGCACGCACACACACATACACACACACGCACACAGACATGCACACACATATGCTACCAAAGTAACTAGGTTTAAAAAATACCAGAAAATCAACTTTTTTATCTACACAAATTTAATTAATGATTTTGCTGATTCACCAATTCTATTGCGCGCGCACACACACACACACACACACACACATCCCTCTGCTTCAGACACCAACACCCTCCAGTCAATACTGCATGGATTGTTCAGTTTGGGAGGGTGCTCTGCAGTCATGTTTCTTCTTCAGTTCTACCATACATTAAATGATTTCTTCTATCAAAAACAACAAAAAAACAAAAACATACCTCCCTGAAGTTGTTTCTCAGTTCTTGAACTTGTGATATATTTATATATTCCACTGCCCTCCACTGGAAAATATCATATATGCTCATTCAAAATATGAATTACATTTTTGAAAATGTACATAATAATAATTTCATTTATTGAAGTTATAAAATAATTTTACCTACTATTAATGAGTTGATTTCTCTTGAAACTGTTGTGTTATTGAATTTTGCAGAACTATCAGGAGATATTAATATTTATTTCTTTTACTTACAAGGAATATCTTGAAATTAAATGTGATGAATTATGAATGCATCTTTCATCTGGCTTCTAAATCCCCTTTTCCAATTAGTTTAATGCCCATTTTTATACTAATGGAGGGGATAATGTGTGTGGCTAATTCAGTGACAATGAACTATACACCGTATATTTCAAATCCTCATATATTTCATTCATATGGGTATTCTTCCCTCTTGTTCTTATCAATAATGCTCTATATTCTGTAGATAGATTAATGAGTTGTTGTAACCCAACTATTCATCAGGTTGTGGACAACTTTCTGGTATAAATACTTGGTGCATTTACCTTTGTTGTTATTTGAATGTTGGTCCACCACAATACAAAATGCCTTTCTAGCTGGGAAAATACTGCCAAAATTGGGACTTCCCTGGCAGGGCTTGGAGAATTCAAGATCCTTTACTAACCACAAGAAGATATCAGGTTATCAATGAAAATATTAAATATATAAAGTATTATTTTCCTCAGAATCCTTAATAATATATACCTGAGCACATAAACAAATATTAGACAATCTTAAGGAAACTGAAATTCAGACATGAATCTTGCCTGGCCACTTATTTGCAAATGTGTTCACACACATATGTATGTATGTGTATATATATGCATATATATATGTATGTGTGTATGTGTGTATGTATACATACATATATATGTATATACATCTTCCTGTATTTATATTAATCCTTCAGGACACAATTTTATAATCTACTTTTTAAAAAAAATTATACAAAATATTTAAATTTCATCACCAATGTAGAAATATATATATATAAATACTCTTGTTCCCATTTTTTTACATAAGCCTACTCTTTTGACTGTAAGTGGTCAAGTGGAAAGAGTCTTAGTGGTTGCCAATACCAGGGGAAGAAAGAGAAATGTGTCATATGTAAGGAGAATTAATTGACTGATAAGTTGACATCTCAATAGTGAGAAACACTTCAGGTGTGCTCCTAAGTCATATAATTAGAAGACAATATACACATTAGAGGGGTTCTTAGACTTGACATCAGACAAGCTCGATTCAAATCCTAGCTTAAATACTTAATAGCTAAAAATAATTAACATTTATTTAATGCTTAATATGTGCCAGGCACTGTACTAATCATTTTCCAATTATTTCCTTTGATCTTCAGTACAACCCTAAGAGGGGCTGAAATCCATGTTATTATAATCCATAATTTACAGACAAGGAAACAAAAGCAAACAGGACCATGCAGCTTATGCGTCTGAGGCAGATTTAAACTCTAGGTATTCTGATTTTCAGGCCATAGTATTCTAACACTATACCACCTACCTGCCATCATTATTAGCTGTGTGACCATGCACCGCTCTACTAACCTTCTGAAACCTGTTTGCCCTATAACAATGGGCTTGACAAGGCTACCACTAACTCCCTCACAGATGTGGAGACAAACATTGTAAGCTTTGTTGTTTGTCCTTCCTTCTCAAAGAGAACCAATAACATTAAAACTCTACATAAAGGTAAGCTGTTTCTGTAATTCTTACCTGAAGGAAGACTATGATGGAGCTAATTCCGATAGGCTACTGAGTGCTGATTGTTAAATTTACAGTGTGAGCATTTATACCTCACAAATCATAACTTGATTTATTGTTCGTTAATAGTGATGAAGAAAATATCGATAATACTGATTAAATTTTAAAAAGTATCTTGCATTTTTGGAGACCAGTTGTTAAATATTTATCAGCACAACCCTGTTTGAGGGAATATACAATGGTCACTACAAAACACACATTCCTACTTGGTGTTCTGTTGGCGAAGTACTTAGATAAGTGAAGACATAGCACATGCTTTCTAAATACCTGCCACCTAAAACAAACAGTGATACAGAAAAATAAGCAAAGGCCACTGCTCTGACAAAAATACATAAAAGCAGGACAGCAAACCATGACAAGACATCGTAGAAGTAACAACAAATACATGTCAGGGCTGAGAGCCTTTTGAGGTGGGGAATGAAGAAAAAGGTTCTTTTTACTAAGGCAACACCACTACTCTATTTTTCAGGTGTGAATAAGCTTTCTTTTCAGATTTTCTTTTGCTGGATTGAACTCTAGACTCTTTGCATAAAGCTTAAGGAAGAGCCTATAATTGGAATATTTTCATGTGTTTGTCAGAGGCAAGGGAAATTTTATTAAGGACCATTCCAAAAATCATTGCTTTGTGTTTGCAAAAACCTATTTAATTTATCTTAGGTGGATTTGTAATTACTAGTTGTGCTTCTCAATTCAGCATGGTATCTGATGACTCGTGTTATAAATAACCACCCCAATGTCCTTTGCGCAATTTCCAATTTAGAGATGTGCTTTGCAGTCACCAGTGTTATTTAGTCCAATTCAGAAACACTTTGAATGTGAGTCTTTATTAGATAAGCTATCAAGAACAATATAATATTTGGGAACTGAAGACCAATACCATATATGTTATGCTAGCTAGGAAGTTTCTAATCTCAACCAATTTTTTAAAAAAGAAAAGTTATATTAAAAAATTTAAACTTTCAATATCCTAGTACTTGAATTTATATTTTCATAAATTTTGATTGCTTATTTATTCATTTATCATTTACTTATTTACTCATCTTTCTATATATGAACACATATGTTTTTGTATTTTGATGCCTTGGGCACATCAGCTGTGGACAGTTAATGGAAAGACATGAATGAGAATTGCTTATAATACAATGACATGAATGAATTACAGTCCAGATGGAGGGAAGGATTGTCGTGGATAAAGTTACAGGAAAAAATAGCTAGCATTTACACCGTACTTTAAGATTCACAAAGTTTTTTGCAAATATTATTACATTTTAACCTCACAGCAACTCTGAGAAGCAGTTGTTATTATTATCCCCATTTTATGGGGAAACTGAGGTAGACAGAGTTCAAGTAAGTGTCTTGCTCAGGTTCACATAGTTCAAATGTGTCTAAGGTTGCATTTGGCCTCAGTTATTCCTTATTTCAGGCACAGTGTTCTATTCACTGTGCAAGCTGGTTACTGAAGGTAAACTAGGAATGAAACCTTGGAGGAAAGAACTAGATTCTCCTCTACTGAGAAAGAGATCAGCTTTTAGGCTGCAACTAACTAGAATCTAGCTATTTCTGACCCCAAAACTGAGAAGCAAGGGAAAATAAAACAGGAACAAACTAGAAACTAGACAAATATCAATAAGAATAGGTATGATATATGCACCTATTGTGTATGAGTAATCCACAGGTAGTAGGTACCAGGTATATAACTAAAAACAGCAAAGTACCTTCCCTCACAGGACAGTGGCCCTGGAGTCAGGAGGACCTAAGTTCAAATTTGCGCTCAGACACTGACCACCCTGGACATGAACCTTAACATTTTTTGCCTCAGTTCCTCATCTGTAAATGAGATCGAGAAGAAAATGGCAAACCCCTCCCATGTCTTTACCAAGAAAACTTTAGATGAGGTCACAGAGAGCTTGACATGACTGACAACACTCAACAACAGCAACCATATCTCAATGAACTTATATTCACTAGAAGTATACAAAATTTATTTAGTAAATACAGGACAATACTATGTGTTAGCAATATAGGCAAAGTTTAGGTCCTTTGTACTCTGAAAATGTGAGAAAAGAGAGAATGTTTTCTGGAAGGAAGTACTTTCTCAGAGATAAATCAGAGCGGGCTTTGTTAAATGCATAACATTTCAGCAAAGGCATGGATTTTTCTAGGCAACGATAAGGAAGGAGTATATTTCAGGAACTAGAGACATTCTATATGAAGCCACAATGTTGGGGGATATAAAGCTGAATTTGGAGAATAAAAAGAAGCACAGTTTCTTTGGAATACAGAGTGAGTCTGCCAAGAGAAGGAAAGGGAGAAGGAAGCAAAGAAGGAAAATAGGAAGAGAGGGGGAAAAGGAAGGAGCAGAAGAAAAAGAATAAGGAACAGGAGGACAAAGAAGGAGGAAGAGGGGAAGAAGAAGAAGAGGAAAAGGAGGAAGAGAAGGAGGAAGAAGAGGAGGGGTGAAGGAGGAGGAGGAGAAGGAGCAGGAGAAGGAGGAGAAGGAGAAGAAAAGAAGGAAGGAAGGAAGGAAGGAAGGAAGGAAGGAAGGAAGGAAGGAAGGAAGGAAGGAAGGAAGGAAGGAAGGAAGGAAGGAAGATGACGTGGGCTTGAACCAAGTTGTAGAGCTGGGTATCAAAACAAATAGAAATGGATAGAGCAGAATAATAATTGAGAAAACCACAAATTAACACTATTTATTCATTTTAAGTTTTCGACATTCATTTTCAGGAAATTTTCAGTTCCAAACTTTTTCCCCATCTCTCCCCTCCCCCTATGTCAAAATGCCTTGCATGTTCATTGCCCCTTCCATCAATGTGCCCACCCTACTAACACCCCTCCCTTCCCTTATGCTCATCTTCTCTCTTGTCCTGTAGGACAAGAAATTTCTATATCCCTTTATGTGTATTTCTTATTTCCAAGTTGTACACTAAAACAATTCTCAACATTTGTTCCTAAAACTCTGAGATCCAACTTCTTTTCCTTCCTCCCTCCCCACCCATCCCTACTGAGAAGGCAAGAAATTCAATATAGGCCATATGTGTGTATATATATATATATATATATATATATATATATATATATATATATATATATATATATATATATATATATATATATACACATGTGTGTGTGTGTGTGTGTAGTTTTGCAAATGACTTCCATAATAGTCATGTTGTGTAAGACTAACTATATTTAACTCCATTCTATCCTTCTCTCCATTTCTTCCAGATACTGAGAAAAGTTTCAAGAGCTACAAATACTATCTTTCCATGTAGGAATGTAAACAATTCAACTTTAGTAAGTCCCTTGTGATATTTCTGTCCTGGTTACCTTTTCATGCTTCTCTTGATTCATGTGTTTGGAAGTCAAATTTTCTACTCAGCTCTGGTCTTTTCATCGAGAATACTGGAAAGTCCTCTATTTCACTGAATGATGATTTTTTCCCCTGAAGTTTTTTACTCAGTTTTGCTGGGTAGGTGATTCTTGGTTTTAATCCTAGTTCCTGCAACTTCTAGAATATCATATTCCAGGTCCTTCATTCCCTTAGTGTAGAACTTGTGTTATCCTGATTGTATTACCACAATAGTCAAATTGTTTCTTTCTAGTTGCTTGCAATATTTTCTGCTTGACCTGGGAACTCTGGAATTTGGCTACAATACTCTTAGGAGTTTCTTTTTTTTTTTGAATCTCTTTAAGGAGGTGATCTGTGGATGCTTTCAATATTTATTTTGCCCTTGGGAAAATTTTGCCTAAGTTTGCCTTAAAAATTTCATGAAGAATGATGTCTTAGATTTTTTTGATCATGGCTTTCAGGTAGTCCCATAATTTCTAAATTGTCTCTACTGAATCTATTTTTCCAGGTCAGTTGTTTTTCCAATGAGATATTTCACATTATCTTCCATTTTTTTCATTCTTTTGGTTTTGTTTTGTAATTTCTTGGCTTCTCATAAAGTCATTAGCTTCCATCTGTTCCATTCTAGTTTTCAAAGAACTATTTTCTTCAGTGAGCTTTTAAACCTCCTTTTCTATTTGGCTAATTCTGCTTTTCAAAGCATTCTTCTCCTCATTGGGTTTTTGGACCTCTTTTGCCAATTCAGTTAGCCTTTGTTAAAGGCATTATTTTCTTCAGCATTGTCTTTCCATGTAGGAATATAAACAATTCAACTTCAATAAATTCCTTGTGATTTTTCCTCTCCTGTTTACTTTTTCATACTTTTCTTGATTCTCATGCTTGAAAGTCAAATTTTCTTTTAAGTTCTGGTCTTTTCATCAAGAATGCTTGAAACTCCTCTATTTCATTTAATGACCATTTTTTCCCTTGAAGTATTATGGTCAGTTTTGCCGGGAATGTGATTCTTGGTTTTAATCCTAGTTCCTTTGACTTCTGGAATAGCACATCACTTCTGGAAATTCTTGGGTCTCCTTTAGCAAGCTGTTGATTCAATTTGCATGATTTTGTTGCATAGCTTTCATTTATCTTCCCAATTTTTCCTCCACCTCTCTTATGTGATTTTCAAAGATCTTTTTGAGCTCTTCCTTAGTCTTATTTTGGAGGGTTTGGATGCAGAAGTCTTGACTTTCATGTCATCCCTTGATGGTATACATTTTTCTTCCTCATCTGAAAGGATCAGAGAGAATACCTGTTCACCAAAAAAGTAACCTTCTATAGTCTTATTTTTATATACCTTTTCAGGGCATTTTCCCAACCAGTTACTTGACTTTGGGGCCTTTCTCAAGAGTAGGGTATACTGGGAGCTTGTAAGTTCTCAGTTCCTTCAAGGTGGTACAATCAAGGGAGAAGAGTTTTCTCCCTGGCCTGGCTCATGACTGATATTCAGATCAGCTGCTCAATTCCCCCAGGGGCTTTATCCAACAAAGGAAGCCTGTCACTGCCTGCTCAGCTACCATAGTCGTGGCTGGCTACTGCTGCCACCACTAGAGCAGGAGCTAGGGGGAACACTGCTCCCTTGTCACAGGGGTAAAAATGTTCTATCACTAGCCTTTCAAGCTTCCTCTGGCACCTGTGGGCTGAGGGATGTGCGAACTTTTACTGCTCCTGGGGATTCCACCCCAGAGGACTGCTCCAGTACTCCTTCCCACACTTCATTGCCAAGGTTGAGCTGGGCTCTGCTCCATGTCCTGGTGCAACAGACCTTTCCAGGTCACCCTGGGCTGGAAATCTCCTCTTTGTCATCATTCTATGGTTTCTGCTGCTCTAGAATTTGTTGAGACTCTTTCTTTACAGGTATTTTATGGACTGTGGAAGAAGGGCTCAAGTATGTGTGTCTTTTTACTCCACCATCTTGGCTCCCAACACTATTTATTTTGGATTGCTTTTTAATTTATTTTGGTAAACATTTCCAAATTAAATTTTAATCTGGTTCCAGGAGTACTAGGCAGTTTTACAGGCTATCTACCACCAAGGGTTTGAGACTGATGTTTTGCAGCATCCTACATTCTAAGCCAAGGACCTTTTCTATTTTATCTGAGGGGTACAAAAAGAGCACTGAACATTTTTCAACAAGGAATAATATAACAAGGAATAATATTTTTCAACAAGGAATAAATATTAACAAGGAATAATATCATATATTATTATTGTGAAGATCATTTTGGCAACAATCTGAAAATTTCAAAATTGGTGAGGAACTCAGCTCAGGCCAGCACAGAGCACAGACTGCTGTGGGGTCCAGCAGGCTTCAGGGAGCCACCAGGAGTTCCCAGACTGCTCAATCCACAAACACCACTGAGAGCTTCGAAGGTCAGTGGGAGGGCTCCTTCATCCAGGAGACGGGAGCATGATCTGGACTGCGTATAGCAACCACTGCAGCAGCAGCTTCCATTTTTGGAGTGCTCTGCCTAGAGCCCCTGGGGGAATTGAACAGCTATTCTGAATCTCACCCCTAAGTGGCAGCCATGGGAGACCTCTGCCTAAAGCCCCTGCTCTGAAACTCAGTCCTGAGCTCAGTCCTGTGGTGAGGAGGAGCACTGCTGTGTTGTAGGTTGATTGTGCCATGTTGGAGGATCTGAGAACTTACAGTTCTTCAGTGTATATATTGTCCTGTTGACAAAGGACTGAAAAGTCAAGTAACAGGCTAGGAAAATGCCCCAAAATGGGAGAAAAATAAGGCTATAGAAGGTTACTTTCTTGGTGAGCACGTATTTTCTTCCATCCTTTCAGATGAGAAATAACAATGCTTACCTTCAGAGAAAATCAAGACTTCTGTGTCCAAAATCTCCAAAATAAGTATACAATGCTCTCATGCCATGGAGGAGCTCTAAAAGGATTTTGAAAATCAAGTAAGAGAGGTGGAGAGGAAAAATTGGGAACAGGAGTTTGAGCAATTCAAGAAAATCATGAAAAGTGAATCAACAGCCTGCTAAAGGAGAACCCCCCAAAAATTCTGAAGAAAATAACACCTTGAAAAATAGGCTCACTCAATTAGCAAAAGAGGTCCAAAAACCCAATGAGGAGAAGAATGCTTTAAAAAGTAGAATTAGCCAAATAGAAAAGGAAGTTCAAACGCTCACTGAAGAAAATAGTTCTTTAAAAATTAGAATGGAATAGATGGAAGCTAAAGACTTTATGAGAAGCCAAGAAATTACAAAACAAAACCAAAAGAATGAAAAAATGGAAGATAATGTGAAACATCTCATTGGAAAAACAACTGATCTGGAAAATAGATCCAAGAAAGACAACTTAAAAATTATGGGACTACCTGAAAGCCATGATCAAAAAATAGAGCTAGACATCATTCTTCATGAAATTATCAAGGCAAACTGCTCTGATATTCTAGAACCATAGGGCAAAATAAATATTGAAAGAATCCACCAATTACTTCCTGAAAGAAATCCACAAAGAGAAACTCCTAGGAGTATTGTAACCAAATTCCACAGTTCCCCGTTCAAGAAGAAAATATTTCAAAAAGCTAGAAAGAAACAATTTGAGGACTGTGGAAATAAAGTCAGGAAAACACAGGATCTGGCAGCTTCTACATTAAGGAACAGAAGGGCTTGGGATATAATATTTCAGAAGTCAAAGTAACTAGGATTAAAACCAAGAATCACCTACCCAGCAAAGCTGAGTATAATACTTCAGGGGGGAAAACAGTCATTCAATGATATAGAGGAATTTCAAGAATTCTTGATGAAAAGACAAGAACTGAATAGAAAATTTGACTTTCAAACACAAGAATCAAGAGAAGCATGAAAAGGTAAACAGGAAAGAAAAATCATAAAAGACTTTCTAAAATTGAACTGTTTTCATTCCTACATGAAAGATAATATTTGTAACTCTTGACATTTTTCTCAATATTTGGTTAGTTGGAGGTATTACACACACACACACACACACACACACGCATACACATAGAGATAAATTTATATGTGGACAGAGAGCACAGGGTGAGTTGAATAAGAAGGGAAGATATCTTAAAAATAAAATTAAAGGGTGAGAGATTAGTATATTGGGAGGAGAAAAGGGGAAATATAATAGGGCAAATTATTTCTCTATATAATAGAGACAAGAAAAAGTTTTTTCAGTTGAGGAGAAAAGGGAAAAACTGAGAGGGAAAATGTGAAGCTTGCTCTCATCACATTTGGCTTAAGGAGGGAATAACATGGTCACACAATTTGGTATGAAAACTATCTTACACTACAGGAAAGTAGGGGAGAAGAGGATAAGGGGGGTGAGATGAATGATAGAACCGAGAGCAAACGGGAGAAAGGAGTAATTATAAGTAAACACTTAGGGAACTTAGGGAGGGACAAGGTCAAAGAGAGAGTAGAATAAATAGGGGACAGGATAGGATGGAGGGAAATACAGCTAGTCTTACACAACATGACTGTTATGGAAGTCTTTTGCAAAAATACACACACACACACACACGCACACACACACACACACACACACACACACACACACACACACATATATATATATATATATATATATATATATATATATATATATATATATATATATATATATATATATCCTCTATTGGATTGCTTGCCTTCTCACTGAGGATGGGTGGGGAGGGAGGAAGGGAGAGAAGTTTGAATTCAAAGTATTAGAAATGAGTGTTGAGAATTGCTTTTGCATACAACTGGGAAATAAGAAATACAGGTAATGGGGTATATAAATCTATCTTGCCATACAAGAGAGAAGATAAAGGATGGGAGGTGTGTGAGAAGGGAGGGCATATTGAGGGTAGGGGCCATTCCACACATATAAATGTATGCATATATGTGTGCGTGTGTGCTCATGTAAAACATATCAATAATAGTTATGTTGTGAAAGAAAACATAGCCAAAAATCTCAAGAAAAATAAAGTAAAAAAAAAAAGTTGCTTCAATCTGTATTCATACATCATCAGCTCATTCTCTGGGAATGAATAGCATTTTTCATCTTCAGTCCTTCAGATTTGTCATGGATTTTTGTATTTCTGAGAATAGCTAAGTCATTCACAGGTGACCACCCTACAATATTGCTGTTACTTTATACCCATTACATTTCACTTTGTACCACCCCATGCAAGTCTTTCTAGGTCTTTCTGAGAGCATCCTGCTCATCATTTCTTATAGTACAGTAGTACTCCATCACAATTAATACCACAACTTATTCATTCATTCCCTAACTGATCTGCATCCATCAGTTTCCAATTCTTTACCCCTAGAAAAGAGCTGCTACAATTATTTTGGTATATCTAGGTCCTTTTCCTTTTTTATGTCTTTTAGGATAGATACCTCTTAGTGGCATTGCTTCGACAAAGGATGTGTATGGTTTTATAGCCCTTAAGGCTATAAATTTCTTTGTAGAATGGCTAATCAATTCCAAGTTCCAACAACAGTACATTAATGTCTCATTTTCTCCATATCACCTCCAATATTTGTCATTTACTTTTTCTGTCTTATTAACTAATGTAATAGTTATGAGGTAGCTCCTCAAAATTTTAATTTGCATTTCTCCAATCAGTAGTGAGGTAGAACATTTTTTTTCATATGGATATAGATAGCTTTAATTGCTTCATCTTTGTATATTTTTTGTATATTTGTATCATTTGCCAATTGGGGAATGACTCTTATTTTAATAAATTTGGCACAGTTCTCTATATGTTAGAGAAATGAGGCCTTTATCAGAGAAACTTGCTTTGTTTTTTTATCATTAATTTTTCCCTCCATACTATTACCTCAAATTCCATCTATTCTATTTCCTCTCTCCTTTCACTCTCCTTCCTCAAAAGTGTTTTGCTTCTGAATGCCCCTTTCCCCCACATTCCCTCCCTTCTATCAATAACCCCTTCTCTTATGCCCTTCCCCTTCTATTTTCTTGTAGGATAAAATAAATTTCTATGCCCCATTGCCTATGTATCTTATTTCCTTGTTACATGTAAAGATAACATTAATATTGGTTTATAAAACTTTGAGTACCAAGTCATCGCTCATCCCCCCACCCCATCCATCCTCATTGAGTAAGCAAGCAATTCAATATAGGTTATACATGTGTAGTCATACAAAACACTTTCATAATAGTGATGATGTGAAGCACTAACTATATTCCCCTCCATTGTATCCCACTCCCAGATTATTCTGTTCTCTCCATTTACCCTATATCTCCTCAAAAGTTTTTGCTTCTTATTAATCCCTACAATGTGCTCTCCCTTCTATCACCAACTGCCTTTCTAATACCCTTCCCCCCTACTTTTCCTATATTTCCATACCCAATTGAGTGTGTATGCTATTCCCTCCGTAAGCCAATTCCAATTAGTGTAAGATTCCCTCTCACTTTTCCCCTCTTCCCCTCCACTGTAAAAGCTTTGCCTTGTTGCTTTCATGTGAGATAATTTGGCCCATTGTACCTCTCCCTTTCTCTTTCTCCTAGTATAGTCCTTTCTCACCCCTTAATTATATTTTTTAGATATCATCCCTTCATATTCAACTCACCTTGTGCCATCTGTGTAATACTGAGAAAGGTCTCATGAGTTACTGATATCATTTTTTCCATGTAGAAATATAAATGGTTCAACTTTAATAAGTCCCTTATGATTTTCCTGTTTACCTTTCCATGCTTCTCTCAAGTCTTGTATTTGAAAGTCACATTTTCTACTTAGCACTGGTCATTTCTCAAGAATGCATGAAATTCTTCTACATCATTGAATGTCATTTTTCCCCTTATGGATTACATTCAATTTTCCAGGTGATTCTTGGTTTTATTCCTAGTTCATTTGACCTCCAGAATATCATATTCTAAACCCTTAATGTAGAAGCTGCTAAATCTTGTGTTATCCTAATTATGGTGCCTGAATACTTGAATTGTTACTTCCTGAGTGCTTAGAATGTTTACTGCTTGACCTGGGAACTCTGAAAATTGAGAAGAATATTCCTATGAGTTTTCTGTTTGGATTTCTTTCAAGAGGTAATCAATTGATTTTTACAATTTCTTTTTGTCTTCTGCTTCTAGAATATCAGGGCAGTTTTTCTTGACAATTTCTTGAAAGATGACATCTAAGATTTTGTTTTGATTATGGTGTTAAGGTAGTCCAATAACTTTTATATTATATATCCTGATTTAATTTGTCAGGTCAATTGTTTTTCTACTGAAATATTTCACATTTTTTTCATTATTTTGGCATTGTTTTATAATTTCTTGATTTCTCACAGATTCATTAGCTTCTATTTTCTTCATTCTCATTTTTAAGGAGTTATTTTCTTCAGTCAACTTGTAGACTGCCTTTTCCACTGGGCCAATAGTGCTTCTCCTCATTCTTCTCATTGACTTTTTGGACTTTTTTTGTCATATGTTTTAATCTATTTTTTAAGGTGTTATTTTCTTTAAATTTTTTTTGGTCTTATTTAGAAAGCTGTTGCCTCATTTTTCATGACTTTCCTGCATCATTCTTATTTCTCTTCCCAATTTTTGCTGTACTTCTCTTACTTGAGTTTCAAAATCATTTTGGAGTTCTTCCATGGCCTTACACCAATTCATATTTTTTCTTAGAGGCTTTGGATGTAGGAGCTGTGACTTCATTGTCTCTTTCTGAGTGTTTGTTTTGATCTTCTTTGTCACCAAAGCAAGATTCTATAATCTGGATTTTTTTTCTATTGTTTGCTCATTAAATTCTTTATTAAGGTAGGACTCTACTTGCAGGCTGGAGGGTGTACTGTCCCAAATTTCAGGGGTTTTATGCAGCTGTTTTCAGAGATACTTCTAGGGACCTGTAGGTTCTCAGTTCTTCCAAGATGGTATGATCTAAAGAGAGGTGTTTTCTGCTCTCCTGACATGTTCTCTGGTCTGAGAGTGATACAGACATTTTTTTCTGCCCTGGAACTGTGAGGAGGGTTCCATCTCCACTGTTGTCACAAGCTCTGTTTTGCCAGTTCTGCTCTTGCCCCAGGACTGTCATCCAGGACTTCAAGAAAGATACAAGTATGGGCAAAGCAATAGACTCCTGGCTCAATGCCAGTCAAGAGTCCTTTGTAACCTCCTTTGGACCAGCTGTTCGACTCCCTTACTATGTGTGGACTGTGAGCTCTGGAAGAAGCCACTGTCACTACTTGCCACCACTGTGCTGATTCAGTCATGCCTAAAGCCTATAACTGATTTGTTTGGGTTGGGGTTGCACTGACTATATTCATTTCTCACCCAGGCTTGACAGCCCTTTCCTACTGACTTTCTAAATTCTCTTTGGCAATTGTAGATTGAGAAGTCTGGAAACCACCACAGCTGCCAATGATTCAGTCCTCTGAGCTATCTCTAGGTTTGCTGGGGCCTGGTCTGTGCTGGCACAGCCTGAACTGGACTGCACTCCTCTCTCAGACTAGTGAAAGATACCTTTTTTCTGTCAACCTCCCAGGTTTTCTTGGCTGGAAATTTGTTTCATTCTGTCTTTGTGTATTCTACTACTCTAGAATTCGTTTAGAGCCAGTTTTACAGGTATTTGGAAAGGTTTATGGAGAGTTCTGGTGAGATCTTGCTTTTACTCTGTCATCTTGGCTCTCCTAGAACCAGGGATACCCAAGAAACATAAATTATGTTTATTATTTGCAAAGCATTTTGATAGGCATGCTTAGCACAGGTAGAAGGCTATTAGAGTAGTCCAGGAAAGTAGTGATAAGGCCTGAATTTTCACAGTGGTAGCATGAGTATGGAGAAAGGAGAAGTTTAAAAGATGTTGTGGAGGTAGGAGTTATAAGAAACCTGAGTAGATATTGGGAAAAAGTGAGGAATTAAAAATATTGGTGCAAGTATTTCTATTCTTTTTGACTAAGAAAATGATGGTGCCAAGAAACAGAGATGTCATAAGTAGAAAGAGGATAGGTCTAAGTAAAAGGTGATAAATTCACTTTAGAATGCACTATGTGAGAAGTCCTATGTGAACATGGGCTAATTAATTAATCTCCTAGAGTCATAGATTCTTCATTAGTGAAATTGCCTTAATTATGCTTCTTTTACCAACTTATAAATGTGTTGCAAAATTTAAAGAATTATATCATCGTAAGTTATCTTAAAGAAGTGGGCAAAACTGTATTTCTTTTTTAAGCTTTGTTTGCATACCAAGTTCTATTTTTGCATACCAAGTTCTAAGTTTCTAGTTTTTTAAAAGGTACGGACATTTTATGTGCCGATTTAAGTATCTAGCAGAGATTCTTAACCTAAGGTCCATAAACTTAAAAAAAAATGGATGACTACATTTCAATATGTATGCTTTCCTTCATATTTCAATATGTTATGCATTTAATACCCTTATTCTTGGAAGGGGAACATGAGCGAAGCAAACAAACAAAATTGGCCATCTTCATGGGATCGTCAAATGGGTCTATGAAACAAAAAGATTAAGAACTTTTGAACTATGGCCCAGAGATTATTATTAAAAATAATTGCATGGTTGTATGACAAGCTGACAAGGGCCATAGAGGTAGAACAAGAAAGGATGTTAGAGGTCATTGAGCACAATCCTATAATATTGTAGATGAGGAAACTAAGGCTCAGAGGAGTTAAGTGATTTGTCCATGGTCAGACAGCTGGTGTAAAGCAGTGTTTAAATCCTGCTTTTCCTAACTACAGTTAGGATACTGTGCCTTATCAACTATTGTCATTAGTATTATAGACTGACTTGTTTTGGTCTGATCACATATTGGTAAAGAGGAAATTGAACTGTTGCTTTACTGTAACTACTTGGATGAGGAATGGAAGATGTAGGGAATAAGATGAAATTAAAAACATTTCAAATGTTATATCTGCCTACGAAAATATTGCCATAGACTAAATCTGTCATCTATAACAGATAATGAGTATTCAAGTAAACCAAACAAAAAAATGAAAAATTCTGTATGAAAAAAGAGAGGCCAGGAAGCATCCAGCAAACTGTTCAAAATGAGGGATTAGACATTAGAAGGTAACTTTGGACTACCTAGAGTTGATCATCAAACTCGAGGAAGCAGATGAGATTATCATGGGGGTGTGTAGAGATAGCTGACAAGAGGGATTAGAATAGAGGAGGAACCAGTAAAGAAGGCTTAGAAGGAATCAGACAGGTAGGGAGAGGATCAGGAGAAAATGCTATTGCAAAAGTCAAGGGAAGAAAAAGTAGCTAAAAAGAAATCATTGCACGTCAGTGATGTCAAATACTGATGAAAAGTCTAGAATGAAAAACAAGGAGAGATAACTAGATTTAACATTTGAGAGATATGGGATCAAAAGCTAGCTGCCAGAGTTTGAAGAATGAATGAAACAATATGGGAAATGAACGCAGAATACTTTGTTTCTAGGAGTTTATCAGTAAAGAAAGAAGAAATAGAAGAAAGAAGAAGAAAAGAAAGAAGAAATACCTTGAGTAAATGCTTAATGTATTAGAGACAAAGAAAAAAAATTAAGGACAGAGCACATCTGAATATATTTGTTGGGAATTGAAAAGATGTCTAGTGTGTTAGATGAGACAGAAAGAGTGACAAATGGAGTGAAGTCCTAGAGGAGATGAGAGTGGATGAAATTAAGAGTACAAGTACAAGTTTCGGCTTCAGTAAGGAGAACGGTACTTCAAACTTTGATGATAAAGAAAAACAGGAGAAAATGGATTAAAATATAAAGAATATGAAGATGAGATGTGAAGATAAGAAAAAAAAAGAAAGACTACTAGACTTAAACCAGAGAACCTGAGTTGAAATCCTCACACTGATTGGACCATGGACAAGTCAGGTAAACATCTCTGGGATTCTGTTCTCTTATCTGTGATTGTTCTCAAATTTTATTTCAAAAAAAAAATCTGATCCTTTGAGATTAAGAATCTCCCAACAGATCAACCTTTTTAGTAATGCATGAAGTTTGTCTTTTGAAAGAAACAGATGGACCTCAATTTGGGAATATAAAAGAAGGAGAAAAAAAGGTTTGAACAACTCCTTGGAAAGAATGGTAGAGAGAACATTGGATATAAATGAAAAAATCATTATCTATCAGTGACTCCTCAGCTAAGTTAGAGAATATGTATTTAATGTAGCCCAAATTCCCACAGGTTCATTAATGCTTCCAGAAACATTCCATGGCTTGGGAGCAGGAGCAAAGTAAAAAGGAGTCATTCAGGTTTGAGAATTAATAAAGTGTTCATCAAGAAATTATGTGGGTAGACAAAGGTTGGCGTGGAAAGGAGGAAGGATTATGGAATAGGATGAATGGGGAGAGTATCTTGTTAAAGTGGCTAACTATAGAGTTGTGACTTTAAAGTGATGATAGACTAAACAGGGATGATAAACCAGGAATTGATTGGCCAGATGTCATGATGAAGAAAACAATTAGGGTAACGATAGATAGACAGTTGAAAAACTAGATGGACAGAAGATTGTAATTTGAGAGAGGATTTTCAAACCCAAAATGAAAAGTCAGAGGAAGCCAAACACCTGTTCCCTTTTGAGAGGCTGTGATTTTGAGTAAACACCACCAATAAATTGCTCCGCTGCTACTACAGATACTCTTCTTGCTCTCTGATCTTTTTACCCAAACTGGTTTTGCCAAATGCACAGCTTGTCAGAAGTTCGGCTAAGGAAAGCAGGAGGAAGCAGCCCCAAACCTCAGTAGACATTTTAGCTACTAGAGAGATGAAAGTGAGACTATGCCCCAAAAACATAGCAGGCCAATAACTTAGCTTTCATTTGAAAATTTTTACTAGGTTTCAGTTGTCAAAGTTGGAACTGTTCCACTAAATCTCCCTTAAAATAAAAACCACCAACTTTCTGACAAGAACTAAGTGTATGTTTAATATCTGATTAGACCTTAACATTTGCTAAGCATGACAATAAATTATATAATTCTAAGATTCATGATTATGGCCAGAATTTCTAAGCCATCCTGAGAAACACCTTATTGGAATAAAATCTAAAGACGAACTTGAAAGCGTTTCCAACTGGAACACTGCATTCTCGCTGAAATATTTGGGTCAGTAAGTCAACAAATAAAAATGAAACCTGTGCAGGGCAAAGCAATGTGGTGGCTGCAGTGGGAGGAGGTTTGCCTGTGCTTTGTACATAAAACTTAATTTCATATTTAATATTGAGGGAAGACATTTATAATATTGCCAAGAAAACACTTGCCTTGTGCTGCCAGGAGTTATCAATCCACCACATTTTCAAAAACGTTTGCGTATTTATAAGCCTAAGAAGGTTTTTGTCATTGTTTGTTTTGCAAAATGAAAAGCAAGTATTACTGGAAACAAAATATATCAAAGGAAAACATTCTTCTTCCTAGATCCTGAACAAGAACTTGAATGCTGAGACACTGCCAAGAGTAGTATTGGAAAGAACATCACATTGTTCTTCTGTGCTTACCATGCAATGACTTGCCGTAAAAACAGAAAGGTAGTGGAGAGGCTTAAAAGCCTTTCCCATTGCGATATATCTGTTGATGACTCACTACCTCTACAATGATGTAATTTTTCAATATTACTTTGTTGCATGAAAAAAAAAATTTGATATTGAAACTTTTTTTCCCTTCAGATCAGAATATTTATACTGGTTGTCTCTAGGTTTATTCCAACAATTCATATTGTAGACATTTAATACATAGTAACAATGATATATATATATATATATATATATATATATATATATTACTTTAAGGTTTGAAAAGTGCTTTACAAATATCTAATTTTATCATTACAACAACCCTGGGATATAAGTACTGTTATTTTCCCTATTTTACACAGACATTAAGTGACTTTCTCATTTTTACACAGATTGTAAATGGTTGCAGGAGGATTTGAACTCATGTTTTCTTGACTCCAAATTCAATGACCTAATTTTCCTAATGAAGCTATATTTCAAATGGGTTACATTCCACAACCAGTCAGAAGCTATTGTTTAGTCAACAATAGACTTAGCTCTAGGGAAAAAATGCCTGAGAGCTGAAATAAGAAGATGTGATACCACAGAAATTCTACAAAAGAGGAGGAGTAAAAAGAGACAAAGAGAAAGAGAATTTTCTCCTTCATTTATCATAGGGAATAGTACTTTTCTCTTTCCTCATCCCAAACTTAATATTCCATTTTTCCAAATTATTTATTTGCCTCTCACACGCCACTGAAAATGTTAATTTTCACATTTTATTTTCTTTAATGTAGATGGTAGGAGCAAAATAAGATAATTAAATGAATACACTAACATGTGATTGACAGAAGAAACTAAAGACCTTGAGCACAGGTTATGTTTCCTCACTATTGCTCACTAAGATTATGGACCACAGAGGAGAAAAGAAGAGTAGGAAGTGAATTTAGAAAAGTGAGAGATATTGGCTATTGTCCTTCATTCCTGAAGAGGACCAAAAATGATATCACTATTTCAGTGCATCCAACTGTGGCTGATCTGAGCAATATGAGCTCAGAATGCTCTCCCACTGCTTGGGCACAAATAGTCCATGTGAACGCTTGAGACAGATTCTCTTATTGTGCACATTGTGTGTTTCTGTTGAGCAACTTCAATTCTGTTTTGCTCATAAAACACCACACTTTCTCTGATAATCAGAGTATGCTATGCTGGGTGGTTGTGTACTTGAGTCTCTCATGAACAAAATCAATACCAGAGTTGTTCAGAGAGACCTTGTATTGCTTTATCTGATCACCATTTCAGAGCTTGTCTTGTGTGAGTTCTCCACAAAATAGTCTTTTAGGCTACTTTTGAACAAAGTGGCCAGCTTATTTGAGTTGCACTCTCAACAGTAGAGTTTGAATGCTTTTCAGCTTAGCTTGAGAATGGACCCCAGAGTCTGGTCCCTTCTCTTGCCAAGTGATCTTCAGAATCTTTCTAAGACAATTCAGATGAAAGGGATTCAGTTTCCTAACATGGTGCTGGTATACTATTCAGGTTTCACAGACATACAACAATGAGGTCAACAACAGCCCTGTAGACCTTCAGTTTGGTAATTAATCTAATGCCTCTTCTCTCTCATGCTCTCATTTGGAGCTTCCCAAATGCTGAGCTTGCTCTGACAATGCATGTATCAACCTCATTATCAATGTATACATCCCTAGAAAGAATACTGCCAAGGTAAGTGAACTTATCCACAGCATTCAAAACTTCTCTACCTGCTATAACCAATGATTTCATGTATGCACATTGTGGTGGTGGCTAATGGATCACCTTTGATGGTTGGTATTAAATGTTAGGCCAAAATTAGCATAAGCAGCAGAGAATCAATCCAAACTTTGTTGCATCTCAGCTTCAGAGGCTGCATTGATTTCACAATTACCTGCAAAAAAAAAATCATGTACCAACAATCCCTCCACTTTGGACTTGGCAGGTTGAAGAATCTACCATCAGTGAGGTGGCTGACCTTGCTGCCATGCTTGCCATCATCAAAGATATTAGACAACATGGATGAAAGCATCATGCTAAAAAGCATGGGAGCAGACACATAGCCTTGTTTCACTTCACTGGTGATGCGGAAAGCACCAGAGCATCATCCATTGTCCAGAACCCAGGTAAGCATGCCTTTATGAAACTGACATATAATAATTATAAACTAACCAAGTATTGTCATACTTTTCCACAAGCCCTCATCACTCAAAGTATGAAAGTCTTTGGTAAGATGTACAAATGATGTGCACAGACCTCTCTGTTTTGCTCTTGGCATTTTTCCCAGGAGTTGTCAAGCAGCAAACACCATATCAAACCCCTTCATCATTTTCTGAGGCCACATTGGCTCTCAGGTAGATGACCACCTTCCAGGTGAAGGGTCAGTCTATTAGGAGGACTCTGGCAAGAATTTTGCAAGCAGCAACTTATAGAAACCTCCATATGATTGTGACAAGACAATATATTTTTGTAGATATGGACAAGGGAGGCATTCTTGAACTCCTGAGAGAAGACCTCCTCTTGTCATATAATACAGAAAATTTCAGTCAGCTTTTGTATGAGTAATGGATGGCCAACTTGTAAATCTCAGTTGGAATAGAATCAGCACCAGGGCCTCTGCCAGATGGAGAGGAGTGTAACAGCATTCTAAACTTCTTCTTTACTTAAAGATTTATCTAGAAGGGATTGGCTTCAACCTGAGTTAAGTTCAGTGGTTTCAGCATTGATTGATGATGGTCTGTTGAGAACACTGTGGAAGTGTTCTGTCCATGATCATGTCCTTATCACTAATCAGTGTGGCTCCATCAGCACTAACTAGTTGAGAATTAACACATCTCTTTGACCCATAAGTAGCCTTCAGGGCATCATAAAAGTACTTTGGATTGTTACTGTCATGTAAAATTGAACTTCACCTGCCTTCTTAGAATCCTGCATCTCTCTAAGCCTTACTTGTACTTTACTTTTAATGGAAACAAAATGCTGCCTTCTTAGAGATGGATGAACTATCCTGCTGGTAAACCCTGTGGAATTCTTGTTTTTCATGTGGCAGAATCTGAATTTCACTGTCATCATCATCAAACCAGCATTGATTTTTGCAAGTCTTCTGATCCATATGAACAAATGTAGTCCTGAATACCAAATCTCCAAATGCTGCACACACCTTTTCTACTTCACTGTTACCAACCACGTGTTGGCTCAACTTTCCCTCCAAGATAGCAACAAACTGTACTTGCTCAGAGAAACATTCTAATCTGGTAGTCATTTTCCTTTGGGGCCACAACTTTTGTTAAATGCAAATATTTAGATCTGGAAGAACAAAATGTCCAGAATATCAAGAGAATTAATGAAAAGAAGTGCTAGGGAAGTTGGCCTAGCCCTACAAATTATTAATTAAAAAATAATTAGCTTGGAGGGAATAAGTCTATGATAAATCCAGCATTCCATAGCACACATTGTCTTCATCACTCTCACATCCTATCTCTTCTCCTTACAATTACATAGTCTATTAAATGACAAAGTTTGCTGCAAGGGTGAATCCATGAACTTTTATTGCATTTAGGTAGATGAAACACAGTGTTGGTGATGAGAAGGTAATGAGATGCACTAGTCTTCAGTAGTAAGTGACCACTGCTGTTTCCGTTTCCAACTCCATTCCTCCCAAAGACTCCCTGTCTTATCTGGCAATCTGATCCTACTCTAGCATTAAAGTCATCCAGATTTATAAGCTTGCCCTCTTTTGACACATTGATCATAGTGATCTCCAGGTTTTTATAAAATTTTTCTTTCAGGGTTCAACATAGTAGAATCATTGTGGCTTGGCATTTTCCTGCAAGTGGCAATTGTATAGCCATGAGCTTCTCATTTACACCTTTGGGTTAGCATACAAGGTTCTTGACTAGATTAGTTTTTATCACTAAACTTACTTGACTTTCTGAAACTCCCCTTAACTGTGGCTACTTGAGAAAAAAATGTGTATTCAGCTACAACTTCAGGAAGCTGGCCCTCATTTGCCAACCTTGCTACAGTGAGGGTTGCTAATAGGATGTGAACAACAAAAGCAGGGCATCTTCAGATATACCAGAGTTTGTATTTTCTATAAGTATATGAACATTCCATGTCCCAGTGGTGAGTGGAATAACCATTGCAGAATTTTGTATATTAGTGTGTGTGTCTGTGTGTGTGTGTATTTCAACTGTAGGGTTGAATCAAGCCAGGATTGGGGAAGCAGGCAATTTTAGGGTATCTTTTCTAGGCTCTTTCACACACCAGGAAGTGAGTATATCCTTAAAATCTGCACCGACATGCAAGGAGCTGTCAAATACCACTGCTTCTTCCAGTGAGAAGATGACTATGTACAAAGTAATGATTACCACTCCAAGTGTATCTGCACCTAGTGCTTCATAATTTGCCTGTCATCACAGGATTTTGAGACAGGCAAAATCGTAAAATGGTACGGGTGAATTCTTTTGACTCATGCATAAATTGTATTTAAATGAGACAGTACTACATGAAGTTGTTTGCCTCACTCTCTCTTCCTGAGTCATCAAAATTCAGTGGCAGGACAGTCAAAATGACTGGGGATCACTCAAGATGCAGTGGATGACCTTGGTATTTTCTAAGTGCTCTGCAGTGACTGCTTCAGGTTCCTTCATCTCCATTGGAACAAATTGTTCTCTTCCACTCATTCCACCAGGGGAAGTCTTCACATACTTGAGATAGGCACCCCACTAATTCAACAGTGGGATTGTTACCCTTAACTATCCTCAGCCTAGTTTAGCCTCTCTGCTGAAATAATTTACCAAAGTGTGGCTTCTGAGCATGCTACAGCTTCTTGGAGCCACAGGTGAAAGACAGTTGGATCAGGCCAACACCAAAACTGAAAAGCATCCTTAACATCAGAGGTACTAGTTTTCCTGAACACATCCTATACCATACATGGGTATGATTGTGTGTATACATATATATACCCACATACACACACAGATACATATATGTATATATAATAATATATGTGTGTATTTGTATATGTATATGCATATATATTTCATAGGTGACAATATTCAAAAAGCAGGCAATACTCAAATAAGCAGAATATACATCATATTCAAAGTAAATTATATAGCTAAAGTCAAAAAAGTAAATAAAGGAGATGATAGGATCATAGATATTGAGCTGGATATGGATCTCCGTAGTCACTTAACCCAAACCCTTGATTTACAGAGGAAGAAACTGAATAGGAAAGTTAAATAACTTGCTCAAAGGCATATAGGCAGCAAGTAAAAGACTGGAATGAAGTTACCTCAATTTCCAAATTAAGACTCTTTCCACTGTAAATTATTGCCTCTTTATTCAACCTTATGTATGTGAATGAGATTGAGTAGAATATGACTCATGGATAGAACACAATAACAGGAAGTTATATTTATTCAAAAAATTAAAATAATTTATTTTATAAAGGGGTAGTGAATATTTCATATTTATATATAGGTGGATGGGAGATGGAAAACATTACTTTGAATACAGGATAACTTCATGGAGGAAGAAACAAATGAAGGAAGAAATTTTTGAATTTATAATATATGGAAATAAACTCAACCAAAAGGAAATAAATAAAAATTTAAGAAACCATCAAAAAGCTAATACACCAAAACATGATATTCAGCTATTTGAATATTTGCTGGATACTCTGCTGCTAATTAAAAAGAAAAAAAGTAAAGCAACTGACAAATTATTAAATTACTTTAATAATTTCTTTCTTCAAAACCTGTACAATGAGCACTGATTATCTGTACCAAATTCTGACCAGTAAGAGTAACTAGCTGTCAAAGGAGAAATGGCAGGCCTCTTTAGGTAAATACACTGTTCCAGCTTCAGAGTTATGCCAGATAAGGGGAGAAAACCTAGGAATAGTCTGAAACATACCTGAGATTTTGCATTAGCAGGCTTGAAAGAGATCAGACAAAAGTTAAGTAGGATTCCTTAGTTTAAAATTATATTGGGAAAGTTGTCCTAAGATGAATGAACTGAAAATGCCCAAAACACAATCAAATAATTCCAGTCAGGAGGGAAACAGGTAAATTTACTTAAAGAGAAATGGAGAAGTCACGAATAAACTTGATTTTTTTGATGACACATATAAGAGGCAGAATGACAGCATGAATACTGTGAAAGACCTGGCTTCCAGTACCATTTTTGATTCTTATTGACTTTGTGATCTTGGGAAAGTCACTTAACATTTCAATACTCTAGGAAAAAGAAGGTTAAGGGAATTTCCTCTCCCAGGAGTTCTATAAATGAAATCATATATCTAGCTCCTTTATTTATATAAATGTTAGCTAAACAAGTTGGTGAGTCAACAAACATTTATTAAGCACTTACTATGTGCCAGACACTGTGCTAAATACTAGGGATATAAAAGAAAAAGATAATCACTGATCTCAAGAAGCTTGCATCTAAATGGGAGTATAGAATATGAACAACTACGTACAAATACAATATATACAGAATAAATTGGAGATAAAGAGAGAAGGCATTAGAATTAGGGGTTCACAAAAAAAGACTTCCTGTACAGGGTGAGATTTTATTTGGAACTTGAAGGAAGACTGAAAAGTCAAAAGAGAGATTAGGAGAGAGAATATTCCAAGGATGGGAAACAGTTAGTGAAAACACCTGGATTTCAGAGGTGGAATATATTGTGTAAGGAACAAAAATGAGGAAAGTATCACTGGATTGCAGAATATGTAGGGGAAATGAAGGTGGAGGTGGTTATAAAGGACTCTGAATGCCGAAGTCGGTTTCAGTTTTGTTCCTAGAGATAAAATGCCAATGGAATTTATTGAATAGAAGAGTGAGGAGACCAGACTAATACATTAGGAAAATCAGTTAGGCAGCCAAGTAGATGACAGACTAGGATTGGAGTGAAACATTTAACATAAAAAGATCAGCCAGTAGACTATTGCGATAGTCTAGTCTTTATGTGATAAAGGCCTACACAACAGTGGCAGAACTATAAGCAGAAGAAAGAATTTTGAAAATCAAGTAAGATAGGAGGAAGAAAAATTCGGAAGAAAAATGTGAGTGATGCAAGAAAGTCATGAAAAGCATGCCAACATCTTGCTAACTGAGACCCCCCCCCAAAAAAATGCTGAAGAAAATAAACACCTTTAAAATAGATTAACCCAAATAGTAAAAGAGGTCTAAAAAGCCAATGAAGAGAAGAATGCTTTAAAAAGTAAAACTGGCCAAATGGAAAAGGAGGTTCAAAACTCACTGAAGAAAATAGTTCTTTAAAAATTAAAATGAAGGAGATGGAAGCTAATGACTTTATGAGAAACCAAGAAAGTATAAAAAAACCCAAAAGAATGAAAAAAAAAAGGAATGCAATGTGAAATATTGCATTGGAAAAACAACTAACCTGGAAAATAGATCCAGGAGAGATAATTTAAAAATTATCGGTCTACCTGAAAACCATAATCAAACCATCTTCCACGAAGTTATCAAGGACAACTGCTCTGATATTCTAGAAACAGAGGGCAAAGTAGAAATTGAAAGAATTTATTGATCACCTCTTGAAAGAGATCCCAAAAGGAAAACTCTAAGAATATTTTAACCAAATTCCAGAGTTCTCAGGTCAAGGAGAAAATATAACAAGCAGCCAGAAAGAAACAATTCAAGTATTGTGGAAAGACAATCAGGATAACAGAGGATTTAGCAGCTTCTACACTAAGGACTTGGAACATGATGTTCCAGACTTCAAAGGAGATAGGATTAAAACCAAGAATCATCCACCTAGTAAAACTGAGTACCATATTTCAGGGGGGAAAATGGAATTTTAATGAAATGGAGAACTTCTAAGTATCATTGTTGAAGAAACCAGAGCTGAATAGAAAATTTGACTTTTAAATGCAAGAATCAAGATAAACATGTGCAGGTATGTATCTGTACATAGGCGTATGCATATACATAAACAGAGTGCATAGGGTGAGCTGAATATGAAGGAGAAAATCTAAAAAGTACAATTTATTGTTGAGCACAATGTACTAGGAGCAAGAGAAAGGGAGAGGTAGAATGTGGCAAACCACCTCAGATAAAAGAGGCAAGAATGGGCTTTTACAATGAAGGGAAGAGGGGTGAGATGAAAGCAAATAAGTAAACCTTACTCTCATGGAATTTGGCTTAAGGAGGGAATAAAACATACTCAATTGGCATGGAAATCTATATCAACCTGCAGGAAGGCAGGGATGGAATGGGTGAAGAGAGGGAAGATAATAGAAGGGACAGAAAATTGGGGAAAGAGATAATCAGAAACAAACATTATTGTGGGAGGACAGGTCAAGGGAGAGAATGGAATAAGTGGAGGGCAGGATAGGACAGAGGGAAATGTGGCTCATCTTTAGCAACATAACTATTATGGAAGTGTTTTGCATGGCTACACATGTATATTGAATCTCTTGTTTTCTCAATGAGGGTGGGTGGGGAGGGAGGAAGGGAGAGAATATGGAACTCAAAGCTTTAATAATGAATGTTGAAAATTGTTTTAGCATGCAACTTGAAAATAGAATGTACAGGCAATCAGGTATAGAAATGTATTTTCCCTTACAAGAAAATAGAGGGGAGGGGGATGAAAGAAGAGGGGGGAAATAGAAGGGAGTACAGACTGGAGGAAGGGGTAGATGGGGTGCATACTTCTCTGGGGTGGGAGTGGGGAGAGATGAGGAGAAAATTTTGAATTCAAATTCTTGTGGAAGTGAATATCGAGAACTGAAAAATAAATAAATTATATGTTTAAAAAAATAAAAAAAGAATGCTGCAAGATGCACTACAATTCAAAATGGGATAAATGGAAGATTAATCGAAAGGACAAAAAAGTGAATTTTTAAACTTACGTTAAGAGAAAGATTAAAGTAAGTACAGAGCCTTAGCTTGTAGTGTAAAGGGAAAAAGAGAAAAAAGTTGGAAATGCCTGACCTTTATTTGACTTCTGTTTCATCTGTCAAGGAGAAATATATTTGGATTGGAAATAGAACAAAAATGGTTTTAAAGGGTTTGACACCCCCTCCAAAGTGAAATGATAGTGAAAAATGCACTAAGTGGTTGTCAATGAGTTCAAATTCCCAGGCCCAAAGAATTGCATTCATGATCTTCAAAGACCTGGCACATGGAATTGCTAAGCCATTGTCAGTGACCTTTGAAAATTTCAAGGCAAGTGGAAGCTTCTTCAGGATCTGAGACATGCCAGCTTGGAAATTTGAAAAAAAGAGAGATGAAAAAGGGGATGGAGTCCTCAAACAGTAAGCCCAAATTTAGATTCAATTCCCAGCAAAATCTTAAAATATTGCTCAGGTGGTATTTTATAAAGTATTTTGAAATAAGATGTGGTGACTGCTACAGCCAGAATGACATCACATCCAATAAGAATGGGAAAATTTCGTATAAGAATCAGAATTCAGAAAAAAAGATCATCATAACCTAGAACCATGAACCAAATTTAATAAAATAAAATTCAAAAAGGGTAAAAATAAGGATTTATAATTGTGAGTTTTTGTTGCTGTTTGTTGTTTTCAGCCCTAGCATATGATGTAGGATATTAGGCTAGATACCAGTCTGTGTACAAAAGAACCAGAGGTTTTAACGGATTCCAAATGTAATATAACTTAACAGGGTGGAAAGCCATAAAATCTCACACAATTTATGAAGTATTAAGACAGGAGAGCTGTCCAATGCACAGTCGCATATCACCATTATGTGTACCTTCCATAAGAGCCAACTTCCATTTTTTTCTCCATATAATTGTTCTCTTCCCCTACAAGAATATAATTTCCTTGACAAGGTGTTTTCATGCCACCTACTTTCCAGTCACTTTCCCCACCTTCTAAAATTTTGGACGTTCTTTTAGAACCTTTAGCCTCCTAGATCACTGCCTTGTCATGGCAGAGAAGTTTGCCTAACTCAATAGAACTATGACCTTATGACATACAGGGTTGCACATGAAGTACAGGTCATAGTGGAGAGTTCTGATAAAATGTGATCCTCTGGAGAAGTAAATTCAAAATCACTCTAGTGTCTTTGACAAGAAAAGTCCATATACAGTATAAAAATTAAATAGAAATGGCATCAGAACATAAGCCCTTAAGGTTTAAAGGTATTCAGCACATTACTGGGAAAGAGAAGAGGACAAATACAAGTAGTTCCAGAAAGAATGAAGTGCCTTGACCAAAGCCAAAAGGAAACTCAGTTGTAGATGTGTCTGGTAATGAAAGGAAAGTCAAACACTGTAAATATCAATATTGAATCAGAACTTGGAATGTAATATCTTTGAACTAAGGTTAGCTGGGTATGTTCAAACAAGAGATAGAAAGTTTGAAAATTGGCATCTTGGGTGTCAGTGAACTTAAATGGATGGGAATGGTTGAATTTAATTTAGGTGATTGTTACATATAGTGTTGTGGGCAAGAATTCCTTAGAAAAAAATGGAGTAGCTCTCACAGCCAATAGAAACGTGAGAAAATCAGTATTAGTGTGTGTGTGTGTGTGTGTGTGTGTGCGTGTGTGTTAAGTAACATAATGGTATCTGTTCAGATCAATGTTTTAATTCAACATCAGCATAAAACAATTCCATACTCCAAGTATTGATATCCAAGAAGCCAAAGTTGTTCAGTTCTATGAAGACCAAAAACATCTTCTAGAAATAATACTAAGAAAAGATGTCACATTCATCATAGGCAATTGGCATGCTACAGTAGGAAATCAAAAGATAATTGAAACCATGATCAAGCTTGGCCTTGGAGTACAAAAAAGGAGGAGAAAGGCTAGTAGAATTTTGTTGTAACTCTGGTCATAGCAAACACTCTTTTTGAAGAAACCAAAAGGCAACTCTGCACGTAGACATCCAAAGAAAAGGAAAAGCAAGAAAGCACAATGTTTGTCTGGTGAGGCTTTACAAGTAACTGAGGAAAAAAGAAAGACAAAAGGCAAAAGAAAAAGGGAAAACTATACTGGACTGAATGCAGAATTAACAGTAAGAAGAGAGAAAGTTTCTTAAATGATCAATGCAAAGAAAAAAGAAGAAAGCAATAGAATGGGGAAAACAAGATCTTGTTGAGAAAATTAAAGAATTCAATGGACAGTTTCTTTCAAAAATGGGCATAATAAAAGCCAAAAATGGTAGAGATGTAAGAGAAGTAGGACAGATTAAAAAGAAGTGGCAAGAATATACAGAATAACTATGGAAGAAAGATCTTAACATCACTGATAACCACAATAATCTGGTTATTAATTTAGAGCCAGACATCCTGGAGAATAAAGTCAAGTGAGCCTTAGGAAACATCGGTAATAATATTAGTTAAGGTAATGAAATTCCTAAAATATGATGCTATTGAAGTGTTCCATTCAATATTTAAGCAATTTTGGAAAACTCTACAGTTGGCCAATAGATAAGAAAAGATCAGTTTACATCCCAGTCCTAAAGAAGGGCAATGCCAGTGAATGTTCAAATACCCAAACAATTGTACTCATTTCACATGCCAGCAAGATTATGCTTAAAATTTTGCAAGCTAGGCTTCAGCACTATATGAATGCATTACTGAAAGTGTAGATTAGTTTTCAAAGAAGCAGAAAAACTGGAGACCAAAATGTCAACATCGGCTAAATTATGAAGAAAGCAAGAGAGTTCCACAAAAAAAATCTACTTTTGCTTCATTGATCATACTAAATCCTTTGTCTATGTGGATCAAAGCAAAATGTGGCAATTCCTCAAAATTGATGAGGGTACTGTCTCTTAAGGAATTTGTGTGTGAGTCAAGAATCAACAGTTTGAACTGAGCAGGGAACCACAGATTGGTGAAAGGAGTACAATAAGGCTGTGTATCTGTAAGGGCAAGCAAAGTAAGATCTTTTGCTGTTTTTGTTTTAGTATAATCAAGAAGTATAATGCCTCTATCATTTCAGGATCCATGGTCATTTAAATTGTAAGGCCAAGGATCCTGGAAGGGTGGAGTGTGATGTCAAGCAAAATAGATTCTTTTGCTATTTTTGTTTTAGTATAATCAAGTGCCTCTGATTGAATCTTGCCTCTTGCCTCTTGACTGAATCAATAAAAAGTCTTCACTAGGAGTAGAGAAACAAGAGTTTCTTTGACTAGAAACAGTATATACATTTATATTGTTAATGTGATTAAAGATCTTCACTACCCATTAATGGGCCTGCCCAGTAAGGGGAGATTGATTAGGGAAAATTTGTAGGAACATCCACACCTTTTGTTACTGAGGCACTGGTTCTCAATTGTTGGGATGTCCTCTGGCTCTAAAAAAAGTAAAAATATTCTGAGGGTGAGGTTTTACTTTGTGGCTTACTGACTGGAAATGTTTCTTTGGTCAGATGAAGATTCTGAGAATCTGCTAAGGAGCCCTGCCTTTGAAAACCCAGATGTTAGTGTTTCCCTCTTTGGTGACTATGGTCAGACAGTCGGATGGATGTGTCTGTTGAATTGTGACGTATGTATTGATTATGATCAGGCAGAGGAAACCATGTCTGCTGATCTTTGATTTGTCTATATTTTCTTTGAAGTTCATGGTGCTGACTCCCCTGAACTAGGTGAATGATAGATATGAACTTGGATAAAGGAATGATACATGTTCCTGATTAAAGTGATTGTTAAGCCCTTGAAAGTTGCTTTCCTTTTATGAATGTAGATCTAAGAACCTGTGATAGCAGGCTCCCTTGTGTACGTTGGGGTCCTTACTGATACAGTATCATATCTTATTTATTTAATTTATATGCAGAGTACATCATCTGAAATGCCAACCTGGATAAATCAAAAGCAGAATTAAGGAAAAATATCAACAATCTTAGATTTGAAAGCGATACCATTCTGAGGGCAGAAAGTAAAGAAGATTTAAGGAGTCTCTTGATGAGTATGAAAGAGGAGAGGGCAAAAGGTTGTTTGAAATATAATATTAAAAAAATAAGATCATAGTAACTGGTCCCATCACTACCTGACAAATGGAGAGAGAAGAAATGTAAGCAGTGTGCAATTCTATTTTCTTAGGTTCAAAGATCACTGCATACAGATACATACCTTAGCCATGAAATTTAAAAATGTTTTGCTCTTGAAAGGAAGCCTATGGTAAATTCAGGCAGCATGCTCAAAATCAGAGTCATCATCTTGCCAACAAAAGTTGATGTGGTCTAAGCTATGGTTTTTCCAAGTAGTAATGCGTCACTTTGAGAATTGTACTATAAGGAAAGCTGAATACCATAAAATCCGTGCTTTCAAATTGCGGTAATAGAGAAGACTTTTAATACCTTGCATAGCAAGAGATCAAAACAGTCAATACTTAAAGAAATCAATAAAAATTACTCACTGGAAGGTCAAATACTGAAGATGAAGCTTAAATACTCTGACTGCATATCAAAAGAGCAGGCTCATTGGAAAAGATTATGATGTTGGAAAATATTGAAAGAAAAAGGAGAAGGGGACAGAAGAAGGTAGAGGATGAGATGAATGAATAGTTTCGTGGATTTATCATGAGCTTTGACAGAATTCAGGAGATATTGAAAGATAGAAGGGTCTAGAGTGCGATATTCCATTGGGTTACAAATGAACAACTGAATAATAACAAGTTGGAAGTTTCCTGAGCTCTGATTGGTGAGTTTTTGTTTTATTTTGCCCAAAAACTAATACTTCATTTCATTTTCCAGTCATTTCCTAACCATGCTTTCATGCTCAGATATCCCTTTGTCCCCTATTTTTTAATCCCCTTTCATTCTATAAATATTAGAATATAAACTCTTTGAAAGCAAGAAATATCGTTTTTATACCTTTTTTCTTGAGTGTTTATAAGTACCAGTTATATATCAAATACTTATTATATTTTTCATGCATTAATTTTTAAAAGTAATAATAATTTGCATCTCTAAGGCTTTCTTTCAGAATCCTGTCACTCACAGATACATGAATTATAGATGGATTAATTTGGCAAAGAACCAACACTTTAGTGAAGTAATCTCCTATGTCAACATATGTCTCCTATCTCTTTATGCCAATATCAATTTTTATTGGGAAATTAGTTATAGCTGGAAAATGCATGACCTAGAAATTAATAAAATTTGGAGATTTCTGAGTTAAAATTTTAACCTAGGAAAGGAACTAAAATGGCATTAATTATCATTTGGAAGAATCATTAAATTTCAAAATTATTCTCATTTTTCAGGGAGGGATAACTATTTGAAAATCTTGGTGAGAATAATTTTCATCTAATAAATTCCAACTCTGAAGACAATTTAAATAATAGCTCCACATGAATTTTGTACTTTCAGGTAAAGAACAAAGCAGAAGTATGATTTTCAAATAGCACTTGTTCTGGGATACCTGATATATCAGATTTATTTGGGAGCTCCCTCCAAAAATTCATATCACAACCCATTCATGCCTGTCTTGTACCCATGATCCTTGATTTCCTCCCAAAGTTCACTACAGAAGCATTGTTGGAAGGAGGCCTTCCTCACTTCTCCTGACATCCCATTTGTACCGGTAGAACCATCTTACCACCCACCTATCGTCCTTTGCTCTTGGATATAACTAATCCATCTTCCTTCTCTATTATAAAATTATTTGGTGACACTCTTTAGTCCTATTCTCCAAAGCTCCTGATTGGTTATGTGCTGTAGTCTACTCACACCTACCATGACTCTTTCCATTGCCTTCTGTATTGTATGCATTTTTAGTTTTTAGAGTCAGCCTTGATATTCTAGGATTCTCTGCTAAGGACCAATACTATGAAATATTTCTGTATTGAAAAGATGGCCCTTTGCCCCTATGTAAAGTTTTAGGGAAGTAAAATCCTTTCGGAAAGCAATATAGTCCACTCTCCCCGGCCTTTTCAACTCTGAACACACTAGTCAGATTAACCAAGAGTCACATGGTTAAGTGACTTCTTCATTGTAGCCCATGTAATAAGTGTCCAATCTAAAATTGGAGCCCAGGTCATTTAATTCTAAATCTAATATTCTTTCATTATAACACATGGCAAATGCCTGTTCTTTGGAATGTTTGCAGAAGTGTGATTAATTGCAATCTTAACTATCTATATTTCAGAACAACTACTAAAGGAAGCACAATCCTCTCGCACCTTGAAGACAAGTCTCTTACCGCATGTAAAATGCTACTTTGAGAGGGCATGATTTAATCTACAGCATATCAGCATTTCATTTAAAAGACAATTAAAAGGCCCTGTTTATGTGTGTGTGTGTGTGTGTCGTGGAAGCACTGATTTTTTTTAAATGAAAGAGAATTTAAAAATCATCTAATCCATCTTAACTTATATTTGCCAAGTTAGGGAACTGCATGATAGAGGATTCTATACTTCTGTTGAATACACTGCTCCCCTTTCCTGAAAACCCTTGGAACTTAGATTTATTTCGACAGCTGTTCTCACTTCCCTGGTTTTTAAGTAATATAAGTTTTGTTTCCACTGACTTTGTATAATTGTTGATTTTTGACACTCCACTTACTACTTCAAGATTTTAAGGATCCATAGTTTCCTCAAAGTGGGTGCTCCCTTTGCAGTAGGAACAATATCCTAACCCCTCCCCCATGCAGTTACATTAGGTTTTCTTCAAAAGATAGAGAAAAATATATGAGACTTAATTTGCTTGAGACTAAGAGGGTCAGGTTATTGACATCACTCCCTCCTCACGTGAGTACAAAATAATTTAAGAAAGCCCCATATATGCTATGATGTTTGGTTGGTGGAAAATAATGGGCAAATCAGACCAGGGACCTTTCCTCAACCGACTTAACTTGTGGTATCTTTGATGCTTGTTCCTCTTGAATATCTTTCTGCAGTGGTTAAATAGATCTCCTTTTGTTAACTGTTCTAATATTGAACATAAATCACCAGGAAACTGGCCTGCGTCAGGCAAAGTCCAGAATACGCTCAAACAATGAAGATCGAAAGCTAGCTAGAATTCATTAAACAATATTAAAGAATTCTTGTGGTCTCCAAATTAATCACACCACTACTGACATGTGAAGAGTTTCTCTAAACTTAACTAACCTAGTATTCAGACAAGTGACCTATCACCTAGCTTTGTCAGCTAGGAAAATCCTCTACCAGAATTTGTGACCCCCTGGCATTAATCTAGAAAACCCAGGGTCATCTCCATATAACATACTGAGGAATCAGAGAAGAATCTTAGTGGAAGTCTCATGTAGTAAAGGTCTACAAATTCCAAGACATACTAATAGGAAATTAGGTATTAATTAAAGTAACATGTGCAACTCCTGAGTAAGATCAGAACTTTCATTAGACAAATGGCCTACAGTGGATTCTATAGCTAGTTGTTGCTTTGACTATAACCTGTTACAGACATTTTACAAAAACAGGAGTACATTCCAAGGTTATTTTATGCTATGCAATTCACCCGTTAAAGTTGTTCATTTTGAATGCAAAAGGAGTCTATCTTTTGTGGAATTTCATTCTCACTCAGGAGAACCACATTTTCAAAAAGTGTTTTCTTCAATTATCAGTGCAATGTATCTTCTCATTTAACCCCCTTTTTATTTTCAATAGCCTTTTATGTTTATTCTGGATGTTGTAGCCTGCAATATTTATAGTTTATTATGCTAACAAATTACAGGTAACAATAAAGATTTTTTTTGGCAGCCTAGTAGTCATTCGAACTTTTCTTTACAATCAATAAGATGAGAGGAAAAAACTCAGAGTTACCAGTAAGTCTTTTTAGTTCTACAACAATAAATGCACACAAAGAATGCATAAACAGAACCAGACTTACCATGAAAAAGAACAGGTTTCCTTGGATTCATTCAAGTGTGGCTTCTTACAAGATTCATACCCTTAATGTTAAAGTTTTGCCATGTGGCTTCATAATTGCATTTTGATTATGACAGTGATAATAGTGATTACCATGAATGATAAGGAGGGAAAGCTTAATATTTCCTTCTAATCTGGGCTAGGGGAGGCAGAAATCCCTAGAGTTTTTTTTTTTTCTTTGACCCTGAGAAATAATATTCCTTGTTTTAAAGGAAAAGAAATAAATCTTTTTTTTCCATTCGACTTAAAGACATACAAAGTGCAGCCCTTTATATGTGAAGATGATATAATCCTGGTTGTTCTACTGCATGTGTCCTACTACACAATCATTAATTATAGCCCAGAAAAATTAGCACTTGACCCCAAGCCACCAACACAGTAGGAGGATTGAGCCATTGAGTGGTTGGCATATAGGTCTTGTAATCAGAATCTTGTACAAGATTTTTGGTTTCCCTCTCCCCATAACACCTACCATCTTTATGGCTTTTCTCATGTTCTTTAGCTAGTCTTCTTGTTTTTCCTTGGCTTTATAAACTAAATACCCATATCCCATCCTCATTGGCCAGCACGAATCCTCACTCACTTGTCCCCCACCTCTCTCCATAATCATTTTGGGGAGGTTCAAACAACCACCTCTTCTGTATCCACAGATAAATAGTTCTGTGCACTTGATCATTCTCCATCCTGATCTAGGGAACCTTGCTGCTTCATTCCTGCAAGCTCTGAAAAGAAGACATGACAACAGTTAGTTTCGTAGTTCACTTCTCTCCTTCTCCAGACTGTATCTGGCCCAAAATCATTACCTCTTTATATTTCTCTTCTTCACACTGTTCTATTAAGCATGAGGGAAGGGCTAAATCTTTGGGCCCCAGTACGTAAGCTTAGGAAGCTAATTTCCAGCAACTTGGCTCATTCACACTTTTTTATTACTCTATACTATGAATCAGTCAAAATGGCAGCGCAGTACAGTGGAAATGTTGTTGGATTTTATGACAAAGGATCTGCATGGCATTCCTGGCTCTGTCATTTACTATCTATGTGACCTAGAGCAAATCACTGAACTCCTCTGGGCCTTAGTTTCTTCAACTGTGGCATTCAGAAATTGAACTAGATGGTCTTTATGGTCCCTTCTGAGTGCTAGTTCTATGATGATGTGATCCTGGCAAGAAAGTAATAAACTGGTGGTCCCTGATGCCCCATTGACATTATAATATTTTGTTTTTCTTCATCCATTTCCAAATAGCGAAAAGAAAGTAAAATAGTGTTTTGAGGAGAATTATTTAAAGAAGAGAACTGTTAGAAAATATAGTCTCATACCATAAATAGATGTAGTCTGGGTTTCAGTACAGTTAAAATAGTCACAATGAATTGTAGGAAGTACAGTTATTTTGTCTGACTTAATAACTGATTGAGATCATTGCAGAAGAGAATGAATTGAATAAAACTGATCAATAACAGAGCTAACTAATTGGAATAAGGTATATAGGTTCTGAGTGTGCCTGGGCTGCACAGGTGGAGAGGATAGACAGTAATCTAACAAATCTGATTAATGGACACAGCCATGCCAATAATTGAAAATCAAAAATTGACTTTGACACCTAAACTGTGTCAACTAATTTGCTGTCTACCAACATCAAAGTACCCAGCCTACTCTTTACATGGTATCATGAAGTCCCAAATTTAGTTTCACTTTGCAATGAGGGTAAAGAAGTTTGATTGCCATTTTTTTTCTAAAATAGAAATGGCAAAACATACTCCCTGCTATGAAATATCAAAAAGCTCTTCACATCAAAATTACCTTCATTTAATGAAAAGAGTAGATACTTTTATAGCAGTTTGATCATATTTTGGTATAATTAGCCTTGATGTAAATCTAGTCTATATCTCAAAGGCAAGTGTTAAAGTGGAATAAAAAAATTGCACAAGTCTCGTTTTCCCATGTACACTTTTTAAAATGATGCTCAAAATTATACAGAACTATGCTGTTTAGGCAGTCCTTTAATGAACCAGAGTGAATGATAGGGCTTTCTATAAACAAACAGCCTCATAGAAACAGTAAAGTGGAAAGGAGGATTCATAGAATTGCATTATGCTAATCCCAGGAAACTAATTCAGGTGATGTACTACAGCTACAGTATATGTTCCATTCACCCCAAACAAGAAAATATACTGCAGAGACCATTCAGGAGTTTAGTGTTACCACCTAGTACTTTACAGCAAATCAATGTAATATGCATTAACTATGTCAGCAGTGAGGGTTGGTTGGGTGGACTGTTTTTGGAGTTCTAAAACTTTTAACAATTTCTACAAGTGGAAAAACCTTTTTTAAGTAAGAAAAAAATTTAAAAGCCCCACATTCTTATCTAGACAAGAGGTCATCACCTTGGTTACAGATATGAGTAGAAGGTGGACCTTTCTTTAGATCAAAGCTATATATTCTACTAAAAAAAGATTCTTGGATCCCCTCAAGGCACATGTATTTGGTTAGGGCTCCATGAGTCTTGCCCTGTATATCTCGAATTTTTTAGGGAAAATATGTTTTACATTTCATATAACTCATTGACTACCTCATCCACAGAAGAATCTCAGTATGGCTCCTATGAAGTGTTTGATATAAAGGATGGAAAAAGTACACCTGAGTGACCCATGAATAAGTAGTCTCACAATATATCCCAAAGGCACTGAATGAATTGGCTCATGATTGGTTTATTTGAAGTGGCACATTGAAATATTTGAAAATAACTATAGGAGTCATGGAACATTGGTTTCAATTTCATTTCTCCTACTTACTAACTGTGTAACTTTGGATGAGTAACTTAACCCCAAAGAGCTTAGTTTTCCTCAGCTCTAAAATGAAAGTGGTAAATGTCAGATCTCTTCCAGTTAAGAATGTATATTCTATGATCCTGTGATCTAACAAATATGAGGATTTTAGTTTTGACATAATTGATAATGAGTTCTTCCTACATATAGTCATTAGTGAACAAGTTGTCTCACTTCTTAAGAATGTTAGTAATCAGAGATGAGATTCATATGAACAGTTAAAGGAGCATCTTTATCTTTCAGTACACTGTAGCTAAAAGATATGTCCCCATTTTAACTGATTAAAGTTGTCTTCATATAAATGATCAAGAAAGGAGTCTAGTTCTTAGGCACAACACAAGAATACAATTTAATTTGTCATAAAAGTATTTGTGTCAACTCTGCTTAGAAGAGTATTCTATTGTATAGGTGTCAATGGAAAGTGAATGCTAGAAAAATCATAGAGTAGGTAGAAGTCATTTCAAAGGAGAGGAAATAAAGGGTGATACTAGATGACAGAAAATTTATTTGGCTTCAAAGATACCACTCTCTTGATTCTCAGTGTCTTTGATTCTTTCCCTAACTATTCCTTTTCTCTGTCTCTTTCACTGGTTCATTGTTCTTTTAGTCACCTATTGAAGTGAATGCTCCCCAGGGTCCTATCCATGGTACTATTTTTTTGTCTTTCTATTATTGCCCTTACCAATGTCATTCACTCCCTGGAACCCACCACCCCTTACTCAATTAAGAGCACTGGCTCTGAATTCAAATGCAGGCTGTAATACCTACGGTCTTCATGATCTTAGGAAATGCATTTCATCTCCTGGAGTATCAGTTTTCTTATCTGCAAAATGAGGTGGATGGACTAAATACCCCCTCTAAAGTCCTGTCTGGGCAAACTAAGTGCTACAGTTAATAGTGTCTAGGCTGGAGTCAGGATGATTCATCTTCTGAGTTAAAAATCTGACCTTAGACACTATTAGCTATGTGACTTGGGAGAAGTCATTTAACCCTGTTTGCCTCAGTTTCTTCATCTGTAAAATGAGTTGAAGAATGAAATGGGAAACCACTCCAATATCTTTGCCAAGGAAACCCCAAGTAAAATCATGAAAAGTCAGACAAGAAAGAAATGCCTAACAACAAAAATACCTTCTAGGTCTACATCTGTCTTTCTGGAACTGCATATTTATTAAGTGGCATCACCACACAAATGGTTTGCAAACTGGTATCCCCAGTCACGGCCACCCTCCTGAGATCCACCATCACATCTCCAATTACTTAGGAAACATGTAAATCCAAATGGTCTACTAGCCCCTCAAACTTAACAAAACATAAATGAAGCTTAGACCTTTCTACTTACTGTGCTATTTCTGTCCATAGCACTAGTATTCTTCCAGGTATCAATGTTTGAAACATTATAATTATCTTTGACTCTTCTTCTTTAACCTCTCATGTCCAAAGCTTTGGGATTTCACCCCCACAGCATCTCCCACATTAATCTGTCTTCCTCTATTTTTGCTAGTATCAGCTTACTGGCTCCTTGCACTACATCAATAATCTCTTGCCACTCAAAGCATCATTTATACCCCTGCCAGAATAATTCACTTTTTGAACAGCAGTGATCATCATAACTCCACTCAACATTCTTCAGTGATTATTACATACTTCCAAAAAAAGAAAAAAAGTAAATTCCCCTTTCTTTGACATTCAATGGCCTCTAAATATAGTAGCATTTTATTTTTCCAAATGTTTTATATATCTTCCCTCCCACAGTCTATGCTCAATTCAAACAGAATTATTTTCTGTTTCATGAAGATGATGTGTGTTCTCTTATGTCCATGCCTTTCCACATAGTATTTCCTTTGTCCAGAATTCCTTCCCTTCTGTCTTTGCCTGTAGAGTTCTAATCACATCTCTAAGACCAAATTAAATTCACTCCCTTTTGGAAGTTTTCTCTGATTTCTTCAGTCAGTAGTATCTTTTCTGCTCACAAATTAAGTAGCATTTTAGTGATTCTACTGCACCTATGTGTACACTAGTCTACAAGATCCGGGTAGGAGCTATGTGTTATCTAAGCCTTAGATCTTACCTAGTACCTAGAAAAAATATTGGACACACAGGAAGTATTTAAGGAAACTTGAGGGACAGGGAGTAATCAATTCCAATAGGAAGAAACCTTCTCCTATTCTCTTTTTAGTTTTAATTGATTAAACAGATATTTTTAGAGTAGACAGAATTAGAGGTGTTTATGTAAGGAAAGCCTGTAGGCTAATAATGATCATTCACATTAATACGGCACTTTTCTCACAACTCTGAGAGATACCAAATGAGATAATGCATGTGAAATACCAAGGAAATGTAGACTACTGTTAGGTAAAATAACTATTATTATCTTTATTTTATAGATAAAGTGGGACACTGAAAGATTAAGTTAGTGGGAATAACATAACTAGGAAGTATTGAAGTCCAAGATTGAGACTCAAGTATTATTTTTCCCAACCTTTATAGCAACTTTTAGAACCCAGTTGTTAAATGTCTCTGTTTGGAGTAATAATAATATAATAAATATAATATATTGTATAAATTTATAATTATATTGTAATTATAATAATATAAAAATCTGGAAAGTATTTCCTAGTATTCTGAATAGCACTCATTCAGAGTACTGCAATGAAAAGTTGTTAAACCTCCTTATTCAGCCCTGGTATTTGTTTTCATCTGAATTTACATTTTCAACCACAATGAACAAAGATCTCACTACTTTAAACCCTGATTTTCTCAAGATAATAGCACTGTATTTACCAAGAATCTTAGACAGTTTTCAAATATCTTATGGAAGATAATGAGTCTAAGCAGCATGATATTCTCATCAGAACCACAGAGGGTTAACTACTTTGGAGTTGTCCCTCTGTTGTCCCAGTTATCCAATCTCATGTATTATTGGGCGGTGCTCTAATACTTAAATGTGGAGCTCAGAGAGCATCCTGAGAATGGTTTCAGACTAGGGAAATCCTCTAATGCCACAGAGAGAATACTTCATCAAAACCATGGTCCCTGGGTCATCTCTAGACTGTGGTGACCTAGAGAAGAATCATGGAAATATGGATATTCCACTTTCATGTCAGGGAACTAGGATTCCTTCACCTCAGAATAAAGCTGAAAGAAGTTGCCTCTATTTACTAGCATTCTCAAAGATAGAGCCTTGCAACATGAGGCTCTTCCCTTGCCTCCCGACACCTTCGGTGATACTTATCTCTAAGCCTCAATCCTTAGAACATGCATTCTTTCCTCACATCAGGCTCCCAGAAGAGTTAGCTTCTTTCAAATTTCACCTTATACACAAGGCTTTTTCTGATCCCTCGAACTCCTAGTGTATCCACTCTACCCCAATCACCTAATGTCTATATAGTATAGGCCTACATGTGTACATATTGCTCCCTTAGGTAGAATTTACTTCCTTGAAAGTAGAGATCATTTCATTTGATCATTGTATCCCTTGCACCTAGCACAGTACCTGGATCCATAGTAAGAACTTAATGATTGATTATTTGATTGCTTGACTGATTGATTGAAGAGTAGGCAAAGGAGGTAATGGAACTCCAAGGGATCAGCAGGAATTTCCACCAAGAACTAAAATCTTTTTAAAACGGTACAGTCACACCACTCTGAGAAGATTCTTTTTATGGAAAAAACAGGAAATCTCTTTCTCACCATAACACACACACACACAGTATATACATCAAAAATTTGCCACAGAATACTGCAAAAGGCTAAAGTGTTTCCCTGCTTTACCAACATACGTATTAAGTTGACTGATCATTTAAACAGCCTCTCTCTCTCCCTTTGATCTCCCATCACTTCCAAGAATGTGTGATAACTGACATCACCAGCAGTGACACATCACCAGATAGCATGTTAGCCTGAAGAAAAACAAAATAAAACTAAACAAAATAACCTGTCTGTCAAATACACATGATCAAAGAAGCCATATTTTACAGACATATTATCATTGTCAGATAAATGAATAAATAAATGCAGTAGATGGGAATCTAAGAGCAGAGAAAAAAAGATTAATAGCTTGAACTTTCAAAGACATAACTTTGTCATGGGTACAATTGCTTATGAATATCAGATTACTTTACAGTCAATGGGGTGAACATACCATTCAGATATTTCCTGGCACCTGTCTATAATACTGATGGAGTATTTTAGCTAAGCAGCTTCTTAAGGCTTTTCCCTTCCTTTTCCATTAGTATACTACCAGTTTGTCTTACTGGCATGAAAGAAAAACAAGGAGAAAATTAAATCATAATACTTAGGATAAGCATGTCTGGAACATTCACATTAATCAATTGTTTTCTGTACCAATTATATTAATTGGCTTTCATTTTATGAAAAGAAAAATTGTCCCAGGTTAGATCTGAACAAAGTGATCTTCGTTATAATTCCAGTATGTATTTAATATGCTCTGCAGATATTCATTTCTTAATCTTCATGTTGTCATTTTCAATTTCAACTGGGGCAGAAAAGGGTTAAGTAATATTTGCAAGGGTACACAATAAAGAAGTCACAGCATCAGGATTGTAACAGCAAACGCCTGACTTCTAAAGGTACCCCCTAGAAACAGAGAGGCTATCAGGGGATTTTTTCTGGCATAAAAAATGGACTTTTTTGCTATTAGGGTTTTAACCCTTTTTAAAGAATTTATTCCATGACTCATCCTTCCTGACTTTTTATCCTAGGTCCTAATTCCATAAAGTGACTTTCCCTTTTACTCTCTTAGCCTTTCCCTTAAATCTGGTCCCTGTTCTTTTGTCTGTTATTACATGGGAGTTCCATAAGCTCAAGCTGTAGACCCAGAGAGCTGAATGGAGGTTAAATTATACATCGGACTTTGCATTTCTAAAAACTTCTTTAGTACAGGGGGGAATAGCTCCACAATATCCATTTCTATCTACAATGATGCTGATAATTCATATCATATGCTGGATAACAGAGCTATCATTACTATTTTCATACTGCAATGAAAGGCAAGATGACCTAACAGTTCCTTTGCCCCTCCAATTTCTATGATTAAACTGAATTATAATGGCAAGTTATTTGTGCAGAAACACTTATCCTAATGAAAGACTCTTGTTCATAGCCTTTAATTTTCAGAGTGCAATTCCTAAGAGAGTAGTTGCCAGTTTTTTTGTATTTTTTTAAAATCTTTCTTCCCTTTCCTAAGACTAGTTCCCCAGATTAGTCAGCCTTCCTGATGTCAAATGAGTTTTTCCAACATCTCTTTGCCCTTCAGGAAGTCCTACTTTCAATTCTGGTTCTAAATTTTAGTTAATTATTTGGAATTTAATGAACATTTCTATTCAATTTGTGGCCCTCTTCTCTTCCTAAGATGTTTCACATGTTAAATTTCAACCTGCGTTCAACATATTTCTTATTATATTTCATTAAAACCCCAGGGAAAGAGCAAAATAAAAGGAGAACTGGATATGCTAAAGGAGATCAATTTAATTCAGTTTTTAAGGTTAGAAATACAGTTGGGGTTTACTTTCTCCACCTTACTTGAACATCCCTTCTGGTATCTATTGAAACAAGGCAAACAAGAATAATGTTTCTCTTTGATGTCCTTTGGCTTGGAGCATGTGAGGGTGTAAGGTGCCCTTGACTTTTTGTAGTCAATGCTGCTGTTCCAGCAGATCTGTTATATCAGATTTGTTCCTTACTTCTGTCTTTATGCCTGTCATTAAAGTGTCCTCCTCTTCCTCATGAAGATAAAAATCTCCTAAAAATTCCTCTCATCTACAGGAATGGAAAAGAAAGATAAACACACATACCGCTCAATTCAGCAGTTGAAATTTTCAAATTTTCCTGTTTTAATCACATTCTTCTCAGTCATCTCTTTACCACACTCTGTCGTTTAATACTCTGATTTCTGTCTCTGGATCTTCAGGTAGAAAAAAATAAAATGATGTGTTCTTGGCAGGTCTGATCTCCCCAGTCTCTCTCCATTTAAAATAATGACTTTGACAACCATTTTAAAATTTCTTTTTCCAGTTTAGCATGCACACACACACACACACACACAAATACCTAAACATGCGAACTTCTCTCTCCCCCAAGAAATGTCCTATCTCCTACATTTTTTTCTCTTTTAAAAATAAAAAATTACATTTCATGTTTCACAACTCAAATGTGTCATAAATGGGGAAAATATTTAGCTTACACATAAATTCAACAGAAAAGTGATTCTTTAAGGAAAAGAACTTGGGAACATATATTTCCACATTTCACAGCTTATACTTGCTAATTTTGACAACTGCATTAGGTAAGTGATAGCAGCCATGAAAACGATAATATTGAACATTTGCATAGTGTTGATAAATTGTACATTGCTTTATATACATTACCTCATTTCTTGTTTTTCAGTTGCTTCAGTCATATTCAACTTTGCATGAAACTATTTGGGGTTTTCTTTGCAAAGACACTAGAGCAGTTTGCCATTTCCTTCTCTAACCCATTGTATGGATGGGGAAACTAAGATAAATACAATTAGATAACTTGCTCAAAGTCACACTGATAGTGTCTGGGGCAAGATTTGGACTCAGGTCTTCCTGATTCTAGGTGTGGTGCTCTATCTACCATGTCAACTAGATTCCAATTACTCCATTTGCTCCTTACAATTATCCTAAGAGGTAAATACTATAGTTACTCTCATTTTCCAGATGAGGAAGCAGACTCAAAATATGTTAGATGAATTATCTGTAGCCACATTGTAAAATAAGTAGAAGAGTTCAGACTGAAATACAGGTTCTTATTTTCTTCATGAGTTTAATGAATGTTTGTTAAAATAAAGTGAATTGGTGAAAGAGATTTATTAAGGCATTGAGGTATTTTAGGATATTTATTACTCAGATCCTCAAATGAATACATGAGAATGGATGCTATCACTAAGGAATAACTATAGTTGGCTTCATAAATGCCAAGTATTTCACAGAATCACAGACAACCTTAGAAGTTGAAAGTCACCTCAGTGAATGAGTAGAACCCATCAAGTCTAACTTGCTTCTCCGTAACATCTAGCTATCCTAATTCTGCCCTCTAAAACCAAATAGAACAAGCCTAATGTTCTGCCTGCTAGGTCTTCAAATACTAAAAACAGTCATTATGTTTGTTAAGCTGGTTTTTCTCCAGGATGAACTTGAGCAGTTCTTTCAACTACCCTTATATTTCATGGACAAGTCTTTGCTTCAACCTGGTTACTCTCCTCTGGATGCTCTCTACCTTATCATTGTGCCTCTTGACTTAAGATACCCAGAAGTGAACACAATACTTAACATGAGGTCTGAGTAGAAAAGATAGTGGAGCTAACTCTTTCCTATGGCTGGAAGCTATGCTCCTCTTAATGTAGTCCAAAATGAATATTATCTCTTTGACTTCTCTAACCCACTACTAGCTTATTGGGCTTGTAGTACACTAATGCCCTCAGCTTTTTTTTCAAGAAAAAATGTTATCTATCCATGCCTCCTACATTATATACTTACGAAATTGAGGAGTTTTTTGTATGAAGCAGCAAAGAAACATGTGTCCTTACTGTATTCCATCTTAATAGAGTCAGCACAATATTCTAAGCCGACAACCTTAGAGGCTAAGTTTGTCATCTGTTGTGTTAGTTATCCCTCTAAGCTTAGTGTTATCTACAAGACTGATGAGCATAGTATCTATTCTCAACTCATTGATAAATATGTTAAATAGCACAGGGTCAAGTACAGATAGATACCTGGGATATTCCACTGGGGAGCTCCTGCCACACTGACATTTAACCATTCTTAATTACTCTTTGATACTTGCCATGCAAAGATTTTTGAATCAACCTCATTGTATTACTATATAACCCATATATCTTTGTCTTCTTCTCCCAAATACTATGAGATACTTTACCAAAATCTTTGCTAAAAATCTATATAAGCTATATCCATAGCAATCTCCTCATCTACTACCTTAGTAACTGTTAAAAAAAGGAAATGCTTTAATAAGGTATGACCTATTCTTGATGAAACTATGACAGTTATTTTTTAATCTCATTTTCATCTTTAGATATTCATCAAGCATTTCTTTAATGATTAGTTCAGGAATTTTTCTAGAAATCACAGTCAAGATAACTAGTCTGTGTTTTCCACAATCTTTCAAAACATCTCTGTAGTGATTCAGTAATCACATCTGTTAATTCTTTCAGGAATCAAAGCTATAGTTTGTTTGGGACAGGTAACCTGCATTCACATTTGTACTGCTTTTCCATGGGCAACCCATATATGCTTATCATGGAGATAAAATGCCCAGTCTTAATTCCCATGTCCAGAATTTAAGACTCTGTCACTTAACATGGAAAAACAATTTTTTTGGCTTGTGATCTTCAGTACTTTTTTATATAGTATATATAACATTGAAAATCTCGAACTTACTCCTTGGAGTAACCATTGTATAACAGATTGGTGTTCAATTGGATCACATCTGGAACAGATAGTAATCTGTCTCTAAAGGTGATGAAAACATTGCCAACACTGAATGTGTTGGAGGCCAACAATTTATAAAATGAATCAAAACCATTAAACAAGTCGAAGGAGATAAAAGGCTTTCAGTTAAAAGACTGACATTAGTAGCTGAGAAAGTGCTGCCTCCATTCAGGAATGTTATGTAAGTCTTCATTTCTATGTTACAGTTATAGAGGAAGTGAGATTTAAAACTTTCTGTCATTTGTTAAAATGTAGACTGAGCATTGAAAATGCAAAGAATCTCTATGGTCTTTAGACAACAAAGTCAATTGTTTAATTTCATTTCCTGTCCAACTTTTGATTGCGCTTATAATGATAATAATTTTATATAGTACTTTAATATTTATAAAGTGATTTATTTAAATTCTCACTTAATCCACTTGAGGTAGTTGCTATTATCTGCTTTTTAGAGATGAGGAAACTGAGGTTCTAAGAGGTTAAGTGAGTTGTCCAGGGTCATATAACTATTATGTGAAGAAGAATTTGAATCCAGGTCTCTCAGGCTTCAGATTTGGCACTCTATCCTCCACATTACACTGTTCTCATTTGTAGGTAGTCAAATATGTCAAACCATGTTATTTGGACTGCTGTGAAGTGATCACTGGAATTATTTTAGGTAAGAGCTTTACCAAAACTGATTTCTCTTTTGACCACCTTATGAGCCAGACATAAGGCTCCTCCATAATATGCCACGTTTAAATATTCATGTTTATGTTTTTAAGTCTTCAGTTCAGCATTTCTGTGAACTCACTAAAAAAGGAGGGACCCAGGTGACATGATAAAAGCAATGGATAATTAAAATGGATAATGCCAGTTTTATTCAAACACTTGTTCATTTTTTTTTCATCTGCCCACAAGTTGAAGGCTCTTTTATGGAGGGTAAGTGAGAAAAATCTTGTGTCAAAGGAAAACATGAATGATTAAATAGAGGTTATAATGCCATGAAACAGAAGAGTCAACTTATCACAGGCAAGACCATTCTTAAGAAGATCTGTGATTAAAAGGCAAACATCATGTAAATGTAACTAATAATACCACATGTCTGCAGGTTAATGAAAAGCATTTCTATTTTCCATTACCTCTGTGACATCTTAAAAATATAGCTATTTTTAAATAATCCTGACAGCAATGTAACTTTCATAAAAATGCTTCTTGAGGTAATACTTGGACAAAACATCTTTGTTCTTTGTGCTAGAGGTAAAAAATAACTTTTCATAGGTATTTAGATCTAGTTTTAAGTAATACTAACACTCTTGTGGGTTTCTACCTTGAGACTGTCCTAAGCTTCATTCCACAAAAATAAAATCATATGTACACTAAGACTAGATTTACTATATTTGAGATGAGTGGAAAAGTAACAAAATAAACAGGCTATGCAAGTTAGATTTACCTTGAAGTACAGCATCCACATGAAATCATACTGTACTCCAACAAGGATAGCTTGATAGTTAATGGTAAATATTTATAATATTTGTATTTTTCTATGCATTCAGACTATGTACTTTTTTACGGTATCTTCAGATGATTTATACTCTATTTTTCTCTTGTCACAAGAAAGTTATCAAAACCAAACCAAAAATGGGTACAGGAGTTGGTCATTTATTGAATTATTAAATAATATCAATAAATTAACAAAATTATTAGTCATTTCATATTGTTTCTATGACATCTCTATTACTATGACATTGGTTATTGTGACCATATTTTAATATGCATATTAATATATCATAAATAAGAAATATAATCACATATTAACCTAAATAGCACCAATATATTCTAATTAAATAGCATGAAATTAAAAATCAAGAGAAAAGTAGAATTTCTTCATTCTTTGAGGAACTTAATATTATATATAATATGGCATTTGCTAACAGCAGGATCAATCAAATAAATTTTAAAGGTTAGTCACTGTCTATTTTAAAGTTTTATTCCAGAGGCAGCCTTCAATTTGTCAGCAATTTATAAGTTAAAATGCCACAAAGCACTCCTTTGCTGTATAAACACATTAAGTAGAACATCTTAGCATGACTCACACAAAGACAAAATGTATTGATCAACATATACAATACCCATCCCTGTCCTCAAATGACCACTGCTCCATGTCCTCTGGCTTCAGTAAACATTTAGGAGAGTTACTTGCCTATTAAAAAGTTCGTATTTATTTTCTGATTTCACAGCATATATGTAATAATTAAAGATTCTATTTAAAAAATAACTAGCATTGCCCTTCTGAACTTGACTTCAGGAAATGATGATTTGAGGCAGCTTCTAATGGAATTGCATTGGGCTGACTGCCACAAGGTCTGGAGAAAAGTTCCTGGTTCCTTTTGTGTTTGATGCACACTTGGGATATTCTACAGAACACTTATTTCTATTGCATATACGCCTTTATGTTTCACCCTTCTGAGTAGAATAACAAATCCTGAGAGAAAAGAAATAAATATTTCATAATTAGATTTCAAGTCTTTATTTTCCCCAGAATGAACACAACCTCAATTTATGTAGAATAATACAAAGGAACAGACAACCTGTGCCAAGCCTGATTTCCCCATTTCTTATCAAATGACAATGCCGTATGATGACCAAGTGTGTTATTTTATTTGTAAATACTTTAGGCAATAAGAGGTCAGTGTTAGTTGGGTATTATTCTGAAGAGGGGCACTTTGTCAAGATATTCAATATTAAAGTCCATTTGTTTCTTTCAACAACCTGGATATAATCCTTTCACAATGACTATCAGTCACTTGCTTAATCTACTTAATTAATTAATATTACTGATATTTTCACTATTATTGGTCTATCAATTATTGGCTATTGATAAGCAATTAAATGACTCTTACATGTATTCAGATTGGCCTTTTACATAATATTATAATTTCCCAGGAGGCAGAGAAAAATATTGGATCATCAACTTATTGTAGCTAGAAGCAACTTTAGAAACCAACTTGCCCAAAATAGGACAAGAACAGTTAAGTACCCAAGGTCACACATGTAATGCACATTAGAGGAAGGATTTGAAGTAGGTCCTTCACTCTAAAGATTTCCATTCTTCCCAGCCTCTACTATAAGTAAGCAGAGCTCTTAAGGGTTTGGGTCTTTACTTGTTTGCTTTTAATAGACTCTTTCCAAACCTAACACAATGAGCTAGATCCTTTCAAATGCTCAACTCACTCCCCTCATGTGTGAAGCATAGGGTGTTAAGTATTCACGTTTTTATCTTGTAAAGGTATCGTTAAATGTATTATTGCTGTCAAATGTAGATAGGAGTTTCCAAAGAGAAAGATTTGAGCAATCTGTAGTTAGTGTGAATGATTGTATTTAAGGATGGAGTTCAGTTTCTGGACCACAATTTAAGCTATAGGAAGACTGTGCTCTTGAACAGGGACAGATCATATTTAAAAAGAGTTAGTAAATTAAATGTTTTCCTCAAGATTTCCAAATATGATTTTAAACTAAAATGAACGAAGCAAAAAACAGTCATACGTACTCACATACACCACAGGAAACAGCAATTACAACATAGAAAAGATTTCAGTGGAAAAGGTGACAAAATCAAATACTTCCTAACAATATTACCTGTCCAACCATAAATGTAACAAGGTGATTCATCAGGGAATAGATTGGTCATCGCTGAAGGTCTACCAGTAGATGCTAGATGACTACCCATTATCAAGGATATTGAAGAAAGGATTCTTGTTAAGGTTAAGTTTAGACTAGACCCCTCTAAATTTTACCACTTCAAAGTTCTTCCACCTTTCTGGATGTACTCCAGCTTGTCAATGTCATTCTTAAAATCTGGTGTTCATGACAGGAGACATTGCTCCAGTTGTGGCATGACTTGGTGAAAGGAGAATCAGCCAGACCATCATCTCCCTAGTTGTGGGTAGCATCCTGAACTCTTAATACAGCTAAAATCACATCAACTTTGTAGTTGCCGTGTCCCATCATGCTTATTGACATTTCAGCCCACAGAAACCTCAAGGTCGATAGAGGTTTTTTGGTTCTGCTTTTTTTTTTTTTTTTTTGCTTTTTTTTCTCTCTCTACATAAACTGTTTTCTGTGAAGATTAAGAATGACCTGTTGAATGGGACAGAAATCACCAAAGAGTAGCCTGGGATATATGCTAGAGGAAGTTTAATTCAAAGGCAGTGGAGAAGTCCTTATCATATTAAGGGGGAAGAAGGGGGAATAAATAGAAGAAGCATGTAATGATTGTATGCATATAACTCACAATATTTTTAGTACCACCTGTCAGTCATCTCCTCATCTTATTCCTTCCCACCCTGAGTCATCGCCTAGAGCTTATCTTCAATAAATTGTGAGCTAATGAAACATATTTTTTCTTTAAGCATTGCTTTTTCCTCCTATGTGTGTGAATGCATGTATGTATGTGCACGTGTATATGTATATATATGTATGTATGTATGTGTGTGTGCATATAATTTTCTACTCCTTTCTCCCTCTTGAAAAAAAGATTTGTAGGCTGACAAAATTTTCTCCTAAATTCTTTACATCTTTGAAAATTAATTCAAGTTTTTAGTATAACATATCATAGTATCATCCAAGCTATGATACGTTGTCACTTCCTGGTTATATAGAAGATAAGCTGCTTCTGGGGGATAAATTTCCTTTTCACAAATTCATGGACTGACATAGCATCAGAAATATTCCTGGATTTCTCACATTTACTGTATAATAAACATTCTATTCAAACATTGAATGATGACTGAAACAAATAAAAACTTCATCTTTTTGTTTTTGTTGCATGCCAAAGTTTAATCTCTAGCTGTCATCACTGGCAGGATGAAAGGGTCAAAATGCTTTTTTTTTTTTTTTTAAAGTAGGCAACACTACTTGCTTTCATAATATTTATGTACTCTGACAATTAGGAAGCTATAGAATTCTTGGCCATACTAAAAAATATTTATTTGGACCTGAAAGTTAAGAAAAATTTGATTACCCAGAATAATTAAATGAAAAATAATTTGATATGGAGATTAATTCCTAACAGTCTTTGTTGGTACCAAAATCCTAATTTACCTTGTTTTGCTCAGAGAAAAGTCAAGTAGCATGCCAGGCATAAATATTTTAATTATCTCAACTCTATTGTATAGTTTGACAAAAACATTTTTGACACATGGTAGTCCTAATTTTTTCATCATTTTTCTCTTGCTGGTCTTCACACTTTCAGCTCAAATTCATTCATTCATTCATTCATTCATTCATTCATTCATTCAATATGCTTTTATTATGTGCTTGCTATGTGGTAGACAGGTCCTGGGAATAAAAATACAAGAATGAAAAAGGCTTTGCCTTCAAGGAGACTGAATTATAGTGGAAAAAACCACTATACAAATAAAGTAAATGTTCTTTTGAAAGAAGTCAAGGGCACTGGTAACAAGTAATATAAAGGGATATTATAGGAAAATTTGAAAGCTAATCCTCTTGTAGGAGATGGCACTCAGGCAGAATCCTGAAGGAAGCTAGGAAGTCTTAGAGGCAGAAGGAAGGAGACAAGGTCTTCCAGGCATCAAGCACAGTCTGCTCAAAGAAATAGAAATCAGAGTGAAAGTTTTATGGTTTACATAGCAAGTAGACCAGTTAGACTGGGCCACAGCATTTGAGGAGGAATATAAAATTAATCTAGAAATGTAGTCTGCACACAGATCCTAAAAATCTTTACGTGGCAAGCACAGATGTTAGTCTTTTGTCCTAGAGGAAATAAGGAGCCCCTGTAGATTCATGATCAGGAAAGTATTAAGTCTCTGCCCCAAGAAGAGTAGCATGAATTCATTATATGATATACTATGGCATAGCAATGTTATCCAACACTTGAATAAACTCATGATTTCCTGTGATTTATAAAAGCTAGATAGTAACTTTAAGGAAACAGAAGAAGTGCTCCTTATTTCAATTAATTGGTAAGATTCTAATCTCATATTACTTTAAACAAATAGAAAAGCATGTGGGCAAATACATAGGAATTGAATTTTCCCTTTTGATTGAGTAGGTAAAAAGATGTAAATATCATCTCTCCTCCTTTTTGACCACAGAGATGGTTAGATGAAGGGGAGAACCATTTTCCTACTGGAAATGACTAGCAAAGATATTTTTTTGCTATAAGAGATTGCCACAAAAAGCAGAGGAATGACTGTGTGAACCCAGGATATCTATCCAGAAATATACATACATACATACATACATACATTATATATGTATATATATGTACATACATACATTATATATGTATATATATGTACATACATACATGACTACATACATACAGATCCCTCCCAGGCTTGTATCATGTGATGAGTAACCCTAGCAGACACAAACTCTGGTTGCTGCCCTTTAGGTAGTGAGGGATACTCCTGTTTCCTTGAGGGGCACTGGTCCAAAAGCTTTAGGTCTAAAGGTCAAGAAAAACTTAATTGACCAGAAAACTTGAGAGAAAAACAAAAGGAGTAGGAGAGAGACATGGAGATTAATTTCTTAACAAACATCAACTATTCAGTGCGGAAATCTTAATTTACTCAGTTTGGGTCTGAGAAAAGTTCAATAGTATATTTCAGGTATTAATATTTTGGTTAACTCAAATCTACTTTTTGGGGACAGTGAGGTGGTGTAGTCCCAGGACTGGAGTAAGGAAGACTTATCTTTCTGAGCTCAAATCTGACTTCAGACTTCAATAGCTATAAGACCCTAAGCAAGTCAGTTAACTGTTCTTGCCTCAGTTTCTTCATCTGTAAAATGAGCTGAAGAAGGAAAGGCAAAGCACTCCTGTATCATGATGACAAGAAAACCCAAAATGGAGTCACCAAGAGTAGGACACAACTGAAATTAACAGATCAACACTTATTAAATGGTTTGACTAAAACTTCTTAACATGATTTTTATTCTAATTCTTTCTTGTTTTCTCTTGCTTTTCTTTTCTTCACACTTTTAATTCAAGCTAATTCACTCATTCAATATGCATTTATGATTTACCTTACATTATTAGGAACCAGTCTAACACTTGCTTGCACACATGAATCCCCTGTTTTGTGGAGGGAAAGGAAATTATAAACATTTAAAGTTTAATGATCCGAGGGTAATGATATATCTTATGTATAAAAAAACTAGATAAAGTGAAGATAGAAATAAAATTCTAGAAATATTCATTTTTAAGTGAGCAGTTATAGACCATGGTCAGGAAAAAAGTGTCATGAATTATGATAAATGGTGCTTACATTGCCTAAAATTATGTCATTTGTGGTCAGTTCAATTCAGTTCAACATAATTCCTAGGGCAGAGGTCTGACCACATCATTTCTCTAATACTAAAATTGGCAGTTTATTCTCAGGACCTCTAGCAATAGAAAGTCTTTAGCCTTTTATTGAAGGTCCTGGCTTCAAACCACCTTCCCATTATTTATCTTACAGTACTTCCCTTCATACGTTATAGAATCCAGTCTCTAAACACTACTATCAGGCAAAGTACATTGAGGGCCAAATCTAGGCTTAAGTTTTTTTGGAGTTTTTTGGTATGGCCAATCAACTAGGAAAGTTTCTCCATACACATATATTGTTAAATACAATAAAACTTTTTTATATAATGTAAAGCACATTCAGCTAATTCCATACAGAAATAGAGGGCCACAGGCAGTAGTTTGGCAACCCCTGTTAGCCCAGTTCACTAAGTATGACCTCCCATCTCCCACCTCTGTTCATTTGTACAAGTTAGAACTTTTAAGCAGCTAAAGCAGTTAAAACAGTTGAAAATCTACATGGTTCTATAATGTAATTAGCATATAAAAAATCAAGATTGGGAAGTAATCTCATTTTATGGTCAACATTTATCTGACATAAAATTTATTAGTGCCTCACCTCCACAAAAAAAAGAAGCATGTAGAAATGCAGAGAGGAATCAGAGGAGAGTACATATGTGATTTAAGAGAAGGGAAATAAGCAAGATCTTCAGAAAAAACTTAGAGGACATGGGCTTTTATTTAATGTGGAAAAGAAAAAAACTTGAGGGCAGGTTAATAACTGTCATCTAGTATACAAAGACCTCTTACAGAGCCCATGGTGGATCCATCTCAAGGACTGAAAGAAAAAAAAAAGGAATTTGATTGAACTGCACACAGAAGGACTTAGGTTATATAAAAGAGGATAAAGTCTTATGATATCAGAATGATGGGCTTCTGGCAAGGGGTCGAATGCTTTTTACAGAGCCTGGAGAGGAGCATAATGGGCAGATACTCAGCAAGAACTTTAAAGCAAACTTTGAGAAAGAAGATGAAGAAAAATGCCAGATAAATCCACAGATATAGTGAAAGATAAATATGACAGAAATAATAATATTGCAGGAGTGCTCTGTCATTCTTAGGAGAAAATAAGAATGGGTAAAGAAGGATATTTCAGGCTTCAGAAATCTATATACCAGTTCTCAGTGAATAGGTAATAAATTAAACTTAAAATTTTAACACAAGGAGTTAAATACAATTTAATAGATATCACCAGGATGTGGGGGAATAAAATATGATTGGAGTGTAATTATGCAAGGGCATACGTTGTCAAACAAACAAATAGAAAGAAAGAGAGTATAGCGGTATATGTCAAAAAAACACATCAAAGGAAGTAAGCATGGCAGAAAGAATTTGAATAATTACAATAGAGGAAAGAAAAAAACATTGATAATGATGATGTTCTGATAGTATATTATAGATGACCTAGAGAGACAAAGGTTATGGCAGGTACCACAAACACAGTTATTAAAACTGTCACTTGGATGAATTGATGCAAAAAGATGATTCTTTAGAAATTTGCTTCATGTCCCATTCTGCTAAAGGTAGATCATCTAATTAGATGATCCTTACCTAATAAAACAAGAGGTATCTGATGGCACAGTGGATAGAATGCTAGAACGGGCATCAGGCAGACCTGAGTTCACACCCAGACACAGAACCTTACTAGCTATATGACTCTAGGCTTAGTACAGTTTCTAGCACAGGGTAGGCATTATGAAAATGTTTATTTCCTTTTCTTCCCCTGACAAATTCTTGATTTTTCTCATTTGTAATTTTATCTTATGGAAGACAGGGAGAAAAATTAGTATTCCTTTGCTGATTATAATTAAAATAGCTAAAGAGGATAGGTGAGCGGTATGAGGCAAAGGGTCCTAAAATTCCTAATAGCCACGGAATAAGAAGCTATGTGTATACATATAGTCTTGTCTTCAGGAAATATACTTTCTAAACTTAGAAATGGTCTTATGGATAGAGATTATAAAAGGAAAGGATGTCAAAGAAAATTAGGAGATTCCAAAAGCAGGGGTGCTTACCCTTTTGTGTAACTGTCCCCTTTGAAAGTTTTGTGACAACCATGAACCCATTCTCAGGGTGTTTTTAAATGCATAAAATATCATTACAGGAAAAAAAAAGTACACTGAAATACTATTTAAAAAAAAAAAGTTCCTGGATCCCAGATTCAGAATCTCCACTCCAAAACTATATTTATGATATTGTGAATAATCCTGAAGAAAGAAAAGAGGCATCTTAAAACCAATTGTGAGTGTTCAATAAATTCACTGATGACACTAAATTGATAAAGACCATGCACAACATATGAAGGGACACTGAAATAAGGATATCTACAAAGGTATGACATTGTTTCTTTTTTAAATTGATCTTATTTACACTTAATTTATTTTGTCCTGAAATTTCCTAAGTCATGGTTCTTTGTCTCTGAATTTAGTTGAGAAATTCAACTGATCTGTAGTGAGTTGAGTTTAGAAATCTAGTTCTCCTAGTAATCAGTGTTCTATTACTGTCTCAAGGAAATTTCTTACCTTTGAGAGACGCAGATGAACACCAAGGATTCTGATCTAGTATCTTTACGCTACCAAGCTATCCTTCCAGGATGTCTGGTTTGTTACCAAAGAATTTTGGTTCACTACTTCTAACTTGGAAGATAGATTCATTTCTTAGCCAACAGAGAAAGAGTTGTTGTGAGACTTTCATTCCCAATTTCCAACCAATCATATTATTCCCCACTCCTCAGCTCTATAAACAATCAGATTGATTTTGCTCTTTGTGAGGGTAAACTTTTCTAATTAAACATAATTTGTTCCCATGTACAAAGTACTGTTCTTTGTTTTGTTCTCTCAAAAGCTATAACAGAGAGCTTTCTTCCTCGTTTGTGGTCTGAGTTTTGCTGAGGAAACTGATATCCTATTTCCTGGCAAATCCATGCTTTACTAATAAATCTATCATGTGCGAAACTTTGTGGCTCACTTTATCTTATTTTGACTGTAGCTACCTGAAAATATACAAATAATGCCGAGAAATCTAAAGTTTAAATCTTTCTAAAGCATACAAAAAAACAACTTTTGCTTCGATAGATCCATGTTCTCCCTTATATTCTAACGGTACATATTGCAACCTATCCCTACCTTTTCATCCAGTTGCTATTTGAATTTTGATACTTACAAACCCTCAATAACATACCTACCTAATATGCTAACTGCTTTCCTCTACATTTTTTTTACTGTTGTTGTTTCTAATTATCAAGTCAGTATCAGAGTTGCCTTCAGGCTATCAGTTCTTTTCCTGTAATCATGCTGGATGAACAGCCCATCTCTTTTTCCAATCAGCATTTCCTATGTTATTTTGGTGATGCTATATGGCTAATTATTAAAGAGCATCACAACCTCAGCAGAGTTAAAATTGCAGGTGACCCCAAGGACAATGGAATTTTAAAAAGCAGCTTTGAGGAGGTTGCATTTGATAAATGACCATGAGCCTTTGTTGCGGTTCATTCATTGCAGTCATGTCTGACTTTCCATGGCCCAATCTGGGGTTTTCTTGGCAAAGATACTAGATTGGTTTGCCATTCCTTCTTTAGTTTATTTTACAAATGAGAAAACTGAAGCAAATTGGGTTAAGTGACTTGTCCAGGGTCACACAACTAGTGTCCAAGGCCAGAGTTGAATTCATATCTTCCTGACTCCTGGTCAGACACTATATTCACTGAACTACCTAGCCGATCTAAATGTAATCATATCTGATATTTTTGTAATTATACTATTCATGATTATTTCTCAGATTTTAGCATTTCTCTGGAATTTTAACAATCAAATGTGTGGTGCTTTCAAAGACTAAATTTCCACATCTCTTCTATTCATACCTTTTTGTACTCACATCCACCACCTCAGTTCAGGTCCTCATCACCTCTCGCTTTGGCTATATCAAGAGCTTTCTAATTTGTTTCTTTGCCTCCACTCTTACACCTCTCCAATCCACCCTCCAAAAAATTACAAAATTAATAATCCTAAGTACATATGTGCCATGTCACTCCTCTGTTCAAAAACCTTCAGCTGCTTCCTATTGCCTCTAGGAAAAAATACAAACTCATGTGTCTGTTGCTAACTATCATTCAAGATTGATCTCATGTTTCTTTCCCTGAGACACTCCACATTATAGCCAAACTGGCATAAGTGTCATTATCATAATATAAAATTCCATCTCCTGCTTCTATCCTATTGCAAAGGCCTTCCCCATATCTGGAATGCCCTCTAACCTCACTTCTACCTTTTGACTCACTTTTAAAAACACAGCTCAATTGATAGCTCCTATAGCCCCAATCATCCCAGGTATTTGTATACTCTTCCATTGCCCCTACATGTTGAGGGCCAGGGTGGAGTGCTGTTGACAAGATCAGGAAAGACCTTCTGGGAAACTGTTCTTGGAGACTATGCTCATTATCATCCGGAATGGCACTCCATGCCCCCCAGATATTGCTGTCTGATATTGTTGTCTCCTTGAGACAAACCTGGGAACTACAGAAAACAAGGGATATGTAAAATAGATGTCCTCTAGGCTAATAACCTTTAAAGACAATAAGACTGGCCAAATCACTGGGACAGGAGACGAACAGAATGTCATGTAGATTTGCAGTTTCTGTCTATATATACCCTAACCCTCGGATCAATAAACGGAATTGGTCTATCTTTTCCCACCTCCCATGTCTCTTTTCTTCAACCACTTCACCGAGCCATGTAGGGACGCAGGCCATCCACTACACCTACACACATACACACACACACACATACACACATTCATGTCATCCCCCTGTTTCTGTTTTTTCTTTGGGTATAGTCCATAGTTGACATTTCTTCAGCTGAACTGAATTATCACAGCTTGGCAGCCACTCATAAGAGTAGATCTCAGCTTACTCCATGGTCTAAAAGAAGCTGCTTTTATTCAGCAGTAGAGGAACAATCCAGAAAAAGTAAAGTACCCTGACCTTCAGGTCCAGAAAATTTATATCTGATTTCTAGAAGAACTTCCAGGCTTTATCTTCAAAATCTTTAAGGATCTATGGTAAATAGGAAAAAATGTGGATACTGGAATTGGACAGATATTATCTCTAAATTAAAAAAAAAAACAATGAGACAACTGTGATTATGGAAACTATAGACCTTAACAGTAATCCCTGAAAATTGTATAATCAATTATTGGTCCTTCTGTCCACCATGATCTTTGAATACTGTAAATCATTAGTGATGCATCATAGGGTTCCATGGAGCAGCAAGATTGTGCAGTGGATAGAGTGCTGGCCTGAAGTCAAGAAGACATCTTCCTGAGTTCAAGACTGGATGTCTAAACCCTGTCACTAAACCCTGTTTATCTCATCTATAAAATGAACTGGAGAATGAAATGGCGAACCATTGCAGTACCTCTGCCAAGAAAATCCCAAATGGGGTCACAGGAAGTCAGACACAACTGAAAAATAACTTAACATCAACCTGGAGCTCTACCTTTGTCCCTATCTGCAATAAGGTTTTTTCATGAATAATTTGAATAAAAATATAGAAAACACAATTACCCAAATGTTTCAGGCTATTTAACAATGATACAAAAATTATTGGATTGTGGGGTCAATATTCAAAATGATAGTTATCTATAAATATGAATTTCAACAAAATGAAATCGAGCATTAGAGATGCAAATTCTTCCATTTGGATGATTAAAAACAAGAGGAGGGTAAACTGCTGTTGACATTAGCTAATATAAAAACAAGCCAAAGGAGAAAGATAAATTCAACATAAGTCAACCATATGAAATGATCATTTTGAAAAAAATGCTATATTAGGCTGTATTAATAAAAATATAACTTCCAGTTGAAGGGAAAGGCTACTGCTGCAATACCTAGGCTATTGTATATCTTTTTAAATTCCACATCTTAAAAGAAACATTGGCAACTTCCAAAGGACAAGGATCAGGATAGTGAAAGGTCTAGAAATCATGTCATGAAAAAGATGTTCAAAAAAATGAGAGACATTTATACCAGAAAAGAAGAGAAAGAGGTGATTAAAGGAGTTGCATTCAGATATCTGAAGGATAATATCATAAAAGATTAAGTAGATTTATTCTAGTTTGCATCAAAAAGGAAAACTGGAACTTGTAAGGCAATGGAGCATTGGTAGAATGATAAAATGTAAAATGAATGACAATTGTCACTGAATAACACCCAGGCACTGTACTAACTGCTAGGGCTATAAATACAAAAAGAAAGAAAAAAGAAAAGGAAGGAAAAGAAAAGAAAAGGAAAGGAAAGGAAAGGAAAGGAAAGGAAAGGAAAGGAAAGAAAAGGAAAGAAAAGAAAAGAAAAGAAAAGAAAAAAGAAAAGGAAAGAAAAGAAAAGAAAAGAAAAGGAAAGGAAAGGAAAGAAAAGAAAAAGAAAGAAAAGAAAAGAAAAGAAAAAAGAAAAGGAAAGAAAAGAAAAGAAAAGAAAAGGAAAGGAAAGGAAAGGAAAGAAAAGAAAAGGAAAGAAAAGAAAAGAAAAGAAAAGAAAAGAAAAGAAAAAAGGAAAGAAAAGAAAAGAAAAGAAAAGGAAAGGAAAGGAAAGGAAAGAAAAGAAAAGGAAAGGAAAGGAAAGGAAAGAAAAGAAAAGGAAAGAAAAGAAAAGAAAAGAAAAGAAAAGAAAAGAAAAGAAAAAAGGAAAGAAAAGAAAAGAAAAGAAAAGGAAAGGAAAGGAAAGGAAAGAAAAGAAAAGGAAAGGAAAGAAAAGAAAAGAGAAGAAAAGAAAAGAAAAGGAAAGAAAAGAAAAGAAAAGAAAAGAAAAGAAAAGAAAAGAAAAGAAAAGAAAAGGAAAGGAAAGAAAAGAAAAAAAAGAAAAGAAAAGAAAAGAAAAAAGAAAAGGAAAGAAAAGGAAAGGAAAGAAAAGAGAAAATTCCTGTCTCAAAGTGCTTACAATCTATTCAGGGAACAATACACAAAAGAAAGCAAAAAGGGAGAGAAAATAGCTAAGTGTTCCTTAAGTGGAGGTTTGGGGAAGAACTCTGCACTCAACCACTCCTCCCTCCCCATTCATTAGAATCCTAAGAGCAGAGAGTGTCCTGATGAACTGTGAAAAACAAGACTGATACCATCCCCTGGAATGATGGAGAAGTCCAAAGCAGTGCAACCAGGTGGGAACTAAAGGAGATGTTTAACATGGAAGGAAAGTTTACAGTGCCTGGCCCATACTGGGTCCTTAATAAACGCCTGTGGACTGACCATATGATAGTTGTCTTCAAGTACATGAGGGCCTGCCAAGAAGAAGAAGTGTATATTTTGCTTGAACCTAGAGGGCAGATCTAGGACTAATAGAGAATTGCAATGAGATAGACTTCAAAGACCTACAGAATCATATATTCAGTGATTCAGAGCTGGAAGAGACCTTTGAAGTTACCAAATCTGAAACCTTCATTTTATAAATGAGGAAATTGAGGCTCAGAGAAGGAAAGTAAGGTGCCCAAAAATACAGATGGACTGAGTGGAAGAACAAGGATTTAAACCAAGTTTCCCCTACTCCAAATCCATTGTTGTTTCTACTGTACTATGATATAAGTAAGCACGATTGCTATTCAAAAGTGCAAAAGACCAATTACATAAAGTTGTTAAGCAGAAGCTTTTTGTCAAAAATGTCACAGATGTAATTTTTACAGATTGTCGATATCTTATGCCGCTTCTAACTCTTAGATTATCTGATTTTAATTTAGAGCAGTGATTTGTTAGTCCCTCATTTGTAATATTTAAGAGATGTCAAAAATGAAACAAGCTATCTATAAAAGTAATAAGCTTACTGTCCCTGGACATATTCAAGCTGGAGATAGATGAGTTTGAACTTTAAGTGTCTTAAGTGTCACTACTGGGTTCAAAGTTGGCCCAATGAGTCCTTAAAACCTCCATCACAAAGATTCTATAAAATGTTGAATGCTAAGTACAGCAGGGGAGGTTGTAGAATCTGCCAGCAAAGATGGATGGATGGACAGATGGAAGGAAGGAAGGAAGGAAGGAAGGAAGGAAGGAAGGAAGGAAGGAAGGAAGGAAGGAAGGAAGGAAGGAAGGAAGGAAGGAAAGAAGGAAGGAAGGAAGGAAGGAAAGGAAAGGAAAAGAGGAAGGAAGGGGGAAAGTACTTATTAGAGGTCTACTGTGATCCAGGCACTGTGCTAAGTACATTACAAATGTTATTTCATTTAATTTTCACAACAGTTTTAGAGAGGTAGTTGTCGCTAGTATCCTCATTTTATAGTTGAGGAAAGAGAGACAGACAAGACTTAAGTGATTTGCTCAGGGTCAGAAAGTATATGCAGTAGGATTTGAATTCAGGTCCAGGCACCAGGTCCAGCTTTCTATCAGTGGTATCACTTAGCTGCTTACAAAAATGAATAGATTCTCAAGCTTCATATCTGAAGGTGGAGGTAACAAGTATAGGAGGTATAACTATATTTTATACTATCATCATCATAGTCTTATTTTTAAAACAGAATTTGAGCTGGGAAAGGGAATATTATAGAAGTAATTTTAAGATTCAGTATTTAAAAGACTGAGTACTACACCTGGCATCAAAGGACCTACATTCAAATAACGTCACTATTATTATGAAATAACATATGGAAACTTTAAGGTGCTATATAAATGTTGTTATTGCTTCATTTGTGACTTTAGGCAAGCCCTTTACATTGCCTAGGCCTCAGTTTCCATATATGCAAAAGGAGAAGGTTGAATTAAATGACCTCTCAAATCTCTCTAGCTCCAGATCTTTTTATGATTCTATAAATCTTTTGGTATGGGAAGGAATCACTTCATCACACCAATATTCACTCAATATTTATTTCATTTGATAAGCTTGCCTTTTTGGATACCAGAGTTTCACTAAATATATCTCACATTTATTCTTAATTTTTTTAACGGTGGTGTTGATTCTTCTGTTTTTTTGCTACGAGATGCTTTATGATCATTCTTTTTAGCTGCCAGCATCCCCCAGTGAAGTTATTTTTAGGGGCTAAATGGATCACCCAAGGTCATTTTCAAAGCCTGAATTAAAATCCAGAGTTTCCAGTCAATTTCTTCAATAACTCAGCCATACTGCTTGAAATTCCTTCAAAATAATCATCTTTTATGACACTTCTTCTACATCAAACACTAAGAGGTTCAACAATTTTTGACAAGTCTTAGGAAAAAACAAACACTAATGACTATTTGATATGTCATTTACAGCCCTGTTACAATTCTTTTTAGCTGAAGACATTCATTTTATATCACTTTAATGCTTATATTGTGAAATTTAATTTCTAGCCACAGAATAAGGCTGCATGTATCACCACATGCAAACACACACACACACACACACACACACACACACACACATTTGAAACTGTATTAAGATACTTAAGTAACTGGAATAAAAATCATATAATGTATCCTACCCTTCCAATAAAGGAAACTTTAATAAAGTTTCAGAGACAATAGAGAAAAATATGGCTGTTTAAAATATTAGTCTAAATGGGCTTTTTCAAAAGCTATCAAGAGTTCCAGATCCATAAATAGATATCAGGTTGAATGTGTTGTTTTGATCTTTGGGCATGAAATTTTATCAAATACTCTGATTCATCATAGGATACTAAACCAGTAGCAATAAAGACTCTTAGGCTGTAAACAGGACACAACAGGTGAAAATCAAACACTAAGGTCTCTTTTTCTTCCTGCTTTTCTCTCCATTTTCTTTGTATCCTCTGCTTTGGAGAAAGCTCTCCCCTTTTCTAATCCTTTTCAGTTCAAAGTATGCATCTGTGTGTGATTGGTCGCTGGGTTAAGAGGTTGCATAGATTACCAGCTCCAGTTCCAGCTTACATCCAAATTAATGTCACATCTGTAACAAATTGGGATGCTTTGCTATTGTCAAACAATGTAGGGCCAAGGTTGGCAAATTAGTTAGTATTAGCATATAGACCTTTTGGCAAGAAAGGAAAGCTTTTTACTTGAAGCTAGGCATTCTGCAGGATTTGTCAACTCGAATCTGCCACTGGCCTCATTATCTCATTTGTCTTAGTTAGGCTAAATTGGCAGTTATGTCTTCATGGCAAATGTTTGTTTTTACAAATGAGCAATGGAGCAGAATCTAGGAGAATGAGCATGAGGACTTTTCCCTTGCAATTTATTCAGATAATCCCAGGGCTGGTGACCAGAATCATTGATTTAAATGTCTAAAGCCTTCTTCCCTCTCTTGTTCTTATTTTGTAAATGGTAACTTGTCAGGGATATGGATCCCAAAGCTGAAAATTAGAGTATCCCTTTTAAAGAGAGATGCTAAGTTATTTTCAATAATTATTATTAAATGCCTTGAATTCATTCTTTCAACAAGAAGAGACATCACCACAATCATGAATATTTCACTCATTCAGAACTGTAAGTTGTCCAAAAGAAATGAATTTTTTTTGAGACAACTGAGATAACTCAGATTTTTTTAAACACCTAAACTCTATTTTCAAAGAATTTCGTGTGGAATTCATTCAAAAATTCAAAAAAACACTTTAACTCTTTCTTTTAAAGGCTATATAACCTTTTTTCACGATTTGGGATTTTCTAGAATCTAGATCATAGTTTACAACTGACAACATTAAATTATCCTTAATTAATGTGTTTAGGAATAGTTCTCTTTTTACCTAAAAATATTTTCAGAATTTGGACAGAGGATCCTATTAGATATAAATAGGCAATTTGCTCAACAGAGAGAGGTATGCAATGGGAACACAAACTTCCAAGGAATTCCTAGTGCAGCTCAAACATTTTGGTGGATTTGTAAAAAAAAAAAAAGAAATAAAATCTTTAATAGTAACCCTAAAGATATAAGACAGAAACATTTCTGAAATGGACATGGTAATAGATAAACCAATCAATTCCTGTACTAAGTTGCACAGTGTCTATACAACCATCATAGAACAGAAGAGTCAATTACACATTTGTAAGTGGGAGGACTAATCAAGAGGGTAACCGCATTTTTAACAATATCCTGACCTCAACCAAGTTGCATGACTGGGGAACCCTGTTATTCAGGTTGGAGACAAACAGGGTATGGAGCTAATCATTATGCCCTCATTTCAAATAGCTAGAAAGTAAGTGAACTTCCTTAAAATCCCATTATTGACAAGAAGGGCTAAGAAGAGAGCATCCTCAAATTATGATACAATGTGGTAATGCAATGATGCCTCAAGAACTACTTAGACAAGTAGGACCATAGTTCTTTTTGTGTTTTTATCTCCTTGTTAGATTTCAAGTCATAAGTAAATTCTTGTCATTGCATGCCTCAAGTAGCCTCTATTTCTTTGAAACCTGTTGTCAGCACCAAATTTAGTGTTGTATTTTATATAAATAGACAAAATAATAATAAATTAAATGGAATAAAAAATCCTACATTCTCAAAGTAATTTTTTTAAACTTCCAAAATTATAATGCTATAGTAAAGCACAAAAAATTACTTGGTACTGGATATAAAATGAAAATGTCAAGTACTGGAACAGACTAAAAAGAATCAGAACTGGACTCAATAATCCAGTGTTGATGAACTTGAAAATATAAGTAACTTCTTTATAACATTCTTATTTGATGAGAATTTCCTGTGAAAACTATAAAACAAGGTAGCAGAAAAAAGGTTTAGATCAGTATTTTACACCAGATACTATACTAGTTTCAAAATGAACATGTGACCTGAGTATTGACTATCATAACATCAGAATAAATAAATAAGACACAGATCAGGTACCTTTCACAATTATGGTGTTGGGGCAGGGGGGCAGTTGTCCACCAAACAAGGAAAAATGATTACAAAACTGAAAAGCTATTCTTACTGATAAAATTGATGGGACTAGGACAAGAAAGAAATCCTTCAACTGGGAAAAAATAATTGTGTAAAACATCTCTAATAAAGTTATTATGAAAGATACATAGAGAACTAACAAAGATATATGACTAAGAGCCATTCCCCAGCTGTGATGAGTTTATGAATTGGCCCTGTTATTACAGAAAACAATTTGGAATTATGCTAAGAAAATAACAAAAATACCCACACGTTTTGAATCACCATTAGGCATTTAACCTAAGGAGGTCAAAGACAGAAAGACATATTATCAAAATATTTGGAGTACCCATGTTTTATAGTAGCCAACAACTGGAAACAAAGAAAATGCTTATTGCCTATAGAACAGCTAAACAAACTGTGGTATATTTACATAGAATATTATTGTAATATAAGGAATTATTAATATGAAAAATACAGAAAATCATAGGGATAGTTATATCGTGAGTGCTGAAGTGTCTATTTAGGATTTGGACTTTAAGAAACTGACTAAGCCATGTAACATTAGCGATTGAAAGACCCATATAGTTATGGAGACCCACAAATGAGGGAGCTCCATAAAAAGGTATTGTTCATTAGCTAATTACATAAATAAACAGAACCCATTTTTGGTGACATAATGAATTTCATATAGGTCAGAGCCCACAAGGCAGTGTAGCTCTGGATACAATAATCTCATTCTGTAGTTGCTATCACCCCAGACCCATCCAGGCAAATGAAGGGATCTCAAGAACTGTGGCTCTCAATGCATAACCTTGTAGGAACAGTGTGGACCTGACTGGCCTAGAGCAATTCATGCGAACTGGTAAATAAGACAGATACAAAAAGAGAAGAAAGAGATATGAACTAATTCAAAGTAAATTAAGCAGAACCAAGAAAACGGTAAATATAACGATTACCATAATATACATGGAAATTGTTGCTGTTCAGCTGTTTCACTTGTATCTGAATCTTTATAACCCATTTGGGGCTTTCTTGGCAGAAATACTGAAGTGACTTGCTGTTACCTTCTCCAGTTCATTTTACAGATGAGGGAACTGAGGCAAACAGGGATAAGTGACTTGCCCAGGGTCACACAGCTAGGGTCTGAGGCTAGATTTGAACTAAAGAAGATGAGTCTTTCTGAGACCAGGTCCAATACTTTATCCACTCAGTCTCCTAGCTGCCCTTTACATGGAAATACAATAACCAAATCCAAATAAATCACTGGACACTATAACGATAATGGTGACAAGACTGTAAAGAAGAAGGGAGGTAATAAACCTCATTCCTTGATTTGCAGAGGTGAGCAGACCCCAGGTGAGGGTTACTTTGGCTGAAGTGCTCATTTTTTCCTCTTTTTTTAAACCCATTATTATAAAGGATGGCTGTCTGGGTAAGAAAGGATAAAGGATATATTTGGAAATGAGGAATGTAAAATGTGAAAACAGAGGAAAATCAATAATTCAAATTACACTGGCCCAGGAAAACAAAGAAATTCATTAGAATTGTGTATAAAATAGAATCCAATAGGCCTATTAAGGCACTTCCAAAAATAAAAGGTGCAAACTTTGTGACTCTGATTTTGCTACTCTAAGGTGTTTTTTCCTCATTTAGGGATTTAGAGCAATACTCTGATTAGCTGTGCCTCTCAGATAAGTGATCTTTGAAACAATTTGATATTAGTCTATAAATACGTGGTAACATACCAAAACCAGATATTTATATGCACATGTATCGCCTAGAGATACATCTACATAAATATATACAGATATAGACATATATCTATATATATGCAAATATGTTCACTATGAAATGACTAATTTATAGTATGGAGTAGAACACAGGTATGTTTCCTTGATTATCAAAAATAGGACTCCTAAAATATTATCCTGCAATATAGATTTCATTTTAAGTATTTTCCAATTATATGTAAAGATAATTTTTTTACATTCATTTTTTCAAAATTTTGAGTTTCATTTTTCTATCTCTTTTCCTCCCCTCCTCTCTTACTAGAAGAGTAAGCAAATTTATATATTATGTGTAATCATGCAAAATATATTTCCATATTAGTCATAATTGTGAAAGCAGAAAGGAAAAAAAATATGAAAAAATAAAGTGAAAATAGTATGCTTCAATCGGCATTCAGAGTCCATCTGATATTTCTCTGAGTGTGGACAGCATTTTCCATCATGGGTTCTTTGTAATTATCTTGGATCATTGTATTGCAGAGAAGAGCTCAGTCATTCATACATGATCATCACACAGTGTTGCTGCTGCTGTGTACAGTGTTCTCTTGGTTCTTCTCACTTCACTTTGCATCAGTTCATATAAGTTTTTCTAGGTTTTTTTTCTGAAATCTACCTACTACTTCTTATTGCACAATAGTCCATTATGTTAATTTACCGCAGTTTGGTCGGACATTCCCCAATTGATGAGTATCCCTTCAATTTCCAGTTGTTTGCCATGATACGAAGAGCTGCTATAAATATATTTGTCCATCTAGGCCCTTTTCCCCTTTTTATGATCTCTTTGGAACATAGATCTAGTGATGATATTGCCATATCAAAGGTAATGCAGTTTTTATCACCCTTTGGGCATAGTTCCAAACTATTCTCCAGAGTGGTTAGATCAATTCATAATTCCACCAACAATGTATTAATATCCCAATTTTTCCCATATTTTCTCAAACATTATTTTCTCTTCTGTCATATTAGCCAGTTTGGTAGGTGTAAGGTAGTACCTCAGAGCTGTCCTAATTTGGATTTCTCTAATCAAGAATGATTTAGAGCATTTTTCCATATGCCTCTAGATATATTTGATTTTTTTAATCTGAAAACTGCCTGTTCATATGCTTTAACCATTTATCAAATTTATTCTTAGAAATTTGACTCAGTTTTCTACATATTTGAGAAATGAAACCTTTATCAGAAATACTTGCTGTCAATATTGTTTCCTTCCAATCTTGGTGGAATCAGTCTTGTTTGCTGCAGTATAGATTTCAAGACAACATTAACATATACATATTTATGTACATATATACATATACATGTATATTCATGTGTGTGTGTATCATAGGACTCTAGCTTTAGATCTGGAAGAGACACTGGAAAATATTCTACAGGGGATAAAAGTGACCCCTTAATGGGCTGTTTTTTGCCCAATGTCATGTAGTTAGTAAGAGGTAGAGACAGAATTCAAACCCTAGGTCCTCTGATTCTCAATCAAATGGGAAGCATTTCCCACTACACCACTTTTGTGTAAATGCTTACCCAGGATCTGTGCATGTATATACCTTTCAATGATGCTGACCAGATTAGACAGCAATGAATGTTATACATCTTATTAAATAACATTCCATGCCACTCTGGAGTAGAAAACAACAATGATCGAGGTTTCTGGTTAATTGTGTAGAAAGCTAACCACAGAAAGAGACAGTTATAAATGCTACACAATATGCCATTCTGCTTAGTGACATCTAGCCTCACAATCTTACTTCAAGTCAGGTTCTTGAAATGACATTTCAAAAACCCAATTTTCGTCCTTCTGTATATTTGCTGCCATCAAAATATTCCCTTTTTCTTTTCAAATGTTTAGAGCTTTTAGATTATGGATGCAGAAAAGGGTTCTCTTTGCTCAGCCTTACAGACACATTATTTATGGGCAAATAAAAACTATCGTGTGGAACTGAAATTATTAGCAAGCTTTTTCCTAAAGTATGCAACAAAGCAAAAATATTTTTTCTTCAGCAGCAACCAAAAACAGTTTTAAAGAAATTGCTCCAGCTGGCTTTTCACAATGTAACTAATGGAATTTTAAAAGAAATTTACAATATGTGCCATGTAGTTGACCTTCAAGCCTATCTATGTGTTTTTGGTCATAGATCTTCAATGCATACTGGTTATTCCCCAGTTTATGGACATATTAATGTCAGCTTTTTCCCATGCATCTACACAAGTGATGCTAATAGAACATCACTTAAGAATTTTTATAGGGGCTACATCCTAGGTCAAGCGAATGAAATGGAGATCAGAGTGAACAGAAGAGAAAATACATTAGATCATCCTCTAGTTTCCCTTATTATTCAGGGAACAAGAGTACAAATATATGTGATATAGACAATGTATAATTAATCTGACATTTTAATAACAGCAACAATTTGTGCCAATGGATTTTCAGAACATTTTTATACTGACATGATTCCCATGAGTTCATTTACGTATAAACCTAAGAGTAGATTTAACTTCTGTTAATCTTTAGTAAATATAGGTTTTTGTTCCCTGTAGGAGTGAAAGGAGGCATATTTTACTCTCATTTTCTGATGAAGATTGAGCTAAAATAGTAATTTTCTCCAAAGGGAGATATGTCTCTTTGCATAGGTAGTGGTTTCTGCTCTATAGAGCAATTACAGTTTAGAGCTAGAGTTTGCTATGTAAGTTTGCAAAACTTTCTGCAGCCCGTCTTCTTGCAAAGATCACTGTGATTATTTAAACTATTTTAAAGGTTTGCTTAGGTAACAGCCATACATATTTTGTGGACATTCCCTAGGAAGTCTCATAGGCAGATATATCAGGCCCTCTTTTTTAACATACAATAACTTATCCAGATCTAAATTCAAAGATACAAAAACATAAAGTGCTTTGGTAACTGAAGGGGAAAGATGGGATACAATTTTATTAATTATATTACATAGGGAATAGTATAACTATGTATAAATTATTCCATTACTCTGACTTGGTTCCTCATCTATTAAATTAGAAAAATAACAATACTTATCACATTTACAGAGTTTGGAGAATCAGGTGAGATAATGCAAGTAAAACATGTTTAAACTATAAAGTACCATGTAGATAGAAGGGATTAATATTTCTATATTACAGCCTTAGCTGCAGTTCCTCATCATATTATAGAAATGATCCTGAATTCTCTAAGGTTATGCCACAAGAGCAAAGGCTCTGGAAGATTGACCAAACTAGACAGGCTTCCAGGATAGCCCCAGTAAATGAACTCTGTCTAGTTTCTGCACACTAGCCAAGCTTAGGGAGGCTCTTTACCAATTTTGCTTCAGAGCAATGCATTTGTTGGACACAAAAACTCTCATAAGTGATCTAATAAGAAAAGTAGGGTTCAAGGTGGGGAAGGTTACTATTAAAAACAACTTACAAATACATATAGGCCAGCAAAGAAAATTCTCACATTGGTCATATCTAAAAAGACATGTCTCATTTTGGATTTTAAATACACCACCTTTCTGGGAAGAAGTGTGTAGAACGATTCATCTTCACTCCTCAGGACTTGTGTTTTATCATTGTATTTAGGTGTATCAATTCTCTATCTTTCTGTATAGGGGGGCACAAAAAAAAATGCCAGCGCCAACTGCTAATCACTGGATATAGGGCAGCAGTTTTCCCCTAGAGACAAGCATAGATATGGCTCTGGCACTGAAATGGAAAGAGGGCACGAGGAAAAATTTTCTCCTTCATTCTTGGGATACAATTATTATTAATATTAACCAATAAACTCATTAAGAGGCATATATTTCAACCTTCCAAAATAAGGAATAAAGTAAATTAGCTCTTAGACTACAACAAAATTAATTAAAAGGAATATTAATGTACTAAAAAAATGGTATGCACTGAGAGTATAAAAGAGAGGATATAAAAATCTTTAAAAGCATATATAGTAGATGTACCACCAGCAGCAAACATTTATTAAGCACTATGCTAGCATTAAAGGAAATACAAAGTTTAGATAAGACTCCTTGGTCTCTGCCCCTATGAAACTTATAGTGTTTTTGGGAGATATGACACCAGCACAGATAGCGTAATGCACAATGTTACATGATAAGTGCATTAGAGAGTTACAAAACAAAGTGCTTTATCTAATGCACATATAAACCTGTGCATTATGATCTAGCAGATGAAGCTGAATCTGGAAGGATTATCTTCATATCTAAAATATCAACAGAGAAAATAATTTTATATGATCCCTTTTCCAATACATTTCTTCTTTCTTGTGGAGCCAGGCATGCCAAGAGATATCTTCTCATTGAATTTTGATACTTCCGTGTCTGATCCTGGCTAAAATCAGGGACTGCTGAGGTGTGTAAAAATGAAAATAAACAAAGCAATGCCATCTTTTGCAGAATTATAAAAGATGAATCTTATTTTACCTGTATTCAGGGAAGCACCCTGAATATCAGCCTGCGCTTAAATATTCTTAGTACTGCATAAGAATTTTAGCACCTATTTCTTTTTATTTCCATTAAATAACACAAGGGTACATATGCTTACTCTTTAAATGTGAAGAAGGAGCCTGGCAAATGGTACATTGTCCATAGGATCATAGATGTGGAGCTGAAAGGAACTTCAGAGATCATCTACTCCTACCCTGTCATTTTACAAATGAGAGCAATAGATCTATAAGAATTAAATGACTGGTCCAAGGTCACAGAAGTACTAAGTATCAAAGGTAATACTTGAACTCTGAGTCTCTGACTCCAGAAGAAGCTCTTTCTTGGGCATATTCCAAACAGTGCATTTAATCCAACTCTGAGTCTCTGACTCCAGAAGAAGCTCTTTCTCGGGCATATTCCAAACAGTGCATTTAATCCAATCCAATAATCCAATAGAAATTCTTCAGAGTGAAAGAATTAATTCTCTCAGAATGCTGTTTCATGCTCAGGATAATATTATTTATTTAAAGATTCACTACTGGTGTTCTTTCATCTTCCATGAAGGAAATCAGTTTATTCATAGAAGATGTTTCCATACAAAATTATCAAATAACTTACAAAGAATTTATTGGTAGTCCCTGTACTTAAGATGCTACCATCTAGAATGGAAATGTTAGATTTTTGATGCTCTAACATTTTTTAGACTTCTTTATTCCTAGAAGCATTATCTGGCTTAAAAGTCATCACAGTCTAAGCTTCTTGTATTGCTGAAATACATCAACTCTCTTCCAAATTTCCTTTCCCTATGAGATAATGTTCATTTAATCTTTGCTCTCTCTACTAAAGATGAGACCAGTAATAGAATCATGTTTTGTATGTGTGTGCCTGTGTCTGTTTGGGGCTTGAACTGGGACTATCAATTCATTGCACTTAGTCCATTGGAAAAGCTATTGAATGTTAATGATGTTCAGTCACCAGTGGCTTGGTTTGAATTTAATGTATCAGTGAGCTAGAAGTTAACATCTTTGCATCCTATTACTAATCTCTTGAGAAAGTTAGTCCAATTCATTTTCTAGTTTTAGATTGAAAAAAGGGTCATTTGTTCCTGATTAAAGACAAACATTGATCCTAAAAGTTTTTAAATGTTTGGAACTCATTTTCCCTTCTGTGACTTCCTAAGCATGAAAATACAGTTTAGCCAAGCCAGGAGCTTCATTCAAAGTCTAGACTCTTGCCCCAGGCTTCAACTCTGCTTCAATTCATTGCAGTCTAAGAACCATTTATTAAATAGCTATCGTGTTTTTGGTAAAGAGTACTTGGCTAGGTGCTGGTTCTATGGAGTCAAATGGGGGTGTGGTGTGGGGGTGGGGGAAGAACAATCTCATCCTTCAAGAAGCTTGTATTTTACTGAAAAGGAGGGGGAAGATTGTGTGTTACATATGTCTAAATAGATGCACACACATAGACACACATATATGTAGAGATGTATATATATACATCTTTGCATATGTACACATATGTACACTCTACACTTTTAGGGTCAGTCAGACTCTATCTCCTTTGTTCAGGATTCGAGGATACCTTGAGGGTTTTACTGGATTTCTCTCTGCTTTACCACAATTGCTTTGTTTTCCCACCGGAGCTGTCTTGCTGTCTTTCTCTCTCTGTATCTCTTTTTCTGTGTCTTTCTCTCTGTGTCTGTCTCTGTCTCTGTGTCTGCGTCTGTCTGTCTTCTGTCTCTGTCTCTGTCTCTGTCTCTGTCTCTCTCTCTCTCTCTCTCTCTCACACACACACACACCCCTTGAACTCCAGACTTGGCTCAGTTCCTACATGTAATGTTAATGGAATATAAGATCTTTCCTGCATATTAGTAGGCCTTACGTGGAGTCCATTAAGGCAAGTTAGGGGAAGCATGCTTGTACTAAAGCTTTCACAACTTTTGCTAATTTCTAATTAGGCCCAGAGTCATGAGGGTTAATGTGCCTTCTGGCTCTGAGAAATATGTGTGTGTACATACATACATATATGTGTGTATATGTACATCTGTGTATATATTGTATCCATATACATAGATATGTATACAATATACATGCATGTGTATATATAAATATATATAATATACACATATATGTATGTGTGTATATATAAACATACACACACACACACACACACACACATATATATATATATATATATATATATATATATATATATATATATATATATATATATAAAATACACTCTGAGTTGAGATTTTGCTTTGGGGGCTTGCTTATAAGAAGGACTTTGGGATTCCCTGTTTGAGACTCTGAATAGTAGAATGTTCAGACCTGCTGACTGCTCCGATGTAAAGGCTTTCTTGATCCAGTGGTATATGTAAAGTGTGAAGTAACATTGCTTTGATTCAGGTAGAACCCTGTCTGTTGGTCTTTATGCTAATTTCCCTGCTTGTATTTTCTCTGAAGTTCAGGATGCTGATTTTTCCCCTGAATTAGTGAATGTAATTTAAAAAGGTTGTTGACCCCTTAAAGTCTTTCCTAGTAAATCAGATCTAAGAACCTCTGCTACCAGTCATCCCGGGTATGCCAGTGTGGTTGCCTTTATACTACATAACACTGATCCCACCAATTTCACATGCAAAGGTTGCTTCACTGCAGGTGAATCATCAGTCTGCATGGCCTGAGTACAGAAAGTTACTCCTGAAGATCATGCCTTGCTTCTCAAGGCAATGATGCGGGACCGACTGCAACAAATGGCCTGTGAACCACATCCTGGAATGCTATAATGCTAGAGTACCCTCATGACGATCTTTCAAACACAGTAAGTTGAGGCTCCGTTCCCTTTACTTAAAATGGAAAAAGAACAAAGGAAAAGCCAAGGATAAAGGCCTGTCTCTTGGGAGTCACATAACCTTGGGAGAGTGGGATCAGAACTCCCTAAATCTTCTTCCCTTATAATAGGATCTGATACTAGATGCCATGAGTGATAGTCAGCAATGATCCTCATTTGTAAATGAAACAGAGGCATGTATGTCTGTACCTCAGGAGTCTCTTTATAAGTGTAATGGTGGTGTCTCTAGACATGGTTCACAGTTTCACCAAAGCATTTTCTTTCTATATAATTACAAATCTCCAGGAAGACATATTCCAAATGTCCTCCATATAGAAAGATTACAAAAGCCAAGCAAGCTAATGGGGTCTGAATAAGTGTCAAGCCCCACTGAACATGACCAAATACAAACTAAGTATAAGGAGGAGAAAGCACAGCTAGGGAGGTCAGGGAGGCTTTGCAGAAGAGGTGGGGCATTCATCAAGTCTTGGAAGAAGAAAAATACTCGTAAAGGCAGATTTAAGAGAGGGCAGTCCAGGTGCAGTATAGAGCTTGTACAAAAGTATAGAAGATGGATATAGCAAAAAGTTGGAATCTCTGGAGAATGAAATTCTGGAGAATCAATGAAAAGAAATTCTAATAATCCAGAAAAGGAAGAGTTATCTAAAGAGTCAAATGTGAATGCTCAGGAAACTCCTCCACCAAGTTAGATTTTTTTTTTGTCATGCACAGAAGAAAGATGTTATTTCATTATTTTTTTAAAAAGATGAATACAAGTAAGTGGTTTTCTAGGGTAGTAACAGGAGTGGGGAAATGAAGAATTAGTTGAAGTTGGCAATGAATACTAAGGACAAGAAAAATGTTTGGTTCCCTTTCCAGATATCTTGTGAAAAAGAGAAGGATGAAAGAAGGGATAAAACTACAAGTCAAGTTGAAACTCTTACTTTGCTTCTGTTCTCTCTGGCAAAGATAATAATCACTGATTGGAAAGCACAGAATAAAATGGCTAATAGGGAGTTGATAAACAAAGACAAGCCCAGAGATAGAAAAAGCTATTGTCACTTATCATCCAAAGATGATAAGTAAATGAGAGTTACCTTGAGAGTAGAGAGGCAAATATCCTAATTATTTTTAAATGAAATAAAAAATAAAATGGAAGCAACAAAAAGCTGCAAAATACAGGCCATTGAGCTTGTATTTGATTCTTAATAACATTCTAGTTCCATCCTACATCATTAAAATTACTCAGGCTTATACTGACAGTGAGACTTTTATGACTTCTCATTTTTGATTCTTTGAAGAGGAATTCGGGAATCGTTGATTTCTCTTTTTTTTTCCTGCCGTCTTTGAAATGCCTAATCACCAATGTTACTTCCTTCCATTTACACACTGAGAATGGATTTCTGCTGAAGTCAGTAATAACTGTATTTGAAAAGTAGTTTAAGGAGTATTACTATTCTGTGCCATGTCACCAGTCACTGCTCTAAGAGCAGTCAGCTATTGCAACCCCTCCAGGTTTTATTAAAGAAAATGTGTGGGGAAGCAGCCATAACCCTGCTGTGAGATCTACCCCCGCTTTCATCATAAGGATTTACATTACTGCAGAACATGGTAGCAGTGTTATAAATAAACTGGCAATGTGTGATTCAGACTGAAGGACAATAAAGCATCCACACCAGACTCCAAAAGTCACCTTCTGGTTGGATTAAGCTATCATTTGAGGTTTTTTCTGGAATATTTTTTTCTTGCTCTGTTTCCCTTCTTCCTCCCCTCTGTTAATTCCCCAAATCCCACCATATCCTCTGGATTTCTATTGGAGTTTTTTTGTAGAAAGGAGAATTGCATTAACATCTGACATTGTTTAAATCTAGTAATTTTTTCAGTGGCTGTCATCATCATCCTATAATTCCTGCCAAATTTACAGATAACAATGTCTTCCAAAAAGGAGCCTTCTCATGATCTGACAACCAAAAGTTTTCACCTATAAAATAACTCAGTCACCATTAATTAGACTATATAACCTATCTTGCAATATATAAGGTTTGTCATCTAACCCCTCAACAAATATTTATTGCACTCATTCATTGGGAAAGGTGTGATGTTAAGAATTTTCAATTGGGGGGGAGGAGCCAAGATGGCAGAGTAGAGAGACTCACATATGCTAGCTCCAAACCCACAGCCCATATATTTCCTGCAAAAAGAACTGCCCACAAATTCTGGAGCACTGTAAGGCAGGCAGAAACACAGTGGAAAAGATCTCCATTCCAGAGAGCCCTGGAGAGCTGTCCCCAAAGGTCCATCGCACTCTGGACAGCGCAGTCCACACCTGTGCTGCCCTGGCCATGGGGCCCCAGAGGAGCAGATCTGAGCAGGCTTCAGGGATGGAATCTCCAGTGGCCCCGAAGGTCCCTCCGCCCACAGGCACTACAGGTCAGTGAGAGAGACTTCTGGGCTGGCCAAGAGGGGAGCAGGGTGTCTCCATGACTCGGGCCCCCTCAGGAGGCAGCAGCAGAGGCAGCAGCAGAGGCCCGGGACTCCTGGAGCAGCAGGCAGAAGCTCAGGGCCATTACCGAAGGTCTCTGCATAAACCCCCTGAGGGGACTGAGCCTGGGAGATGGCCCTACCCCCACCCGCTCCATTACTGAAGGTCTCTGCATAAAACCCCTGAGGGAACTGAGCCTGGGAGGTGGCCCTACCCCACCCAAGCACCAGAACTTAAGCTCACATTGAATAGCAGCCATGCCTGCCATTGAAAGCCCATTTGAATCTCAGACCCCAAGCACTAGCTGGGTGGATCTAGGCGGGGGTGGACAGGAATCCCAGAAGTCAAGAAACTGACTGGGAAAATGCCCAGAAAAGGGAAGAAAAATAAGACTATAGAAAGCTACTTTGATGAGTTACAGATGTTCCCGCCTTTCAAGTCTGATGACGAGGAACTATTCTTACCATCAGGGAAAGACGTGGAGGGCGGGGCCTCTGTATCCCAGACATCCCAGGTGGATGTCCAGTGGGCTCAGGCCATGGAAGAGCTCAAAAAAGGATTTTGAAAATCAACTTAGACAGGTGGAGAAAAAACTTGGAAGAGAAATGAGAAAGATGCAAGAAAAAGCATGAAAAATGGGTCAATACCTTGGTAAAGGAGACCCAAAAAAATGCTGAAGAAAATAACATCTTGAAAAATAGGCTCACTCAACTGGCAAAAGAGGTTCAAAAAGCCAATGAGGAGAAGAATGCTTTCAAAAGCAGAATTAGCCAAATGGAAAAAGAGGTTCAAAAGCTCACTGAAGATAATAGTTCTCTCAAAATTAGAATGGAACAGATGGAGTCTAATGACTTTATGAGAAACCAAGAAATCACAAAACAAAACCAAAAGAATGAAAAAATGGAAGAGAATGTGAAATATCTCATGGGAAAAACAACTGACCTGGAAAATAGATCCAGGAGAGACCATTTAAAAATTATGGGACTACCTGAAAGTCATGATCAAAAAAAGAGCCTAGACATCATCTTCCATGAAATTATCGAGGAAAACTGCCCTGATATTCTACAACCAGAGGGCAAAATAAGCATTGAAGGAATCCATAGATCACCACCTGAAAGAGATCCAAAAAGAGAAACTCCTAGGAACATTGTGGCCAAATTCCAGAATTCCCAGGTCAAGGAGAAAATATTGCAAGCAGCTCGAAAGAAACAATTCCAGTATTGTGGAAATACAATCAGGATAACACAAGATCTGGCAGCTTCTACATTAAGGGATCGAAGGGCAAGGAATAGGATATTCCAGAAGTCAAAGGAACTAGGACTCAAAGCAAGAATCACCTACCCAGCAAAACTTAGTAGAATACTTCAGGGGAAAATATGGTTTTTCAATGAAGTAGAGGACTTTCAAGCATTCTTAAAGAAAAGACCAGAGCTGAAAAGAAAATTTGACTTTCAAACACAAGAATGAGAAGAGGCATGAAAAAGTAAACAGCAAAGAGAAGTCAGAAGGGACTTACCAAAAGTGAACTGTTTACATTCCTACATGGAAAGACAATATTTGTAACTCTTAAAACTTTTCAGTATCTGGGTAGTTGGTGGGACCACACACACACACATGTACATGCATGCACACACACTTACACACATGCACGCACATACAGAGACAGAGAGTACAGAGGGAATTGAATAGGATGGGACCATATCTTAAAAGAAATTAAGGTAAATGGTGAGAGAGAAATGTAGTGGGAGGAAAGAGGGTGAAATGGAATGGGGTAAATTATATCTCATTCAAGAGGCAAGCAGGAGACGTTTTAGTGGAGGGAAAAAGAGGAGAGCTGAGAAAAAAAAACAAGAAGTTTACCCTCATCACATTCGACTAAAGGAAGGAGTAAAATGCACACTCATTTTGGTATGAAAACCTATCTTACAGTACAGGAAAGTGGGGGAGAAGGAGATAAGCAGGGTGGTGGGGATGATGGAAGGGAGGGAAATGGGAGGAGGGAGCAATTTGAAGTCAACACTCGGGGAGGGACAAGATCAAAAGACAGAATAGAAACAATGGGGAGCAGGATAGGATGGAGTTAGTCTTACACAACACAACTACTATCGAAGTCATTTGCAAAACTACACAGATAGGGCCTATATTGAATGGCCTGCCTTCCCAAAGGGAATGGGTGGGGAGGAAGGGATGGGGAGAATTTGGAACTCAAAGTTTTAGGAACAACTGTTTAGTATTGTTCTTGCTACTAGGAAACAAGAAATACAGTTAATGGGGAATAGAAAGTCTTCTGGCCCTACAGGACAGAAGAGAAGATGGGGACAAGAGAAGGGAAGGATGATAGAAGAGAGGGCAGATTGGAGATAGGGAAAATTAGATTGCTCGGTGTATTGGGGTGGGGGGAGGGTATAAATGGGGAGAAAATTTGGAACCCAAAATTTTGTGAAAATGAATGTAAAAAAGTTAAATAAATAAATTTATATTGAAAGGAATTTTCAATTGATCTACAATTTAATAATTACTTATTAAATAAATGAGTAAACTACAGTTTCTTCCCACACCAAGCTTAAAATCTAATATTTTGATCACATGATCATAACTGGTATACTAGAGAGTAAAAATAATATGGTAAATAAAATATCAAGTTGAGACAAGAAGATGCGGATTCAGTTCTTATCTCTGACACAGTGGTTGTGAGATCATAAATAAGTCATATCACCTCTAGGTATCATAGGCAACTCTACCATGAAGTTTCAGAGAAGTTGCTCCTCTGCTCTGATGAAAGGAGTTTCCAACCTGAAAGTTCCTTATGCTTATAAAGTCTCAGATTTTTTTCCAAAGACTCTATACAACCAAGAACAAAAAAAGGCTGAACCCTGAGGAGGGATATATAACCAATAAGATGTTAGAGACTTTCTGGGAAATTAGTGAAATTATCTAATTTTTGGCACATAATTTGCATCAGATATCCTAGTGTCTCAGAATAGTAAACTGACAAACATTGAGACTGGCCTAGCAATCCCTAGGCAGTCAAGGGGTATTTATCATCCTGGGGAAGAATGTCCAGTGAAAGAAGACTGGTTGGGAAAACACCAAGGCTGGTATAAGATGGAGTTTCATTGACTGAATCTAGTGAAATAAGTGAAGATCACCTAGTTACTTCTCCAAATCAGACTGGAGTAGATTTAAGCTCCAGAGAAAGAGGTATGTCAGTTTATATAATAGATTAAGTGCACAGTGATCCCTAGTCATGGAATTGTTTAGGCCATATTTATAGTTCTAAATAAGTGAGAATCATGAGAACATTTCCCGAGTATTGAAATAAAAAAAAAAAATGGAGCCCACCAGCAAAACTGGATGTAATCTTCTAGATTCTACAGAGTAGAATATGATTCATTTTCTAGTTTTAGATTCCAAAACTTTGAAAAGTGAAAAGGGTATCATCAGCAATCAAGAACTAGACTATAAAATCTCAGCATATTTACAGAATAAATAGCTAAGGTGAACAAATGGGTTATCGATCCCACTAGGAGGTAAGCGAAAGGGTTTCCTGGTTCTTTACCGTTGGCCAAATCATAGCCAAGAGGGAACCCAGATAAAACTTAACTCTCCTAGGAAATGATAAGGAGTTAATGCTGAGGTTTCAAATCAGTTTATTCAGGCTCAATTGCCCATCAGGGATCAGTGCAGTGATGTTTCCCAACATAATTTGTTATACTGACCCTGAGGAGTGAAAGGAGGTGGGGAGAATCAGATCTTCAGAGAGTCACAAGCTCACACATTTATACTTGCCCCATCTAGAATATTCAAGATTTGAATTCACATCTTCTAATTCCAAATTCTGTGCTCTTTCCAGTAGACCGTTATGTCTAGCCCAATAATTGCTTCTCTTGACTATCTCTTTCTCTAGGTAAAGTCTCTGCTGCTGGCCACTACTTATGGAGTCTTATCTTGACCAGGAGCTGCCCATTTCTAGCAAATCCCTGAAAGTGCCTGGGCGGATTTCCTCATGTTTCACAGCTATTTACTACCTGGGCCTTAAAACACTCCTCTTATCAGGTAACACATTTAAACTGATTCTCTTATAACAATGTTGCATGATGGTTCAAGTTTAAAATTAGAATGAGAGACTGCTAGATTTCCATTTTTCCTCAGAAACTTAACAGGCATGTGGCCCTGGGTAAGTCACTTAATTTTTCTAACCTTCTGTTTCTTCATCTATAAAAAGGCAGGTAAGTGTGCAGTAAGTAGAATGTCCTGAAGTCAAGAAGACTCATCTTCTTATATTCAAATGTGGCCTCAGAGACTTAGCTTTGTGACCCTGGATGTCACTTACCTCTGTTAGCCTCAGTTTCCTGATCTGTAAAATAAGCTAGAAAAAGAAATGGCAAACCACATTTTGTCAAGAAAATCCAAATGGGGTAATGAAGAGTCAGACATGACGGAACAACGAAAAAGGGGATCATGATAGCACTCTACCCTACAGGGATGTGGAGATGATCAAATGAGATATGAATCTAAAGTACTTTGGCAACCTTAAAAAACTATATGAATGTTTACCGTAACTTGTTATTGTCATTGTCATCATGATGACATCTCCCCTGAAGTTTGCTTCTATTCTAACATGGTCTGGGAAGTAACTGAGTAACCCACACTGACCCTGCTATATGCAATTATGTCACAATATATTGTACCTCTACAACAAAATTTCTAACACACTTTTCCATCAAAACAGGTCTGTAAATTTTTTCCCAGAGTACCTCTCCCCGACTATCAAATGATAATCAGATTATCCCAGTTGATAGGCCAATTAGCCTTCTCAAGCACTGGGGTACAAGTTGGGCATACCAAAAAAAAAAAAACAACCCTTCCAGAGCAACAGTATCAAAAGATAATTTTAGTAATTTCCCTAGTAGTTTATTTTGGCACCCCAAAATCAAGTTACATTTTTCCTATCATGCTTTGCTTCAGTGTATATAGCATGCACACCATAATGGATGAAAGCCATTTTTTCTAAATACCACATTTTCTAATTCCCACATTTTTTATAAATAGGTTCTAGCAGTTTGAACTTGATTTGAACCTTGAAATTTTACTGAATATTTTCAAGAAATAGAGATAAAAAGGAGAGCAGTTGAGGAGAGAAGTTCCCCAAGCCTCATATGTCTAGTCAGTCATGTGTAAAAGATCCATTCTCAAATAACCAATTAAAAGAATTCTTTTCACCGATATGGCTGGTCCATCAGCATCTTAACTTATGTCTTGCCACTGGACTCAGATGACATGGAGCAAAGAGCGAAGCTGAATGCTTTGTACATCTCTGCCTCACTTAAATCCAAGTCTTGCAAGTCAAGACCACTCTCCTGATGTCACTGGTCCTCTAAAAGAATATAGGAACAATTAACATTAACAGACAGGGTGTCATATATTGTCAGTTTGTAACTACAGGTTAAGGAATTAGGGGTCTGAATGTGAATTTCAGGGAATCAAAGTATTCATATCCACCATTACTAACACCTTCTAATTGTGGAACATTGATCCTATCCTAAAAATAGACATGGAATTAATGAAATGTAAACATATTTACATGTAAAAGAAGAATTAATTTTGCTACTGAGCAGATTTCAAAGGTGGCAGGAACTGCTTAACCCATTCACCTCATGGAAACCTGTCATCATGCTTATCTGTTGGCCAGGTGCTATATATTAGTGAGGGATCATGTCTCAGGCAGAATGTAACCCAACCCCCTCATTTTAGAAAAGAGGAAAATGAGTAAGTTAGCTCACTTTCAGAAGGTAGGAATCACACAGGTAGTAATGATAGGAGATATTTAAATCCAGGTTTGCTGACTTTAGAAGCAGAGCTCTTTTTACTATACATACCACAGCCACTCCAATACATACAAAGGTCTCCAATCAGGAGATCTTTCCTCCAAACATCCTCCTCACTTACAAGTGATTATTTTATGAGTAAATAGATTATTTTAAATGTAAAAATAGATCTGATGTTGAGTAGCCCACATTATTGTCATTCTTAAGATTTATTTAATGCTTTTCTGAAAGCAACCTTGTGAGGTATGTAAGTTGAGTCATATCATGCCAGTTTTCCTCAGATCTAGCCAAAATAAACATTTCAGTCTCCAAATTGATGAAACATGAAACTTGCCTGAAAAATAATATAACAGATTCTAAAAACATAATGAGGAATACAAGGTAGTTAAAATATGAAATATCTTATATCCGTATTTGTCTGCATTGTTAGGACACGAGCTCCAAATGCACAGTAACACATTTTATCTTTTGTCTTTGCCTCTTTACATCATAATAAAACACTCTTAAAACACCTTCCCTGTCTCCATGAATTATCAGTTGTTTACCTCTTGATCATTGGGTATTCAAATACATTATTTCATTGAGAAATCAAGCTACTACTGTGTGCTGTTTTGTTTTGTTTTGTTTTTTCACACAGCTATACTCCCTTGTTAAAAATTTTTGATGTGTCTTTTTGGGACTTCTTTCCTTCCTAAAAACAAGTAGGGCAGGGAGATACTATGCAAAAGTTGGTGAGAGGCTTAATTTCTATTGAATTGAATGCCATTAAGTTTAACTATCTGTTGTGTATCTTTCTGGCTTCTCTCCCCCAAACACAAATCCCCTTCTCTCCCTAGTGGAGTCCTGTGGCAACAAATGTTTTATTTTTTCTTAAGAGTGAAACACCTAGAAAGGAGCTCTTGTTATTGGTGATCCAGGAAAGGCAAACTTCAAAACGGCTCATTGGTGAGGCTGCCCAAATCATTAAAGGCAGATGATATATTGGAGGCAGGACCAATTCTTCAACCCATTTGAAAAGTTAAACATTACTATTTCTCTGTAAACATTTCACTAGAAAATTAGCTTCAAATTTTATTTAGGACATACGCTGTGATTCATTTTCAGAACATTTACACTGGTCCTATATTTCATGATTACAAATGTTTAAAAGACATAATAATGAGTATATGCTTTCCCCTAGGTATTTTTTGACAAGTATGTAAAACAAGTATGAAAAGCCAGATGAATTTTAAAGTGTATAGAGTAAAAAACATTAAATATTTTCATCCAGTTGGGATTTGTTACTAATATATGTTGAGAAAAATAAAAATAAAAAAAGACAAAAAAACCTCTTTGCCTACAGCATCTAAGCAGATTTCTTTGGATAATATGAGAACTCTAAAGGAAAAAAAAATATAATACACACCCTAACTTTTGAGGGTACATACTTATGTTTTGCAAATTGAGTTTTTGTCTGGAAACCACCATTTTATTAGCCACGTTTCAAGTCAGAAGATCACATCAGAAAAGGTTGGATTCTTTACGGTCAAGATTTAATAGTGTTTCATAAATGACCATACCACACACAGGGTTGCGACACAAGAAACCTAGGTTTTACACTCAACTTAGTCATTTACTCATTGTATCACCTTATCCAAGTCCCTAAATTTTCTGATCCCCAATCCACTCTTCACATGTGAAATGAGGGGAAACAGTATGGAATGCCCATGCCTTCCAGCCTAAAATCTATAATCCTATGATGATACTTTGTTTCAACATATCTGCTGCCACCAAAAAAAAAATGCAAAAAAACAAAAAAAAAACATGCCATTATGAATATTTTGGTAAATTTGTATGGGACTTTTTTTCTGGCTTGGACTTCCTTGGGGATATATACCTAACAATAGAAATCTGGGCATAGGACATGGACATTTTAGATATTTTCTTAGCATAATTCAAATATATTTTGTGAAGAGTTCATGTAATTCAGGACTAGGTAATTTCCCATGAACTTTCAGCTATAAAATTCTCCGACTCCATGATTATAATATTATATTAGCTTCCTGAGTAAATTCAAGGTCATTTTGTCAACACTGAGTGAAGAGAAATATGACAGTTTTAAGGTATACTTCAAAATTCTTTACTAAATTCAGTTTTAATTCTATCCAGCTTACTTAGCTGAAACATATTTAGAAGCAGATTAAAAATCATGAAATATTTTTGTTGTCTGACTTGAAAAAAACATTTTATAGGAACATAATGGGATGATTTTACCACATACGTATATACCAGAGCACCCATCAATTCTATGGGTTTGGGAGATGATGGTACCATAGGCTTTCAATGAAGCAGTGAAAGAGATGGTACACTGTGCATCACAGTGTTCGTAAGGAGCACATAGGATAAAATTTGTGATGTCAGTGAGGAGCTTTATAAGGAGATTTATTTTGTTTTGTTTCATGCTTGAAGATTATATTGCTGATTGTGCTCTATTCTGTACCTGGATACATTGAGAATTTGTGCCTTCAATTTTTAGAAATATAAAATTGTGGTCCCTTTGGGATCACTTTGTGACCTCACATGCCAAATGAGATATTGTGCATATAGCTAGGTCCCAATTAGGATGAACAATAAGTCTCCTGAAGTGATTGGATATATTCAAATTCACACCACTAGGGGTTATAATTATGTAAGATATGATAAATGGCTGCAGTTCAATAGAAATATGGAATGTGAAAAACACCTTCTTAACCTTATTCCACTGAAACTGCTCTTTACAAGGTTGCTAATGATTTCTGGATTGCCAAATATTTCGCATATTGCCTTTTCTCCAACCTCATTCTCTTCAACCTCTCTACAGACTTTGAGACAGTTAATCTCTATTTGCTTCTTGACATACTCTTCTTTCTATATTTTCAAGTCACCAGTCTCTCCTGGTTCTGTTCAAGTGTAACCTCTCCCATTTCTTTTTCCTCTGCAGGATCCTCCTTCCAGATCCAACCCTCTAACCATAAAGACCTTCTTCCTCTATTCTATTTCACTTGGTGATCTCATGAGTTCCCATGAATTGAATCACCATCTCTATGCTCAGGATTTTCTAATCTATCTCTCTACTGTCCTACAGTCTCACATCTCCAGCTCCCTTTCTGACATCTCAAACCATACATACATACATATATACATACATATATATATATATATATATATATATATATATCCAGTAGACATTTTAAACTCCTTATGTCCAAAATAGAACTCATTATCATTTCTTCTAAAACCTATTCTCCTCTTACCTCCTATTACTGTAGGGGACAACACCATACTTCCAGTGCCTCAGGGGTCAGAATCTAGGAATCATTCTGGATTCCTCACTATTTCTCACCCCTTACCCCCCGTATCCAATCTGTTAATAAGACTTGTAATTTCACCTTGGCAAAATCTCTCAAATATATATATCCTTCTCTACTCTGACCCTAATAACTGGAGAGACCCTCACTTCTAGCAATGTACTTAGATATACATCCAATATCTCACTTGGCATTCTCTGAGGTCACAGTCATCCCAAAGGGCCCATAATTCTATATCTAAAAAGTGGGAGGCTCTTATCACATCATTCATGGACTATTGTCATCACCCCTGGTGGGTCAGCCTGCCCCATCTCTCCCTACTTCAACTTATCCTCCATTCAGTCACAAAAATGAATTCCCTAAAGTGTCTATTTGATCATGTTACCACTATCTCCTACTCTATATATGCCAGTGACTCTCTTTCACCTCCAGCATCAAATACATTTTTTTTTTTTGGCATTCAAAGCCCTTCATAATCTAGCACAGGGATTCTTAAGCTTTTTTTCTCCTGTGATTCTTTTAGTGCTTCTTAAATGGTGGACCACCCCATATGGGTTTAGGAAGAACTGATTAGCCCCTCTCACCCACTTATATCTTACTTATACCAGTCATCTTATACCTTACTTCTCAACAAGTACTCTTCTATCCACTGTCACTGACCTCCTGGCTGTTTCATGCACAAGACGCTCCATCTCTTGGCTGTGAACATTTTATCCAGCTGTCCCCCATGTCTGAAATACTCTCTCTTGGACTCCAACTATTGACCTCTCTGGCTTCTTTACATTCTAACTAAAATCGCATCTTTTACTGTAAACCTTCTCCATCTCCTCTTAATTTTTATGCCTTCCTTTCCATTTGTCCTGTATACAACTTGCTTTAGAAATATTTGCTTGCATATTGCCTTTGATTTATACTGTATATTCCCTGAGCAGAGACAGTCTTTTACCTGTCTTTTCTTTTATCTTCAGCACTTAGCACAGTGTCTTACATATAGCAGGTACCTAACAAATGTTTATTAATTGATGAAATAAAGTGACCACTTCAAGACAATTCATTTTTCAAACTACTTGGGACCTAGCAACCAAATCAGTAGTAAGGGAATGCATGAGTATTTCTTGTTGCTAAAATGACTGCTGAAGTTTCAGTACCTAGAAACAGAGTTGGTACACACAAGGGTAAAAAAAAAATCACAATATAGATAAATTTGAGAAAAAAGTGTACAATTTAGAAAACAAAAAAAGTTAAAAACACCAATAAAAGAGAATTAAGCTGAAAGACCTCACACCAAGGTTACGTAGTGTCACATGATCATCCTTGCTCTTTTCATTTCTTTTTTTCATGTTGCACCACGTCAAACTTCTTGCTAGGTGTTCATTTGTTTCCTGAGTCCAAGTTCTGCCATCTTTTTCATATTGGTCCTATGAAGGGTTCCTCTAACTTTAAAATTCTGTTTTTCCAGATTTTAAATCCCCACAATAATCAAAATCAATTATATAAATGTTTCATCATGACTGATCCATTTGTTAATAACTTTGCATTTTTTCACATTATTATACATTTTCTATAAGTTATAGGAGCTTCTATTTCTTTCTTTTTATTTGTTTTTATTTTTTTTATCTTGGAATATAATTGGCCGTGGAGCTGAGAGTATGTCATTGTCTATTTAAAATAATCAATACAGAGTTTAGCTCAACCAACACAACACGAAGTAAGTGAGTCTTTAAAATTTATAATACAGGTGAAGACATATATGGTGCATTTGGATTTGGAAGCTGAGGAACACTTCAGTAATATCCTATTTAAGTCTATGCTATAATTTAACAGAGCTTTGCTTTATTAAGGCTGAGAAAGACAATTAAGATTTGGGAATTAGGTAGTGAAAGAAGCAGAAAGAAAAGCAACTGAATTACAAAATGAAAAAGGAGAAGGAAGAGGAGAAGGTGAAGGAGGAGGAGGAGGAGGAGAAGGAGATAGTTCCATCAAAAATATCAGAATGAATACAAGAGAAGACTACACAAGGGAAAAAATGAAAAAAAAAAAGCACGGAAGTTCAGAAAGGATTGTTATACAAGAAGAAAAGAAATATTAACCTAATACTATGTGGTATTATTTTTACAATTTATTTTTGGAGAATTTTTTTTCATTTAACATTTATTAAGTGTTAAAAATGCATTAGAAGTAAACAAAAATCCATGGGCTGCTAAAAAATGACAGCAGGGTACCCCAATTAAAGATATCTTTGAGGAGAATGCCATATGCTGCTTTGAGGGAAATTCCAAAGTTTAGTTTACAGGATTTAACAAATAAAAAACCCTAGCGTATACCAGGGATGGGGAACCTGTGGGCTTGAGGATGCATGTGGTCCTCTAGGTCCTCAAACCTGGCCTTGTGAAGTTTGGGTTCTATCAAAGGACTACACTTGAGGACCTAGAAGGCCATATGTGGACTCCAGGCCCCAGGTTCACCACCCTTGGAATCGATGTTGTCATTTTTCTCCCTTATTTTTTTAGAGTAACAGATATAATGAATACTTATTTTATATTAAAAAGCAAATCAACAAATAGTTTCAATAGAAACAAAATTCTGTGTGTGTGTGTATGTGTGTGTGAGAGAGAGAGATTGTATAATAGAAACTGCAATCTTTCTCTCCCTAAGCTTTCAGTCGGTTGTGGATCTTCTTCCTTTCTTCCCCTAGATGTTTCCAAAGGAAATTCCAAGAAATCTGAATAACCCCAATCTAGCAGACTGAGAGAAAATCAGGGAGACATCTGGAGGCTCTTCAGAATCCCTAGACCTGTGGGAAGGGCAAATCCTTCAGGAGACATATCTACTGGGTTGTAAGGACAACAGAACTTCAACAGTCTTATGCTCCTTTGAATCAGAAATTAATTTAAGAGAGGCTTGCTTTTAAGTTTCAAGGGGAGGAACGTTTCTCTAAATCCCTGAAGGATACCTTGTGTGAGGCGTAGAGTTATAGACACTATATAAAGGAAGCCTTCAGGAATGAAAATAGCAACATCTGCAATTTTGATCTATGATGTGGATGATCATGGATGAATTCCAGAAAAAGGAGAGAGAATCCCTTGAGAAATGGAATAAGGGCCATCTCTGTGGAATGAATGCACCTACAAAAGCTACAGTCTATTACAGACCAGGGGGGCAGAAGCAATCGTGGCAGGAGCTGTAATTGGGAGTAGAAGCCAATGGCATATGCTGGAAATTGAGGAGAGTTGCAAAAACTATAGATCAGAGGTAAAACAATGTAGGGTAGGAAAAGGTGAGGAGAAAGAGAATAGTAACATCTGCTGTGAGCTGTCAGAAGAATGGGTTGTAGCAAGAATCAGTAGCTATGCAAATAGCCAGAAGATCCAGGGAGGAGACCATCAATGTGGAAGAGCAACCCTGAGATGACTGCTGCTGGAGCCCTACTCAGAGTAATACTGGAAATGTCTGATTTATAGAGGCTCTACAGGAAGTCAATAAGAATTTATTAAGCGCCTACTGTGTTCTAGGCTTTATGCTAGAGATGCAAAAAAGGAAGGAAAAAATCCCTGTTCTCAAGGAACTGGCAATCTAATTGGGAAGATTACATGTATACGATTATGTGCAAACAAGATCTATACAAAATAAACTGGAGATAATCTCAGAATGAAAGCATTATCATTAAGGGGGGAGGGAGCAGGAAAGGCTTCTTGCAAAAGGTCAGCTGAAATTTGAAAGAAGCTGGAGAAACTAGAAGAAAGATAAGCAGGAAAAAGAGCTAATTCTAGGCATAAGGGACTGTCAGTGAATATACACAGATTCAGTAGATAGAGAGTCATATGTGAGGAAAATTAAGGAGACCAGTATCACTGGATTGTACAGCACATTGAAGAAACCAATATGTAAGAAGACTAGAAAGGTAGAAAAGGGGCAGGTTATGAAAACACTTAAAAAGACAAAGTGTGGATTTTTTATATTTGACTGTAGAGGTAATAGGGAGCAACTGAGATTTACTGAATGAAAGGTGATATGGTCAGATCATGAAGATTAATTTGACAGCTGAGTGAAGGATGGACTGAAGTGGGAAGAGTTTTGAGGCAGGAAAGGAGACCAACCAGAAGGCTATTGTAATCGTTCAGGAATGAAGTGAAGAAAACATGTACCAGGGTGCTAACAGTGTCAGAGGAGGATTTTACAAAGGTAGAAAAAATGACACCTGTACCTGATTGTATATTTAGGGTGGGGGAGAGTGTGAAGGATGACATCTAATTTATCAGCTAGAAGGACTGAGAAAATGGTGGTGCAACTGACATTAAAAAGAAAAGAAGAGAGGGGGATTTGGGGAAAAGGTTCCATTTTTGGGTTTTCTTAATAGAGATGTTGTCTAGGTGGGGACTGGGTGTGATTATAAATTTCACAGCTATCCGGATTGAAAAAAATAAAGGTAAACTGAGTCTTTCAAGTAAGGAGAGAACCCTTGATAAAAGGACTACAATTATCTTTAATTTATACTAGATATATTGGTGGTAAATTATAATATTGGAACCATTATGAGAGTCTCTGTTGTGCGTCATGAAGTACAAATGGCAACAAAGAAGACAAAATTGGCAAGGAGAGAAAACAGACCAAGTATACATGGCAAGGTACGTTCTGGAGGATGTGAGAAGAGGGCAATGAAGGACTCATTCTCAAAAACATTGAAAGGTACCAAATATTGCTATCTTGCATAAAACATGTACAAATGGAAGTACAAAAGAGGTACACTTGAATCTTAATCTCATTGTAATTGGCTGAAAGGGAATAACATACAGACTCATTTGGGAACAGAAATTTATCTTATCCATCAGGGAAGTAGTAGGGGAGGAGAAAAAGAGAAAAGGGGGCTGATAGAAAAGAGGGCAAACTGAGGGAAGCAATGGTCACAATCAAAACACATTTTAGGAAGGATGGAATGAAAGAAGAGAGTGAAAAGAATAAACAAGGGGGAAATAGGAAATAGGGAAATGCACACAAAATGGTATGGCATCCAGACTCTTAAAGGAAAAGTCAAATGAGTTAGAGAAGGAAATAAATAATTAAACCATACTAATGGAAAATCTCAACTTTCCCCTCTCAGAATTACATAATTTTAACCAAAAAAAAAAACAAAACTCAACCAAGAGAGAAGTTAAAGAGATGAATAGAATTTTAGAAGAGTTACCTATGATACAACTTTGGAGAAAACTGAATGGGAAGAAAAAGGAATATACCTGTTCTCAGTGACATATGATACATACCAAAAACTGAACATATAAGAGATAAAAACCTCACAACCAAATACAGAAAATTAGAATTTTTAAATGTGCAGTGTTCACAGATCATAATGCAATAAAATATTTAATGAAGAAGTATAGGAACATAGACTAAAAATCAATTGGAAACTAAATAATATGATCCTAAAGAATGGCTGGTCAAAGAAAAAATCATACAAACAATAAATAATTTCATGAAAGAATGGAAACAATGAGACAACACCCCAAAATTTATGGGATTCATCTGGAGATTCTGAGACTAGAAATTCCAGCCTCAGGCTTGCTTTCAGAGCTGCACCATGTGGCCAAGGCTGGCTGGGCTCCACTCTGTGCCCTGTGGGACAAACATTTCCTGTTGCCCTTTCAGGTCAACCTGGACTGGAAATCTCCTCCACTCTGTTGTTCTCCACTTCTGCTGCTCTAGAATTTATTAAGAGTCTTTCTTTACAGGTATTTTATGAGCTGTGCGGGGAGAGCTAGCATATGTGTGTCTTTCTACTCCACCATCTTCGCTCCACCCCCAGAAGAATGATTTAAAAAGCAGAATTAGCCAAATGGAAAAGCTGATTCAAAAGCTCACTGAAGAAAATTGTTCTCTCAAAATTAGAATGGAACAGATGGAGGCTAATGACTTTATGATAGATCAAGAAATCACAAAACAAAACCAAAAGAATGAAAAAATGCAACAGAATGTGAAATATCTCATTGGAAAAACACCTGACCTAGAAAATAGATCCAGGAGAGACAATTTAAAAATTATGGGACTATCTGAAAGCTATGATCAAAAAAAGAGCCTAGACATGATCTTTCATGAATTTATCAAGGAAAACTGCCCTGATATTCTAGAAAAAAGGGGACAAAATAAATATTGAAAGAATCCACCAATCACCTCCTCAAAGAGATCCAAAAAAAAACAAACTCCTAGGAACATTGTGACCAAATTCCAGAATTCCCAGGTCAAGTAGAAAATATTGCAAGCAGCTAGAAAGAAACAATTCAAATATTGTGGAAATACAATCAGGATAACACAAGATCTAGCAGCTTCTACATTAATAGATAGAAGGGCATGGAATATGATATTCCAGAAACCAAAGGAACTAGGACTAAAACCAAAAATCACCTACCCAGCAAAACTTATTATACTCAATAATACTTCAGGGGAAAAAATGGTCTTTCAATGAAATAGAGGACTTTCAAGCATTTTAGATGAACAGACCAGAGACGAAAAGAAAATTTGACTTTCAAACACAAGAATCAGGAGAAGCATGAAAAGGTAAACCGGAAATAGAAATCATAAGGGACTTACTAAAGTCTGTTTACATTCCTACTTGGAAACACAGTATTTGTAACTCTTGAAATTTTTTCAATATTTGGATAGTTGGTGGGATTACATACACTCACACACATACATACACACACAGAGAGAGAGACAGACAGAGATGGAGAGCACAGAGTGAGTTGAACAGGATGGGATCATATCTTTAAAAAAATGAAATTAAGGGGTGAGAGAAATATATTGGGAGGAGAAAGGGAGAAATGGAATGGGGCAAATTATTTCTCATAAAAGAGGCAAGTAAAAGACTTTTCAGTAGAGGGAAAAATGGCGGGGGGGGCAAGGTGAGAGACAAAACATAAAGGTTACTCCCATCACATTCAACTAAAGGAAGGAATAAAATGCACACTCATTTTGGTATGAAAACCTATCTTACAATACAGGAAAGTGGGGGAGAAGGGGGGGGAGGGACAGGGTCAAAAGAGAGAGTAGAAGAAATGGGAGGCAGGATAGGATGGAAGGAGATACAGTTAGTCTTATACAACATGACTATTATGGAAGTCATTTGCAAAACTACACAGATATGGCCTATATTGAATTGCTTGCCTTCCCAGTGGGGATGGATGGGGAGGGAGGGAGGAAGAGAAGTTGGAACTCAAAGCTTTAGGAACAACTGTTGAGTATTGTTCTTACATACAAGGAAATGAGAAATGCAGGTAATGGGGCATAGAAATTTATCTTGCCCTACAGGACAAAAGAGAAGATAGGCATAAGGGAAGGGAGGGATGTTAGAAGAGAAGGCAGATTGGTGATAGCAGCAATTAGAATGTTCAGTGTTTTGGGGTGGAGGGAGAGGAGAGATGGGAAGAAAATTTGGAACTCAAAATGTTATGAAAGTGAATGTTGAAAACTTAGATTAAAAAAATCTGTTATTTCAAAAAAAAAATTCTCTATAAGACCAATAAAGTCCAGCAAAAAGAGTTGGAAAGAGAAACACCATTTAAAAGAACTGTAGAGGATTAAAAAATCTTATTAATCTACCTTCCAAGATGAACATAGGAACTATATGAAGACAATTACAAAACACTTTTTATGCAAATAAAGTAACATCTAAGCAACTAGAGAAATATTAATTGCTCCTGGGTAGGCTGTCAACATAATAAGAAATGACAATTCTACATGAATTAATTTACTTATTCAGTACATACCAATTAAAGTACCAAAACATTATCTTATAGACTTAGAAAAATTAATAACAAAATTCATCTGGAAAGGTAAAAGATCAAGAATTTCAAGGAAATTAACAAAAAAAATATGAAGAAAGGTATTCTAGCAGTAGCACTTCTCAAACTGTATTATAAAGTGGTAATGAACTAAGCAATCCATTATTGGCTAAGAAAGAGTAGTGGATACCTGTAATAGATTAGTTACTTAATATATAGTAGGAAATGACAATGGTAATCTAGTGCTTCATAAACCCAAGATCTAAACCTTTGGGACAAAGACTCAATATTTGATGAAAACTAATGAGAAAGCTGAAAAGAAGCTTGGTAGAAATTGGGTATAGACCAATACCTTGAAACATATATCAAAGAAGGATCAAAATGGGTACATGATTTAGACATAAAGGGTGACACCATAAGCAATTTAGGGGAGCATGGAATAGGTTACCTATAAGAGCTATGGATAAGGGAAGAATTTATTAACTAACAAAAGAAAGAGAATTACAAGATTAAAAAAAGTATAATTGTGATTACATTAAATTTTTTGCCAAGATTAGAATGAAAGCAGAAAATTGGGTGAATAGTTACAGCAAGTTTCTCTGGCAAAGGTCTCATCCCACAAATGTGTAGAAAAACTGAATTACATTTATAATATTATAAGTCATTCACCAATTAATAAATGTTTAAAAGATATGAGCATTTTTCAGATGAAGAAATCCAAGTTATCTATAGTCATATGAAAAATTACTCTAAATCACTATTAATTAGAGAAATGCAAATTAAAATGACTCTGAGATACTATTCATCAAATTGGTTAAAATAATAGGAAAGAAAAGCAAACAATGTAAGAGGGGATATAGCAAAATTGAGACACTAATGGAGTTGTGAACTGAGCCAACCATTCTGGAGAGCATTTTGGAACTATGACCAAACAGCTATAAAATTGTGACACAGCAAAATCTCTCTATTAGGTCTGTATTTTATAAGGAAAAAAGGAAAATGACCTATTTTTACAAAAATATTTATAGCATGTCTCTAAATTGAGAGGATGCCCATCAATTGATGAACAGCTGAACAAGTCGTGATATGTGATTGTGACGGACTACTATTTTGCTATAAGAAATTATTAGTCAGGATGCTTTCAGAAAAAAACAAAACAAAATAAAAAAACATAGAAAGCCTTACATGAACTGATACATAGTAAAGTGAGTGAAGAGACCAGGAATGCCCTTGGTAAGACATTATACACAGTAACAGCAACATTATATGATGATTAACTGTGACTGACAGCTTTTCCCAGCGATACAAATATCTAAGACAGTTCTGGAGGGTGTATGATGAAAAATGCTATCCACTTCTAGAGAAGAAAGGATGGAATCTGAATGCAGATCAAAGTCTGCTTTTCTTTAATTTCTTTATTTTTGGAAGGGTTTTTTTTTTGTGTTTGTGTGTGTTTCCTATCTCCAAATGGTTGTATCAGTTCACAACTCTATTTCTGTCCCAATTTTCCCACATCTACTCCAGCATCAGTTGCTTTCATTTTCTGTCATATTAACCAATCTGATAAATACAACTTGCTACCTCAGAGTTGGAAATATGTTTAATAAGGAAACATGTTTTGCATAGCTACGTATGTATAATAATTGCATTTGTCAAATTTCTTGCCTTCTCAGTAATAGGGGAGAAGAGAGAGGGAGAAAATTTACAACTCAAAATTAAAAGAAAAAAACGACGGTCAAAAATTGTTTTTACATGTTAAGTGGGGAAATGGATATCAAAATTTAAAAAAAAAGAAACTATTGATGCTAAAAGAATTGTTCTTTGGAATACGTTTTGAGTTGCTGAAAGCGCCATAAAAATTCACAAATACAAACTGGGCTAGGTTTTTTTCTGTTTAATTTGAGACCTGATCTACAATCCATCTGCAATAACTGTCTACAGTTTATGCACTATATCAGCCAAATGGCTTTCCATAAACTTATTATTGAACATTGATTGGGAATTCTTCATTTAGTTACAGCAAAATAGAAGACTGGATCACAAGCTCTCTTTGGAGTGGTAAATAAAGGAGTTGAATATGTCAGTTTAAAAAAATCAATGGTCCTATGAGTTTAATTAAATCCTACTTTCTGAAAATAAATAGAAAAGTTCTAAATCACTGTTTCTATTCACACACTTCTCTAAAGAGATGACAGCTGCCACCAGTAGAGTAAATTATACTCACATGATTGCTGAATCTCTTCTTTAGGATCTTGTTTCTCCATTGCTTCAATATCTCCCTCTCCAACCATGTAGATTCCTTTCCATACTGAAAATTCCTTCCTTAGGTCTTGTGCCTCCCTAACAAACATCCTTTTTTTCTCTCTCCCTTGATAGTAAATTTCCTGAACAAATGGTCTGTAACCAAGAAACAAGCATGTATTAAGCACCTACTAAATATCAGGTGCAATGCTAAGAACTGGAGATATGAAGTAAAGCAAAAACCTTGCCCCTGCCCTCAAAAATGTGCATTCTTCTGTAGGGGAAAAGGGAAAGAAATAATATGTAGATAACTATGTATATATAAGAAGTTAATTTTACAGAGGCAAGTCCCTTGTAGTAGGAGAAATAGGAAAAACTTATTACAAAAGGTGGGATTTTAAGTTAATTGAAGTCACTAAGCAGAAATAAGGAGGGAAAGAATTTTACCCTTGAGCAACAGTCAATGCAAAGGCACAATTAGGGGATAGAGTACCATGTATGGGCAACACAGCCATAAGCAGGCCAAAGTAGTTAGATTGTGGCTAAATGGAGGGATATAAATATCCCTTCCTTGGTATTCACTCTCTCCTCAAGTCACAATAATTTGATTTCCATTTTCTCTACTCCATCAAACCTATATCACTCCAATTTCTTTTTATCTTTCAATTATAATAATAATATTTTTAAAAAATCTCTCTATGCCCTCCCTACTTTTTTAACCTTTCAAAAACACTGAGACCTCAGATGCATTCTTTCTCCAAGTAGAAAGAACTAGGGGCTGTCATTAGTGCTAACAACACTTACTATGAAAAATATCGAGTCTTTTGTAATGTAAAAAATGGTCTGGAAACACAAGCAATTACAAAACTCCAAAGCACTTTCCGGCAGAAAGAGGGATTTGGCAGCAGTAGTAACTGACAGCAATAATCAACAACTCTCCATTCATCAGTGGCTGGAACCTCAAAGAATGGTGAGGTTCCATGGAGCTATCTATGACTCCTTTGTATGCTTAAATATTAACAAGGAAGTGTGAGGAATTTTTAAACCCTTTTCCTTTTCCACAGCATTTCCTAAAGATAAAATGACAGTGCTGTAATGTTCTCTAGTTTCCCTCCCACTTTCAGTGTGCAATTTGTCACAATACAGAAAGATCATGTACAGCTATTTTAAGCTTTCTGTCTTTGCTTAGGTGCCTCCCAGCCTCGGGGTTAAAACACAAAACAGAAGGCAAAATTCTAGAAATTTCACATAAATTTTCTTCACTGCAAAATTACCCCTATGCTCTCAAAGATATTTGTCTTTCTCTGTACCTCACCTCTGGAGAGGTAGCTGAGAGGCACAGTAGATAAAGTTGCGAAGAACTAGTATCCCCTAAGAACTAGTATCTGATACTAAAGTCAGGAGGATCTGAGTTCAAATTTGGACTCAGATCCTTACTGACTATGTGAGTCTGAGTTAATCACTTAACTCCTGCCTGCCTAATTTTCCTGATCTATAAAATGGGGATAATAATACTGCCTAAATTAGGTCCTGGGTAGGTTGTTCTGAGAAGCAAATGAGCTAAGTGCCTAGTTCATAGTCAATGGTAAAAAAAATGGTATTATTATCATTAAACCATCATCAAAATTCCCTCTTTAAAGAATGTTCATTTCTTACTATCTTCTTTTCTCATTTCTATTATTAGTAAAGACTAAAATGTTATTAGTTATTAGAATATTGTTAAATTTATTAAATATTATTAATTAAAATATTATTAGTTAATAGACAGTTAAAATATTATTAATCTTCATGGGCAGGGGAGTTTGAGAATCCTGTTCCCACCTGAACCACACTAATCATTACGAGGAAAGTGTTTGTCTAGTGTTGAAATATAGAAATAGTCATCAAACTTCCAAGCAATGGGCTTCTCAATCTTGATGTGCCATTGATTATGAAAATTACAACTAAAAACAGACTGCCTAACATATTAATACATGTAGAAATCTTTGCTCTTTCTAGATTTAAAATTTTCACTTTTTAATCTTGATCCTTTACTGTTCTTGAAAATTTTTTCCTTCCCTTTTAGTTTCTGTCTTCCTGAAAAAAATTTAGTTCTTTAAGGAACTCTCTCTATTATATATATCTGGTCTCAGTGAGCAGACTATTCAAAATATTCAGTAATGAAGTTATCTCTTTTCCCTTGGAAAGAATGTGGCCCTAAGAGAATTGGATCAAGAACAGCAAATTTTGAATTAGAATAGAAAAGATGATGTAAAAGATCCTGATCATGGGATGAATGCCTTTAAAAAAAGGCTAAATAAGGGGTTCTACGCAATGAGGAGCTAAAGAAAAAAAGTGATGTCAAGAACCATCTCTGCACATCACCTTTGTTGAAATTGCTAACTCCTATGCCAGCAGATTGTGCCCATTGGGAGTTCTTCAGTCTTCCTGAAAATAATTGATCTGATCTTGAAGCCATTACACTTGTTCAGACAATACTCAGTAGTCTGTTACACAAAGCTACTTAGCACACAACCAAATTCAGCAAATAAATCAAGTGGTTCCCCAAGTAGCCTTACTCCTTATACATTTAGTCAGTATATCTAATCTTTCTTGTATTTTGCTAAGAACTAGTATCCCCATTCACAAATTCCTTGTTGGCTCCCCATTTCTTCCATCAGCAAGTTAATGTCCACTATTTTTAACTAAGATTTTTTTCCTTACCTCTGACTAGATTGCTGCTTTTTGAAATGCAGTCCTTGTTTCAGAACCTCCTTTCTTTCATCTGTCTTTACATAACTTGGGTTCATAGATTTAAATCAGTCGACAAACGTTTGTTAAGCACTTACATGCTAGGCACTGTGCTAAGTGCTTAGGTATACAATTTTTAAAAAAAGTAAATTAGTTGCTGCATGTACAAAGCTTACATCTACTGATTTATTTAGACGTCAAAGGAATTTCATGGAGGAGTCAGCATGATTCTCTTTATTTTACCAATAAGAAAATGAAGCATAGTCAGGTTAAGTGGCTTATCCAAAGTCAGGAAAGTTCAAAATCATTAAAATCCTTGCTATAGGCAAAGCGCTAAATGGAGGGGGACGTGTAGAGGGACAGAGAGGACTTTTCTCCTGATATTAAAGAAGACATTTCTGTCCCTATCCCAATACTATTTGAAATTTGATTTGGGGTTTGATTTGGGGATGAGGGACAAGAATATCCTGGGCTTAAAAGAAACTTTAGGGTAACTGTTCAATCAGGAAAGTACCAAAAGGTACACCAATTAGGAGACAGTTAAAATTAGGCATAAGGGTCTGGAAGATAATAGGAGTAGGAATTAAAAGGTAAAGATGAGTTTGAAAGCCATCTCAAAAGAAATGAAAACTTTGGTGAGAGAGACAGAGAGACAGAGAGGAAGGAGAGAGAGAAAAGGAGAAAGAGAGAGGGGAGAGAGAGGAGAGAGAGAGAGAGAGAAGGAGGGGGGAGAGAGAGAAGAGAGAGGAGAAAGAAGAGAGAGAATGTGTGTGTGTGTGTGTGTGTGTGTGTGTGTGTGTGTGTAAACATACATTTGTCTTTTCCCTGTATAAATGTGTGTAGATAGCATCTCTTGCTTTTGGCCAGTGTATTGAAATGACCCTGTCCAATATTTTCTTGAAATCCAATTCTTCCTTACTGTTCTGTAATCAACAGACCTATGGTGGGTCTCCTTCAGTAAATAACTGTTAAGTACAGAAGTACTACATTCTTCTTCTATGCTTCTATATGCTGAACCTACGTCATCATATCCAACAGGCATGTTTCAGGGGCTTAATAAACATCATTATCAACAATCTAATGTGTACTTGATAGAACATTCCCTATTCATTTGTGAGGAACATCTGGAGGTTAGGGGCAGATGATACACCTCCACTAGAAAGAATGAATGTGTGTTTTGATAGGACTAACTCTAATGTATAAGAGCCTCAACTGTTAATTGTCTCAGTGTGCTAGGATCTAGAAGAAAGGCAATATTTGCAATTAGAGACGTTCTTAGGTAATGTGGAATTTGTGCACATATTGCCATAATTCAAAGTGAAGGTAAGGAGGCAAAAAGAGTATTTCCTGTCTTCCATCCATAACCAAAGTCATTCTCTCACCTGCCATAGTAGTAAGGACTGAAGTAGCAGTGGATTATAGTTCAGGGACAGAGTTGAGATTTAAATATTGACCATACTCATCCATATGCCCCCCTGCTCACCAAAAATTGAAAGCAGTCAGAAAGTGCCTCCCAAAGGTCTAGTCTGGATTTCCAGAGTAAGCAATATCTTTACTAATCATCTAGGGAAGTTATGTCTAACTGTGCTCAGAACTATATCTGTATATGTGTCAGAATGCAGTAGTTTCAATTCTAATTCTGCTGCTTGGTAACCTTGAATAAATTACTTATCTTCCATTTTCTTTATTTGTAAAGTAGGCATAAGGGATGGTTCTTGCACAATAAAACCCAAAATAATAATGGCAACCCAGTGAGAAAATATGTGGTGAAGCACTATAAAAAAGCAAGATATTCTCATCGTCAGGAGTCCTAAAGGCATCACCTTCTATTTTCAATTCAGGACACAGATCAGACTCTCAGGGAATATCAGATGCTGTCTGGTCAATAAATTAATTTCCTATCATTTCAAGTCCATATAGGCCACTAGAGGAAACATGATAACACTTCTAAAATGGGCCTCTGATCCTCCAAATTCAGTTTTCCTATTAGCCTCCAGGGTACCTTCATGACACAGTCCTGATTCTCATGTATTCCTAATGGTATCCACCTTTTTAAATACTTTTTTCAAAAAGAAAATGGGGAGTATTTGAAGTTGTTGCCTTAAAAATTTTCTAGTATATGCTCACAATGGCAATGGTGACTATATTTTCTCTAAACTCAATTTTTTAAAGTAGAAATTCAAACATAATGTTTGTTCACAAAAACATAAAAACTGCAAATGCTGGGGGCATTAAAATGTGATTTTATGATGGATTATAGGGCAATGTACAAATTAACTGTCTGTGACTTTGATCTACAAAGCCCAGAGCCATGCTGAGTATAAGCACCCTGATACCCAAACATGATTGGATATGTGTTACTTTGGAGCACTCACTACCATCAGTAGTGTTTAAATTAGCTAAGAAATGAAATGAATATGAACATCAGAAAGTCGAAACATGCCACCCACTCATACAACAATCTAAGAAAGAGTTTTGCAAAATCCTCTTGGAAAAGATTTATTATATAGTTCCCTACCTTTCTCTGCCTATGCTGTTTCCATATTTTAACCTCAGACTTTAAATACTTTACCAACTTTAAAAATAATCTTTTTAGTAGTTGTAAAGGATTTCACCAGCCCCACCCCACATTCAACTTCTTCAAAATTACAGCACTGAATTTCTACTGTAATAAAAGAATGAAAGATGTTGCCTATTATAAACATATGCAATCACCAGTAAGATTATGAATGAAAAGTAAATTAAAAAGCAAGCTAAAGCTGCCCATGTGGCCATGTGGATGTGCTTGATTATTTGACTGCCTTTGCAGGGGGAAAAGACAAAGAGAAGTATTTTGTGAGGATATTTTTTTTTCTTTTTTCACCAAGAGGAAATTGCCATGTCAGAGATTTCTACAAGCTTCTCATTGTGAGCAGCTTCAAGAACTCCTAGTAATAAAGTGGGTGATTGCGAATCTGGCAGCCAGACATTAACAACACTAGGGAGGCTTCTGAGGCACTTGTATTCCCACCTAGTGTCAGTAAAGTATTGTACTCTGTGTGATGACCTTTCTACTGTCATTAAAGTATTGTAAATCTGTCTTGCCTCTAGTTCTCCTTCACCCACACCATACTTTGAATCATATATCCCCAGGACTGCTGAGCTCTTTTGAAATATTCTGATAATACTTCATCAGGATGGGGTCACATTGATGATATGTTACGCTAACGATGGATAATCTCAAGCTTAATTTGACAGAATATAAATATGCTCTTCTTTCTTGAACTTTTGCCTTCTAGTATCTTGAGACCAAATGAGAATTCTCCATTTTCATGATTTCATCTACCCTGAAAGTGTGTGAGCTTCCTGGTGGATGCATATGTGTGTGTACTCACACACTTGCATATACATGTTTACACCTATACATATATGCATACACACATGCACACTCACATACATGCGAATATATGTGCCAGGGATCGGTAGGAGTTAGATTTGCTTTGACTGAGGATTGATCATTTCTTCATGCCGTGTTGTTTCTATTTGACTTTCACAACAGTGCAGTTGCTATTGGAATCCTGAGATATATAATTACTCTAGTAGTTCCTTTCTCCTTTCCATTCTGGAACCAATTGCTCTAACCATCATCCAGAGTAACCCCATACAATATTGAAATTCATGCAATACTGGAATAGATAACATGACACCTATTCACGCAATAGAAGAAACACAAGCACAGCCTTAGCTTGTGTCTACCAAAAACAGTCTCTTGTTTCCCCTATGCTACAAAGACTATGTAAAATAACAGCTCCATTTTCTGTTAGCATTTTACTTCAAAGTACTGAATCATGATAATTCATACAAAGTCTGAAAGAATGGGGGCCATTACCCTGAGCACCTCCTACTATAGAAGTATTAAAATACATAAATGCAGTTATAGTTTTAAGTCTTCCACTTTTTATAATTAAAACAGACAACTGGTCAGATCTACAGTGCTCTATTCAAAGTACCCTAGAGAACTTGTATCCCAAGTATTTATTTAATCAGTAAGGAAATGCATTAAGAATTTTCTTTACTATTTCTGAATTTTCTCTTAGTCCTGATTATTTGGGGGAGGAGAGATAGGGAAAGATCCTGCTTCAAATACATATTAATACAAGTAAGTAGAATATTATTTCTTGACCCTGTTCATTAGTTTTAGACTACTTTTATTCCTACTTATAGCCTAAAGCTCAGAAGGAGACCTTTTAAACCAAAACATTTAATTACCTCTTCTACCCTATAGAAATATTAAACCCAAAAGACAGAAAAGTTATCGAGCAGTTCATTTTAGTTATGTTACTTTTGTGAACCTGAGAGTTGATGCTGAGAAATCGTAGCCTTTTGTCTATACCTCTTATATGACATTTGTTAACAAACCTGAAAAATTTTGAGTAGGAGCCATTTTGAGGCATCTATACCAGAGTGCCTGTCCATCATTATTTCTAAAAATTGAGTTAATTGGATTAACAGGTTATTACTTTTGACACAAATAATGGTGTTTTCATTTTCTAGGTTTTCATTATCTGATTAGATAATAAAATTTTTCAAAAAGAAAAAAATGTTTCTCTATTTTTCCCACTATGGTAAACATATATGTTGTTTGGTAGTTGCAGAGAAATCAAAGTAGATCTACTCTGACAAATTGCAACCTTGCTTTTCCTTTAGTTATTCTTTGTTTCCTATTATCACAAATAAATTTAGTTGGTCATAGCAGATGCTTGAAAAAGAAATGTATGGCACATTGGCAGTTTCTGGAGAACCAAGTATCCAGAAGAAATCAAACCTTTTGTGGATTCTCTTTATGAATTCTGTTATTTTCCATACAGTCTCTATTGACCCCATTTTATTGAGTTCATCTTGTGAATCATAAAGCATCAGCATAGCCTCCATTTACTTTCACTTACTAAACACCTGTGATGATTTAATTTTCAGGCTTCTATGAGTAGATACTAAATCATATCAACATTTCTTTTCTTTGCTTCCTGGAGCGTAAGCTCTGGAAAGTACTCCAGAAACAGAGTTTGGGTTAAAAATGCTGCAGTCACCTTGGGTGGGGTTGAAATAATCTTGAAGTTACTCTTTCAAATTGAGCATGTCCTCCTGTTCACCGGTTTGAGTCATATCCTTACCTTCTTCCCTACCCAATCTCCTAATCCTTTTCCACAGCCAAAAGCAAAGGATTTTAAGAAATAGAATTCTATTCTAGAGGTTCAACAAAGTAAGTTCAACATCTAAGTAAGGACAATATGAACCATCAGGCATTATTTGACATTGGACCTTCTTGAAAAAGGCATCAGATAGTATTATATTAATGCCCAAATCTTCATTCATACAGTCATCTCACTTACTCTAAAAAATAAGTTATTCTTGTTTCTCTTGTTGCTTCTCATCAAATTATAGCTATTGACTCCTTCCTTCAGAGATGGGAAAAAAAACATACTTATTAAGTCTCTAAAAGCAAAGCAATGGTAGCTTTTACTCTCTTCTGAAAATGTTTTGATTCCCTCAAGGATTTCCTCTTACCTCTCTAGGTTTCGGCTAACTGGCAATCATAGCTTTAGCTTTAGACACTTCCTGTAGAATTAATGGTTATCTAATACTTTCATTACATTGGGGAGGAGGTTAGGGAAATAGGAGGGACAAGGACAAGAATGGGCTGAAAAGTACTTTGCATCGTTCATGTGCAGTGCCCATGTAACCAAATTAGAGGGCAGCAATCACCCCAAACCCTCCTCTTAATAGCAGCTGGCAAAATATCCCCATATAATCTGGACAGAAGGCTTCCAATTGACAGCCAATTTCTCTCTTTCCCTAGTTGCCTCCAGCTGCTCATTCAGCTGTTTTGACTTACTGATGTGCAAATAAAATGTTTACAATAAAAATTCATTTGTCTCACTCTTTTCACATTCTCAAAAATGTATGAAAATTATTCCAGTTTGAATACAGGGCAAATTTCCATTTAAGGCTATTGAAATTCATCACTTCATTAATAACACTTGTAATTTGTATACTGGTTTTAAATTTTCAAAGTGTTCTGATGTCTATTATCCCATTTGGAACACACAATCATATGAAATAGACAGAACAGATATTACTATACTGAACTATGATCCTATAATCCCCTTTTTTATATTCAACTCATTTAAATATGCATCTGTTATGTGGCAGACACACAACTAGGCACTGCAGATAGAAGGGTAAAAATAAGAGAAATTCTCTCAAGGAAATCATACTCTCATGTGGGGAAGCTTATACAGAAATAAGCATATTCTAAGCATGAAAAGTAATTCGGGGAAAGAGAGAACTCAGAACCAGTGCAGATCAGAGGAGGCTTTATGTCAGAGTTGTCACCTGAGCTTAGTCTTGAAGTTAAGAAACAAGATCAGGAGATGGAGGAGATGAACAGTCTCGGTATGGGAGATAATCAAGGCATAGATACAAAGCATGCAGATGGAATTTTGGGTGAACATACAGCAGTCCTCTTTGACTAGGACATGGAGCGAGTAAATAATAATAATGAATCAATCTAGAAAGTTAGGTTGGATTTGGACTATGATGGATTTTAAATGCCAAACCGAGGAGTTGGTACTTTAGAGACAATATCAGTCATTGAAGCTTTTTGAGCAAGAGTGTGACATGGGTATACCTGCACTTTAGAAGTTTGGATTTTCCAGATGTGTGGATGATGGATTAGAGAGGGAAGTCCCTGAATAAAGGGAGACCAATAGGAAAGATACTATAATAGTCCAAGCAAGAAGCAAAGAGGGTGTAGGATAAGGTGGTGTTTATATGAATAGAAAAAAGACATGAAAATGGGAGATGTGGGGTTGTTGTTGTTGATGGTGGTGGTGGTGGAATTAACAAGTTTAAGCAACTGATTAAATATGGGAATAAGGAGGAATAAAAAGGTGAGGGTGACGCCAAGGTTGTAGACTAGAAGTACTATACTTAATAAAATAGGGAAGTTAGAAGAAGAAGAAGTGATACATTTGGGAGTGAAATTAATGGGCTCAGTTTTGTGTTTTGATTTCTTGCCTTAGAAAGAGAGAGAGAGAGAGAGAGAGAGAGAGAGAGAGAGAGAGAGAGAGAGAGAGAGAGAGAGAGAGAGAGAGAGAAAGAGAGAGAGAGAGAGAGAGACGGAGAGAGGGAGAGAGGGAGAGACAGAGACAGATAGTTGTCACAGAAAGTTCTTAGTAAGATTTGAGTTCCTGAGAAAGCTAGAAGCTAGACTAAATAGATTTGGCACTCTTCTACATAGAGATGATCGTTTAACCTATGAGATGATCATAAGAATGTAGAGTAAAAAGACAAGAACTCAGAACAGATTTACCAGGTACATCTACAACTGAGTGATGGGTTGAGAATGGTAGTCCTGCAAATGAGATTGATTTATTTATGTAAATTTATTTATTGTTCATTTGATAAGGGGTAAGGGATGGGAGAGAACAAATGCTTATAAAATGAATTAACTTAGAAATAGAACAAGTGGTCTAACAAAGGAAAGGATCTTTCCTCTAAAACTGGGTCCAAGGAGGTAAGAATTGGGGGAGGGGTGGTGGCGATTGATGTTGAGGGAATTTAAGATGTGCAATTGGAGAGAAGAGGAAGCTTGTGAGAAATCAGTTTTTTGGTAAAATTTGAGTAAAGCTCTCTCCTAAGTGATAGAGTAAAAGAAACTAGAGGAAATAAAGAGTGAATCAGCAAAAAGTAAAAGGATTATTGTATAACTAGGAGGACCAAATTCAAAATAAATAATAAATTTTGATTGAACTCAGTATGATTCTGTGACCCTTCTAGTGACAGACCAACAACAGTTGAGTAGGGGGTAAGGCAAACAAAGAAAGTCATATGGGGTTGAGTTTTAAAAAGAGATGAGTGGTGATGAGGGTTGGGGAACTAAGAGTTTCAAAGATAGAGGGCAATATAAAAATATAAATAGTTATAAAATTATCTAAGATTTTGAGGAGAAAGTGAGGCCAGGATCACTGATAATATGGAAAGGAGTAGAGCATCTGGAGGTGTCAAAGAAGACTAAGGAAAAATTTAGGAGGGTGTAGCACCAATGTGATATTTACAGCATCCATGGCAGCCAGGAATATCCCAGCAAAATTCTGAATCACAAAATACAACACACTCTCCACATGAAAGACAGAACCAAAACATTTCTTCAGACACCAGAGAGCCAAATCCATCAAAGTAACAAAAATCTACACGCAGTAACAATGCAGAGGACAACACCATCCCCAAGCCTTCTCATTGCTAGACTTCCCACAAACCAGCTCCATTAAGCAAATCTAAACAATATTGCAAAAAAACTCTTTCATTCACACCAGTCAGCTGCCTGTTTGCCTGGATCCTTCCTAGCTCTGATTGCTCTCATGACCAGATTTCTTCTCAGCTCTATTCCAGCTCCACCCCCTTCTTGTTCTACTGATTCAGCAAACATGGGTTTCATGTGTCTCAAACTCATGTGACTTAGGCTTCTGTGTGACTTAAGCAGGGCTGAGGTACATACAGTAATTGTATTAGGCGAGAGGAATTTGACACTTCTGGACTGTATAGGTAGAAAAATGGTAAAGTATGAACGTGCCTGAACATGACTAAAATAAAAAATGAAACTTGGGGGAGGTGGCTAGTGATGAACTAGGAAGAAAGAGTATTTCAATGAATATTATCATGAATATTTAAGTCTCCAAATATAGGAATAGGAGTTGGGCAGGAGAGGAAGATGATAAGACAAATGTTTAACTCCATGAGAAAAAAAGCCAGCCTGAAGACTGGTAGCTAACTGTTCCCAGGATATAGATAGAGTTGGAGTGAACCTCAAAATGGAAGAGATTTCAAAGTAATGGTGCAAAGGCGAATGTTTGCAAGTGTCAATGACGAATGCGAATCACTCTTGCTCTTCCTCCTGGCCCAGTATATTGGGAGGGAAGGCTAGGTGTATTTTTTTAAGTGTATTCAATACTAGTGGGAATGATATGAGAGATGCATCATCTTCCAGAAGAATCCAAATTTTCATGACCACAAAAAAATGGGAAAAGTATGAAAAGAAGAGTTCTAATAAGATGGATAGTTTGTTTAAAAAAAATAGTTCTCCACCCATTTCCATCTTCTCATCTCTTGAAATTCTTACTGATGTCATTTAAACTCTGATGCCACATTTTTTTAATACTATCTTCTTTGCAGATGCCATCATCCTTACGATTGTTCATAAGGATTTTTTAAAATTACATATATAATCCTTCTTCTAGAAATGCAGGTAAACTTACTAGAAATGTATTTATATATGCTCACATTTATATGTAGCTATATTAATATTTAAGGTCTTTTCCAATATGGTGAGATCTTTGTGTGTTGGAAACTTAACACTTCCCTAGCCTCTAAAATCTGTGTTGAAATTTATGCGTACAATACCAAGGGTAAAGCTTTAAGCACCTCTTTCAAAGGGCCTTTGATCCCTCATTTGAGAGAACAACCCAAGGCCATTCCCCTGGCAACGGCCAGACAATTTAAACACAAGCGCTACCTGGAAATACTTATGTCCATACTAATTGATTATTACCCATATACCTATATAGTTTTGATTGCTTCTCCCTCATGTTTGCTTTCGTCCCTAAAATGAGTCCCAAAATGTATCCCTTAGTTGGTTTAATTATAACTTTGTGATTCTGTCTGCACCCAAACACATTTAAAAAACTCAAAACCATAGATAAGATCATTCCCATTCTTATGTTAGCGGAAGTCAAGTAGATGAGAGAGGAGAATAGGAATGATTTCCAATCCTAGACCTCTTATCAGCCTCAACCAATTACAATGTTCAAAGGTCTAGAAGTGAAAGAAAGAGATTAACAACTTATTTCACTAATAATCATCATCTTTGAGACTTCAAAGGGAGAGAATGTACTTAACACATATCAAGAGAGTACCTTTCCTGTACAAAAAGGAAACACTGGGAAACCATCTTAGTAGCTACCAAATCATCATCCTGATAACTGAAAGATTTATAGGACTCCTACAACCCTCAACCCTCCTAAGGATTCAATTCATAGTATAAAATTCCCATTAATAAATTTATTTGGATACAAGTCTTCTGTATCCAAATCCAGTTTTCCTTTTCCCAAGCATAGATGCTGATTTATTATATAATAATTTATTTGGAGAGACCTTACTTCTCCAAATTAAAGGAATCAAAAAGGGCAAAAGAAAATGGCCAAGTCTTATTTTAAAACCAGTAAGTGACCCAAATCCATCACCCTATAAATGCTCCAAAGAAGATATATGCAATATATATTGTCTTTTCATATTTTAATGGCGTCAATACTGTGCTTTCTTTTTGCTTTTATTTCTCTTGCTCTATCACCCGACCACATCCAGTAAAGTATAAGAATGTTTGGTGTGGTTGAAAGGAGGTGGGGAAGTAACCAACACCAGCCGTTAGAGAGTCGAAATGCTGTCTACGTCCCCATGATTCTCTTTCAACTTTTCACTCCAGAATCTGTGTTCTTTCTCTCACTCCAACATCAAAGTCCCTGCTCCAGATCATGGGGCCGATATCAATGATTGAGAGCACTAATCTCACTTACTGACTGGTGGGGCAACAGTTGGGCTATGAAGGGAGAATGTATAAACTTTGCTACCAACACTGAGTAAAAGAAAGATACATTCCTGACATCTCAAGTTGCAACTCTCAATATATTTTGCCACAGAAATGTCTATAAATTATACTAAAGTATTAGTTAAATAGTTCAGGAATTATAACTTTCATGGGCTGGCCTGAAATCTAACAGCATTTTGAAAACTGGTCTTTATGGGATAATATATTCCAAAATCCAAACAGCCAACTATAATAAGGAACTTTAGCAGCATAATCTGCTGGTTATATGTGAATTCTTGAGTCCTTCATACATTTTTCAAAGTAGATAGATAGATACATAGATACATAGATGTCACAAATATAACAAAACTATACAGTGCAGTTGATATGTGATGAGAACTATTAGAAATTAATTGTCTCTTTTTTTCAGTCTTCATATAATAAGGGTATGTAAAGGTAACTTTATGTGTTCATGGTCATGTTCATGATTCCTCAGAGTCAGTATAAAATCACTCTCAGCAAAGCAATAAAGAGACAGCAAGAGTGTGCATGCACGTAGGGAGACCACTGGACTGCACTGCTGCTGAAGTCAGTGGGGCCAAAAGAGGAATCCATGCTGTTCTACCTGGGGGAGGAAAAGGAGCTGACTGAGGAGGTACTGGCCAACAAGCTGCACTTGAAACTGCACTTGAGCTGTACTTGAAAAGGAATGAGAACCAGGAACCCTCCAAGAGTCTTGCAGAGAGACCCCAGCCCATCCAATAAAGTGATGATTTGCTTTGAAAATATCTTCTTCAGGCCTCCTCACCATGGACAAGGGATATGATTCAAAAGACTTAGAAGCATCTAGATGATGAGGTAGAGAAACTCCAGAAATAACTGAAGGGGAAGATCACTCACCTCTTGGAAGTAGAAAGTAAACCCAAGTTGAAAGGATTTAACTTGAAGCCCCTGAGGCAGGAGAAGATAAGAGACTTTCATGTCATTTTGAAAGGATAAGGTTCACCAACTAAAGACCAGCATGGGGACAAACAACTGACCCCCAGATGTCCACAGAAGAACTTCTTCACAAAAATCACAATAGGTTATAGTAGGAACTAGCTTTGGGAATCTATCAGATAGCAGTTTACTACTAAAGACTGTTTTTTAAAATTATTTAGAGGATTTGGCTGCTCTATTAAGGTCAAGAACCTACAGCCCATTATTACCAACCTAGGAAGGCACCAAGGTGAGTCAAAACGCCAAGCCTACTGATAATCCTTGGAGAAGATTCATGTTACAAGGCTGAAGCAGTGGGAGCATTAGAGTAAAGTTTCAACAATAACTTATTGTGCTGGAAGATATATTTTTCTTTTTCCTCAGACCCACAGTTTAACTATTGCTATAGATCTAAGAAGAGAGTGGGAGACAGTGAACACTTCACTCCAACATGACCTCTCCCATCCTTCCCCAGCTGTGGGGAAAGAATTGAGAAGACAGATTTAATAGGGTGATGATGCAGAGTTTATAATAGGTGTGACTAGAACAGCAAATCTCAGTGGAGGTTTGTGATATAAAGAAAACCTCTATTTGCGGTTCACCACACAGTTCATACAACTAGTGCTGAAGACAGCTCACATTCCCTAACACAACTTCCTCTTTTCAGTCTTTCTTGAATTCTGATTGCATCAGAGCTTTAATAGACTGTTATTAATATCTTATATATCAGACTGAGGCTCTGTCTCCTTATTTAGGCAAAGGAAAATTGCCCAGGCAGTTGTTCCATCAGTAATTGCACAGTTTAGGGGCAGTTCATCATAGAGCATTTCCCTGATGATATTATCCCTATCCACACTTCCATGGCATCATGGAATTTTCCACAAACTATTCCTTGAGGTAGACACACCATAGGGTTACATCAAATGAAGGTCCAAAGAGCCATAAAATAAGTGCATAGAATAAAGACCCTGGATAGAATCTCCAATATTGCTGTGATCTGTGTTGTCATGCCTGACTGCTTCCAGTGTTTGCAAACAGCATACCCTCTTCTGCAGGGCATTGTGATTGTGATCATCAGTGGTATCCTATTGCTAAAGATTGTGTTATTTACATTGCATGTAAATTACCGCACCTCAAATATTGGGCAACTTTCAAAGGGAAAAATGTGTATGTTATACATAATCATTCAGGAAATGTGCTATTGTAGGTAGGACTGTTGTTTTCTATTAAGTTGGACTGACAACTAAGGGTAAAGGCTGGAATGTAGGCAAGGGTTCCTGAAATTGATTAAATGGTGCCTGTAGTTAAAGAGTGAAACAGAGGCATAAAGATTGAGACACAGAGACACAGACAGATAGAGACAAGAATAAAAATTCTATTTAAATTGCTTTAGAGGTTATATTCAATTCATTGATATCTTTCACTACTGTGAAATTTTCTATTTTGGTTAATTTCTTTGGCTAAATAAAAGTCAAAAACTCTGTTTATCCAAATAGAGACTGAAATTAATTCTACCTAAAGATGACTATGGATTCTTTGGGGGAGAGTAGGAGATACATCGATGATGTTAGTGCTTAAGAAACTAGTGTAAAATTTGTTTTGTATTGTTTTGGAGGAGGCAAGGGAGAGTAATAGCAACCTAAGAGGCATTAAAATGAATGAAAAGTTTTAAAGTTCTTGAGCTGGGGTCTGTACACTTGTTTCTCTTTTTTAATATTTTGATAACTCTTTCAATATAATTGGTTTTCTTGGCAATCCTACTCTATTTCATATATTTAAATACATTATTCTGAGGAGTTAATAAACTTTTTTAGACTGCCAGAGATATCACACACACACATGCACACACACGCACACACACACAACACAACCTTTAAGTTAACATATTAGAGCTTAAAAGTCTCAAGTAGAGGAGTAAGATTTTTTTCACAAAGCTAGAAAACAAAAGCATATTTACATAGCTCCATAAAAAGCAGAAAGCAACCAGCCCACCACTGAACACAACCTTATTCCCTGCTTTTCTTTCATCCTTTTCTTCAGCCCAAGATTATACAAAACCCTGTGGAATATCCAGGCAGATAGAGTGGCCTGACTGCTCATTACACTTGGATGAAATAAAAGTCACCAACTCTAATCCTTCAGGTGAGATGGAGAACAACCAGGACATACTGTTTGACCTACCATTTCAACCCAGCATCCTTTAGCCTTACCATCTAATGCTGCCTTTAAAACTTCTGAACCCCCAGGAACTGTCATCTGCTTTACTGGTCCCCCTTAAAGATCATTGAACCTAATTTTCTTTTGTATGCTGTCTCCTTCAATTAGACTAGAGAGACCCTTGCAAGCAGAGGCTATCTTCCTTTTTCTATTTGCATACCCAACTTTGAGTTTAGGACTAGTTGAATAATAGGTATTTGATGCTTTTTAAAAACTTTATTCATTCATTCTAAAATGTGATCAATTAATTCATTTATTCATCTGAATAAAAAATGTTAAGCTGTGGTAATCATGATCTCAGACAAGAGAAAAGCAAAAAAAAAAAGACAGTCATAAAAATCCCCTAAAAAAGGGAAATAAAATTAAGAATAAGGCATTTTAAGTAATAAAATGCAATCAGTAGTGAATGCAATGTACTGAATGACATAACACTAATAAAAAATTAAAGAAAAATCTTTTGAATTACAAAAAGACCAAGCCAGTAAAACAATTGTTTTGGGCAGATGATTTCAACATGTTTTGTTTATTTTTTCTTCAAACTGAGAGAGCACTAACACTAAGGCAAAAAAGAAACTGTAAATCTGAAAGAATACAAAAAAATTAAGATACAATAGAGCTTTAGCAATCATTGAATTCTAATCTTAATATAGAATTTTAAGAAATTCTCCCCACCACCCCAACAATGAATTATGTGCTAAATAGATAACATAGATATATAGATAATAACACAATAAACAATGAAATCAATATGGAAACTAGGGACAAAAGACAAACTTGAATGGATAACACATAACATTTTCGTAAGTAATGAGGAAATTCAAAGATCATGTAGACAATTTACAATCATATTAAAGAAAATCACAATAAAAACAACACAATAAAATAGGAAATAGCTAAAATACTGTTTAGAGGAAAATCCATATCTCTGAACAAATTGACAAAATAGAGAAATCAATAAATTAAACAGAAGTAAAAATATGGAACAATAAATAAAATAATATTTCTTCAAGCAAGCATGAAGGTAGAAAAATTTAAATTGAGGAAAAGAAAAAAATTCAAAATATGTGTGTACACATACATGTATGTATATATACATGCATATATACATGCATATATATATATATATGTGTGTGTGTGTGTGTTCCTCCAACTATCCTAATACTGAAAAAAGTCCCGTGAGTTACAAATAACATCTTTCCATGTAGGAATGTAAACAGTTCAACTTTAATAAGTCTCTTAAGATTTTTTCTTTTCTGTTTACCTTTTCATGCTTCTCTTGATTCTCAAATTTGAAAGTCAAATTTTCTATTCAGCTCTGATCTTTTTATCAGGAATGCTTGAAAAGTCCTCTATTTAATTGAATATCCATTTTTCCCCTGAAGTATTTGATTCAGTTTTGGGGGGATAGATGATTCTTGGTTTTAATCCTACCTCCTTTGACCTCTGAGATATATTCTGAGCCCTCTGATCCCCTAATGTAGAAGATGCCAGATCCTGTGTTATCCTGATTGTGTTTCCACAATACTCAAATTGTTTCTTTCTGAATGCTTGCAATATTTTCTCCTTGTTCTGGGAACTCTGGAATTTGACTACAATATTCCTAGGAGTTTTCCTTTGGGGATCTCTTTTAAGAGGCAATCAGTGGATTCTTTCAATTTCTATTTTACCCTTTGGTTCTAGAATATCAGGGCAGTTTTCCTTGACAATTTTTTGAAAGATAATGTCTAGGCTCTTTTTTTTAATCATGACTTTCAGACAGTTCAATAAGGTTTGAATTACTTCTCCTGGATCTATTTTGCAGGTCAGTGATTTTTGCAATGAGATATTTTATGTTGTCTTCTTTTATTTTAATTTTTTTGGTTCTGTTTTATATTTTTTTGCTTTCTTTTTAATAAAGTCTTTAGTTTCCACTTGCTCCATTCTAATTTTTAAGAAATTATTTTCTTTAGTGAGCTTTTGGACCTCCTTTTCCATTTAGCAAATTCTTCATCTTAAGGTATTCTTTTTACTCATTGGATCTTTGGACCTCTTTTGCCATTTGGATTAGTCTATTTTTAAGACGTTATTGTCTTTAGTATTTTTGGGTCTTCTTTAGCAAACAGTTGACTCATTTGTCATGATTTTCTTGCATCACTCTCATTTCTCTTCCTAATTTTCCCTCTACTTCTCTTACTTGATTTTCAAAGTCCTTTTTGAGCTCTTCCATATTTTTCTTGGAGACTTTAGATGTAGGAGCTTTAAATTTATTGCCTTCTGTTGCATATTTTGATCTTCTTTGTTACCAAAGTTAGATTCTATACAGAGTTTTGTTTTGTTTTGTTTTTTGTACTCTCTGCTCATTTTCCCAATCAAATACTTGACTTTCTAACTTTTTGTCAAGGTAAGACTCAGCTTCCAGTAGGGGAGGAGTGGTTTACTGTTCCAAACTTCAGTGAGCTTGTGCAACTGTTTTCAAAGATACTTCTAGGTACCTGTATATTTTCAGTTCTTCCAAGATGATATGATTAAAGGAGAGGTGTTTACTCCTTTCCTGGCCTGTGCTCTGGTATGTGAGTGACCACAAGCACTCTTTTCTGTCCCTCTCCACTGCACCACACCAGAGCTTTCTCCTCACCCCATGACCAGCCCCCAGGACTGTGACCCTGATCCAAACAGAGAAAAGCAAGAGAATTCTAGCTCAGTACCAGTAAAGATATTCCTGCAATTGCCCTCTGATAAACTGCTTGATCCCCACACCTTCTGTGAGTCAGAAGATTCAGAAACCCACCATCTCTGCTGCCCCAGGGCTGGGGTTGGACCATGCTCCTCTCTCACCCAGATGAGGCAGAATTTTCTCACTGACCTTCTATGCTATCTTTGGTGTTTGTGAGCTGAAAAGTTTGGAAACTGCCACACCTGCCAGTGATTCAGTCCCCTGCGGTCTTCTATGGCCTATGCTGGCACAGGCCACAATGCATTGCATTACTCTTCCAGGTTGGTGCAATAGACCCTTCCTGTTGACATTCCAGACTGTCTTGGGCTGAAGACTTGTTTCACTCCATTATTTTATGGGTTCTGCAGTTCTAGGATTTTAGAGGCATTTTTTACAGATATTTGGAGGGTTTTGAGGGAAAGCTCAACCAAGTCCCTGCTTTTACTCTGCCATGTTTGCTTTGCCCCAGAACCTTTTCTTGCTTGGACACTTGGAATCACTACTTAGTATTCATGCATTCAAATAAATTTGCCCTCTTAATGATGTTCCTCTATTAAATATGATGTACCTCTTTATCTGGTTCCTTACTTGTCTCAATAATAATTCAATATTAATGTTTTCTCATTTTCTCCCTCCAAGTATATAAGATAGATAGGACAACTAATGTTACTGAGATCAGCATTTTACAGAGGAGGAATTTAGTGTTTGGAACACTAAATACATAAGGCCAAAGAGCTAGAACTCACATAGTCTGACTCCCAGGATTGCACTCATTAAACTATGACCACAGAGCCTTCATTGTTTTTCACTCTGTAAGCCATGAAACACTCACACCAGGTATGCCATTGCTTCAACTCACAAGGTGAAGGCCCCACAAAGCTGTGATTGTTCCAAATAGAGCCTAAATAACACAAATTAGAGAATTTCCACTTGAATATTCAACATATTCCCATATGTTTAATTATGATAGTTTTACTATTGATAAATAATTGATGGCTTCCACACAATCTAATTTCCAATCAAGAGAGTCTAATAACCTACTATCTCACAGGAAGATTATCAGTAGCATTGATTGACCAAGCCTTATTTGTTGAAGCCATTTTTATTATATTCTTAGCAATTAATGACATTTATGTGAACCATAGGTAAATTGTACCCTTGAGGTAATACCTGTGCACATTTAAGGGAAACAGATTTGTAAACAGGATCACTGATATGTTTTGTTAAATTATTTAACCCTAACTTGTAATGAGATAGAGAATTCAAGAAATATGTATTAGGAAGATGGCAGAGTAGAAAGATACACATATGCTAGCTCTTACCCCACAATCCATATAATACCTGTAAAGAAGAACTCTCAACAAATTCTAGAGCCACAGAAGCCACAGAACAATGGAATGGTGGAGATTTCTATCGCAGAGAGACTGGAAAGAGTGACAGGAAAGGTCTGTCACACACTGGACATGAAGCAGAGTCCAACCCTGTCTTGGCCACACGGCACCAAAAGGAGCAGAGCCAACCAGGCTTCAGAGACAGATCTACAGTGCACTGCAGATCCCTCAACCCACAGGCACCAAAGGTCAGTGAGAGGGTCTTTTTGGCTGGCCTAGAGGGGAGCAGGGTGTCCCCATAACTCAGGCCCCCTCAGGAGGCAGCAGTAGAGGCAGCAGCAGACAGGAGGCTCCCAAAGCAGGCAGTAGCCCCCATCCATTGTGAAGGTCTCATCAGAAAGCCCCTGAGGGAACTGAAACCTGTGTGTTTGCCCTGCCCCCACCTGAGCAGTTGATCTTAATCTCACACTGAATAGCAGCCCTGCCCCACCAATATGCTTTAAGAAGCACTGAAGTGGTTGAGAGTGGAAAAAGTTTAAGAAGCCTTGCTTTAGAACAGTGTTCTCCAGAGTAGGTACTGTGTAGTTCTAGTTATAGTGGCATAGCCCCAAGGGATGTGAGATCAACCAGAGGGTAGGAAGAGGAATTATACCACATCTTTCCAACAATAACATAGGAGCTTTTTTCCCCAAAACTACTATACTGCCTCTTTCACTTATTATTGCTCGATGATCCCCACAGTCTACCTCTCCCGCCTCTGTCTATAATTAAGTCAGGTATTGGCTCCTCAAGGTGGTTATAATCTAACCATGACCCATACGCATGCAACAGCTATGTAGGCGAAATTCTTCACCTCCTCTTCCAGTGTCTCTACCCCTTAGATAAACTTGATAGCTGCTGACGTTCTGAAAGTTCATGTCTGCTCACAGTTTCTCCTCTTCTTAGTTAACTCCACTGGTTCCCTATTGACTCTAGGATCAAATATGGTTGGATTTTTATTTCATTTCTTTCTAATTTCTATTTTTGTGTAGGTTTTATGTATGCAAATATTAAAATGGTGGTACAAGTATATAGCTAAGAAATAAGTAATACAATTGAATATAGTGGGAATGTGTGCTTAATTTTTTTTCTTGTTAGGGATACGTGATCAAAAAAGTTTAGGGATTTCTGCTCTAGAAGACTATTTGTTGTCACTGGTTCTCAATCTGTGGGCTGAGAACTCCCAAAGGCCTAAAGAGAATCTACGCACTCACCAAGCATTGCCATTTTGGTTATTACTTAGTGCAAAGAAAATATGTAGCTTGACTGAGTATGCCTTCTGTAGATTGAAAAATGACTTTCACATGTGTGTGTATGTGTGTGTACATATATAAATATATGGTTAGGTATTTATTGATGCTGTTTGATTAATAAAATCAAACTCAACTATTACTGAAAAAAAAAAAGAAACATGTATTAAGTGCCTATTACGTGAAGGACATGTAAGTACAGGGAATGTAGAACAGGAAAGGAGTAAAGGGAACAGAAATTTTCCTATATGTCCGTAATGTGAGAAGGATCGATGAGCTTTTGAAGCCTCTACCTTGAGGGTTCTGGGATTTGGGGATAGAGGCCAAAGATTAGGGAGCTAGGAGAGATAAAGTAAGTAGGAAGAAATAAAATAGAGGCCTTATAATAAGTACCAGAAGGCAGGTATCTATCGGTCTATTTTAGTAAGGATAGAATATCTTAACATGGAAATTAATTCTATCTGTTTCTTTCTCTCAAAATGTTTGTTCCTGCCACAGTAAATAGAGCTTTCTAGATAAAAATTCCCTCCTGGATTTTGGGGGTCAGGTTCTCCTTTGCTTTGATTTATTTAGTTACCTCTAGCTCTGTGATGATAAACACAGAGGAGGGGGAAATGCCTGTACTTAAATAACACCACAGTCATCTTTCTTTTTTTTTTTCTGCTAAGGGAGAAATGAATTTTCATTGAAATATACTTAAATTCATCTTTCATATTGATCAAATTCACTAACTCATTCTCTAGCTCTCTACTTTCCTAGGCTTATCCAGACACAGCCTTAGGGATAGAGGCAAAGAATAGACTTCCAAGTAAAATTTTAGAATTTTTTTTAAAAAAAAAGTAAAATTTAATGACACAAGTTGGAATGTAGCCAAAAAACTGAGGCATTCATATTTTTATATGTCTTTCACTGCCAAGCAGCTTGATACATATGAATACTACTAGGTAAATAGTCATAGACCTTATGCAAAGTTTTCAGTGTACAAACAGGGCAAGTCCAAAAACCTTTTGAGCTTATTAATAGTTGAAGATCATGCATTTTGACTTCCAGGGAACACATTTCATTCTGCATCCCAAATGAGTAGACTTTAAACAACCTCCACAGTGTTCAACGTAAATATGGCACATAAGCATGACATGGATGCTTGAGATCATTCATGAAGAAAGCAAGAATGTATAGAGAGTCAAAAGACACCACTAGTAGGAACACATTAGGCAAAATAATGATCAAAAAGAAAGAGGAAAGAGACAGGAGGTACTATAAACTCCCTTAGACATTCACTCCAATGTGTGAAAAGGTGTTTTTTAAAAAAAACATTGAAAAATGCTAAACATTAAAAATGTTTTTAAAAAAATACTGCCAAGTCACTTTGATATCTATTCCTTTAAGGAAAGATACCAATATAGACATTATAGTTAGCAGTTTTAAGATTGATGATAATAGTAATAGCAATGTCAATAAAGCCCTTGCTGGGGAGCAGTGAATAAATTAAATATAGTTGCTTGGAGGTGACTTAGAAAGGGTGGGGAATAAAACTTCTCTTTGGGTCTAGTCAGGTTGTTTTTTCTGCAGGGAGCATTCTGACACTGATCAGAAGCTCCAGATAAAACTTAAATGCTTGTGTACAAAGGACAGTCCGTTATGATCATTATCAGGAACAGCACATTTCCCTAGTTAGTGATCAGAAAAACAAAATGCCATTCATATTTGAGAACATCAGATGAATCACTGTGCAAAACTACAGACTTGTGTTTAAACATTTCAAAAAATGATCTCTCCTTTTTATAATCAGTTCTTGTTTTATTCCTGACATTTCTGACTTCTTTCTTCCTGAAATTACAAGTGTCTCTTATTTGGATCAAGCCTGAATTTCTTATCCTGGATATATTTTGTCCAACATAGCAACACAAAGGCTTTGTCCTAATTACCTAAAATAGTTTAGATCATATTAACATACGGATTTCAATTTTACACCTACTGGATTATAAAACCAACATAGCAGTCTGGGTGCATGTGATTATTGCTTGAACCTGGGTATTAAAGCATTTTCAAGGAAGCTCACATGATTTTGTGAATTCTCATTTAAAATTCTTTCTATTAAGTGAAGTGACAATCTCAATTGGTTTAATTTTGCTTGAATTATGTAAGACTATATGCTATCTGCTAGAATGCATCAGTATCAGGCTGCAGTGTAAAAATCCTTATCTTGAATTCCTTCTTTAGGGTTTATATTCTTACTTATCTTTACCTATTTTACTGTTTTTTCTACTTTCCCTCACTCTTTTCTCTCAGCTGAATGTATAAGAAAGACAAAAATAGAAATAGACACAGAGATAAACAGAGACAAAATTAAAGGAGAGACAGAATGAGAGACGAAATGTCAGTAAAATCTGTAGGATTTAACACTGCCAAAGGAAATCAATAGAAAGAGACTTCAGGATAGTATTCACATTGAAAGATCCTTTTGACAGACCTTAGAAGTTAAAGTAACATAATAATACATTGAAATTACTGAAGTGCATTTGTTGCCCTAGGCAAATTTGAGTTTGTTATTCCACTCAGTACATTTAAATGCAAGTACAATTTCAAGTATGAGCATGTTCTGAAGTCCTTGAAATATGACCTCAAAATATAGCAACTGTCAATGCCTATTGTATTATTATTTTTTAAGTATCAGGAAACAGGGAACAAAAAAAGGTTATAAGCTTTCTAAATATTTTTTAGTGTTTGGGCTTTTTTGAAAGCAAAATTAAAGAAACAGTTGTTATCCTTTCATGTAACCAAGAACATTCATGGTATTCAGTTTTCATTTCCCCTTTGTCCTTATTAGAGGGTTTGGCCTTTCTTTGTTTATGATGTTGCCTCACAAAAATTTCAGATGAATAACAGCAAACATCTTATGTTTTAGTGGGGTAATTATTTGGATATTGTTCTTACATTGGTTTATTTGCAATTATAAATTTGCAAAGATTCTTCTTTTTTTCTTTCTGTTAAGATGGTCTCAGGAGATTTTCAGAAGATTTTCACAAGACAAGGTACCTTTCTTTAGAAAAGCCAAGGATAGTCCCAAGATCATCTGTGAATATTTGAATAGCTGCCACCTCTGTTTCAAAGACATCTTATGTGTTTTGTTTGGCTCTCTCTTCATTGGGGATCTTAAAGATATCTGCTTGTAGACCCTGAAAATGAATCATCAGATGAGAGCAATTTTACTGAGCTGAAAGAGACGAGAGAATAGGGAACAGTGAAAACAATCAACATTACCTCCAATAGCAATTTTCCCTCCAGGGATTAATGTGTAAGAAGTTTTGCAATTAATTTCAGCTCCTGTCATTTAAGATCAAATGTATTCCCTGTTAAAGGAGCTATGTGAAAAAGTAGGAGAAAATAAAATAGAAAAGATTATAGAAGGATATGAAATCTACATTTGTAAGAGTGAAAGTAAAAACCTGGCCTGAGATCTAATATAGGCTAAACAAAGAGTCCTAGAGTCTAAATTTAAGAAAAACAAATTCAAAACCAAAATAATATTTATTAAGCAACCTTCCGTGGTAGATGCTACATGTAATAAAAATTAAAACTGATATTCAGCTTATGATCATTAGAATTTACCAAGCTAACACAGAGCAGAAATAGATGATATTTTTTAAAAAATCAGAGATTAGAGACAGAATTTATCTATATGTGCCTCATTATGAATGCAAGGGCTTCTTTGCTTCAGGGGTTTGGGGTAAAATTCTTATAAATTTATGATATGGGAACTAAAATTTTAAAACTTGATTATGAAATCAAAAGAAGGTATACTGAGAAGAGAACAGGAAGCATGCTAAAGTAAGATGAAAGTAAAGAAATGTGAACACTTTTAAAAGAATAGAAAGAGAATAATGATGGAGATGAGAGCCATGAAGAGAGCAAGATAGCAAGGAAAGAAGGACCAAACAAATTGCCAAAATAATCTTCTAATTTAATAATGAAAGATGATAGATGAAAAATGTTAGTGAAAGAGAGAGATGAAAGAAAGAGAGGGACAGAGAGAGAAACAGAGAGACAGAGACAGAGCAGAGAGAGAGAGAGAGACAGAGACAGAGACAGAGACAGAGAGAGAGAATGTATGTATGATTTTACTGGTATAGGAAACTAACTCACCCCTTGTGTGGAAACTCTCTCCATCAGGGCTGGTTGTTTTAATTTACAATGTCTGAGATTCTTGCAGATGCTGAGAAATTAAGTGACTTGTCTGGTATTACCCAGCTAATATGCACCAGAGGCAATTGATCAATCAAAAAAAAATATATTAAGTGTGTGCTATGTGCCAGGCATTAAGCTAATCAATGATGATACAAAAAGGGGAAAAAAATAATTCCTGACTTCAAGAAGCTTACATTCAAACAAATATATATAAAACCAGTTATAGGGAGGAGAAATAAGAAATAATTAATGGAGGGAATACTATAGAATTAAGAAGGGTTCAGGGAACCTTCCAGTAAAAGATGGAATTTTACTTGGGACTTAAAGGCAGCTAAGGGAAACAGGTGGAGCTGAGTAAAAACATTCTAGGTATGGGCAACACAACCAGAGAAAATTCTCAGAGCAGAAAGATGGAATAGTTTTGGGGGTCCACATCACAAGATTAAGGAGTTCAAGGAGGGAAAAAAGGTGTAAGAAGACTGGAAAAGTAGAAGGGAGCTGGCATATGAAGAACTTTGACAACTAAACAGAATTATTTTGTTCCTGGAGACAAAAGGGAACTACCAGACTTGAGATAAGCGGTTGTGTGACATGTACAGACCTATACTTTAGTAAAAAAAAAAAACATTTTAATGACTGAATGAAGGAAGGATTAGGGTGGGGAAGGATTTGACATAGGCAATTCCACCAGCTATTTAACAAAATAGTCAGTGAATGAGCGCAGTAGTGCAATGGCAGTGTCAGAGGAGAAAAGGGTATGTATTCAAAAGATGTTGCAAAGCTGAAATAGCCAAGCTGTCAAGTTTAGATATGAGGGGTGAGGATGACACCTAGTTTGTGAGTGGGAGGGACTGGAAGGATGGTGTTGCCCTCTACAATTGTAGGGAAGGCATAAGAGGGTTAGGATTTTTGGTTAGTGAGTTCAACTTTGTTCTTAATGGGTTTAAGGTGTCTACTAGACAGTCAAATCAAGGCATCTGAAAGACAACCACAAATGTAAAACTGGAAGTCAGCAGAAAATCTGGAGCAGAAGAGGGAGATTTGAAAATCATGAACACAGAGATGGTAATTAAATTCAGGGGAGTTGGTGAGATAACTAGTTGAAGTAGTAATAGAGGGAGAAGAAGAAGAGGGTCTGGGACAGAAGCCTGTAAGACACATTTGCTTATAGGGCATAATCTAGAAGAGGATACATCTCTCATAAAAAGAGTCAAATAACAGCAAAGGAGGCAGAGAAGGTACAATCAGATTGGTAGGAGGACAGAACATAAACTACAGTCTTCCTGACTCCAAAACCTTCTCCCTATCCATTATGTTACTAGTTCACCTTGCTTTTAGTAGACAGAGTATGTCTTAAGGTCAGGAGGCATAGGTTGGAATTATCTCCAACACTGTATAACCACAGACACATGACTTCTCAGTTTCTTCACATGTAAAGTAGAGATAATTATACATATATATATATATATATATATATATATACATACACACACACACACACCTACTTCATTGGGTCCTAGGGAAAAAAATCAATTGACCAGTATTGATAAAGTACCAAATATGAGTCAGAAACCATGCTAGGTGACAAAAATGCAAAGTCAAAGATTAAAAAGTCCTTGCTTTCAAGGGGTTAAAGAAATTTCAGAGATTATGGAATTACTGAAAAGGGATGCAGATTATGACTCCTTCATTTGGTAAATGAGAATACTGAGTCTCAGAGAGACTAAATGACTTGCCCAAAATCAAACAACACAGCTGGGATTTGAACTTGGATTCATTCACTCCACACTCATTGGTCTTTCCATATAGCTTAATAAGCCAATGGCTCCAGTTGTCCTTGAAGAGGAAAAACAAGGAAAGAGATGACAGAAACCAAAGATAACAAGAAGTATCATGTCATGGGACATTCAGTCATTATTTCATGCAGTACTCATGATTACCCTAAGCAAAATGACCTTTGTTAGGATAAATGCCATATTTTAAAACAGTACTCAAATGTGAGCTTTTACTGGGATTCCATCTGTTCCTTATTCTAGCTATTCTCTCCTGTTTCTCTCCTGCTGTTCCATCCTTCAGGCAAGGGGCTTCAGGAAGAGCCAGAGTGTTTAAAGATTAAGATATCTCTTTGAAATGTCCTTATCTGTACAGATTACAAAGGTAGAACAATATGGTCAATCACCAGAAAGTGAGAATAAAGTACACATCTCTGAGGAGGAATCAGTTCATGACTTTCAGGAGAAAATAGCTGAGAACAGATTCAGAGATTATACTTATTCCCTCAAGCAAACATATATACACAGATGTACCTCTGTGTGTGTGTGTGTGTGTGTGTGTATGTACCCAGGGATAGGGACTAGGTCAGGAGTGGGGACCCTGCAGCTTCAATGCCACATGTGGCCCTTTAGGTCCTCAAGTATGGCCCTTTGACTGAAGCCAAGCTTCGCGGAAAAAAAATCCTTTTATTAAGGGGATTTGTTCTGGGAAGTTTAGATTCAGTCAAAGAGGCAGAGTTGAGGACCTAGAGGGCCATATGTGGCCTAGAGGCTCCAGGTTCCCTACCCCAGGAGTAGATTAAATCTTTCATTCATATAGAGAACTTCCAGATGAAAAAGTTCCCTCTATTAATGCAGATCAGTCCCTTTCCTATAGTTCATTCTCTCAGAGAGTTGACTAGAACCCTGAGATGATAAGTAATTTGCAAAGGCAGGTATTTGAAAGTGATTCTTCTTAATGCAGAGGATAGCTCTTTTTCCAATGCATCATAGTGCTTCTCCTGTAAGTATGGAAATGGAGTGGAAGGAAGAGAGCAAGAAAGTGATGGGGGTTGAGCATGGGGAGAGATAGAGAGATAGAGATAGAGAGAGACAGAGAGAGAGAGAGGAGAGAGACAATCTTGAAATTAACACAAGAAGGTAAATGTATTAGCAATGAGAATATAATGGAATGGCATCTATGGAAGGTTTTAACTTCTAGAAAACAAACAGACATAACCAAAATGGTGTGAGTGCAGAATTTATGTTGATAAACTATATACCTATATAGAAATTCATAAACCAGACAGAAGAATGGTACAGAAAAAAAAAGGAATGCAAGTTAGGAATGTGTATTATAGACCATTCAGTCAGACTGAGGATAAGAATACTGCTTTCTTGATAGAGATTCCAAAATTGGTTCAGAGGAAAGATATAGTAGTGATAGAGGACTTAACTACCTGGGGATCTGCTGGAAGTTTTATTCTGCTGAAAGCATAGCATCTGCTCAAATCAATCTTGACTTTCCTTGCTGACAATTTCATCTCTAAAAAATAGAGGAATCGATAAAGGGAACTGATATGTTGGGCCAGTTCCAATGAACAAGAACTAACTTGTTGGTGAAGAAGAAGTAACAAAAAGTCTTTGGAATGAATGAGCAGTTTCTCTTAGAATTTATAATAGTCAAAGGAGTGACCCCTAGAATTTAGGAAAGCAAACTTTTAAAAGTTCAATAAAACACTGGGCGTGATGGTATGAGCAAAGATTCAAAAAGGAACAGGAAGCTCACATGAACAAAGAGATGTTGAGGTAAATGTTTTAAAAGTGGATAATATTTGTAATACTAATTTTACAAGGAAATTCTAAGAAAAGTGCTTCAAGATCCTTTAATCACCATATAAATATTATTTTCTTTCTGAATAGAATTTTTTTTAAAAATCCTTTTGCCAATGCTCTGTGCAGTTTTTTTTTTTTTTAATTACATCAATGTAATCAGGTTGTGTGATACCTGGAAGCTCCCAACAGAGACTACTAATTGTTTCCTTCATGGTATATGTATACCCAGCATCTAATGCAGAGCCTACCACAGAACTGGTGCTATAAAAACACTTGCAGATTGACTGAACCTGGAACATAATTATACTGCTGTACTTGACTTCGTTTAGGTCGTATCTGGAACGTTGGGTTTACCTCTGGGTGCCATGTTATTTGTAGAGTATTGCCCAACTCTCCAAAGAGTGAACAGGATGGTAATACAAACCATGTATTAAAATAAAGACCACTTTATTGAACTCAAGATATTAGCTTATAAAAAAATTAGATATGATTTGATATGTCTTGAAAGAAATGAAAGCATGTTAGAAAGTTATTACTCAGTTTTATTCTAGAGTGAGAGAACCAAGAACAAATGACCGAAGTTATAGGGGAAAGGTGTCCTAAAAATTAAATGGTCTTTCGAGGTTATCAATTCCTTATCACTAGAAGCACCTAAGCAGAGACAAAAAACAATATTTCATAGATGTTGTTCAGAGGCTTTCTGCAAGGGCTAGAAGGTGACTTAATACAGCTTCCAACTCTAAAGATTCTAGGACTCTATCTGGGTTGATGAGAAACAGTGATATTAAGATGCTGAGGAAAAATAGTTTACAAGCTGTTCTAGACTTAGCAATTTATCTTATCTGTACTCTCTAACCTATTCCTCCACCAAAGAGTTTTCTGTCACCATTTGTTATCTCTTACTCTATCTGAAGGAAAATCCCATATGGCTTGTTCATCATCATAGGATCTAAGAAATATCAAAACTGTTCCTTTCCTCACCATGAGAAGTAATGACAATAGTCTGACTCTGCATTTATGTTGTAACTTTTAGTTTTAAAGTACCTTCAATTTTTAATCTTATATATAGCTGGTTATGAAAGATACTAACATTGCATATTCATTGTTGCTGGGTTCATTTTCCATCTCTTTTCCCCCTGCATAATGAACTATAATGTATGCTCTCAGAGGGCCTACATTCCTCCCACTCTGTCTTTGATGAAAATAGATGAGAAAAACTACTAATTTACTTTGAAGTTAATTTTTTGTGGAATTTCACACCCCTAGATTCTAAACCAAACTGCTAAGTTATTTTGCAAATATATGGTTATGCAGTGAATATTTTACAAAGAAAAGTTGAAAGTTCCTAATTAACATATCTTGAGATAGAAGAGTTCAATCACATGAAATTTATTGGTAATGCCTAGAATCACATTTTGCAGGTTAGGGGATATTTAATATAATTGCTACTCTTCATTTTGTTTTAGCTAGCTAATCTAATCAACTAATTCTTACTTTGATAACAGTGCTGAGTTAGCATAAGCAACCTGTACTCTATATAATACCCCACTACTTGAAGAAGGATTAAGTTGAAACAATTCCTTAACATAAAGCAATTAGTAAATGGGTCATTTTAGGCAAACTTCTTTTAAGAGATCCATGATGGGATTACACAGGACTTGGCAGTTGCAACATTAAAGGATCAAGGGTCATGGAACAGGACATTTTGGAAGGCAAAGAAGCTAGGACTTATAATCAAGAATCACTTACTCAGCAAAATTAAGTATAATACATCATGGGGGAAAAATGGTCATTCAATGAAATAGAAATATTTCAACCTTTCATAAGAACACCAGAGTTAAACCAAAAGTTTGCTCTCTGGTATCAAGACCCTAGAGAAATATAAACAGGTAAAAAGGGAAAAGACAATATAAGGGATTCCTGTGCCCCCAGTTAAATGTAGAAATCTCTCTTGCCCAACAAGGAAGCAGGAGGAGAGCAGATTAAGTAAAGGGGTTGGAACTGACAGACAGAGGCAAAATAATAGTGAGGAAGGAAAAGGTGAAAGGAGGGAGAGGACAGACAGGGAGGAAGAATAAGATGGAGGGAAATATGCTCGTCACAATAATAACTGTATTGTGGATGGGATGAACTCTGCCATAAAATGGAAGTAGATAGTAGAGTGGATCTGCTGAAATCTGCTGCATCTTGCTGAAAGGTAATATAGACAATGCAGCAATATCACTACTAAATATATATGCACCAACTCATATAGCATCTAAACTCTTAAAGGAGAAATTAAGTGAGATGCAGGAAGAAATAGACAGCAAAACCATACTAGGGGAGGACATCAGCTGTCCCCTCTCAAAACTCTATCAATCCAACCAAAAAATAGACAAGAAAGAAATTAAGGTAGAATATTAGAAAAGTTAGATATGATAGACCTTTGTCATGATTTAGACATAAAGAGTGACACCATAAGCAAATTAGAAGAAAAAGGAATAGACTACCTGTCAAATCTATGGGTAGGTGAAGAATTCATAACCAAACAAGAGATAGAGAGAATTATAAAATAAAAAATAGATAATTTTGATTATATTAAACTAAAAAGCTTTTGTACAAACAAAACCAATAGAACCATGATGAGAAGGAAAGTAGGAAGCTGGGAACCAATCTTTATAGCAAATATCTCCAATAAAGGCCTTATTTCTTATATAGAGAGAGAACTGAGTTAAATTTATAAGAATACATGCCATTCCCCAATTGATAAAGGGTCAAAGGACATGAATTGGAAGTTTTCAGATGAGGAAGTCAAAGCTATCTTTAGATATATGAAGAAATGTTCAGAATAACTGTTGACTGGAGAAATATAAATTAAAACATCTCTGAGGTACCACTTCACATCTATCAGATTGGTTAATATGACAGAAAAGGAAAATGATAAATGCTGGAGAATATATGAGAAAACTGGGATACTAATGTACTGATGGTGGAGTTGTAAACTGATCTAACCATTCTAGAGAGCAATTTGCAGCTATGCCCAAAGGGCAACCAAACTGTGCATACCCTTTGATCCATTACTAGGTCTGCATCCCAAAGAGATCATTTAAAAAAAGGGAAAAGGACCTTTTATCTCTCAGGCAATATTCATAGCACTAGGGCAACTATTTATATGCCAGTGTAATTCTAAATTGCAAAGTATAACAAATTCTCCATATAGAAAGCAGAAGAAAAACATTTATTCAGACACCAGAAAGTCAAATTCCAATACCAGAAAGCCAAATCCATCATAGTAACCAAGTCACATTAGCACTATAGGGGACAAAGCCATTCCCAAGCCTGCCCCCTCCCATGGGACGTTCCTACAAACAAACTCTCATGAGACCAGCTGTACCTGCTTGCTTAAATTCTCTCTCCTCTACCCCCAACCACTCTCACCAACTTCCTCCCAGCTCTGCTCCACCCTTCCTGTTTGTAACAGCAAGTTCCCCGACATACATCTGAGGGTCTGCTATACACAGGTGTTTTGGTCTGCTTTTCTAAAAGGAAAGGCAACTTTGCAGGGGCCTACAATCAACAATTTAATCAAGCACATGTATTATTCACTTGGTTTAGGGAAAGAAGTCAGTTGAACTTCACAGAAAACAGAGAAATCAAAATCAAAATCCACAGACAGCCTTTATTGCTGTCTGACAGATCAACAGACAGATCAAACTGTCTCACCATACATACATAGTTACCAGAGAGATAAGCATCAACAGATAGGTTTTCAAAGCCAGGGAGCTCCTAAGTGAATGCCCAGAGTCTTGTCTGGCCAAACACTTCCAATGAGTAAACCCCAAAGCAAAACCTCACCTCAGAGTACTTAGACATTTTTCAGAGCCAGAGGACATCACAACCCTGGACAACCAGTGCCTCATTAACAAAAGGTGTAGGCATTCCTAAAAATATTTCTAGGTCCATTAATGAGTGGGGAAGATGTTCTTTAATCACATTATTCAATCAGAACACTTGATTATACTAAAACAAAACAGCAAAAGAAATGCATTATCAATACACTGTTCTACTCATTCAGCAAGATCCTCAACACATTGATTTAGGCTTCCATGTGATTTAAGTAGGTCATATAGGCCTATTAATGAATGGGGAAGATCTTCCCATTTAAATTACTACTACAGACCTACATTTGCAAAAATTTGAAGTAGACTTTTTTGTGGAAATTCAGACAATGCCCCTATTGGGGAATAGATAAACAAGCTGTGGTATATGAATGTAATGGAATACTATTGTACAATAAGAAATGATGAACTGACAGACTACAGAAAACCTGGGAAGACTTGTAGGAACTGATGCAAAGTGAAATGACCAGAAACAGAAAAATATCATACATTATATCAGCAACATTGTGTGATGATCAACTATGAATCACTCAGCTTTTCTCAGCAACATAATGATCCAAGACAAGTACCAAAGACTCACAGAGAAAAATGTGATACATAACAAGACAAAGAACTGAGAAGCTCTGAATGCATATTGAAAGATATTTTTTCAACTACTTTATTATTTATCATGTTTCTTTTTATTTTGCTCTATTTCTTCTTTCACTACTGTGACAAATATGGACAATTTTTTTTACCTGAAAGCACACATTTAAACTATATCAAAATGCTTACCATTTTCAAAAAAAAAGGAGATGGAAAGGGAAAAAATTTGGAACTCAAAATCTTATAAAAATGAATGCTAAAATGTTTTTGGGCATGTAACGAGAAAAATACAAAATGTTATTTATTTTTAAAAAATCCATGATGGAATCAATAGAGTACCTCTTCCATTAATTCAGATTATGACTGCTCTATCCTAACTCAGTATATCATATATAATTTTTCTAAATATGTGATCTTCTGGAGATACTGTGCTTCCCCTTAAAAAAAAATAAACATTTAGGAACTAATGTCATGAAAAGCCTCTCTTCAGTAAAGTAGTCCTTAGTAATAATAGTAGTAGTAGTAGTAGTAGTAGTAGTAGTAGTAGTAGTAGTAGTAGTAAAGTGGTCCTCAGATGACTCACATATAGAGGTGATATGCTAAAAGAATGTTATACCTAATTAGAGTAAAGAAGACCTGGCTTCTGATTGTGCCTCTGATATTCACTAGCTCTGTGACCATTAACAGTTTACTTAGATTCTCTGAGCTTTAATTTCCTCCTGTGTGAAATGGAAAATCACAGAATTTTAGAGATAGAAGCAACATCAAATCATCCATTTGGGAGACAAAACCCAAAAAGAGGATTAGCAGAAAAAAAGTATAGTGAAATCACCCATAAACTCCCCCAGATAAATATAAAACATACCAGGCTGAATCTTGATAGAGGAAGTCCAAGAAAATATCCCAATTTTTCCATCTCAGGTCAGCATAGTGAGAAAGGAAGAGAAGTCTGTGGACACTTGGGATTGGGTATGGCCAAGAGCAGTGACATGGAGTACTCTTAACATTCTGCGAGAAGCTGTGTATCAGGGATAAATCTATATGCGGCCTTACAAGGGAATGGGTATCAATTATCAGTTTTGTCACCCACTTTGCTGTGGGTCACTGCTCCAAGACAGACTAAGGAATATATTTGTGCCAAGGAGTGGCTTTTGTAGGTAGAGTGTGGCTACGAGGCATACATTATGTACAGAGAGAGAAGGAAGTTCAGGAGCAAGTAGCAGTGGTATGGCTCACATCCCAAGAGCAGAGAAGGGTCTTGTTTCTAGCTTCTAACACAATCTGAAACCTACAGAGGAATAACTAGAGCAAGAATCTCAAGTCAAAGGAGAACTCACAGTTTTGTTGCTTAGAGCTTCCCAGCTGGAGGAAACCGCTGCTTAAACCATATGTTCTTTTTATTTTGCTCTTTTTTTAGGTAGTAAATAGTGGAAATCTGAGGGGAAATAGGAAAATAAATGAACAAGTTGTACTATATAAATATGATAGAGTACTGTTGCACTTTACGAAATGCTGAAGGGAATGGTTCCAGAGAAAACTGGGAAGACTTGTATGAACTGATACAGAGTGAAGTGAATAATGTATACAACGTGAAGTAAATAATATGTACAATGACAAAAATATGTTAAAAAAAAAACTTTGAAAGAATTAAAAATTCAGATCACCCGAATAACCCATAACAATTCCAGAGGACAAATGATCAAACATGCTACCCACATTTTAATAGAGAACTAAAAAACTCTGAGTACAGAATGAGACATATTCATTCATTCATTCATACAGGGACAATGAGAACATTTGTTTTGCTTGACTAGGTTTATAATAGGAGTTTTATTCTTTCTCTCATTCTCACTTAGAGAGGGAGGGATGGGGTTGGAAGAAGAGATCATAGATTTTGTTAATTAGAAATAGTAAAAAATAAAAAGATATATAGATGTACACACATATATACACCATCTCATCCACCCATAATATACACAAGTGGTCAACCAGACTATGCTTGAAGACCTCGTGTAAAAAGCAACTCCCTACCTCCTTGACTAGTCAATTTCACTTTTAGACTGACTTAATGATTAGGAGTTAGGCAGCCAGGCAACTCAGAGGATAAAGCCTAGAGTCAGGAAGGCCTGAATTCAAATACAGCCTCAGATTCTTATTACTTATGTCACCCTGAGAAAGTCACTTAGCCTGAGTTTGCCTTAATCCACTGGAGAAGGAAATGAGCAACCATCCCAGGATTCTTGACAAGAAAATTCCATGGACCACATGGTCCTGGGGGTCATAAAGACTCAGACACAACTCAGCAACTCAACAACAGCAATTATTAGGAAGATTTGTCTAACATCAACCCTATAGGAAGACGACAATATTTCAAGGAAATCATAGAAATCTGAAATTTTAAAGTTTGAAGGCATAACAAATCCATAGAATCTATAACAAAATAACAATGACAGCTTGCTCTAAGTTGGGTGGGCCTGACTCAACCTAGTCCCCTGTAACTTATGCTTGATATTAAAATGAAATGAAATATTCCTAGATCATTTAACAATAACAAAATGAGATTAATTTAGACATAGCAGGGGGAGATTCAACAGGGAGAGGTATTGGAGACACCTCAAAGTAGTTCAGTTGAACACTTGCCAGAGTTGCACATCATGATATTTTAGCCAAGCATTGGAGTATACCTGGTGCTCCTACTTGCTGTTTTGTACTCATGTAGTGATGAAGTAATGTGAACAGTCTGAATCTTTAGTACTCTGAACCAAAATCCTAAGGATGGCTTCAGTGCCTTTTAATGAAAAACTAGCTTAAGGTGTATGGGGAGAAAATTTGGATATTGCTAGTACGATATCACTGTCAAATACCTGGCATATGTCAGCTCACAAAGGAGAGTTCATCAACTTCTGAGGAAGCCTACTCCACTTTGGAATCATATGAATGTTAAGAAGATTTGCTTTCCAACAATAGTAGATTTGCATCTTTGAAACTCCTACCCATTATTCCTGGTCTTGTTTTCTAGTGCTAAAAGGAACAAATCTCTTTTTTCATATACATGAGAGTTTCTACAATACCAGAAAATTATTTTCATACTTTTCCCCCTTCCCCAGTGGCCTTTTCTCCAGGCACAACACCCACAATTCAACTGATATAGCATAGATCACATGGAGCATCATTCATTCTAGAAGCCTTTCTACTGATGCCTCCCTACTTGTCAATGTGTAGAACTAGAACTGAGCATAAAGTGCCAGATGTGACTGACCAGGAATGAAATGGAACTATCAACCTGCTTTTTGTTTTAAGGGTTATTTTGAGGCTCAAGTGAGATTGCATAAAGCACTTTGCAAAGTTTAAAGTATTATGAAAATGTCAGCTCTTGTGATTATTAAAACCTGTATTTGAAGACTTTCCAGAAGAAATATATCTTGATTAAAGCAGCTAAATTGGGGGTTGGAGGATATATTAAAAACAGGGTTGACCTAGGGAAATTTGGCCTGGAGAAAAGACTTGGAAGAAAAGGAAAATTATAACTGTCTTAGGTATTTGAAGAAGAGCCATGTCAAAGTGAATTAGTGCAGGTCTGCTTAAAAAGAGAGAACAATGAGGAACAACGGGCGAAAGTTGTAGTGAATAGTTAGCCTTCTCGATTTAAGAGGAAATTTCCTGATATTTCAAATATTGCAGTGAGGACCCCACAACTATGAGGTTAGACTAGATGATCACTAGGGTCTCTTTCTACTCAGATTTTGTAATTATATCTGTTATCTGTTCCAGTGTTCTATATGAAAAGACACTTCAAAGGACAAATACAAGTTGGATCAGACCAAATATTCACAAAAGCCAGTCTCTGCTGGAAGTGACATAAATTAGATCATGTTGGTGGAACCAACACAAGATTTCAGAAAATTAATTTAATTCCACAAACATGTATTAAGTGTATACGAGGCTCAAGGCATAGTATTCATTTATTTCTACACAAATTATACTGAAAGAGGGGAAAATGCCAAGCAATAGGGGAAAAAATTCTGATGATACTATTGCCAACATAACTGATCAAAGAGACATTAATAAATATTGACTTACTTGCCAATTTTACCATCTTTGTAAGGTATCCATAATAAAATGATGAGAAAGTAATAAGCAGCCTTCCCCAAATAAACATCATGTCTACAATCATATAATTCATCAAAAAGGCACAGATGGCAAAAGATTCTCATGTGTTTATTATTTACTGATTATTTTTTAATTGGTTTACTAGGCCAAAATTCAACCCTAAAAGCTATCCTCCTCAGCAAGGTATCTCCCATGTGTGATAGAAAATAACAAATTACTTAATTGATGTAATGACAGAGATAACTCCATTATGAAGTGAGATAAAGAGATATACAATGAAAAAAGGTTTTTTGCATGATCTTAGGTGATCAGGTCAGAATCAAAATGAGAGAGGGATTCTTTGTAGACTGTGTAGTCTGATAGATGTTCCTTCTTGTGACTGGCCTTGTTTAATTTTCATGTTCCTGAATTTTCTAGAGTCTCTTCCTCCATGAAAACCATAAAAATCCAAAGCAATTTGTCTTAGCAATTCACGCAAAAAACACCAAGGAGAAAAAAGAATGCCTATTGTCCAGACAATTGCATTTAAATGGATGAGATTCCACTGAGTTAAGTAATCAGTTGATATAACTTGGACAGATGATCAGTTTGGTCCAAAACTCAATAAGAGAAAGAAAGGAAACTGTAGGATAAAATTAAAGGAATTATGTAGAACTTTGAAAGATGCTAAGATGATCCATCGTTGCCTATTTTCAAAACGGTTTTGACATTTGTTCTCATTTGTGCTGCTGTGTAAAATTATGCAAATATAACCCGAACTAAGGAGAGTCTGTATAGGCTGTTGGCCTACTTGGATGAAAGGTTTTAGGTTGACATGAAGAGTTAAGGATAGCCTGTTAAAAATCAGGAGTCGAATATTTCTCTACTTTTTTAACTGGATCATATGAAGCCCACATTCTACTAATTTTACATTTATTTTCCTAAAACAGAAAGCATAAAACTTTTTTAAAATTTTCATTAAAAGAGTTTATGATTATCAATTTAAATGCACAAAGTTAAAATAAAGCAACAGATGGGCAGTCTGTTGACACATTTTGAGCCTTAAAATTTAGTAACTCACCCTAATAATGAGTTGTTGGTTGATACTTTATATGAAAAAAAGTTAAATTCAACTTAATGTTAAACTCAGTCATCCAACAAATTACTATCTAACCTGTCTGTTGGGGCAGCTAGGTGGTTCAGTGGGTAGAGCACCAGTACAGAAGTCAGGAGGACCTGAGTTCAAATCTCACCTCAGACACTTGACACTCACTAGCTGTGTGTCCTTGGGCAAGTCACTTAACCCCAATTGCCTCATCCTGGGTCATTTCCAGTCATCCTGATGAATATCTGGACACTAGATTCAAATGGCTCTGGAGGAGTAGTGAGGCTGGTGACCTGCACAGCCCTCCCTCACTCAAAAGAAAGCCAAGTGCCACTCATGTCATTATTTCTCTGATGGCATGGTCTTCTTTGGCAATGAAGGACAATCACAGATAAGCTAAATGACATAGTGAAAACATCACTATACTTAGAGTCAGAAATACCTAAATTAGAATCCCACCTCAGACACTTACTAGCTCTCTGACCAAGGAGCAATCTAGGAATGAGAAACTTGTACCTTAAGGCTGCAGGTACCCCACTCTTGAAATTAATCAGTTAAATTCTCTCAATCTTAGCCTCTTCACTGTAATATGGGGATAATAATATCATCTGTTTCATAGGATTGTTGTGAAGAACAAATCAGATTATATAGCTAAAGTACTTTTTAAACCTTAAAAATATTACTATTACTACTGTTTATTGTTATCATTACTAGTACTACTAATATTAAAAATAAGTGGCCCATTTTACTCCAACTGCTATACATACAGTAATTTCATTGATTTTTTAAATCTGAATTGAACTTGTTTACAAATGTCAAATTTTAGTTAAATATATCTGATGAAGAAACTTCTGGAGAGTAGTAATGGTTACTGATTATACATAAAACAAGAAAAGGCAGCTTCAACATGTGGCATTTCCTAAGCTTGTACAGGAAAAACTAAGTGTCACCATGGTATAATGGCTATACATCTGGCTTCTAAGCAAGGAAACCATCAAGTCCTACTTCTGATATCGACTAGATGAAGATCTTGAAAGTCATTTGATATTCCAGTTTCATAGTCAATTACCTAATAATATGTCTAAATATTGTTCCTATTCAACTACTAAAAATATTTAAGTGTATGTTACATAAACCGTGCTATAATACTAACTGGCATACATTCAAAGTTTAGCTAAAACATGATTTCTGTTCTCAAGGAGCTTAGAATCTAGTAGAATGATATATGAGACCTATTATAGGTAGCTACAATACAAATTAATTCAAGTTTGATATGTTGAAAACATGCAAAACAAAATATTAAGCATAATATGGGAGAAAAAGTCATTTTATGAGTGAATTAAGAAAGACTTAGTGGAAGAAGTAACATTGGAGTTCCTCTTTGATAAATGGACAGGGATTCAATAAGTGAAGCAGAGGAAGATGGCATTCCAGACAAGAATAGTATGAATAAGGTCATAGAACTGAGGAATCACATAGACTGATTTTATACACCACATCAACCTCATGACTAGTCTTGGGTTAATTCAGAAAACAAGTGAGAACTATTCTGTCATCATTAGATTTATTTGCATTTTGGTTATCATTAATAATGGAAGAAGCCATCCACCTTCCCTGGAAAGTGACAACAATTGGGAACAAAAAGCTTCCTATTTTGTTTTGTTGAAGTAGCTAAACCCAGAATAGGTTGGTCTTATAAAAACAGTTTTATACAGTAAAAAAGGAAGAAAGAAAGAAAGAAAGAAAGAAAGAAAGAAAGAAAGAAAGAAAGAAAGAAAGAAAGAAAGAAAGAAAGAAGAAAGAAAGAAAGAAAGAAAGAAAGAAAGAAAGAAAGAAAGAAAGAAAGAAGAAAGAAGGAAAGAAGGAAAGAAGGAAGGAAAGAAAGAAAGGAGAAGGAAAGAAAGAAAGAAAGAAAGAAAGAAAGAAAGAAAGAAAGAAAGAAAGAAAGAAAGAAAGAAAGAAAGAAAGAAAGAAGGAAAGAAGGAAAGAAGGAAGGAAAGAAAGAAAGGAAGAAAGGAAAGAAAGAAAGAAAGAAAGAAAGAAAGAAAGAAAGAAAGAAAGAAAGAAAGAAAGAAAGAAAGAAAGAAAGAAAGAAAGAAAGAACCCAGAAGACTTGGGTGCAAGTCCTGGCTCTTTCCTACTTACTATCCCAGGTAAGCAAATCAATACAAATGAATTCAATAAGCACTTAGTAAGAATCTGTTGTATACAATCTTCTATACTAATCTCTGCAGGAGATGCAAATATAATAAATATGTGGCCTTTGTCCTCATGGAACATATACACAAATAACTAGAAGCAAAATGGATTGTGATAAATGCATAAGAGAAATAGAAAGGGAGCATTATATGAAGTGTAAGTATGAAAAATCCTCCCTTGGGAGGAACAGAGAAGATTTCACGTAGTTAATCTTTCTGAGACTTGGTTTCTTCATCTACATCTTCACAAGGTTGTTGTGAGGAAGGTACCTCTTCATGACCTGTAAAATGATATGTTCTTTTCTGATACTATATCTACTCCGAAGATTAATATTGCGTATGAAAATATTTGGGAGAAAATAAATTCTAATGAAGAGCCATCTTTACATCAACAATGAGGTTGAATATGGACTCCCTTCAAAGTGTGCACATTGTTACAACTATCTTTCATATATCTACACTTTTATCTCTGTGGTTGGCAGTCTTCTTTCAGCCATCATCTCACGAACAGTCCATTGTGAGCGTCTGATCTCATAAGAGGCAATGATAAGCTATTCGATCATAGGAAAGAGAAAGAAGCTAAGTCTGTAGATTTTTTTTAATTGGTTAAACCATGAAGAATTAAGTCAATACATCTTTCTATTTTTCAAGTAAAAAAAAAAAAAAGACTTGCCTGATCCCTCCCCCACTCTCCAATGAAAAGAATATGATAGCTTTTGTTTTGTTTTTTTTCATACTTTAGGTCCAGGTTAGTCCTTAATGAATTCCCTTGAAGTGATTATATGTATTTGAATTCACATTGTACATTTTCATTGGACTAGAATCAATTATCAAATTTTACATAATTATAACTTTAAAAAGTACAAATTTAAATACATGTGATCACTTTGGTGGATTCATTATTTGCATTTGTTAGGACCTCACTATACTCACAGCTCAAGAATTTAATTCAGTACAGTTAAAATTAATTGTTCCTTCTAAGGTCTCTGGTCAAGTTAAATTGCTTATTCTTTGACACATTAATAGGAACTACCAAATACAGGTCAGTTATATCAGCCTTATTTGCAGGGACAACAGGGCCAGTTGTTTAGGGAACCCCATCATAAAGGGGTACAAAATGTTACACAATGCTTACTGAGCCAGAGCACAGTGCTCTATATGTTAGGATAGTCCAGACACTTAGGGTGGCTCTTAGCCAAAACATAAATATTCTAAAGTGCCATTACCTAATAATAAGATCTTGTTTCAGTGACATCCAAGCAGATTTGATCATATTTGTATCCAGGCAGGAAAAGGGAAATATATCTTTTTTGGGTTTTATCCAAAGGCTTTTCACTTCAATTTTCTTGGTATCTGACAGTGCCTTGCACATAGTAGGCACTTGATTAATGTCTGCTGAATTCGACCATGCATTTAATCTACTTCTGTATCACACAAAAATGCAATATGGTTTTACCCACTCAATAACTACTTGAAATCCATAAAGATTTGAGAACTATTTTTCTTCAATTAATTTTGTCTTGTTTAAATTTTGGCACAAGGAAAATTGCCTGATCTCTGTGTTTGTTTCTGCCTATCAAATAACACAACTTTGGACATTTACAAATATATTTTGTCTTAACATTTGCCTTGGAAAATATATCAAGAGCTGAAAACAGGAGTGACACTCAAATTCTCTCTATTTAATGCCTGTCAATTTTGTTTTAAAATTAGGATAATGATGTGACTTTTCCTTCAAATGCATTAACTATGAATTAATATGACTATGAAGTAACCACATTAACTGAGTGGAATGGTGCCATGACTTTGAAATATCTTATCCCTTAGTTCATATGGTACTGCAATATCAGACTCCTGCCTTTGCTTCAAAATTCAGATTAAGTACCACTTTCCATATTAAGCTTTTCCTGGTCCTCTTGTTTCTAGTGGTCCCCATTCCCTTATATCTATTTTATATACATATATGTATATACACACATATATAGATATAGATACAGCTATACCCAAATATATACTCACACTTATCTACTCATTTAAATATATTTGACCATAAGAACCAGAGCTGACAAGGACCTCAGGTATCATCTAGTCCAACTCCATCATTTTATCAATGAAAAGTCGAGGTTTACTGAGATTAAATGATTGACTGAGGAATAAGAGTAGGAGTCACAGGATACGAACTCCAGTCCTTCATCTAAGTAGACAGTCATTCCACTGTTGTAGACTGTCTTTCCAGCAAGACATGTTATTCTCTTAGTATATACAAGCCCCACTGAGGACATGACTGTCTCATTTTTGCCTTTGTGTTCCCAGTACCTAACCCAGTGTCTAGCATATAGTATGTGCCTAATAAGTACTTATTGATTGAATCATAAAATGTCTACATTTATGAGAACACCGATATCTGGTATGTTGAACCCTTTAAAAAGAGCCAAAAAACTCTCACTCCAGAAGGTTATCAAATGAATTATTAATGTTCAGATCGGTGCCTAAAATTCTGTTTGGACTAATTTAACTTGATAATGAACAAGCTTCAAACCGTCCTCATGATGATGAGGTGAAACAGAATAGCTCTCTGTACTCCAACAATGATTAAAAAGTACCACTATCAGACTAAAGAATGATCAGGCAATCCTAGGAGAAACTACAAGTGCATTGTGCTAGATTAAGTCAACACAGAGAATCACTCAGAAACCTACAAGCACTCGTGAATGATTCCAGATAGAAAGGTCTACAAGGAAAGAAGTTTATAAAGAGACTTTGCAGATCGTGGACCACCAGTGAGCAAAAAAGACTTGGAGACAATTCTGGGGGGAGGAGGAAGCAGAGGAACATCGAATATTGGAGCCCAAAACAGGATCTAGACAATGACAATTTTAGATCAGACCACCCTTACTCTGACCTTCATAGACCAACCTGAAACACAAATAGAGCTCATTACTTAGGATGCATATAGTACAGATCAGGAGCAAAAAAAAAAAAAAAAAAAAGGATTCATCAATGCATTCAGAAATGTACATAGCCTCACTGTGATACAAATTCTATAGCAGGAGATAAAGTCAGAAAAATCTGTAAATATAAGAAAACATAGTATCAAAAAATATTACAGAGTCAAAGAAACACACCTAGAAAAAAAAGAATAACTCTATACCATCTGCAATCAAAACCAAAAAGAAAATCATAGATTTGCCAAAAAGGCTCCGAGAATTCCTGGCAGAAATGAAGTAAGAGTTTTACAAATTATTATAAATGAAATTAAAACTCTAAAAGAAATAATAGGTACAAACTCTGACTCAAGAAATTCCTTAAATAGTAGCTTGGACTAGACCATGATCAATGCCTTCATGTGATAAGAGAAAAAGCAGAATTAAATAATGTGGGAAAAGGTCTGGGAGAATTAATCTAGAAATCATCTGACTACCTGAAAAACATAGAAAAGGCTTAGATAATATTTGCTTAAGAAATCTAAAATGAAAATTGGTACAGACCTATTAGAACTAGAATACAAAGTGAAAATATAAAGAATATATTAATTACATCCTGAAAATAACTCCAAAATGAAAACACAGAAATATAACAACCAAAATCCAGAACCTCCCAGTGAAAATACCAACATGAAAATACACACACACACATATGAGAGAGGAGAGAGAGAGAGAGAGAGAGAGAGAGAGAGAGAGAGAGAGAGAGAGAGAGAGAGAGAGAGAGGATGGAATAAGATTTAGTCATTATTTATATAGAGAATAGGAAATATTATAATACAATATTCCAATAAAAAGATACAAGCTTATAATGAATAATAATCTACCATGAAAAAGTGGAGTATGATGACACAGATTAAAAAATGAGACTTTACTTTTAAAAAAGAGTATTTCCTTGTATTCCTGATGAAGATACTAGAGCTGAGTGGATACTCTGAATTGGAAACACAGGATCAAGAGCAATATGGAATGAGATACATTTGAGCAATTGGAAAGAATGATGAAACATCATATTAGTATACACAAAGAAAAAATAATCATTGCCTCAGAATCTTAATGTCTTCAAGGTCTGTCGAGAGAAGAAATAAGACAGAGAGCCCAGGAGTACTTTTGTCATATTCTGATAATTTCAGAAGGGAAAAGGAATAAATTGGGGAAGAGAAAAGGAAAGTGAAGGCCTCACTATCACAAATATTTGGCATGTGGAACAAGAAGAATATATAAATATGAAAGAAAAGAGAATGGAAGAATAGGAAACTTGTGAACTTTAGCTATATTTGAACTGAATGAAGGAGAGGTACATTAACAGAGGAAGAAGGATTATGAAAAAATTTAGATTGAAGAAGGTAATAATCATAGTCAAAATAAACTCTATCTTCATGAAACATAAAACTGGGAAGAAAAGAAAGGAAAGAAAAGGTAAGAATATTTGATGAATGAGTGGGTTAGGGGAAGAGACAAAAGTGATTGATTGGAACCAGATTGTAACAAATATAGATTATTAATGCTAAAGATAATTCTTCTTTCTCAGAATACTTTTCTTTATTGCAAGGAGGAAGAAGATATGCAAAGAGAAAATAAATATAAAAGGAATGAATGAAAAGAAATACATAAATAACAATCACAAGAGGATGAATGAAATGAGCTTATCCATAAAATTAAAGAAGGTAGAAAAATATGAATTAGAAAGGAGAATCCAAGAACATGTTTATAAGAAACAAAATACTTGAAGCAGAATGATTCACACACATACAACAAAACCTACCATGCTTCAGTTGACCTCAGTAGCGGCAATTATTATTTTAGACAAGGTAACAATGAAAACATATTTGATAAAATTAAATTCTTAACATATATGTACCAAATGGCAAAAGGATCTAAATAGTTCAATGAAATGTTAACTAAGTGACAGACAGAAGTAGACAAAAGTATTATAGTTGGGGCCTCAATGCATACCCTCAAAGACTTAGATAAAGCTAACCAAATAAAATAAAATAAAATAAAATAAAATAAAATAAAAAAGTAAACAGCAAAGAAATTAAGGACCTGCACATAATTTTGTAAAAGCTAGGCATAACCCATATTTTGATTACCAAATAGAAATGAAAACAGTTATACACATTTCTTAACGGTTCATGGCAACTTTACCAAAAATGCTATGTATTAAGTCATAAAAACATTACACCATTGTAGAAAAGCAGAAGTATTAGACATATCCTTTACTAACTACAAAATAATGAAACTATATAAAGTGTCATTAAAGAGAAGATTAATATGTAATTTAAAATTAAATGGTCTAATTCTAAAGAAACCAAGCAATATAAAATTTCAAACAAAATTGCAACAATGGAAAAATATACCAAACCCTCTGAGATACTTTCAAAGTAGTCGTGAAGGGAAAATGTTCATCTTTAAATACGTTTATTAACAAAATTAAAAAGGAAAAAATAAACAGTTCAATCCATTAGACATACAAGTTAAAAATAAGTATGACTAAAGAAATAGAAATTTTGAAAATCAAAAATGAACAAAATTTAAAGTTAAAAGCACTTAATAGATAAAATCAGGAACTGTTTCCGAAGAAAAAGTAAATAAACTATTTCCTAGAATGGCATTTTAAAATGAAAGGGAAAAGCAAATTGCCAGATTTTTAAAAAATTTTAAATTTTTTATAAAAGGAAATTGAAAAAAATTATAAGGGTAATAATTAGACAAGATTTTTCACAAGCATATGCCAAAAAATTGGGGACTGAAATGAAATGAACATCTGAACACAAATAAGAATGCCAATATAAATCAAGAAATAAAGAAATTGTACAATATAATCACAGGAAAAGAAATTTCATAAGTCATAAATGAACTCCCAAAGGAAATACTGCAGCATCAGTTGGCATTAGGAGTGAATTCTACCAAATAAGAACAATTAATTCTGATATTTAAAAAATGGCTTGGAAAAAATATTAAAATGAATCCTACCAATTCTGACTATAATATACATATGACCTTGGTACCTAAATCAGGGTGAAACAATTCAGAGAAAAAAACAATCAATCAATATCACTAATGAGCAATGCTATTGCTATTAATAGCTAACGGCTATTTTTAATAAGCATGAAAAAATATTAGAAAAAGTCTACAGTAGAACGTACCTTATGTAGGAGTTAAACCATTGATGCCTTGTTGTTTCAATATTAGGAAAACTAAAATAGAAGATGTAACAACTAAAAAGTTAAATTTACATGATTATATCAATGAATGAGATAAAATCTCTTAATGAAATGCAATACCAATATCTATTTTAAAAAAAAAAAGCACTAAAAAGCATAAGAATTGATGGAACTTTCCTCAATATAGTAAATAGTCTCTCAAAACCTTAATGTCAGCATTTATGTAATAAATATATATTAAAGCCTTTTTCAATAAAATGAGGGGTAAAGCTAGGATGTCCATTAACATTATTATTATTTAACATCATTCTAGAAATGTTACATATAGCAACAAGATGAAAATAAATTAAATAAATTAATACATGTAAAGAAGAATTTCTCCAAAAGATATAATGAAACTTTCATCATACCTAGAGTTCTAGAGATCCCTAGAAAATCTACAAATTTTTTAAACATCTATAACTCCAGCAAAGAAGTAGAGTATTAAAAAAATTCACATGAATCATTATATATATATATATATGCAGGTGTGTATCCAAAAAAAGAAAAAATAAATTCCATTCCACATAACAATAACCTATGTTAAGAATATACTTACATAGGACACATAGGAATCTTACGAATATAATTACAAAATATGCTTTTACATGGAAATAAAAACAGGCCAAAATAAGTGGAGAAATGTTAATTGTTCATGAATAGACTCTGCCAATAAATTTTTAAAAATCATAATGCTACCAAAATTAATTTACTTACTAAGGTCACGTTACACTGCAATAGTGCTATTCATCTGGAGAAATAGAGTTTCAGTCACTTTTTTTCAGTCATATTTCACTCTTCAGGGCCTCATTTGTGTTTTCTTGGCAGAGATACTGGAGTGGCTTACCATTATCTTCTCCAGTTCATTTTACAAATGAGGAAACTGAGGCAAACAGGCGTAAGTGACTTGCCCAGGATCAACACAGCTAATAAGTTTCTGAATTCGGGTTAGAACTCAAGAAGATAAGTCTTCCTGGCTCCAAGCACAGCACTCTATCCACTGTTCCACCTACCTAACCTTGAAAGAGAGTTACTGAAATACCTTTTTTTTTCTTTTTAAGAAAAAGCATGCAATAGAACAAAAGTATGTTAGGGAAGAAACACTGATCAACAGGATAGCTTTGAAAGAAACGTGCTGAATTTATTATGTACTTAAAAATATTTTCGTACTTTTGCACCATCTTTTTCTGTTCTACTTTGTACATGCATCTGTCTTAATTTTTGTGTGTTTCTTAAATTCAGGATTTAAAAATAAAATAACATATCTTAAAAAATAAAATAGTTACATTTAAGTTTTCCTCCAGGAAAAAATATTGGGAGAGAAACTTAATTTCCCCTTCACAGTTCTTGGGGAAAGAATGAAAGGAGAAAATTCTACTTTAGAACATAAGTAAGTTTTCAAAGATTGTGGCCAGTGAAGTAAATCAGGAACCAAGAAAGGAACAACTTTTTATTATTTTCTCCACTTCTCCCCTTTCAATTGTATGAGGATTTTAGCAAATTATTTGAAAAGATTTCTCTTGACAATTTTTTTGGACAAGATGTAAAATATTGGTTGGGTGAGAGTACAGAAGGTCTTACCAGAAGATCTCTCAACTCTCTTTCAAATCTATTAAACTATAATGAACTATAATTTACCTTTCCATAATACACAGTAAGCACTAGGTATCAAGCCAATTACCTAAGGTCCATATTATTTCCCTACATAGGTCCTATTGCACCAGTATCTTTTAATGGGGCCAAGAAAAGTCCGAAAGGCCTGAATGACAACAAAAGCACAGAGGGTAACCACTCATCACAAGTCCCAGGAGTGGGCTCACTAGCATCCCCAGTGGTTAATTTTGTTTATTGCCATCTGACCTCTTTTTCTGGACTCCTTTGCTCCCCTCCATTCCATCCTCTGACTCAAGTACAGGAGTAGGGAACTTGCAGCCTCATTGTCACATGTAGCCCTCTAGGTCTTCAAGTATGGTGCTCTGATTCCGAATTCACAGAACAAACCCCTTCTCCTCCTTTACTCTCTCAGCTTGAGCTCTAAGATTGTAGGATCCTGGACTGAGAGCCCACACATTTTAAAGGTGAAGAGGCTAACAGTCACACAACTAAGAAGATATACATCCTTTTCCCTTCCCCTTTGCCCTGTTACATGAGAAAAGTACATGACCATTCCTTTTCTTAAAAAGGGACTATTGCTTTACATGTTACAGAGTTCTAGATACAGGTAGGATTACAAAAACAAATTAAAGGTGAAGTTTACAAGCTCGCAATGGTCCTAAGAGTAAATTTTGAACCTAAATGCTAACAACAGGGAATGAGGCATTTTTATACTTAATTTCCTTTTACATGTCTACTCACTCCCTCCTGCCACATCTTGTCCTCAACAGCAGAATTATTACAGCTCTCTTAACTGGCAAATTCAAAATATGAGAAAATTTTTTTTTATCATATAGCCTTTTAGAGTTTACTTCTCCCAAATTTCCAATTTGGGTGTGGGATTTCAGAATCTTAGTCCAATCACCTTTTTTTCCCTATAGGCTCACGGTTAAATTTTTCTTTCAGGATTTCATTCCTTTTATCTCTCTTATCCTACATTTGATGACCTCAGCTTATAAAACTTCTCCCCTTTGCCCTTCTTGCTCTCAGATAAGAAATACTTTTTCAGTCTAGTTTCTTGCAATATTTTATCTTTGGTTTTCTGTCCTCTGTATCCTTCAATCTCCATATTCCTATTACTCTCTGTTCCACCTTGACATTTCTCTCTATTTAAGACTGATCTATCAAAATCAAAATTCTCCTAGCCACATAATAGAAGGCAATTTGCTATATCTCTTTCTCTAAACCAGTTTCAATTCTGTGGCCCAGAATCTAGAAGTCAAGACTTCTTTTGTCCTTTTCTGGTTCCTGGCTTTCTCATATGCTTATTTCAGCTATACACATATGCTTATTCTCAACTACTGGCTCCAATCAGTTCACTAATTTTCAGTTTAACCAATACTTCATGTCCCTATCTCTTTCCAGGTGAAAGAGTCTTTCTAGGGGAATGAATTCTTTACTAAGTATCAGGCTTGAAAACAAAAAATTCCTTGTCAGAACAAATCAAGAGGAATATTCAATAGGTCTTATTTCTACCAACAGGGGTAAGGCTTAATGCCATTCTCTGGGGAAGACATTAAGAGTCTCTCTCCTTTGATATCCTGCCCTATATTAAATATATCCTTCCTAATTTTGTCAAGGTTCTTCTGTACTTCATATATCAATCCCATATGCCCAGCTAATGTCATCATTAACCAGTTTTATAATTGTAATTTTTCATTAAGGGAGATGAAATCCTCAGAATCTGAGAGTTAGAATCTTAGCATTGGAAGAGAATTCAACTCATATAAACAGGAATCTTACCTACAACATCCCCCCAAAATTGCCTGTTTTGTCCTTCATTCCCTCTTGTGAATGACTTTCTGGACATAAAAATCCTGTCTTCACTGCTGTCTTATACTGGAACTCCCTTTAACACCTGGACCTTCTTGCTTTATAACATGCTTCCACACCTGTGGCCTGTCCGACATATGGAGAGAATACTCCACAAATACTCTTCTCCCATTGGTGAGTTCCTTCTGTGAAGGAGCCAAGACTGGCCTGCCTTCATTCCTCTCCCAGTCAGCCCAGCTCCTAAATTTATGAAATTCAAAATCATGCACCTATGCTCAGTACCTTCATTCATAGCTTCCTTCTTGCCTACAACTCCACTCCACTCCGAGCTTTTCAGTTTCCTTTTTTGTCTTTTTTTCTCCCTTCAAAATATAAACTCCTTGAGACCAAGAACTGTCTTTATATTTTACTTTTTATTATCCCCAGTGCTCAGCATAGGGTCTGATAGATGGAAAGCATTTAATAAATCCTTGTTCTTTCCATTCTGATCCTCCAGGCTCTGCTATAATACCTCCAGGGACATGCCTCCAGTACTTCCCAATTCAAACTTTAAAGAATTCTGTGTTTTGTTTTAGTTTTTAAATTTTTTTTTTGAAAAATCATTCCTCACATCAAGTTGAACTCTATTGAATCCTTTAATTATCTTCAATTTTCACTATATTTCCCTTTGAGTCTGAACAGTCATGAAGTCCACTCACTCACATCAGAACCTTTGTGAATACTATTACCTCATACATCCTTTTATTCTTCCTCTATCCAGATTAAAATAATCAATTTCTTCACTTCAGTTCTAATCCTCATATAGATTGATTTCACATTTCATTATTATCCTAGTTACTTTTTTTCAATATATTCTCCTTTTAAAAGTTCTCCCTAAAACATAACACTCAGAATCACACTCTGGTTGGTGGGTCTAGGTCCTATTCTTCTGATATTGTACTCTAAAATCACAGTAGATTTTCAAGTTGTCTTATCAAATATTGATTCAAGTGGAGCTTGAAATTCACTAAAACACCTAGATTTTTTTCACATGCACTGTTCTGTAATCAGGTTTGATGCATTCTTAACTCCGTTGACATTTTTAATCTATTATAGTAATCCCTCTCAATTTTTACTTTAGATTTGGTTCATAGGTATACCTATAAGTATCTTTACAATTTCAGTTCTACTACATGTGTGTGTGTGTGTTTGTGTGTATATACTATATATTCCCTAGTTTTATGGTATCCATGCATATAATCAGTGTATATTCAAGTAATTAATACATTTTGACTAAGAAAGGGGTAAGGAAAATTTCATCCAACTCTAGAACTATGATACTTTTTTCTCCATAATTTTACAAAACCAAGAATAGTGGTTTAACAATCATTTAAACAAATTCATTCAAAATACTGGAATGTCATTTTTCTTTGCTTGGACACTTGAACTCAACTAAGCCACACTTACTTATTCATCCACCATCAACTCCCTTATTTGAGATTCAGTTCTCTAGAATTAAATTTCACTTCTCCTTACCTATTATAGAATTTATGAATACGTTGTAAACAGGACTAAAAAAATTAACCAAAACACACTCTGTCTCTTTCTGTTTCTCTCTCTGTCTCTGTCTGCGTATGTACTCACACACATGTGCACAACGCATATAAATATATGTATATACACATAAATGTGTGTAAACATCTGTATGCATACACACTGGGGCACATATTCAAAAATACACGTATATGTATGTCTTTCTTTCAAGGTATCCACCCTGTTTCAATAACAGATATGATACTACAGTTTTGGGAAAATTCTTTTTTTTTTTTAAATTTATTTATCTCTTTAATTTTTTACATTAATTTTAACAAAATTTTGGGTTCCAAATTTTCTCCCCTTTTATCCCCTCCCCCCACTCCAATACACCGAGCAATCTAATTTTCCCTATCACCAATCTGCCCTCTCTTCTATCCTCTCTCCCTTCTCTTGTCCCTATCTTCTCCTTTGTCCTGTAGGGCCAGATGACTTTCTATTCCTCATTAACTGTATGTCTTCTTTCCTAGTAGCAACAACAATACTAAACAGTTGTTCCTAAAACTTTGAGTTCCAAATTCTCCCCATCCCTCCCTCCCTACCCATTCCCTTTGGGAAGGCAGGCAATTCAATATAGGCCCTATCTGTGTAGTTTTGCAAATGACTTCCATAATAGTCGTGTTGTGTAAGACTAACTGTATTTCCCTCCATCCTATCCTGCCCCCCATTGTTTCTATTCTGTCTTTTAATCCTGTCCCTCTCCAAGAGTGTTGACTTCAAATTGCTCCCTCCTCCCATTGCCCTCCCTTCCATAATCCCCCCCCTTGCTTATCTCCTTCTCCCCCACTTTCCTGTACTGTAAGATAGGTTTTCATACCAAAATGAGTGTACATTTTATTCCTTCCTTTAGTCGAATGTGATGAGGGTAAACTTCTTGTTTTTTTTCTCAGCTCTCCTCTTTTTCCGTCCACTAAAAAGTCTCCTGCCTGCCTCTTGAATGACATATAATTTACCCCATTCCATTTCACCTTCTTTCCTCCCACTACATTTCTCTCTCACCGTTTCCCTTAATTTCTTTTAAGATATGGTCCCATCCTATTCAATTCACTCTGTGCTCTCTTTCTCTGTATGTGCGTGCATGTGTGTATGTGTGTGTGCATGCACGTGTGTACATGTGTGTGTATGTGTGTGTGTATGTGTGTGTGTGATCCCACCAACTACCCAGATATTGAAAAGTTTTAAGAGTTACAAATATTGTCTTTCCATGTAGGAATGTAAACAGTTCACTTTTGGTAAGTCCCTTATGACTTCTCTTTGCTGTTTACTTTTTCATGCTTCTTCTCATTCTTGTGTTTGAAAGTCAAATTTTCTTTTCAGCTCTGGTCTTTTCATCAAGAATGCTTGAAAGTCCTCTGTTTCATTGAAAGACCATATTTTTCCCCTGAAGTATTATACTCAGTTTTGCTGGGTAGGTGATTCTTGGTTTGAGTCCTAGTTCCTTTGACTTCTGGAATATCCTATTCCACGCACTTTGATCCCTTAATGTAGAAGCTGCTAGATCTTGAGTTATCCTGATTTTATTTCCACAATACTGGAATTGTTTCTTTCTAGCTGCTTGCAAGATTTTCTCCTTGACCTGGGAGTTCTGGAATTTGGCCACAATGTTCCTAGGAGTTTCTCTTTTTGGATCTCTTTCAGGCGGTGATCAATGGATTCTTTCAATACTTATTTTGCCCTCTGGTTGTAGAATGTCGGGGCAGTTTTCCTCAAAAATTTCATGGAAGATGATGTCTAGGCTCTTTTTTCGATCATGACTTTCAGGTAGTCCCATAATTTTTAAATTGTCTCTCCTGGATCTATTTTCCAGGTCAGTTGTTTTTCCCATGAGATATTTCACATTCTCTTCCATTTTTTCATTCTTTTGGTTTTGTTTTGTGATTTCTTGGTTTCTCAGAAAGCCATTAGCCTCCATCTGTTCCATTCTAATTTTGAGAGAACTATTATCTTCAATGAGCTTTTGAACCTCTTTTTCCATTTGGCTAATTCTGCTTTTGAAAGCATTCTTCTCCTCATTGGCTTTTTGAACCTCTTTTGCCAATTGAGTGAGCCTATTTTTCAAGATGTTATTTTCTTCAGCATTTTTTTGGGTCTCTTTTACCAAGGTATTGATCCATTTTTCATGCTTTTCTTGCATCTCTCTCATTTCTCTTCCCAGTTTTTCCTCCACCTATCTAACTTGATTTTCAAAATCCTTTTTGATCTCTTCCATGGCCTGAGCCCACCCGACATCCCCCTGGGATATCTGGGGTACCGAGGCCCCGCCCTCCACATCTTTCCCTGATGGCAAGCATTGTACTTCTTCATCAGAAATGAAAGGAGAAAGGAACATCTCTTCCCCAAGAAAGGAGCTCTCTATGTTCTTATTTTTCTTCCCTTTTCTAGGCATTTTCCCAGCCAGTTACTTGACTTCTGAGATTCCTGTCCACCCCCGCCTAGATCCGCCCAGCTAGTGCTTGGGGTCTGAGATCAAATGCTGCTTCCCAGCCTCAGTGCTATCCGCAGGGGGCGCGGCTGCTATTCAATGTGAGCTTAAGTTTTGGTGCAGGGGTTGGGGCAGGGCTGCCTCCCAGGCTCAGTTCCCTCAGGGGCTTTATGCAGAGACCTCTGGTAATGGCCCTGAACTTCTGCTGCTCTGGGAGTCCCGGCCACCCCTGCTGCCTCTGCCACTCCCTCCGCTGCTGCCTCCCGAGGGGGCCCGAGTCACAGAGACACCCTGCTCTCCTCTCGGCTAGCCCAGAAGTCTCTCTCACTGACCTGTGGCGCCTGTGGGTGTAGGGACCTTCGCTGCCCCTGGAGATTCCGTCCCTGAAGCCTGCTCAGATCTGCTCCTCTGGGGCTGCACAGCCAGGGCAGCACAGGGGTGGACTCCACTTTCTGGGGAGCGACAGACCCCTGGGGACGGCTCTCCAGGGCTCTCTGGAACGGAAATCTTTTCCACTGTGTTTCTGCGTGCCTTGCAGTGCTCCAAAATTTGTGGGGAGTTCTTCTTGCAGGAAATATATGGGCTGTGGGTTTGGAGCTAGCCTACATGAGTCTTTCTACTCCGCCATCTTGGCTCCACCCCCCAGTTTTGGGAAAATTTTTATACTCTTTAGGCACTCTGCTTTGGACTTCAGTTGTCTTCTGTCTCAGTTAATCCTTCTGATTTTAATACATATGAAGATAATAGACACATGTATCACATGTATTTCACGTACAAATAGCTTCATGTCTCCCTGGAGTGCTCACATAATAGTTATAATAATAGCAGCACCTAGAGAGTTAATACTTTATGGTATCTCATTAATTCTCACAATAGACATGGTAGGCAAATGCTATTGTTATCCCAAATTCACCAATGAAAAGACTATGGCTAAGCAAAATTGACTTGATTTTCCCAACTACAAATCTAGGATTCTATGGGATCCTTGCCACCTTGTTGCCTAAATTTGTAAACTATCTTATGCCAGTTTCAAGGCACAGAAAAATGATCTGATCCTGGAAAAGAATAAAATAACAAAGTAAATGTGTTTTTTTTTTCCCCCTAGGAAATTACTTTCTTTTTCTGGTTCAAATGCCCTTGGATAGATCAACTTGAAACCTGTATAAAGTTCATTTCTATAGTTACATGATAAACATCACATGCATGAAAGGAAAAATAATAGCTACTTGCATTCCAAGTTCCCTTGGTGTTTATTACTTCCAAGGGAGAGTCACAAAATTGACATTGAAAGACAATTCCTTCTCTTGTTTGTTTGTCGTTGTTTAGACATGATCTATTTTTCATGACCCCATTTTCTTGACAAAGAAACTGGAGAGATTTGCCATTTACTTATTACCCTCCTCTTTAAGGTAGTGTTAAAAAAACAAAATCCACCACCCTTTCATTCTTGCCTGTTCTGATAACAACTATAATTTCATAGTAATTTTCCCACTTGAATTCTTATATGGTCATATTAACAATAAAAAGATTTAAGCAGCATTGTAAATTAGAAATATTTTTGAGCTTGTAACAATAAAATTTTAAAAAATAAAGATAGGGAAATGTAGCTGGAGCTCATCTAAAAGCATTTATATTGTAGTCAAAAGAGTATGGACTAAATGGTAGAAAACAGTTGACCTAGTTTCATTTGTTTTTAAAAATATACATATATTTCTTTAATTTTCATTGCATTTTGAGTTCTAAGCTGCCTCCCTAACTTCCTCCCTCCCTCTCAATCATCTACCTAGAAAAGATCAACATTTGACAGAAATATATGTGAACCCATAGAATACTTAGTCCCATGGAGCAGTTCTTTCTGTGGGGATGTTTCTCATCATGTTCCATAGGGTCTTTATAGTTTATTTGAATATTCATGTTGCTCATATTACTTAATCATTCACAGTCACTCTTTCTACAATGTTGCTATTACTGCATCCAATGTTCTCTTGCTTCTGCTTGTTTTACTCTTCATTATTTCATGCAAGTATTTACGTATTTTTCCAAAAATCCACTTGCAACTTATCTGAGCATTCCCCAATTGATGGGCATCCTCTCAGTTCCCAGTTCTTTGCCACCACAAAGAAAGTTACTATATTTTAGAACATATAGATTATTATCCTTTCCCCCTTGATAACTTTGGGAAATAGAACTGATAGTAATGTTTTGCTTCAAAGGATAGAAACAAATAAATAACTTTGGGGTCATAATTCCGGATCACTCTTCAAAATGGTTGGGTCAGTTGACAGTTCTACCAACAGTGTATTAGTGCTCCCAATTTTTCCATGCCATTCCATATGTCTCCAACATGTTATTTTCCTAAATTATTGTTTCAAATAACTTTTATTTGCATCTCTAGGATTTTTCAACAAAAAGAGATAGTTTTATTACCTTGTTGTCCATTCCTTTGATTTCTTTTTCCTTTTCTTACTGTTATTGCTAGCATTTCTAGTACAATATTGGATAATAGTGGTGATGATACACATACTTATCTCACTCCTGATCTTATTTGGGAAGGATTCTAGTTTATCCCTGTTACAAATAATGATAGCTGGTGGTTTTAGGTCAATGTGTCTTATATTTTTTAGGAAAAATCCATTTATACTTCTACTTGCAAGTGTTTTTTAATAGGAATGAGGTTTTATACTTTTCCTGCATCTATCATGATTATTTTTGTTTCTTTTGTTATAATAATTATATTAATAGTTTTCCTTATATTGAACCAGCCATGAATTCCTGATATAAATCTCATTTGGACACAATATATAATCATTGGAATATATTGTTGCAATCTTCTAGTTAGTTGAGGGTTTTTTTTAGGATTTTTTAATCTGTAATCATTCATAAAACTGTTCTCTAATTTCCTTTCTCTGTTTTTGCTCTTCTTGGTTTAGTTATTAGCATTATATCAGTTTCATAAAAGGAGTTTAGTAGGACACCTACTTTGCCTATTACTCCAAACAATTTATTTCATGGTGGAATTAGTCGATCTTTAAATGTTTGGTAAAATTTACTTGTAAATCAATAGGATCCTGTTGCTTTTTTTTTTTATAAGGCTCATTTATAACTTGTTCTATTTTTTCCCCAAAATATTTTTATTTATATATTCTATTTTCTTTTCTGTTTATATGGGTAACATATTTTTTTAAGTATCCTTCCATTTTATTTAAATATATTGACATATAATTGGGCAAAAGATAACCTAATAATTGCTTTAATTTCATTTTCATTAGTGATGCATTCACCACTCTTTACATTTTTGATACTAGTGAATTGGATTTCTTCTCCATTTTTAAAAATCATTTTAACCAATGGTTTATCTATATTATTGTCTCTATGAATTGTTTCTTAATCTACTCATTAAGATTAGATTATTTATTCTATGATAAATTTTAATCTATGCTTCCAAGGTTTCTTATTAAATGTAATTTTTATTGCATTTGATGTATTTACTGCATTTTATTGCATTATTATCTGACAAGGATACATGTAATATTTCTACTTTTCTGAATTCAACTATAAAATTTTTTATACCCTGAAAAATTGCTGTAAATGTGGCATGTACTACTGAGAAAGAGATGATTTTCTTTCACATTTCTCTTGATTCCCATAAGTCAAAATTTTTTGGTCTTTTCCTCATGAATGCCTGCAAGTTCTCATTCATTAAATATCCATTTCTTTCCCTTGCAGGATTACACCTGATTAGGTTACTCTTAGTTGCAAACTCAGCTCCCCTGACATTTGGAGTATCATATCCTATGCTCTTTGATCTTTTAATGTAGAAGCTTCTAAATCTTGTGTAATTCTCTTTATAGCTTCATATTTAAATTGTTTTTTTTTCCTAGTTGATTGTAAGATTTTTTCCCTTGATTTGGGAGCTTTGAAACTTAACTATAATGTTCCTGTAAGGTTTTCATTTTAGAATCTCTTTCAGGGGATCATCAGCAGATTTTTTTTTCACATTTTTATTTTACCTTATACTTCTAAAATGTCAAAGAAATTTTCCTTTATCATTTGTTGATGTATGGTATCTGGCCTATTTTTGATAATATTTTTCAGGTAATTCAACAATTCTTACACTATCTCTCCTCAATCTGATTTCCAGATGAGTTATTTTTCTGAGATATTTTACATTCTCTTTTAATTTTTCATTCCTCTGATTTTGTTTTATTTTTTCTTGATACCTTATGAAATAATTAGTTTTCCCTTGTCCAATTCTAATTTTTAAGGAGTTATTTTATTCCATAAGCTTTTGGACCTGTTTTTTTTTTAATTAGTTGACTTTCATGATTTTCTTGTGTTATTTTTATTTTTTCCCTAATTTGCCCTTGACTTTTTTTCTTTGATTTTTGAAGTCTTTTTTTAAAGTTATTCCAAGAACTCTTTTGGGGCTTGTGACAACTTTACATTTTTCTTTGAAACTTTACAAATAGATGTTTTGACTTCATTGTCTTCTTCTGAGTTTGAACCCGGACGTTTTCTATCACCATAATTCCAATTCATGGTTGGGTTCTTTTTCTGCTATTTATTCATTTTAGTGGATCATTTCTTGACTATCATTGTTATGTTAGGTTTGGGCTTTGCTCCTGGAGTGTGGGGGATAATGTCTTAGGCTTTAGGTTTTCCATATTGTCATTTTCTGAGCTCTATTGGGAGGTCTTTGACCTTTTCATTCTCCCAATGTTCTATAATCCAAGTCAAAGTGCATTCACTGTTCTTGTGGCTTATGCATTGGTCTACAAGTAACCTCAGGTATTCCTCTTATCCCCTGGGTGGCACTGAAAATTCTCTTGCTCCCTCTAGTCTCTGCCAAGGCTTCAAGCTTGACCTTCTTCCCTGGAACTGAAGTCATGGATTCTGCTCTCTTGTGAGTGACCACAATCAGCAGTGCCCCTGCTCCTCTGCAACTGTACCCACTGCCATTTACTTATTCTTATTTATTGGCAGGAGAGAAAATCTGGGCCCTATATCCAACATCAGTGAAGGGGTGAACTGAAACATCTCCTGATCGATTGCCTGACCCCCATACCTTACATAGAGCAAAAATTCCTGAAACCAAGGTTGCCTTCAACACAGCTTACCCTAAGTCTTGCTGTTTACTGAATGAGCAGTATCTTCACTTACCTCTGGTAAAACCATCTTCCAAGTTGTCTTAGAGTAGGTGACTACTTTACTCCAACTTTTAATTATTTCTGTAACTCTAAAATTCACTTTGAGACATTGTTTTAGGTTATTTGAAGGGAATTTGGGAAAGCCAAGTAATTGTCTACTTTATTCTACCATTTTCCCATTATAGTTCCATTTTTATCACTCCCTACCTTAAACAGGTTTTTAAATAGCCTTGACCTCACTATTAGTATGAATTCAGAAGTCTGTTCCAGCGCTATTATTATAGGATTATATATGCGAAAAATGTTATACATAATCTGAAATTACCTTACTTCATAAATGCCATAAAGTATATACTTTCAAAAACTGTATGCTATGTAAATATCTGGTAAGAATCTATTCTGAAAAACACAAAAAGTTTCCAGAAGAGAACATCATTTTTGAAAATTCTACAAAGGTCTTTTCAGAAGAAAATAATAATCAACTCATTAATTCAAAATATATTGCATGCCTATCTTTTCCAAAGTTCTGTACTAAGCATTCTGGGAGTTATAATGATAGACAAGACCAAAGTCTTATCCCTCCATTGGTTACAATCCCCTTCCATCTTATTTAAAATTTTTCAATCCCACTAGAAATATAGCTTTTGCATACAAACTCCAACCCCCAATCAGTCTTGTATGGCACATAGATCAACACGTTTGCCACAATGATAATAATTTGGAAAAGGTAACAATAGGCTATCTACCGGAAGACAGCATTCCTCTCTCCCCAACTAGCATCCTCTTCAGCTATTTGTCTTCTGCAGATACCTTTAAAATACTCCAAAAGCAGAATGTTCAGGAAAAAAGAATAAATGTTTCAATGTGGTGTTTAAACCAAGAACATTGACTTAGGTTGTTGGGTTCTACTATACCTCTGCTTTGTTATATATAACCTAGCCTAAATCAGTTCATTTCTCAATGGCTACGTTTCCTCATCTGTAAAAAAGGAAGTTAGGTAATTAAATGAAATCAGCAATAATGAAACAAAATATTGTGCAGTGATAATTAGTAAACTTGTCTCTCAAGAACAAATACAAAAATGCCTTTCCTTCTTTGCACAAATGGGAAAGTATGGATTGCAGTATATTGCATATACTATCTGTTACATGGCTGGTTAGTTTTGCTGATCTTTTTTCCTCCTTCTATTTTTTTGCCCTTTGATTAGGAAATTGTTCAGTGGGTAAAGGAGGAGAAGGGATATATCCAGAACTGAAGATGAGAGAAAAAATTAATAAAATTGTTATTTTAATTATTGGAGATAGGGATAGTTAAGAACATTTCTGATCTCACTGCGTAGCAGATTTAAATGAGTCTAGCATTCAATCAGCATGTGGGTGCTGGTTCAAATCTAAAAGTACTCTCTAGATTTTTTTTAATGTATCTTTATTAATATTTGCTTTTTTTCTTCTGTCAGGTCATATCTCTGTGCTTGCATTGGCATCATTTATCATTTGAAAATCATTCTTTCATTTTAATATTTAATTACCAAAATTTGACTAAGCAATTTTTTTAACATATTGTCAAGTATGAATTAAATGCTTATAATGACTGGAAGGTCCAGGATGAAGGGGTAACTTCTTCTAAGCTGCTTAATCTTTTTATAATAGCCCTACAGGGTACTCTTTTATTAAAAGTGAATGCTTTCATGTGCTGGAACAGAAACTAAACCTGCACCTTGAGGTTCATGGGCCAAATAGACTTGGTGCTTTGTTTTATAAAAAACATGCTAAATTGGAGCTTTTTATCAAATCAAACCAGATCTCAATTAATTCAAAAGCCATAGAAGCCTATTGAAAAAAAAAAAAATCTGCTGCCCCTGGTCTTTGTAGATGTTCCAAAATCGCACTTCAAAAATGAGGTGAGGACTGACACAATTTCTGCCTATTTTTGTCCTTTGAATTTATTATACCCTCATCAGATAGACAAAGGTCTAAGGAAGCAAAAGGGAGAAAAGGCATTTTTTGTCCCCAGTTGCCAGCAACTTTCCATAAAATGTAACATTAGCTTTGTTTCTTTTTCATTTGGAAAAGGGCTATGCAAGTTATTTGCCTAGCTTGCACATTTGAAATTGTGTCTCCTTAGCTAAAACTCATGTACTAGTAGTCACTATTTATTTGTCATAAATTTGTTTACAAGTCATAGCTTGTACTTCAGATTGATTTTTGTTTATAAAGATGTGCCAGATAAAATACAATAAATGGGATTGGTATTGAGAAGAAAATTTAGTATGAATATATTTCTAAGTGTTGGAAGTTCTTAACTGCTATACTGGGAAAGGAGAATTCTTATCATCATCCAGTAAAATTATTGTGGAGATGGTCAAGATTTCCTTGTATTTAAGTATTATACTACTAATCCAACTGTATAACTCTATGCAGGGATTTTTGTGATTATGGATTTGTAAGAAATGGTTATGGAAGTAACTTGATGAGCGCACAGCAGAAGAAAAGACAGTGACTTTCAGCAGGTGTGTAACCCTCCCCTCATAAGCCCCTCTGGGATAACAAGTTTAAATATTTCCTTACTACAATTAATTAATCAGGAACCAAGGTATTTTTTGTAGTTACTCCTTTTAAATGTTGGCTTATTTTTTTAAATAAGATAAACACACTGAACTTTTAGAATCTGGATTCAAAAACACACCTTTCATGCAAAAGCATTTTGTAGTTATACATAGTTTCATATGCTATGAAAATTAGTCATTTGCTTAGAAATATTTTTTTTAAATCTAAGTAAAAGAACTATCTCCTTATGAATGCCCATTAATATCCTTCTGATATATACATATGTGTGTGTATGTCATTCCAATATTGAAGAAATTGTTTTGTTTTAAAAGGGACTGTGCTTGAGAATAGGCTGAAGGACAAAACTCCACTTTCCAAAGTGTCTTTAATCAATTTTTCTTTCAATGTTAACAAGTCAAATACCTAAAACTGCAAAGAGCTTTAAGTATGAATTAAAAAAATTTTTGTTCTTTAGCTTTACAACAGAAGCCATACCATTTCACAGGGATATACTGACAGTGGTGGCCAGGCTTGGAATTACACAGAAGATTTCAGATTTATTTTTTTCAGGATTTTACCATCTGATAACAAAGTTATGGTTAGCAGAATGTATTTTTCTAATAGAGGTGACTCAAACATTTACTTCCCTCAGAATTTAAATGCCCTTCAAAGAATACATATCCTTATAAATGACAATATAATAATGAATGTCAAGTTTTCACTAAAGCTTAATAAGGTTCTTTTTTCCCTGTTCGAAGCATTTTCTAGGAAATTGGAATACAAAGTTCTTTACTTATAAACAAAACCTGTGCCAGATGAGTATCTTGAGGACAGCAAAGGTTTATTATGTGATAAAAGAACAGTTTAAAAAAATTTAACCTGAAAGAATTACCCAGAATGGAATAGCTCAGAGAGGGTCTGAGGAAGTTACTTCATTATCTAAGGACATAAAATATAAAGTACTCAATTTTTAAAGATAAGCAAACTTCCTTGAAATATAATAAGGGATAGAAACTTACACCATACAAATAATTGTGATGTAAGGAAAAACGAGGTAAGTGCAAAGAGAAACCTAGATGTGTCGTGAAAATTAAGATACTGATCAACCTACTCCTAAATATTAAAAAGCACTGGAGTTTAAAGGGGATTTGTTATGAAAGAAATTTAGTTTGGATGGATTCAGTTTGAACATCATAGTTCTGTCTACACAATCAAAGAGAAATGGGATATTCAGCTGTGGACTCGTTACAGCTGGTTCATTCCTCTAACACATATAACACGAAATATCAAGATTTGAAGAATTGGATTTGTTTCCTTTGAAATATTCGCAAAGCCTAAGACATCATCATTCAAAGACAGGGGGAACTAAGGATTTGTTTCCACAAACCATATAACAGAAAATCAACGCAATGATATCACAAATTGGTCACTATCATACACAAGAAAATTTTATGTGTCTAGACTGATCATAACAATGCTCTTGATAGAAAAGGAAATATTCACTAGAGATCATGGAGGAATATTTATGAAGCATTTTTGAGCTCCAATACAACTTTAAGGTCAGTATGAGAAGCTACAGGTGAGTTTCCTATCCAAGAACTTCACAGCCAGCTTTCTTGTCCTAGTGTTATACGTAGACTTATAGGACATACCTGCTTCTCTTCAACATCAGGAAATGTTTTCTGTGCTGAAGGATCAAAACAGATTCAGAATGTGTTCACACTTGATTTATCCAATTAAAAAGTCTTTGCTTTCTGTGTTTAACTGGGGTGGAATGGAAACCATTTATTTCCTTCCATACTATATTTACAGTATTCTTCCATATATTTTCTTCCACATACATTTTGATGCAGCCATAGTGGATATTGTCTTCCTAATATATACTAAACTCCATCCTCCAGGTTAGTGCTTTTCCTCTTCGCCTTTTAAAACTCCTAGATTTCATCAAGGCTCAGTTCAACTGCAACTTTCTGCAGGAGGCCTATCCTTCCTCCCTCAATAGCTAGTGCCTTCCCTACCAAGGTTCTTCTATTCCGTATGTATCTTTGAAGATACTTTGTAGATGCTGTCTCCCCACCAAAACACAGACTCCTTGATGGATAGGAATTTTTTTCTTCCTTTTTCATTGTCTCTCTAGCATATAGCACAGTGCCTGGAACATAGAAAAGGCTTAAAGAGTTCATATTATTAATTCCTTGAATTATTGGTGGAAACAAAGCTTTTAAATCATAGATCCATGTGAGTATCTTACTAGAATGGAAGTTCAGTGTGAATCAGCAGTGTGGCATGACAGGTAAAAAGGCTAATATGATCTTGGGCTGCATCAAACAAGGAGAAACTTCTAGTAATGAGAAGATTGGCCCTTTGTACCCCATCTCAGTCAAACTCCGCCTAAAGTGTTGTGTTTAGTTCTTTCTGAGTGTCACAATTTAAGAAAGATAATGTAAGGATGGAGAATATCCAGAGGAAGGCATCCAAAATGATGAAGAGGCTTGAGTCAATGTCATCCAAGGATTGGATCAGGAGATTGGGATGTTTGGCCAGGAGAAGAAAAGATAGAGAGAACATGATAGCTATTTACAAGTATTAGAAAAGCTGTTGCATAGGATAATTAAATTAGTTCTGCTTGGTATTAGAGAACATAGGAGCAAAAGGTAGAAGTTGAAAAGAGAAATATTTAGGTCTGAGGTCAAGAAAACCTTTATAACAAGAACCATCCTAAAGTGGAAGGAATTGTTGTAACAATAAACACCCCAATATACACAGGGGGGCCTGCTGGCACAGGTTCTTTGTTCTCCTCTAAAAGGAAAGGCAATTTCTGAGGGAGTCAACAGCCACTTTAATCAGGCAGATGTATCAGATAAAATCAAAATTTCAGAGAAATCAAAAGTGATCAGACATGCTTCCAAAATGTCTGACTGTTAATATATGTAACATCATTACTAGAGAGGGAATATCTGGGTTTCTCAAAAAGGGGACAGTGTGCAGCATGCTTGGATTTTCAAGACTCATCACTCAAACCTTCTTACACAAACTAAACCCCAAACTAAAACCTCACCCTCACAGTATCTATACAATTTTCAGAACCAGAGGGCATAACCCTCTGACACAGTGCCTGAATAGATAAAACAAAAGGTACTTGGGACCGTCCTACAAAACAGGTCCCCTAGTCAAGCTTCCATGGAAGCTTCATGGGTGGGAAAGATCACATTATTCAATCCGAGGCACTTCAATAAAACAAAACCAGCAAAAAATCCTAATTTGATTGCCATCACAACTGTCTCTATTAGTAATGACTTCTCCTACATTGAATGATTTCAAGCTAAAACGAGACCACTTTTTAGGCAAGCTCTACTGATAAATTAATTTTGAGTGGTAGTTGGATCCAATGATTACTGAGGTTTCTTTCCCTGAAGTCCTATCATTCTATGATGCTCTGATTCTGGCCTCAATCTTGCAGCACTAAATCTTTTTATTTCTATTAATATTTAACATGACTTACTTTTCCCCTTATATACATAGCATCTATGGGAACTGTTTTCCCTTCTTACAATCAGCACTCCTAATAAGCACTTAAATATAAAGTATATGCAACAAAATATAAAGAAAAAACTGGGACTTACACCTGAAATTACTTGGCAAAGGACTGGATAAAAGTGGAGCCTTTCTTTTCATACAGTAATGCCCCATCCCCATGTAAATAGACTCATAACACTGATATGAGAAGTTTTAGTGCTAATATATGAATAGAATTGGAAACTTTCAGTGAAGTTAGTATCTGAACCTCCCCTAAGCTTGCTTCTTCTGGGAGACCTGCTTACTTACTGAAATTATGTTCTGGCATCTACATGCCCAGTCTGCACCCGGCTCAGGTCTCATCCCTATAACATGCACTCAGCACCTTACAACCAGCTTCCTTGCTCTGCTTGACTCAGGTTCACCAAGGATTGGACCTGACTAAAAATGACTGAACACCACAAGCAACAAATATATCCACACATATATACATACATACATACATACATATATACATACACATATATATGTACACATGTATTCATATGTGTTTATTCAACTTATTTGTCCATTTTTATTATATTTACACACTCCATGAGACCAGACATCTTCTTCAACTATGATATCTACAATAAAATTCTAATTATAACCTGTTTATACAGGGCGTTAAGGTTACTAAAGTAATTTATGCCCATTTTCTCATTTGATCTTCACAGTAACCTTGTGGGGTGAATTAATATTGTCTCTGTTCTATAAATGAGGGTCCTGATACTAAGAGAGTCAGTCACATGGTTTAGAAAGACTTCCTTGGTACAACTGGATTTGGAGAGACTCAAAATATCTTAGGCTTTCAGTGCCTACTGTCATAAAATTAAAAAGCATTAGATGCAGGATATCAACATGAATGTTCTTGAATCCAAGTCTAGAATTCAATACACTCCATCATGATGTCTTTATATGGTAGGTACTAATTAAATAATGTTGTCTGAATGGTGAAAGGCTATTTATAGGGGAGAGGAGAGGAATAACAGCACTGTTTCCAAAAAGGCTTCTCTGATTATTCTGATCTGAAATGTTCTCTTCCTCTCCAAATTTCTCACTGATTGCATGCTGCTCATTCTACACCTACAATTTCTATCTTTTCTTATGTCATTTGTTTGTTTGTCCATTCAGTTCAACAAATATGCATTGAATATATTCTACGACTGAGTTGCTATAGGGGATGTAGAGTTGAACACAGTGTTGCTTCCTTTAGCAGAATTTAAACTGCTTTAGGATAGGTCTCTGCTTGACTCAGGTTCACCAAGGATTGGACCTGACTAAAAATGACTGAACACCACAAGCAACAAATATATCCACACATATATACATACATACATACATACATATATACATACACATATATATGTACACATGTACATTCCTGGGTTAATTGACTTGCCCAGGTTCACCAAGATACTATGTGTGAAAAGTACTTAAACCGAACATATCGTGACTCTGAGGTCAGGTCTCTATAATCTTTCTACAACATATAATACACACACACCCATACATGCATACACATATCATTGGCATTCATGTCAAGAGGGTAAATTTGAAACATGAATAAATGTGGCACCATCTTTATATTAAATACAGTAGTTTAGGAGTCATATATATTGAGACATGGTAACAAGTATATGAAATAATTGGTATGCTTTAAGTAGATAATATCTATGTGAAATGACTCTCTGAAAAGGAAAATATGTTATCTATATAATAATTCAGAAGGTGCCCAATAAGCATTTCTAATATTTTTACTTGATATGATCCTTAAATAGCAATTTATTTTCAATTTTTTGTGGCATATGTTTCATCCTAATGTAGCTTAAAGTCAACAGTGATTTTTTTCTTCACTCTGACTTAGAGGGCATAGCTACACTTAAAATTTTCTAGAATATTGTTTTAGCTTCATTTCAAATCAAGTATATTACAAAGCAATTTTGTGATATGAGTCATGGTAAATAAAATAGAATCTCACTGAATAGGGAGTCATCATTCCTGGGTTATGTGTAACTGGTTGTATGACCTTGGGCAGGGCACTTTGCCTCATTTGTAAAATAATGGTTGGACTAGGAAATCCCTTAACGACCTTCCAGTTTTGTTATTCTATTAGTTCAATAAAGAATTTCATCAAATATGTCATTGCCCATTTATTATTTGACAGAAAGTCATGGGAACAGAGAAACTCATACTTTGCTGTCCCATTGAATATCAATCAGGAATGAAAACAAGTATATGTGAGTAAATCAATAGGAGGACAGAAGTTGATTTATAAAATCTATAATTTACATGAAATTTACACATCTATCGAATAAAGCAGATTTTATTCACTTGAATTCATTGCATGTTAAAATATGTATTCTTACTTTTTTCACCAAACATAAAAGTTATTCTTGAGCACATTTTTATTATATGATGAATTATTGTCATCCTACATCAAGAATAAGGCAAAGAAACAACTTACCTCCTTTCATCAGTTACCACTAGCTATGAATTTAACATTCTTAACACCTAAAACAGAATACAATTAATTTTAATAAGATAAACCTAACAGCAAGGCAGAAAGGCAAGATATATGATAAGCAGCTTTGGGAACTAAAGGGCAACTCTAAACATGATTCTCATTTACCCTTTTACTTTCAGTGTCAGGGTCTTGCTCTGGCAACAAACCCTTGAGATTTCCATGCTAGCCCTCCGCTCAGAGTTACATTGCTAATTTAAAAGCCTTAGTGATTATGTTGTGTTATGATATCAATGGAAAGGTCAATGGATTCATGAAATTACTTTTTTTTTCAGTCTTTATGACAGTCTAGACCTTTTTTTCAGACCATTTCAACTGAAAACTGATCATTTGGGTCACTTAGCATAATAAATGGATATAAGCAACCAGAGTTTGTAATGATACTGCTCACCCTGTCATAAAAACATATGCATATGCAAACATAATGCAACCATATGGCTTAATATTATAGATTCAAGGAATTATTGGGGATTTTTTGCTTTTTAATAAAAATATTTTTAATAAAGAAAGAAGGAAAGGAAGAATATTTAAAAAGATATAGATAAGATCATATAGATGTATATCTTTATAGATAAGATTAAAATTGTGTTTCAAATGTTTTAGAATGTGCTATCATTGTGATTCCTAACAACCTTTTTTTTTTTAAGATCAAAATTGTCTAACATCGGTAATACTTTTGTATATTGCAAAGCGTGAAGGACCATAGAAATGAGTTGCAGTAGGAAACAGGAGAACTGGAGTTCAGGGCTAGGAATATAAATGACATGAGCAAGGTGAGAGGAGCAGAATAGTTAAGTAGGTGCAGGACACTCCCCTCAGTTTCTCATACTAACCCCAAAGTTGTACTAGAGCTCAAAAATCCTTCAAAAATATTTCCCTTGATATCTAGTGAATAATTCCCTTGCATATGGCAGTGACCAACTTGTAGGAATATTGTCTTTCTTTTCTATTGTATGGTTTGTAGAAACAATGGCTTGGTATAGGAATGGGAAATGTGTGGCCTTGAGACCACATGTGGCCCCTCCAATACTTCAAGTATGGCCCTTTGATTGAATCAGGTTCCTTACTCTTGTTTCAATTCAACCTTTTTCAATCCATTCTTCTTCAGATTTCACCATTCATACTTTCACATTTTCTTCCCTCACATTCATTTTTAATTCTGTTGAAACTGCTATATTTGATATCTTACTATCATACATCCATACAGCAACATCAATAGAATGTTGTTATTTTTAATGGGCCTTTGCTTTCATGGAAAGCTTAAGGTCATTCAAAAATCTTCAATGTCTTGACAGTATTCTAGCCTATTCATCTTCTTTTATTCAATTTTGGGCCCAATTCATTGTTCATATAAACTATCAGCAATATATATATATATACTGATAGACAAGCTGTTTAAGTTTTCCATTCAAATGCCTGTTGTAATCTGGGCAATAAACATTCCAAACATAGATAATCAAGGCAAGTCCCTTTGAGTTACTACTCAATATACTCAAATTTTTTCAGTTTTTACTCAATTACTCCATTCCAGAACACTTTGCTCCATTCCTGGCCTAATGAAATCAGTACAAACTTATTCAGAAAGAGAAACATCTGGAGAACTTTCCAGGGAATCCCTCTTCAGCTCAAATTATAATGTACCCCTCTCTAAATGTGGCCAATATCTTAAATCATGACAACTCCCAGTTTTATAAAGTAATACATTATCCACCAAGATCTATAAATAATTTTTCAGACTAACTACAGTCTAAAAATTTCTCCCTAATTCTGTACTTAAAAAATTGATTTTAACCTAATTTTAAGACCTTATATTTTATCCCTATTAAATGCCATCTCATTGGATGTAGCCTAATGCCCTAGCTTGTCAAAATTTTTCTGAATCCTAACTAACTCTTCCTTTTGGAGTATGGATGTGGGTCTGTGGGGGGGTGGGGTGGGGTGGGTGGGTGGTATCTCTTCCAGCTCTCTGTAATCTACAAATTTGATAGACATACCATCAATATTTTCTGAAAGTTTTCTCTTCTTCAGGTTCTAGAGATAATTCTAAGGAATTTGATTTCCTAACACAATCACTTCCAAGCACCTTCAAGTGTCTTCCCCATTGATTATTAATTACCAAACATTGATTGCCTTTCTAAAAAAGGAGCATGTATTAAATAGGTATGGTATTGCCTTAGTTTCTTCATCTGTAAAAGACCTGGAGTAGGAAATGGCAAACCACTCCAGTATCTTTGTCAAGATATCCCCAAACGGTGTAATAAAAAGTCAGACAAAACTGAAATTTCTGAATAACAAGAACATAATATTAAATATATTTATTAAACAGGTATTCTGAGGATCGAAGGTTACAGAAACATCCCCTCAAATTGGGACAGAGTGCCAAGTACAGACCCCTTAACATTATACTTGAGAGGCCCTTCTAAAGTGACACCAAATCATTGACAGCTATGCATTGAGTCCAATCTTATATTTAGTTCCAAATCCATCCCATAGGACTGTCTTCTAATTTATAGTTCCATCATTCCTTAAAACTAGATTGAGGGACTATATTCAAGGTTTTTAAAAAATTTGTAGAAGGTGTACCTACAACATTCAACTTACCTGCTGGTTTCATAACCCTAACCAAAAAAAGAAAAGAAAAGTAAACTTAGTCTGTTATGACTTGCTCTTAATGAAGCCAGGCTAGCTCTTTTCTAAGCAGGGCATCATTCTTTAGATGTTCACTACCTCTTTGATGAGTCACTTTAGGATTTCCCTGGGAAGCAAAGTCTAGCTCACAGGCCTACAAACTGTAGCCTTTCCCTCTCCTTTTCTTGAAAATATATGAATTTACCCTTCTCCAGGCCTGTAGAACTCCTCTCTTTTTCCATGATCTTTTAAGTATCACTATAATAGCTCAACAATACATCTAGTAGTTATTTCAGCAACATTTATCTTCATCATGACTTGAATTTGTCAAGGGCAATGAGTCGCTTCTCCTTCTTTACCTTGGGTATTGACTCCGTTAGTCATTTTTGTTCTTCATTTCTAGGGCAAAAGGCTACTCCTTGGCGGAGAAAACAGAAGTTTCAAGAGAATGGGTAAGAATCCCTGTTGATGGACACATAAATCTACACTTCTAAAATACAGCTTAGATCAAGTATGATAAATTGTTCTCTGATTTACTGTGTTTTGAATCATCACACATACATTTGTGAAAAAGTTCACCCTTTTCTCATTGTGATAAAACTACTACCAGCCAATATTGGAGAAATAATTTATTCCTACAGTTATAAAGAACATAAAATAAAACCTCTGCTTCTTGGACTCACTATCAAAATTCAAAAGGATGGAATCTGAGAAATAGAAAGATATAACCTTATTATAATTTTAAGAATATAACATCAGGGAACATTAAAATTTGCAAAGTTTTCACCTTGTTTTCCAGGTTCAAATGCCTAGAATGAGTATTTTCTATAGGTTTAATTCAATATATCCCATCAATTTTTGCTTAACAAACTCTCCAGAATTTATTCCTTTCTTTCCATTATCACCATCACCACTAGCACAGTCAAGTAGACAACTCATCATTTTTCTCTACATTGAAAGCATTTTCCAAAATCTATAGTGCATGTCAAATACTCCTGGCCTTGCTTCTTTCTTCTCTGCCATCAACTCATCAACTCTGTCATAAAACTCTAAAAAGGTTCCAATTATTTCCACCTCAAAAAACAAATCCTACCTATTAATGTTCCACCTTAAAGTACCATTAAAGGAAGTAACTGTTATTTTTTCTGCCTTTGTCAGAGAAAGAACTCCAAAGTGAGTCTGAATATTTATAGCAAGACATAGTACCTGATTTGTGATACGCTCCCTGAACACTCATTTTTTCATTCTGTCCAGGTGGTACAAGCAAACGGTTGTTTTACTTAAGACTCTTGCTATGAATGTTATGATTTACATTATTGAACAAATTATGAGCAGGATGCTTTCAAAAAAATCTGGAAAAACTTGCATGACTGATGCAAAGAGAAATGAATTATGTACAAAGTACAAAGTAATAGCAAAAATAACCATTTGCAAATGACTTAGCTATACTCAGAAATACAATCATCCAAGACAGCTCTGAAAGATTTATGACAAAACATGCTTTACATCTATAGAGAAAGAACTGATGATGTCTTAATACAGATTTAGGCATATTTTTTAAAATTTTTTCTTTATTTTTCTCAAGTTTTTTTGTTTGTTTTCTTTCACAACATTACTATTATAGACATGTTTTGCATTACTACACATGTATAACCTATATCAAGTTGTTTACCCTCTCAGTGGAGGAGGTGGGGAGGGAGAAAGGGAGAGAATTTGGAACACAAAGTTTTAAAAATAAATGTTAAAAATTGTTTTTACATATAGGTGGGGAAAAATAGAATACTAAATAAATACAAAAAAGTGCCACTCCCAAGGTTCAAACCATGGTCCCAAATTCCAAACCCCATGCTCAGACATTATCTCCTTAATTATTTGCTTCCCAGGTCTATATTTTTTCTTCTTTTGCATCCTATACCTTCAATGAGCAACAGTGATGCTCCCTGTGGTCTGAGGTTTCTGGATTAAGACTTCATAAATTTGGGATGTATTTTAAGTTTCTTCAAGAAGTATCACTTCTAAGCATCTGAATCACCAGAAAGAATAGTACCCATCTAATCTGAAAAGTCTGATGTTGGATAAATAACTTGCATGCATTGTTTCTCACTGAACATAACCTATGCTTACAATTTATCTTTCTTTGATTAATAAGTTGGTGTTTCCTATTTAGATTATGGAGCTCTATTTTTAGAAAGAGCCTCTAAAATACACACACACACACACACACACACACACACACACACACACACCCTCTTCATGGGTACATTGCTCTCTTCTTTTTCTATGTGATATTCTTCTACTCCAGTGTGGTTTTCTCTCTTTCCTTAGATCCCTTTTTTCTACCCTTCCCCCATAATAAAGTCTCCCTTCCATTTAACAAACACTTTATTCAGTTCAGTTTGATTCAATTCAACAAATACCTACTACTATATGTCAGTGCTAGAAAACAAAAATGAGTGTCCCTCTCCCTTTTCCTCTCCTTCTTCTCCATCTTCCTCTCATCCCTATCCTTCTCCCCTTCCCTTTTTCTACAGGAGCATACTGGAGAACTACATCTTTTCTTCTCAGAGAGGAGCCAGCTCTCACTCTGAACACAGATAGTCACTTGGCCACACAAGAGCTACACACTTTGAACACTTTATTCACCAAAAACTTCTGCTTACCATTCCGATGAAGGACAGACCACAACCTGTGAGTAGTCCAAGCTACCTGAATGGGGGACTGAGCTGGTCAGTACCAGCTGGGCAACTCAGCTCCTCTACCCTCCCCTCCCCTCTTCACTTTTCCCCTCCTCTCATCTCCTCTCCCCTTCTCTTACTTAAGGGTGTTCTGCCCAAAGGAAGGGGAATTTTTATTGCCAAAAGCTACCTAGTTAATTTGGGTTTTACTGGCTGGATTTCTTTTTCAAAGACCACACTTTAAACCCATTTCATTCTGGATCTCAGGGACTGGACAAAATAGGTCCCTGCCCAAGAACTACTTAATGGTTATTTTCAGACTCTCCTGGCTCAGAGTGAATGAAAGTATTAACTGCTTCTCTTTTGGCTAGAAACCCTGAGAGTCTTTCCCTCCCAGTATGATTTTTCTTCTTAAAGAGGTCTATTTACTGAAAGGGCATTGCCTCACTCAAAGTGAGAACCTGAAAAGACCTTAGGTTACACAGACCAAGGTCTCCCCCTGCATTTTGGACCACCTCCATTCATTCTAACTGATATCGGGCCACTGGACCCAGATGGCTCTGGAGGAGAAAGTGAGGCTGGTGACTTTGCACAGCCCTCCCACATTTAAATCAAAGTCAATTACAAGTTACATCATCATCTCCCTGATATCACGGTGCTCTGTGAGAACAAAAGACAATTCCCAACACAACCTAAGTAGTATGAGATCCTCATTACCTTCTTTCAAACTTCTTGTGGGTTATTACTGCTTTAGCACCCTTATACTTTTAAATCATTATGTCATCTTTAATACTTGGAAAGCCTCAATAAATTATTTCTTCTTTCTCTCCCTAATTTGGTTTAACTATTTGTTTTACTTATATTTTCTTACCTTTTTCTTAACAACATTCCTTCTTCCTTCAGAATTTAGATCTCTTTTTTCCTCCTTCACCTTCAATCACTCTCCTTCATTATTTCCTCAAGTTCCTTCAGATTTGCCTCCTCAGATTCAATCTCATATTCCACACAGGTCAAAGTCCTCCACAGCTTCACCGTTTCCTTCTTTTCACCTCAAACTCTTTCTTCTCCAGTCCCTTCTCTTAGACAACCTTCTCTTTGTAAGCTGGAAGATATGTCACTAGACATGTCAGTTTTCTTAGCTGTAAGATCAACTGTCTGGATCATGCCTCCTGAAGTCCCTTCTGGATCCAATAGTAATAGATAATTTCAGAATTACCATTTATTAGCTATGTGACCATGAACATTACAGTTTCCAAGTCCCAACTTTCTCATCAGCAAATTGGAACAATAGTTGCTCTCTCCCCTCAATGGATTTATAATGAGGTTCATATGAGATAATATCTATAAAGTACTACACAAAGGTAAGGTGTTAGTATTCAAATTTCAATAAATGGTTGAATGAATGAATTCAGAATACAAATGCTATGTTTGTGTTTAAGTACCTAAAATGATCTTGCCTAAAAAGCTTTTAATCTTGTGGATCAAAACCACTAGTTTCATAAACATTTTGCTTTTCTACTTTCACTCATTAGGTACCAGAGTTTCACACATGTGTGTATGTGTGTGTGTATACATATATATATATGTGTGTGTGTAGATATATATATATATATATATATATATATATATATATATATATATATATATATATATATATATACATTCTTCACTTCTCTAATTAGCCTTTATCTTTAGCTTTCACACTAGTTTAATCAGGGCAACTGTGGACATAATGTGACCTCTCTGTGTGCACAAACAAAGATGTTCTTTTAATCAACCATTACTTATTTTGACATATAAACTTTGATAAATTGAACAGCAATTTTCAGAGATTATACATTTATTATCCTCGGTGTTTATCTTAGATAGCAGGTTTTTCTTTAAAAGGAAGTATTCCTTTTCAGCATGACTGTTTACTTCTTGCAGGATACTTTTAAAGAAATGTCATGTAGAGATGTCTCTAGGTAACCTTAAAGCAAATGCTTTTTACCACAACTTTATTTTATAGAGTGCTTTTTTGAGGTAAAGCCATCTCAAAACACTGTCGAAATTGGAAACAAAACAAAAGCCACACAGGTAGGAAAATCAATGATCTTTCAAATAATCCAAGATTAAGTCAAATCAAACCAGCTTTAAGCTTAGACTCTAAATCTGGCCAGTAGTTGACTTCCCTGATAAGTACCAAATAAAAAGACTATACAAGAATCTAAGGTGGCCAGAGAATATATCCTTTAAATAACGATTTATTGAGGATCAAATTAAAAATTTAGAACCATATCTCAAAGTTTCTAGATTCAAATGAAACTGAAATAACTGATATTTTATTTTAGAAGAATATAGATTTTAAATATTTTTTGCAATTTAATGTAAGCAACTTGTTGAAGCATCATTGTAAAGCAGAAATACAGCCAGTTTTGAAATCGGTACTGCTATCTATCTTCCAGTGCTTGGCTAAAACATGATGCATGTATGACCCAGAGGAAATCCCTTATGTTCTCAGTGCCCTTGTCAATGTTGTGCATAAACTGTAGAACAGATGCAAGTTTGTACTGGTAGGCAAATTTCACCACCAAGAGCTCTTTACAATGATGAAGTCATAGGTCTGAACATATGCTGAAGTAGACATACATAAGTAAGCAGCTTTGGACTTTGAGTCTTGCAACAGAAATCAGAAAACTTTGGTTCAAGGTTTGGCACTGCTACTAATCAGGTAGGGGATTTTAGAAAAGACAGCTCTAACAGTCTATTCTATTCTGAATTTTCTTAGCACATATTAAAGGTTAGAAAATGCTACTCATCATTATTTAGGAAGGCAAGAAACTCTGTGTTCTCATTAATAAAGAAATTATTTAGACTGTATCAATTAAGATCTGAAAGTGAAAATATTTCCAGAGGTTGTACATTTGTTCTATTACAGATGAGTCTAATATTATTCATTCTAATATATTAAACAGCTAGTTCTGAAGTCATAAATTTCTTCAATTTTCTTATTAGATTTTTTTCTCTTCAAAGGACAAGTCATTTTAGAAGTTTTTTCAACAAATTTTATGATGTTCTACACAGAGTAACTTTTTTTAAATACCTAAAATAGAAAATATAGTCTACTTTGCAGTTGTTCATTTTAATCACTCCCATTATGAGTAGATTACAAAGAAAAGTAATCTATTTAGAAAAATTACCTATATCATATATTTTGAACTCCTTCTGTTCAAGATCCGCTATATTCTAACAAAATAATCAAATAAAATGCATTATATAGACTAACTAGTCATATGTTAAATTATGTTCAAAATTGTTTAAAATTATTCAAATGTTCAAAATTATTTAATATCTCCCTAAATACTTTTTTTGATATTATAAACCCAATTTGTTATCAGAGAAAGCACTGTATAATGTCTAGAGGTCTGGGCTTGAAAAAGAGCTAGACTCAAAATCTGATTCATTTAATTAGCTATGTTACCCTCATCAAGTGATTTAACCTCTCTAGGCCTTAGTTTCCTCATATGCAAAATAATGGGGTTGATTGGATACTGTGACCTGTAAGGTCCCTAAATTTATGATACTATAAACTTTATGGTTATGTTTATTGATATTTATGAACTTGTATGTGGGATCTGTATATATTACTTAGGATTTTCAGTTAGGAAATAGCTTTACAGAGTAAGTAAAGCTAAAAATATAGAAAATTATAACTCTGAGGAGAAAATATGAGGATATTGGGGCCTACTGCCAAAGAGAAGCATCTTTTTCTAACCAACTTAAATTTTCGGGAAATGGATAGAATAAATAAAGATATAGTATATACTTAGAGCTCTCTGTACAAAGATTTAAAAAGATATAATTTATTATTAAAATACAACATGACAACTTTGGTTCTAAAAAATGGAAAAGAAGTACAGTAAAAAATATTAACTCCTACTATTTTTCTTGCTGTTGGACAAGCGGGATGTAGTTCCAATCTCTGGTTTCATCACTGTGGGTTGGTTCCCAATATGAAAATATTTTCAAATGATAGAGATTGGAAACATATCATAGCATATAGTCTTAGAGCTATGGTGTCGAACTCAAATAGAAATGCATACCACTAATCTGTAATGCCTGTGGGCTGCATATTGACATTTTAAAATTATAATCTCACCTATGTTTAATTATACTTCATTCATATGTTAGACAACTTTAGGTCAATAAAAATTATAAATTTAGTTGGATTTCAAATTTATTAAGCATTTCCCTTACTACATCCATATGGTAGTGTAAGTGTTCTAAAGGAAAAAATTGAATCTCAAAATATATTGTGACCTACATGTGGTCACTCAGCAAGTATATGAACACATATCTCTTTAACTCTGGATTTGGTATTCCATTTGCCTTACCATATATTGCCACTGATGTTTTGAATGTTCACATTTTCTTTCCTAGAATAGGGTGAAACTAAAAATATGCTTCATGAGCATGAGATAAATGTAAATTACTTCTTATATGTTCAAAGTAAGTTCCATTAGCATACAATCTCTATGAAGGCAAGGACTTTCCCTTTGCATCTCCAGCCCTTAGCACAGTATTTGGTGCAAAGTAAGTGAATAATCAATGTTTATAATCAAATAAATATGACCCAAATCTTTCCTCCAAGAACATGTTTTTGAGAAGCACATACTTCTCAATGCACCAAGCAATGTAAAATAACATTCATTGTGCTAAAATCTATTAATATTATATTTTAATAGTATCTATGTTTTTTAAAATATTTTGATAAACTACATTTCAATGTAACTGGATTCCTTTGCAACCTTATATGGTTGTATTTTATGCATTTAAAAATTATTCTGAGAAGACATCCATAGCTTCACCAGACTGCCAAAGGAGTCCATGATGCAAAAAAGAAAGAGATAAGAAAAGTTTAAGAAACACAAAATTATAGTGGATAGATCCTTATTCCTTTTAACCCCTCTGCTGCCTTTTATAGTATTCATTCTTCTCTCTAGGTTTTCAGAATACCACTTTTGTCTCTTTCTACTCCTACCTATCAGACCGTTCCTTCTCAGTTTCCTTTGTCTGGATTCTTGTCCAGGTCATGTCCTCTAACCATAGGTGGTGCCCAGGCTTCTGTCCTAGATCCTCTTCTCTTCTTTCTCTGTTGCTACCTCACTTGATGATCTCTTCAGCTTTCATGGATTTCATCATTAAAACCTTTCTCCCCTCTTAACTTTCCCATTACTATCCATGGTAACATCATCTCCTAGTCCCTCACGTTCACAATCTAGTTGTCATCTTTGACTACTCTCACTCCATATCTAATCTGATTTCATCTTTGCAACATCTCTTGAACATATCCCCTTCTCTCCCCTGCTACTACGCCCACCCCAGTGAAGATCCCAATAAGCTCATACTTTGAAAAATACCCGCTGAGCTGGTGAGTCCACTTTCCTTGAATTTCTTCCCACCATAATCCATCTTCCATTTAGCAGCCAAAGTGAACTAATGCATGTCTGACTCTCTCTCTCTCTCTCTCTCTCTCTCTCTCTCTCTCTCTGTCTATCTCTCTCTGTCTCTGTCTCTGTCTCTCTCTCTCTCTCTCTCTCTTTCTCTCTCTCTCTCTCTCTCTCTCTCTCTCTCTCTCTCTCTCTCTCTCTCTCTCACACACACACACACACACACACACACACACACACACACACACCACTACATAAACTCCAGTGGCTCTTTATTGCTTCCAGGATCAAATGCAAAATCATCCCTTTGTCAGTCAAAGCCCTTTGTAACCTAGCCTCCTACATTTCCAGTCTTACTACACCTTATTCTCTACTATTAGATTCTCAATCCAGTAATACTGGTTTCCTTGCTATTCCTTGAAGAAGCCACTCCATTTTTTTTTTCATTCTGGGCATTTTTTCTAGCTGTCCCCCATGTACGCAATATTTTCCCTCTTCATCTCCACCTCCTGGTTTCCATGGCTTCCTTCAAGCTTCAATTAAAATGTTGATTTCTTCCAGAAGTCTTTCTTTACCTCTCTTAATTCTATTGCCTTCCCTCCCCTCCCAGATAGTCTTCCTGGGTGGATAGTCTTCCTGGCCTTCTAAATTCAGCCCCTCCTAGACATCATTCTAGTGAGGAGCAAAGCCATTTTTCCATACTCTGATACTGGACAAACCCTAAGAAAACCTTTCATTTCTTAATATTTGTCCTTTTTCCATTTTCCCTTCCTGGTGGCATCCACCCAGTTTACTTGAATGTTTCAGCACTTGAATGTGCAAATGCCACATGTTCCAGACCAGTTTTCTTTTTCTTAGTTCATAGAATACATTCAATCATGTTCAGTCATGAGTTTTTCAATTAGGTTTCCCTTATTTGATTAATTTTCCTCATTAATGAAATCATTGGTGATCATGAAAAGTCATTTTCTTCCCTCATTACCACCACTTATAATAATTCCTGCTGCCATCATAGCTCTACCAGCTGTCTTCTCAGTCTCTAATCCATCTACCTTGAAGTAAATTCTGGTCATACTCTCCCTATACAAATTTAACCTCATAAAAAACCTGACCCAGATGATTCATGACCATTTCAGAGACTGGTTCATTTTGGAGAGGGGGAGTTAATATCAAGATTATTTAAAATCTTATTATATTGGCACTATAATAAATTTCACAGATTATCTTGGAGAAAGCACTTCACTTTCTAGAACAGGAAAATGGGGTTAAGAAAGGTTAAAGGGATTTATCCAAATTTACGCTACCATGTTTACTCTTTTCAAAACAATTAGAGAGTATATTGAAAAGGCCTTTTCACACAGGATCAATCAGACAATAGACATTTATTAGCTGCCTACTATGTGTTGGGCACTAGTCTAAGCACGGGATCATGGAATAGTAAGGCTATAACTAAAACAAAGATGCCTTGCCTTAGAGGAGGGTTCAAGGGACTGTCTAAGGGTAGGAATGTCAATCCATAGTAAATTTAAAACTGACAAACTTCCTTGAAGGATAAAGGGAGGGGTAGGCAGTGGTAGTAAGGCAGGATAAAGCATTGTCAAGAAGATCTGGTCACAAGATAATCAAGAGAAAAGTGATGAGGAAGGTAACAAGTATATATTGATTAACTGTGCCAAGCACTGAAGCAGACAGAAGCTAGGTGAATTTCCCAGGGTCACACACCTAATGAATCATGATTTGAACACAAGAAACCTTGACTCCAGACCCAGAGATCTATCCACTGTACCAACGAGATGTCTAAAAACTGGAGAAGGTTCCCACTGAGAAGCACTTTAACTATCTCATGTGGGTCTTTAGGCAGATGCTGAAGCTGACAGGACCTAAGCTTTAGCCCAGTCTGCATTTGAGATGGAGGCCCTGACTTGACCCAGTGAAACCATTTCCTCTTCAAGTATCACTCCTAGATTTCACATTTTACTATATACCATTCATCATTTAAACTCTTGAATACTGGGTAAAAACTGGAAAAGCAGATCAGCAGACAGACCAGATAGAGAAAGAAGAATCAGAAAGAACTGGACCCAATAAATAGTTCATTTGCTAAATGCAAGCACATAAATTCCATGAGGAAGAACTCGCTCTTTGACAATTTTGACAGCAATTAAATTTAGACTACTCTCTAACACGATAAACTCAAATGAGACATGATTTGAATATTAAAGAAGTCATAAAAATATTAGAAAAGAACCAGTTCAAATACCTTTCACAAGTATAGAACAGGGGAGATTTCTTAACCAAATGAAAGTGAATCACTGAAGATAAAATAGATAACTTCCATTAAATGAAATTTAAAAACTTTTCCATAAATAAAATCACTGCAATTAGAATAGTAAGAAAAGATATTGAATGAAAAAGATATTTGCATAAAATATTTTGATAAGGATCTCTTATCTAAGATATACAGGAAACGAATAAATAAATAACACTAAATAATTCCCCCAATGGATTCAGAAGACCCAAAATAGAAACCTTTTTCACTCAAATGGGAAGAATCTTGTGAAGAAGAGTTGGAACACACATGAGATTATTTAATAAAGCCACACCCTAAAGAGAAGATGGGATCAAAAGTACAGGTAAAAGGTTAATTCTTGGTCAAGAATGAAGACAGTTTTTTCCTCTGTGACAGTAAGAAAAAGACAAGAAGATGAGTCTAGATCCACTCAATTTTTCATCTACTGTTCTACCTAGTATTAACTCAAAAATAAGATGCCCTTCCCAGGACAAGCTCATCATGTCAAAACTTACTATCATGCTTCTAACTTCAGCCTTGATTGAATCCACCTCCCTCTGCCTCCTCTCCCCTCTGATTGGAAGACTGGAAGTCAGAGTAGCAAACCCTTCCCAAGGCCTTCCTTTATAGAGGGCACAAACTGGACTGTTAATTCAATCCAGTTTGCATCTGCTTGTCTGTCTGGTTTTAGCACCACTGAACAAGACATCTTTACAGAGGTATTCCTTGGTGTCCCACCCAGTCTTAACACTATGTCCAACTCCACTTCCTGCTTCTTTTGTGTGTATTATCTTCTTCTGGGGATTGTTAACTCCTTGAGGGCAGATATTGACTTTAATTAACTATATTCCCCAGCTTTTAGTACTGTGCCTAACACGTAGTAGGTGCTTAATGTTTGTTGAATTGGAAATGTTGAGATATTCTGGGAAATGAAGGAAAACTTGGAGAAAAACTTGATTTGGAGTCAGCAGAATTCTGGGTTCAGATTCCAGCTCTAATACTTACTGGCTAACTGTACAACCTAGACATGTTTAACCTCTCTAACTAAGGCATGGTTTTATCATCTGTAAAAAGGATGAATCAATATTTAAATTATGTACATCATAGTGTGTTTTGAGAAAAGTTGTTTGCAAACCTTAAGATGCTATATAAAGTGCTATTATTGCTATTGTCATAGGAAATGAAGCTATCTGCTGGGAGAATGAAAAAATTTGGAGCAAGCCTTTAAGGAATAATGAATTGCTGAACACTAGGGAAAACCCAGCTGACCTTAGATTGAATGAATTTGTAATAAAATACCACAACATCCACCACTAGGTCACTGTAAGAACAGTCTCCTTACTCAATACACAGTGTCCAGATAAAGTCCTCTCTCATCTTGACTTGAGGCTGACTTCCAAACCCCATGGCTCCTCCCCCATGGACCAACCATCCTCAGCTCTTGCCTGGGTTTACATGCAGGCAGCTCTCTGCTCCTGCTCCTTGTCTCAGCTCATGGGAACTGTTCTACTCCAAACTCTTCCTGCTTCTGCCTAAAGCAGACTCCAGGGGCTCCTGCCTGCAGCTTCTGTTTCTAGGAAAACAAAACTTAACAGAGCTATAACAGTATTACACATTACCAGCACCATCAAGACAGGACTTTTGTCTGAGGAATTAACACATATCAACAGTCAAAGCATTGACGTCACAACCATTAGACTTCCCCACAAGCAAGTTCCCCTAGCCAGCTCAGGCTGACTTCTTTCTAGCAGCTGTGCTTCTCTCTCTATTCTCTCAAAGCAATACAATACAGATACTGCTTCCAATCAAAGACTTTTGGTTCAATCAATTACTCTTTATTCAAACAAAGACTTGATTCAACTAAAGGCAAAACTCAATCAAAGGCACTTGATTGGCTGAAACTCAATCCAAAACACCCAGCAAAATAACCTACTTTGCTTGCCATTTACGTACTCCCAGTGTCCTTCTCTTGGCTGCAAAATAACAAGTCTGATGCTTCCTAAATATGTCAAGCTCCTATTAGTTGAATACAGTTACCAAGTACCCTCCAGATCCTATCTTCTCCTCTACAGATTAAGATTATAGTACTCCGGAGGTGGTTTGATTAGAGTATGGTGGGATTATCACCTCCCCATGAAAGTAAGCTGTGTCTCCTAATAAAGTCCAAGATAATATTGGGATAGGTGGGTTAGATGACCTCTAATGTACCCTACAACTCTACGGTCTATGACACTGTAACAATATTAATCCTTTCTGAATTTTTTCCTGCTAAATTCAACCATATGTTCTAGTTTGTCAAGATTCTTTTGAATCCTGACTGACATTTAGTGGGTTAGTTTTCCCACCCAGTTTTGTGTAATTTACAAATTTTTTTGCCTTTTCCTTTCTATAATTACCTAAGTCACTGATAAAAAATGGCTTAAAGGACAGGGTCAACCATAGATTCCTGGGGCATTCTTCTGAAGACATCCTGGCCTCAAAGGTAATAAACCATTAACAGTTACTCTTCAAGTCTAGCCCTTCAACCCATTCCAAGTCTGTCTAAATTAGTAATCACTAAGTCCACATTGCTTTTTCATCTTATCCACAAGAATACTATGATTTTTTTAAAGTATGAATATTTTATTTGTAAAATGAAATTTTTAGCTTTATTAAAAGTAAGATAAAGTCTAAGTGTGGCAGTTAGCTCCTTTGTTAGTCTAGTAACTATTAAAGAATGTATATAAGAATAGTCTGGCATGACCTATGTTATCATGAATGTGATGATCACTGCTTCCTTTTCTAGATGTTTGCCAACCATTGCTTTCATGATCCATTCTAGAATTTTACCTAGAATGAAAGTCAAGCTCATTAGTCTATACTGTAGCCTATATTGTTCTTTTCTCTTTAGATTTTCCTCTCCCTTAATCATATGGTACCTTTCCTGTTTTTCTATGAACTTGGAAATATTACTGACAAAGGCTCAAAAATTAAAACTGGCAGCTCTTTTAGGATCTAATAATATACTTGATCTGGAATACATGACTTTAACTGAAGAGCAACTAAGTACTCGTTTTAAAAAATTCCTTACTTATATTAAATATCAACTCCTTGTTAGAAATGGCTAGTGTAATAGTGAATAGAGTGTTGGGTCTGAAGTCAGGAACATCACAATTCAAATCCAGGGTTAGACATTTCCTTGTTCTATAATCTTATGCAAGTTACTTGGCCTCTGTTTGCCTCAGCTTCCATAACAGTAAAATGGGGATAATAATAGAACCTACCTAACAGGATTGTTCTGAGAAATTTATAAGTGATTATCATGGTGACTGGCACTCAGCACTATATAAATGCTTGTCCCCTTCTCCTTAGTAATTTTTGTTTTTTCATTTCTAGAATAATAAAAATATTATTTATTCTACTCTGTGTATAAACTATATATAGTTCAATATGTTTTGACTGCTTCTGATTCCATTATGTCAAGGTGAAGTTATTAAACCTCAGTAAAATATAGCAATATTAGCTAGAAGTATTTGAGTACTTATTTGGATTAAGTAAATACACAATAATCCATAACCCCTGAAATGTTCATATAGAGTAGAAAGTGGGAAAGTCCTCTATTTTTGAGGAAAAGAGAGCACTTGCCATATTTCTTAATAGAGTAAGAGTGTGGTTGGGGTACCCAGCACCAGATCTTTTGGGCTGAACAGGAAAGGGTAGAAGCTAAAAATATTATATGGTAACCAAATTAAAATACCAAGGAATCCATGGTGACTCTCACTAAAGACATCACTGCCTTTTCCCCAACCCAAAGAAAGTATTAATCGATATGTTTTCTGCTAGCCAGTTACATGCTACTTTGCTGTTGGGAGGATCCATTAGTGTTACTAAGGATTATTAATAGAACATATGCTCCCTATCAAAAACAGCATCTTAGAAGGAGAGATCCTCACACAAGAAAAAGAAAAACAGTACTAGTATTCTTAAGTCCTAGTAAATATATTGAATATATTATAAGATAGATCCAAATCTTTCAGAGTTAAGTAATACCAAAACAAATTGCAAATGTGATCATTATGATAGTATTCCTTGTACATACACTAACCAAATATTTCAGGGATGGAGAAATCCCCTGAAAGGATATGAGTGTTAACTCTCCTTGGAAATGCTGGAAAGCATAAGGTCACACATCCCTGGAAGAAATTATACATCGAATTTAGCACAGCTCTTCTAATTCTTGTGATATAGCTTGCTTGTGGGTTTTCTAGGAAGCTACACACACAGTAAGATACAAAGTCACTTCTTGAATTAACTGCAGATTCTTAGTGACCTAATCTATTGTAATTTCATAATTTGAAATATTTAGAAGAGAAAAGAAGCTTACATTTTGGCAAACTTGAGTCAAGCATGCTTGCTGACAGGAAGTCATCACATGAAGCTCCTGGCACAGCCTGGACACACAACTGGCAGTTAGAAAACATTTGATCAATCAATTATTAGGGGGAAGAATTATCACTTTGGTGAAAATGTTGATTATGAAAGGCTTCCTAAAGGATAAAGGAATTGTTAATTGGAAAATATTAAAGAAAGAAATGTTCTTGTTCCACTCAACACCATTCCCCAAAGCTATCACCATGGGTACTTGTCAATCTGTAAAGCAAGACCAATAACCACCAAGGAACAGAGTCTGTTTAAAGAGTGATTAATTCTTTACATAGTGTACTTTCTACATTTAAAACATGTTATTACTGATTGCTTTACTTTACCATTTTTTCCACCTAAAAATCATCAAAATTCCCTTTGAATCAGTTTATTTATTTCATGCCTTTATTGTTGACTGGCACTTTGGAATTCTTAGCTTATGGCATGAGACACTAACTCAAAAGTCTTATCTATCCAAAACATTTTGGATTTGCTTGTTCTGTTCCTTTGTGTTTTTTCTACTTCCTTCAAATTTGTGTCATCAGCAAATTTAACTCCATTCAAAACGTACCTCTCACAAGGTCATTTATATTATACAACAAAACTTTGATAAAGTTTAATTACTTATGAATAATATGAATTAAGCCTCTCAAAAGCATTTCAAAAAACACTTTAACACTCAATTTTTACTTCATGGATTATTTTAATTGAAAAGAAAAAGCAGTGTATAAACAGAAGATAAAATATAAACCCAGATTTTTAAAGTCTTAGAATGGGAGCATTTCAGTTGAATCACCTCCAACTTTTACTGCTGAGGCCATTTACACAATAATCAAGTGGTACCAAGAAAGACACCTAGAGATGGAAGTTTACTGCTTTGATGGAGTTATTAGTTCTAAGAAATACAAAGGTGTTGAAATTCACAGCACCCATTAAAGAAACCTCTATAGCATCTTCTTCAATGAATTTCAGGATCTTACAGAGCAAGGACTACTTCTGTAACTATTTCACTCAAGGATAGGGTTTCTAGTATTAGGACATCAAAGTCACTGATAACACAGTTGGCACTCATTCCTTCATTCTTCTCTGAATTCCACTCTTAACTCTTGGTCTTCTTTCTCCACAATGTCCTGGCAGCATCCTCACTCTCATGATGTCTCTGTTACCCTGTCCCAGATGCTTTCTCAACCTAAAAGATCCCTCCACTCCCAAGACCTTCCCACTATGAAAGATCCATCTGTTCCTGGGGTCCCTCCTTCTGATTGGCCAGTTCTTCCCAGATCCACCATTTTCAGGAAGGGTCTAGACCAACCATGTTTATGCCTTCGTTTCTCTCTGGCCTCTGCTCATGACTCTACTACTTTCTCAAAAATTTCATCTCTCCTCCATCCCACTTCCCTACACATACTTTTTAGCTTCTTTTTGTATATTATCTTTCCCCATTAGAATATAAACTCCTTGAGAGCAGGAACTGTCTTTATTTTTGCTTACAATTGTATTCCCAGTGTTTACTACAAACCCTAGCAGATACCAAATACTTTAAAAATGTTGCTTACTTATACTGTCAGCAATAGCATTCACTCAGACAGAAGCTGCCTTAAAGTCAATTTTATCTTGCCTTAACTTAAGGTTGAGATTATAACCCAAGACAGCCACGGTTTCTATTTGGGACTCTTCTTTTACCGTATCTCCCTTTGGTACCATTATGTACTCAAAATTTCACAAAACTTGACAAGATTGTAGAATAAGATATGGTTAGCATGAAAATGATTTGCGACTCCATAAGATTACCATACATTAGGCCTACACAATATACAGTCTTCCACTTGTGGCCTGCCAAAGTGGTCCACAGGTAGTATGTTATGCAGGCTTGCCCGAGGACATTAGACCTCTAAATCACTTCATGTGAAAGGGTCAGTGAGCCCTATTAGGTAATTCTGAGAACAGCCTTTGGGCCTAAGCATAAACTGAACTGTAGTAACCACCTCTACATTTTTCACAGGTCACCTGAAATGCGTTGGCAAGTTTCAAGTGGCACATGGACCACAGCCCATGGGCTGAATGTTGCTCAGGTCTGCCAAATACCTTCATTCAGTTTCAAGTTAGCATTTTAAAAATCTTTCAAGAAGAATTTATTAATTGTCCACAATTTGCCAAACATTGCACTAGGTATTGGGGATACAAATACAAAGAATGAGGTAATCTCTAGTCACAAGGAAATCATATTTTAACAGAGTAGACCACACATACAAATACAGAAAAATACTGCTTAAAGATAAATATAAAAATAGTTAAATATGAAGTTGTTTGGGAGAGATCAGTTGGAGGGATAGGGATCATGAATGTCTTCAAGAAGAAGGCTTTTTTTCCCTACATATTGAAAAAAAGAGTGAGACCATGAATAGCAAAGGTGAAAAGGAATATATTTCAGGCCAGTGAAAAGGCATACTGAAGGGAGAAAGCAGTGTAAAGTGTAAGGAATAAAGAGAAGGCCATTTTGGCTGCATCATAGAGGGCAGAAAGGAGAGTAATGTTCAGTAAGGCAGGAAAGCTACTTTAGAGCCAGGTCAAGAAGGGCTTTAAAAGTTAAACAGTGTTTATATTTTACTTCTGAGGCAATAGAAAATCACTGGAGATAACTGAATGGTCAAGTCACATTTTCAGATTTGCTTTTATAGAAAATTGCATTGACATCAGTGGGCAAGATGTAAGGGAATGGGAAAAGATTGAAGACATGGAGACCCAGTGGGAGGTTATTACAATAATTTAGGCAAGAGGTAATGAGAGCCTGAGCTAACATGATAGCTTGTATGAGTAGAGAGGATGAGCCAGATTTAAGAGATGCTGTTCAAGAAGAAACAATGAAAGTTGGCAAATGAATATGTGAAGTGAAAGAAAATGAGGAGTTGAAAATAATGCAAGTGTTATAAAATTGTAAACTATAAGAATGGTGAGACTTCAAGTGAAACACTGAAGCTGAGAAGAGGGAAACATTTTATGGAGGTGTAGGTAGTAGGAGAAGATAAAGAACTCTATTAATGACATGTTGTATTTGAGTTATCTCAGAAATATTCAGTTGGAAATGCCCAATAAGCAATCCTAACGTAAGACTGAAGATCAGGGAAGAAGCCAAGGATTGGGGGGTGTGTGTGTGTGTGTGTGTGTGTGTGTGTGTGTGTGTGTGTGTGTGTGTACAGTCACCATCCATATACAGTTAAGTCTTTCTGACTTGATGAGGTTACCGAGAAAGAGTACAGAAAGAAGATTAGAGGGTCCAAAAGAGAACAGGGGAACACCAATAGTTAGGAAGGATATGGATGATGAGCCAGCAAAGAGACAGGAAAAAAACCAGTTCAAATAAATAAGAGAATAATTAGTAAAAGAAGGCAGTGGAGCAGAGATTTTACAAGATGAATTAATGAAGATCTGAATTTGAATTCTGCCTCAGTCACAAATTAACTGTGTGATACTAGGAACTTAATTTTATTTCAATTTCTCTGAATATAGCAACAAAAAACAACAATAACTACTAGAACTTCTACAGTATTTTTGAATTTTAATGTACTTTAAAATATCTAATTTTATCTCCAAAACAACCCTGTGAGGTAGGCAATATTATTGTGCAATAGTTACAGATAAAGAAACTGAGATAGATGGCTGTTATTTGCATAGGGTGCCTGCCATAGTTAATAAGCATCCAAATCAATATTAGAACTAGGGTTTCCTGATTCAAAGACTAGAACATTATCTATTGTGCCACTAAGTTAATTGTCAATAATTTTATGAAATGTGGATAATAAAAGAACCTTCCTCTAAGATTATTGTGAGATTCAAATGAGTTGATGCATGCCAATTCCTTAGAAAGTCATTAAAAACTTAATAATATGGTATATAATATATTTTAATTATATATTATGTAATAACAGAAAATAATATATAATAGCTGTGCACAATGTATTTTATGTTAATATATAGATTATTTGATATGTAGGTTAATATATAATAATATATAAATGCTTTTTCAAAAGCATACGTCAAGCAGGCTTTGAAGAGGAGCCAAGATAGTGGAATGAAGGCAGGAACTCACCTGAGCTCTTTCCCTCCAAATTACCCTCCAAACATATTTAAAATATCACCTCAAAATGAATTCTGAAGTGGCAGAACCAATGAAAGGAAAGAGTGACAAAAATTTCCATTGAAAAACAACTTAGAAGGCCAATATCAAAACTCTATCTCACTCAGGTGAGAGTGTAATACAGTCGAACACAAGCGCAGACCTCACTCAGCAGGCCAGCATCAAACCTTAAAGGTGACTGAAGCTACAACTTCTGGAGCTTAGCAAACCTAGAGTAAGGGGGTCAGATAATTGATCAGAAGGAAATTACATGTGACCCTTTGCTAGCACTGGAAGGAAGCCTCTGTTTCATTGCCCATAAGAATTTCCAGGTCACAGTTCCAGGCAAGGAAGAGCAATAGTAGGAGTGCAGACCCCAGTTACAGGGCAGAAAAAAAAAATACTTCAAGTCACTCAAAGAAAAAGCACAGGCTAGGACAGCAGTGACCACACCTCCCAGATCATACCACCTTAGAACAACTAAAAATCTACAGACCCCTAAAACTAGCTCTGACAATAGCAGCACAAAAAAACCTGAATCTTGGAATAGTGCCCCCTCCACTCCAGGAGCTGAGCCCAAAATGAATTTTAATTTTTTATTTAAACTTGATAATGAGCAAATAACAACAAAAAGAACCTGACCATAAAAACCTAAAAGAACCTGACCAAATGGTGACAGGAAAGATCTCAGAAGAAGACAATGAAGTCAGAGAATCTACATGCAAAGCCTGAAAGAAAAAATGTGAATTGGTTCCATGCCCAGGAAAAGCTTGTAAAGGAGTGTTAAAATCAAAGATGTAGAAGGAAATTTGAGAAGGGGAAGGGAAGAAATGAAAGTGATGCAAGAAAATCATGGGAAAAAGAGTAAAGGAGGTAAAGGAGGATCAAAAATACTAAAGAAAGTAACACCTTAAAAATAGAATAGGTCAAAAGGTAAAAGAGGCACAAAAATTCATTTAAGAGAACCCTTTAAAAAGCAGAACTTGCCAAATGGGGAAAGAAGGTACAAAAGTTAACTGAAAAAAATACACAAAAATTAGAATTGAACACATGGAAGCTAATAGCTCCATGAGACATCAAGAAACAAAAAAAAAATGAGATAAAAATAATGAAAAAATAGAAGAAAATATGATATATCTCAAAAAAAAAAACTGATCTGGAAAACACATTGAAGAGGGATAATTTAAGAATGTTTTGAATATGTGAAAGCATGACCCAAAAAAATAGCCTAGTCATCATCTTTCAAGAAATTATCAAAGAAAAATGTCCTGATATTTTAGAAACAAGCAAAATAGAAACTGATAGAATCCACTAATGATCTCTTGAAGAGATCTAAAATTGAAAAACCCCAGGACTATTATGATCAAATGCTAGAGCTCCCAGGTCAAAGAGAAAATATTGCAAGCAGTCAGAAAGCAGTAATTCAAATATCAGAGCCACTGTCAGGATAACACAAGATTTAGCTTCCCCATTAAAGAATTGGAGGACTTGGGATATGAAATTCTAGAGGAGATAGGATTACAAAAAAGAATCAACTACCAAGCAAAACTGGGTATAATCTTTCAAAGAACAAAATGGATATTTAATGAAATACAAGACTTTCCAGAATTCCTGATGAAAGACCAGACCTGAACAGAAAATTTGACTCTTAAATAGGAGACTTACTAAAAACCTAAAAGGGTAAACAGGAAAGAGAAATCATAAGGGATTCAATAAGGTTAAACTGTTTGCATTTTGATATTAAAAAAAATGAACCTTATAACTCCTAAGAACTTTATTATTTTTAGGGCAGCTAGAAGGAATGTACATAGACACTGCACATGGGTGTGCTGTCTATGATGGGATTATATCCCTGCCCTCCCCAAAAAATTAAAGGGAGAAAAAAGAGATGCCATTAGAGAAGAGGGAAGAAGGGTGTAGAATGGGACAAATTATCTCACATAAAAGAAGCATGAAAAAGCTTTAACAGTGAAAGCAAAAATGGAGTGGGGGTAAGGGACAGGCAATGTTAGGACTTTTCACTGGAATGGCATCAAAGAAGGGAAATATATATATATATATATATATATATATATATATATATATATATATATATATTCATTTGATTATAGAAATATATCTTTCCCTACAGGGACACAGGAGAAGAGGAGGATAAGAGATTAATTGGAAATAAAGTCAGCACACATTTATTCAATACTTTGTATATTCTGAGCACTGTGCTAAGTGCTGGGAATACAAATAATCACATACACACACACACACACACACACACACACACACATATACATAAACCAAACAAACAACTAAACCAGGCCTTGGTGGCAGCTGGGAAGTTAAGTGGAAGAATGATGGACCTGGAGTCAGAAATACCTGAGTTCAAGTCTGGCAGCAGAGCTTTCCTTGGTATATGGCTATATGATGATAGTGGGTATGTCACTCAATCTTTTTCTACCCCAATTTTCTCAACTATAAAATGGGTATCATCATAGTACCTACCTCTCGGAACTGAGAAGATCACATGAGAAAATATTGGTAAAGTGCTTAGCACAGTGGTTGACCCTTAATAGGCACTTACTAAATCCTTATTTAAGAAAGAATGAGACCTTCACCTCAAGGAACTTGCATTCAAAAGAGGTAAAAATATGAAAACAATTCTGTACATATAAGTTATATGCATAGTGCCTGGATTCTTATTATTGAAATGAAAACACACAACCTGAAGTATAGAACAGAAGGAAATTGTTTCTTTCAAAATATCTTTCCCTATAATATTATTCACTTGAAAAAATGAAGAGCATTTTATATAGAAAAAGAGAATTCATAGATTAAGAAAAAAGTTCTACTCTTATGTATGAACACACTAGAGAGAAAGCCAGAAATCTATAATCTTCTTTATCAAAGGACAGATCATCACTTCAGAATAAGAAGTTCAGGCCCTTATAGCAAGGTTTTCATATTTTACTTCCACCGTCCTTTGAGTTCCTTATATCTTATTACTTTTGCTTCAGTAAGATTAAATGTTTGATCAGAATAGAAATGTCACCTTTTCTCCCATTTCTCCCTATAGAGTAAAGCTACTGGTCTTCCCGAAACAGCATTTTCAAAGGACAAGAAAACTAATAAGTCTTCTTGAACCCTTCTCAGGTGTTTGATTAATTTAAGGGCAGACCACAACACTCTGTTAAGTTAAATAGGATGGAAAAGTAAGAGAACAGCAATCTAGAATCTCTGCTGAGGCTAGAAAAGTCCTGGTCTGGAAAACATGTAGTCAAAATAATTGATTTTTTATATTAAAAACTATTACTACTTCCATTCAAAGGGACTATCATCACATTAAAAAACACAAGTGAACCTTGAACTTATCAAGCAAAGTTTTGAAACTTGTAGTCAAATGGAAAGAAGTGGACAATTTTGTGGATAATCTTGAAAACTTCATCCTGGTTAAGTTCAGTTTCTTCAATACTACCCTTGAACTCAGTAGTCTTCAAAATAATTCTGCTTGGTTTAAGGGAGAGTTTGTAAGGAGGCAGAGGTGGGGAAAAATCTATTCTTAATATCTTTGGAAAGAACACAATGTAAAATAGCTTTCTTGAGGACTGAAGAAGTAGAATATTCTGATCAAAATGATATGCATCATGGCGGTGCATGCTTCTCTATCCCATAATTTTGACGTTCTAGATCCCAAATCATATTGAGTCATGTCACACAAGCAAAGATACCTATCACCTTTAAGGTTCTAGGGATACTCCTAAGAGGCAATAGGGTTTTCTCTTAATACCATCAGTTCAAGACTTCAATGTGGATGTTAGTGGATGGATAGCATTATGGGAATGAAAATGGGAATGGATATACAGAATGGGAGGAGGATAAAGATCAGTGGATAGGATGTTGATGAGGAAGAGGAGGGAGGATGGATAAAATAATGAGGATGGATAGATCAGTAGAGGATGAGGAAAAGGAGGGTAAAGATGGATGGATGATACAATGTGATGTTGATGAGGTTAAGGATGGATAGACTGATGGGATAAGGAAGAAAAATGCGGAGATGATGAGAATGGGCAGCAACAGATGGAAAGCAAGGAAGGAATGAGGAGAATGAATATAAGGGTAGGATAGTGAAGATGGAGATGAATGAAAAAATGGATGGAGATGAGAAAGTGGATGAAAATGGGGATAAGAATACCTGTTGAAGGAAAGCATGGATAGAATAATAAGGATGGATAGATTGGAATGAAAATGGAGATGGATGGAAATTAAGTTATAATGGGTATAGAGATGGGAAGGGATAGATGGGATGAAGAAGGTGAGGATGAGGATAGATGAAAGAATGGATGGGATGATGAAGATGGGAATGGAGATGGGAATAAGGATGGATAGTTAGATAAATATGAGGAGGAGGAGGATGGACATGAGGATAAAATGGAAATCCTGGAAAGAATGAACGGGATGATGAGGGTAGGATGGATGAGGGGAATGAAGGTAAGATAGACAGAAGTGATAAAGAAGTTTAGGGTCAGATAGATAGGAGGGACATGGAGGATTAGCATGGATATATGGGATGATGAGGATAAGGATGGGGATGTGAATGAATAGATGGATTAATGGGATGAAGATGGTAATCAAAATTGAAAGCATGGATGGAATGATGAGGAAGAGAATGAAAGGAAAGAATGGATGAAATTATGTGGATGGAATTAAGTATGGGGATAGGGAATGAAAATGGGGAATGGGAATAATTCTTAATGTATGTATGGGATGATGAAGATTGAGATGGCCAAGGATGGACAGTATGGATAAGATGATTAAGAGGGGAATAAATGGAAAGAATGGAAGGGATGGTATATATGTGAATATGGGATAGATAAAATAGACACATGGGATAAAGAGGGTAAAAATGAGGATTAATACAATGTATAGATGGGAAGATGGAGATTAGTAGGGATAGATAGGATAAGGATGATAAGACTGGATAGGATGATTAAGATGAGAATCAGGACTGATGGAATACATGGACAGGATAATTAGGATGAGGATGGGGATGGATAGAATTAGGAGGATGAGAATGGAGATGGGGTAAGGATGAGAATGTGGAGAACGAGAATTGGCAGGAAGATGAAAATGCAATAATAAAATGCATGTCTGCATGATGAGGAAGATGAAAGCAAGATAGATTAATGGGATGAGAAAGATGAGCATGGTCATATGGGATGATAAGAATATGGATCAGAATGAATAGATAAATTGATCAAATGAAGGTTATCATGACGATGGAAAACATGGATAGAAAGATTAAGGGTATGAACAAATAGGATGGGGATGCCTATGAAAATAGTCATATGGATGAAAATGGGTGTGATGATGTGCACAGATGAAATGAAGGTGGATAGATGTGAAAAGGAAGATGGGATTAGGATGGGATTAATGATAAGGACTAGAGTGAACAGATGGATTAAAGATAAAGGGAAGACATGGATAAGGATGGATAGATGTCATAAGGATACAGGGAATAATGATCAGGATAGGAATGGGGATGGATAGAAGGATGATGGATATAGTGGATGAAATCTTGAGGAAGGCAAGGGAGTGGGGATTAGTAAGGATAAATAGGATGATAAGAATGAGGATAAGCATGGGGATAAAATGGGGTTGTTGCATTGCATGGATGGAATGAAAAGGACTAAATTATGGATGTATATAAAAGATGAGGAAGATGAGGATAAGATGGATAAATGAGATGAGGATGGTCTTAAGAACGACAATAATGAATGGAATGATTAGGAAGGGAATAAATGGAAAGAATGGATGGTATGATGAATGAGAATGGGGATAGATAGATTCTAATGAGGATGGGTGGAAAAATATAGATGGGATCAGGACAAAGATAAGGATAGAGATGAAGATGGAAGAATGGATGTATGGGATGAGGAAGGGAATGAAAATGGGCATGGCACAATGCATGGATGGCATGAGAATAGGAGTTGAATGGGGACAGTATGGAGTAATGAAGATGAGAATGGGATAGAGATATAAAGATTTAGATGAATAGATGGTTGGAAAGAATGGATGGGATAACGTAAAGATTGGGCATAGTTAGAATGCATGCATAGGATGGCGAGAATAAGGAAAAAACTTGATGAAGTGATAAAAATGGAGATTAGTAGGGAGGAATGGAATGATAAGGATGAAAATAGGATAACGAGAATCAGGAAGAAAATGGGTATAGATGGAATGCATAGCAAGATAATTGGGATGACTATGGGGATGATAGAAGGATGGGAATGAGGAGAGTAAGGAAGGATATGTGGAACGTGGATTAATAGATCAGATGATGGGTATATGAACTGATGGATAGAATGAGAATGAGCATGACTTGAATGAGAATCAAATGAGAATGAAGATGAGAATGGGAATAAATGGAATGTAAGACAGGATGATTAGGAAGGAGAATGGGGATGAATAGATGGGATGATGAGGATGAGATGCCATGATAATTGTTCCTTAGAAAAATCAGGAAGCAGGAAGATGGCGGAGTAGAAAGACTCACATATGCTAGCTCCAAATCCACAGCCCATATATTTCCTGCAAAAAGAACTCCCCATAAATTCTGGAGCACTGCAAGGTGCGCAGAAACACAGTGGAAAAGATTTCTGTTACAGAGAGCCCTGGACAGCCATCCCCAGAGGTTCGTCACGCTCCTGACAGAGAAGCCCACCCTGTGCTGCCCTGGCCGCGGGCCCCAGAGGAGCGGATCCAAGCAGGCTTCAGGGATGGAAGCTCCCTTGGCCAGGAAGGTCCCTCTGCCCACAGATGCTACAGGTCAGTGAGAGAGACATCTGGACTGGCCGAGAGGGGAGTGGGGTGTTTCCGTGACTCGGGCCCCCTCTGGAGGCAGCAGCAGAGGCAGTGGCAGAGGCAGCAGCAGAGGCAGTGGCCGCGGCCCGGGACTCATGGAGCAGCAGGCAGAAGTTCAGGGCCATTACCAAAGGTCCCTGCATAAACCCCCTGAGGGAGCTGAGCCTGGGAGGTGGCCCTGCCCCCACCCAAGCACCAGAACTTAAGCTCACATTGAATAGCAGCCTGCCACTGGAAAGCCCGTTTGAATCTCAGACTCCAAGCACTAGCTGGGCGGATCTAGGTGGGGGTGGACAGGAATCTCAGAAGTCAAGTAACTGGCTGGGAAAATGCCCAGAAAAGGGAAGAAAAATAAGACTATAGAAAGCTACTTTAATGGGGTACAGATGTTCCCACCTTTCAAGTCTGATGACGAGGAACTATTCTTACCATCAGGGAAAGACGTGGAGGGCAGGGCCTCTGTATCCCAGACATCCCAGGTAGATGTCTGGTGGGCTCAGGCCATGGAAGAGCTCAAAAAGGATTTTGAAAATCAAGTTAGACAGGTGGAGGAAAAACTGGGAAGAGAAATGAGAGAGATGAAAGAAAACCATGAAAAACAGGGAAAAATCAGGAGGCAGAGACTCTCAAGTTAATGATAAGTTTATTGATTGTCTCATGAAACGTGTACATGCATGCTGTAGATAGCCTGCAAAAGATTCATCTCTACTAATATTAGTCTGAGAGACAGTGTCTCAATGTCCACTTAGTGATGACCAGCACTATTAGAATTGATGTTAGAAGTTTATTGTGATCTGAAAATAGTTGGTATAATCATATTATTTATTTGAATAGGAACTTGGAAAAAACCTCCCCCACCAATTTTGGCCTTATTATAATCATTGAGTATCAACATCCATCAACTGAATTATTAAAACAGATACCAACATCCATAAAAGTCAAATGACAGCAATCAATAGGGAATATGCTGAAAAATCATTGAAGGTAATGTGATTAAATGTTCTTCTAGCAATTAGTATTTCTTTCCATAAAGAATAGTCTATAACACAATGAGTGGTGATAATCACACTAGATCCCTAAAGGCATTTGGTAATATTGTGTTAACGTCAGAAAAAAACAGAAATGCCTTTAGTTCTTTGGATTGGAACCACTTTATCTCAGGAGAGGTGAATGAGAAACTTAAAAGGACTTTATCATTGATTGACAGATATGGGCTCCCTTTGGAAGGACAGGAAATAGTTACATTATATGCCAAACATTTAGTAGCAGAATGAAAGTTATAGTTTAATTCCAATCCATTCTTTTGACAAAGTATGAGAGTACCCACAATCAGTATTGCAATTGTATTCATTATTCCACTATTTTATGTAATCTTAGCTTTGAGGAAGCTGTCTCCACTTTTCCGTTCTGATTCTGCTCCTGGGTTGACATAAGCTGCATTCATCCGGGATGGTTTCTCTCCAACCTTGATGGTGGTGTATGACAAACAGCATCTGACAAGGACCTTCTCACCAAGGATACAGCTTATCCTTCTATTTGTATACTTTTATGTAAATACAGTTTCCTAGTCTGTGTGGATATAGAAATATAGATAGACAGATAGATAGATAGATAGATAGATAGATAGACAGACAAATAGACAGATAGATATAGATACATATACACACACATACACATGTTCTGGGCCATTTTTATAAAATTTATCAAGATTTTGGTTCTTGGGGGAGGAGTCAAGATGGCAGAGTAGAAAGACTCACATATGCTAGCTCCGAATCCACAGCCCATAAATTTCCTGTAAAAAGAACCCCCACAAATTCTGGAGTACTGCAAGCCATGCACCAATGCAGTGGAAGAGATTTCCATTCCAGAGAGCCCTGGAAAGCCATCCACAGGGGTCCGTCCCACTCCGGACAGAGAAGCCCACCCCTGAGCTGCCCTGGCCATGTGGCCCCAGAGGAGCAGATCCAAGCAGGCTTCAGGGACGGAAACTCCAGCGGCCACGAAGGTCCCTCTACCCACAGGAGCTACAGGTCAGTGAGAGACGTCTGGGCTGCCCAAGAGAGGAGTGGGGTATCCCCGTGACTCGGGCCCCATCAGGAGGCAGTGGCAGAAGGAGCGGCAGAGGCAGCGGTGGTGGCCCGGAACTCCTGGAGCAAGCAGGAGCTCAGGGCCATTACCGAAGGTCTCTGCATAAACCCCATGAGGGAGCTGAGCCTGGGAGGTGACCCTGCTCCCACCCCTGCACCAGAACTTAAGCTCACATTGAATAGAAGCCGCGCCCCCCGCAGATAGCCCTGAGGCTGGGAAGCAGCATTTGATCTCAGACCCCAAGCACTAGCTGGGCGGATCTAGGTGGGGGTGGAGAGGAATCTCAGAAGTCAAGTAACTGGCTGGGAAAATGCCCAAAAATGGGAAGCAAAATAAGACCATAGAGAGCTACTTTCTTGGGGAAGAGATGTTCCTTCCTCCCTTCATTTCTGATGAAGAAGTACAATGCTTGCCATCAGGGAAAGACATGGAGGTCGGGGCCTCTCTATCCCAGACATCCCAGGTGGATATCTGGTGGGCTCAGGCCACGGAAGAGCTCAAAAAGGATTTTGAAAATCAAGTTAGACAGGTGGAGGAAAAACTGGGAAGAGAAATGAGAGAGATGCAAGAAAAGCATGAAAAACAGGTCAATACCTTGGGAAGGGAGACCCAAAAAAATGCTGAAGAAAATAACACCTTGAAGACTAGGCTCACTCAATTGGCAAAAGAGGTTCAAAAAGCCAATGAGGAGAAGAATGCTTCCAAAAGCAAAATTAGCCAAATGGAAAAAGAGGTTCAAAAGCTCACTGAAGAAAATAGTTCTCTCAAGATTAGAATGGAACAGATGGAGTCTAATGACTTTCTGAGAAACCAAGAAATCATAAAAACAAAACCAAAAGAATGAAAAAATGGAAGAGAATGTGAAATATCTCATGGGAAAAACAACTGACCTGGAAAATAGATCCAGGAGAGACAATTTAAAAATTATGGGACTACCTGAAAGCCATGATCAAAAAAAGAACCTAGACATCATCTTTCATGAAAGATTTTGGTTCTGCTCTTATAGTGTCTGTATTGGTCCTTTTAAATTTTAAATAACTTTCCTGAGTTGAATTTGTTTCAAGGATATCCAGAATTTCCAGGGAGGGCAGATGCATCTGCATTGGTTGCCTTAACATCAATCTTCAGTTTTATTCATTCTTTCTAAATTTCCTAAGGTTGTGTTTGCTAGGGGATATAACAATGAAGAGGAATCCCCAAATTCTTTCAGATTTCTTGGGAGATTTTAGCAATAAAATAAAACGCATTATCTAATTCTAATTGTTCTAGGATTCCCTAAGTAGGGGTTGTTTTATTTTGCAAAGCTTTTTGCAGTATCAACCCTTCCAATGACAGATACTTCTGGTATCCAAACACCATTCACATGAACACTAAATATTTCTTGGCTTGCATCTATCAATTATTAATTGTTGATTAATAGCAAAAACTGATCATAAGTGCTTTGCCTCTTATAGATAAATGCTGAGTTTTGTGTAATTGCAAATTTGCTTCAACTATGGTGGGGATGGGAAAGAAAGAAACTCTCAGATAGGTTAAATATCCCATGATTAAGTCGAACTTTCTCTACTAGGAGAGTAAGTCTCAACTGTGTAGAGATAGTCAGACATCCTAGTAGCAACAGGATGTAAAACTAATTAATGAAAAGTTAAACGTTAGTAATCTCCAAATGTCTTAGTTAGTACTCAGTTAGCTGCCCTTTTGGAATCATGAAAAGAAAAACAAATAAAAAAGCTTCTCATGATTTGTTCTTCTCAGGACAGGAGTAATCATAGATGCCTTTAATTGTATGTAACTGTCTGTTGCCTCAGTTCTTTGGAGTGTCTCTGGTTGATTATCATAGAGCATGATGCTGAGGGTCCTTCTGCAAAGGAGGCTAGCCATTGCTTACTATACCAAAATAACTCCTATACCTATAGCTCCTGCTTTGTGGCAGGTTGCTGAATATTCCTTCTCAAGTGCATTTGGACAGATTAGATTTGTCAGTCATTATGAAATAATAGATGCTCTACTTAGTAGTCTTCTTACTGGGAAAACTACAAAGTTCCTAGAGATGCCTTATATGGAAGAGGACAAGGAAGAGGAAAAGGAGGAGAAGAGGAGGAGGAGGAAGAAGAAGAAGAAAAAGAAGAAGAATTGGGTCTCTGGCCCAATCAGTATGTCATCTACATATTGTACAATAGTTGACTCACATGGTGATTTGAATGAGATTAAGTTATCCTTTAGAAATCATGAAAAGATCTTGAGAGAGTCTTGAAACCCTTAAGGAATTCTTTGCTAAAAATATTATTCTTGGCTATAAGTAAATGCAAACAAAAATCTAGATTCCTCAGCCAGAGGAGTCAAGGAGAAAAAAGCAGAACACAAATCAATCAAAGAAAATCAAGGAGTAGAACTGGGGAGAAAAGTAACTACTGTAACAGGGTATGGTACCACTGCAGTTCAAAGAACAAGTCTGCAAACCGCATTCAAACATTATCCAAATTGGGATACAGGCTGACATTGAGAATCAAATTTTCTCTCTTGCTAAACTGAAAATATTGGTGTGTTCCAGGGACAAGATCCCTTGACCATTATTCCCTGTGCTTCTCATTCTTCTATAACAGATTTTAGTCTTTCAATTTGGTCTTTTGAGAGAGGACATTGCATAACATTTGACCGTGTTTTATTCTCTTGGTATTATATAACAAACATTCAGCATTTTTAATAACCTTTTTTGTTAAAAGTTTTAGCCCATAATTTAACCAGAACCTCTTCTGATTCTATTATTAATATTATTATATAATTCTATTAATTAGGTTTCTAATAAAAAAAGTCTTTCCTCATAGATTATCTATTGCTTCCAGACTGGCAAATTATCGAATAACCTGATTTTAAACATATAGAATATAGTTGCCCCAAGCTTGTAAAACAGATCTACAAGTCTCATCTCAATAAATTTACAGGTCCTCTTGGTATAACAGAAAGACAAGACGTTCCATAAGAGTTTTACTCTAAACCTCTCTAAGTTGTAAGCTCTTTTTATGATATCTGATAATATGGCAAAGCATAATCTCCAAATTCTTCTGCTACTCCCACCTATATACCTCTGGGCATTATACTGTATGGAGAGTCTTCAGCCTCCTTCTATGAGATCCTTCTCTGAGAACCTTTCTATGAAAATAATTCCCACTCTTTCTTGTTTCTTTGGTACTTCCTGACTGCATGTGACAAACTCTTTTGTAAAGTTAGGGATCTATACCTCTAACAAAAATCCATGAAAAATAATCAAACAAGCATTTACTAGGCATCTACTCTGTGCCAGACATTAGGATATAAAACCAAAGCATGAAAATCTGTTATAAGTATAAATAGAAATAGAAACAGAATATAAATACAAATAACTACAGAGGTGATAAATGTAGTTAAGTACAGTAATCATGGGGCAGCGTATTTCCAGAAAAGGGCTGGAAAATCCAGAAAATTTTCATGCAGAATAGTACTTGAGCGTCATCTTCAAAGAAGAAAGTTATGTCATAAAGTAGAAGAGAAGAAGAAATGCATTCCAAATAAGGGAAATGAATAATGCAAAGATAAGGAGAGTGGAGAGGGAGTGCAATACATTAGGAATAGAAAAAAACACCAGTTTGGATGGATCATACTGCTCAGGAAAGATAAGAATATTAAGTTAAAACCCAAGACTTCCAAAGAGTTTAAGAATTCTGAACAAGTAACCCTGATGATACAAAACTAATCATCTTCCTACCACAAACAAATACAAATCAACAACAGCCTTTTAATTTCTCAATCCAGTCAATTCAAAATAATAAATTATATGTCATCAGGATGGCCTGGTAAATATTTTGTGTCAGTTTCCAACCTGAAAACCTCAAAAAAGAGGAAAATGTGATAAATCTAAAGGAATTAAAGCTTAGTAAACATGATAAGAAGATAAAATATTACACAAAGTAAAAATATCTAAGGAAAAAAGAACAGAGAAATTAATTGCTTTTCTCATCCATCCACCCCAAAATAGTTGGGTGATGGCAATGCCAGCAATATTACATTACTGGTCCCTCCATGGCAGGGATTCAGTCCAACCTGTACCACATATGAGGCAGAAAACACTAATTTTACCCTCTAACATGAAGGAAAGAGAATGCAGATAAGTAAATAGACTACAAAAGATGGAAGAAGCAGGTAAGCTCAACTTTCTGCACAAGGACTCCAAGATCTTAAAAGAATGCCAGATGGAGTAGCAATAGGGGAAAAGAAAGGAGGAAAAAAATGGTCATTTTTACAGCCCAAGAACACAAATTTGGCACACATGGAAATAGCTAGGGCAGGAATTGTGCAATAGGGGTGCATTTGGGGTGGTCTCTGATTGTAGAGTAAGATCGCCTATGCTCAGTTGTGAATCAGAATTACCATGTTTTCACTAAGTAAGTAAGATTGAATACTTATAACCCCTGAGGTCCTTTGGGCAGTAGGCTGGCTGTTATTCCTACCCAGGGATGTGTTAGTAAATGTTTAACAGCTAACTATCAGAGAAAAAAAAGTAAACATAACATACTTTTAAGTTTAATTTCCATTAATTACAGTTTCTTCATCACTCTCTTAAGACTAAACAATCATCAGAATAATAAGGCAAATAATGATTTGCAGCATTTGCAAATTATTGAAGTTTGAGTTGTCACACTGGAAATTTAATAATGGGCTCTCAAGAAATGATTCAAACAGTCTCCAGAAAACCACAGCTCTTACTTCAAAGCAGGATCATGGACTTAGCTCTCAGGCTCAGACAACTGGTAAGTCATCAGCCCTATCTCTAGCTGACAGGAGGAGGGCCAACCACTGTCTTCAGGAGTATTAACTAAGAAAAAATCTTCAATTGTGTTGCCTATATGCAAACAGAGATCCATTGGCTAGAATGTCTAGGAGGATGGCAATTAGACTGTGCTTTCCACATTTAGAACAAAACATCCTTGTGAACCTTGAAAAATATAGCATTCATTGCCCAAAGAAAACAGCAGCAAGTCACTTAGAATCACAGAGGAAATAAAACAAGATGTTTTTGAATACTATAAATGATCTCATTAGAGGAAAGAGCTGGAAAAGAAATGAGAGGCATGCAAGGATTATCAGATTATAACAAATGACACAAAACATTGCCATATTTGTGAGCTTCTTGAAAATTAAAATGAACCAAACAAAAGTTAATGACTCCATGAGACAACACAAAGTGAAAATGTTGAAAAAAGTAGGAAAAAATGAAAGGTATCTATTGTTTAAAAAAACTGACTGGGAAAGTTAATCAGTGAAAAATGCTTTATCAATGGATTACCCCAAATGGGACCACCCCCCAAAATATTGTCTACATATTCTATTTCAACTGATCATAAAAGAAAACTTCACAGATGTATAAGAAAAAGGTGACAAAGTAAAAATAGAAAGAATCCATTGATTACCTCCCAAATGAAATCTCAAAATGAAAACTTCAGGAGCCTCATGGTCAAAATTCAGTTTCTAAAACTAATACAAGTAGGATACTTTACTTTTCAAGCCATATAGTTTCTACAAATAAAAATATTGCAAATAGCCAGAAAGAATGCATTAAAATAGAGAAACTAGCATCAGTATCATCAAAGATTTAGCAGCTAACATTATAAAGAAGCAGAGAGTATGGAATAAGGTATTTCAAAAAAACAAACAAACACAATCAAGGACACAAACACAGTGGGACTTTCAACCAAGAATATCTTACTCAGAAAAACTGAATACTGCTGGGTGGAAGTGGAGGGGACATACCTTTAATAGAGTCCTTCTAAGCATTCTTGATAAAAAAAATAGAGCTGAATAGAAATTTCTAAATACAAATTTAGGAGTCAAGAAAAACAGAAAGAGGTAGATAAATGTGAGCAATGTGAAGGGATATAAGAATGTATATTAAAATATAATTTTTTTTCAAATGGGGAGGGAGAAAAAATATGAAATACAAATGATACCTCAGAAACTGAATGCCATCAGCAGTTACATTGAGAATTAAATAGCACAGAAGATGTATGAATGAATTTCTTTTGTTTGGGAATTATTAAAAAAGAACATGCTAGGGAAGAAAAGGAGGGGGGAAAGTTAGTACAATGGGACAATACTTTCTCTTAGTAATGAGTGTGCCTCTCAGGACCCTAACCAGTTCTAGGAGAAAAAATAACTGTATGCATCCCCTGTAGCAGATAAACATACTGGCCTTGCAAACAGAGAATGGTTATGATAAAGGTGGGAAGGCGGAGAGAGGGATACCAGACTTCATGTTTTGGAATACAGAGATATTTCCAGTATACATGACTAATTTCTTCCTTTCCAAGAGGGAAACAGAACAGAAAGTAGCCTCAGTAAGAATAAGACTTATATACCTGCATGTACACAAAGACATGCCTACAAGGAAATGGGAAGATGGAGTGGGATCTGCAAGCATACCAACAGACACAGGAGAGAGAGAAAGGTGCACAAATATGGAAGTGCATGTGCTCCTTTTCTCATCAGAGATATAAAGAGAATAAGGAACAAATGAGTGAAATAGAATTCTGAATACACATGGGTGTGACAGAAATAAGGGAAACAAAATAAACAAAAACTTATAAGAAAGGTATTCCATAAAATAATTGTAATTAAGCTAAGAGAATGGATATATAGTCTTTTCAAACTATATGCATATCTGGGCAGGGAAAAGGAGGATTCCCAGATTTAGTGGAGGAGGGGGTGACAAGCAAATGAGAGATTAACAGTTTATGCCACTTTAAGATACTGAGGATAGAATATTAATGGGATGGAGAAAGAAAATGATATAAGCCCAGGAGAAAGAAGTATCATAACCTTAAATTTAAACAAATCCAAAAATAGAGACAAAGGAGTTGATATAATAGAAGCACATCTCCAAAAACTCAACATTAAAGAAATAAATTAAGCATGGTAATAAGCATAAGAATAGTTATACAGAGTCAGCGCCTGAAAGTTCATAAATTGTTTTACAAATATTATTTCATTTTATTTTTATATCATCTCTGGAGATGGGAGCTATTATCATTATCATTTTACAGTTGAGGAAACTGAGGCAGAGTTTAAGTGGCTTGTCCAGGATTACCCGGCTAGTAAGCATCTAAGGTCTTCCTAACTCTACGCCCGGAGTTCTATCCAGTGAACCCACCTAGCTGCCTATCTGACTACCAAATTAACAGTTATAATGTTAAATGTGAATAAGTAAAACAATTCAAAAGAGGAGAAAATTTATGGGAAAACAAAAATGAGTGTTGCATACAAGATGCACATATAGAAATAAAGACACACACAGGGATGAAATGGAGAGGCTTCAGCAAAATTTACTCTGCCTCAGGGGATTTACCAAGAAAGCAAGAGTTGCAATAATGCTATCAGACAAGACAAAACCAAAAATTTACAATTGACTGATTTGTTTTTCTTGTTTTGTGGTTATTGCTAGCATTTGTAGAATTATGTCATGTACCAAGAGAAGAACATCCTTAGTTTAGTCGCTGTAAGCACTTGGAAATTTTCTAGTGTTCTTCCATTGTAAATAATGATAGCTTTTACTTTTCGAGAACTTTACGTTGTTGAAAGTGAAATTTAACAAATAGGTTATGTTTCATTGTTGCTATTCAACCAGGTTCAATCGTTCACACTTTCATAACTCCATTTTGGGTTGTCTTGGCAAAATACTGGAGTATTTGCCATTTCCTTTTCCTTTTATGGATGAAAAAGCTGAAGCAAACATGATTAAATGACTTGCCCACAGTCACACAGCTAGTAACTGTTTGAAGTCAGATTTGAACTCATGAAAATGAATGTTCATGATTTGAAGCCCAGTGCTCTATCTATTGCATCACCTAGCTGCCCCCCAAAATAGGTAAACTGAGGAAATTCTCCACACATCAAAAGATATTCATTAACAGGGCACAAACCTATTAGTAATAGGATCTCTGGTCTGCCTCCATTTGTGCTAAAAGACCTGGAGTGAGGCATAAAGAAGACCAGAAAAAGCTTTACAATGGAGAAGAAGGTGAAGGTAATAGGGGAAAAGTGAGACTTCTTTTCATTGGATTTGGCTTCAGGCGGGAATAACAGACACACTAATTGAGTATGGAAGTTTAACTTACCTTTCAGGAAAGTGGGGGAAAGGCGATGAGAGAGGGGGGATAATAAAAGGGATGGCAGATAGTGGGAAGGGGCAATCAGAAGCTAACACTTTCATAGAGGGACAAGTCAAAGAAGAAAATTGAATAAATGGAGGGCAGGACAGGATTGGGGGAAATATATTTAGTCTTTCACAGCATCACTGCCATGGACATATTTTGCATGACCACATATACATAACCTGTATTGAATTGCTTGTCTTCTCAATGAGGGTGGGTGGGGAGGGGGAAAGAGAGAGAATGTGGAACTCAAAGCTTTAAAAATGAATGTTAGAAGTTGTTTTACATGCGACTAGGAAATAAGATAAATAAGCAATGGAGTATAAAAAATCATCCCACCCTACCAGAAAATAGAAGGGAAAAGGATGAGAGGGGGAGGAGAGAGGGGTAATAGAAGGGAGGGAAGATGGGAGGAAAGGGAGATCACAATACATGCTGTCCTGGGGTGGGGGGAGGGTGGAGATGGGGAGAAAATTTGAAATTCAAAATTTTATGGAAGTGAATGTTGAAAACTGAAAATAAATAGATTTATAAAAATTTAAAAATGTTCCCATCAACAACAACAACCGAAAGGACCTGGAGTAAGGGCTTAACAGGGCTTTTTTAAACCTAGGAGTGTCTTCCTTCTGATTGACCTGACTACATCATCTTGACCTCCCCGGCTAAGACAAGACAATTCTGATTGGTGGATATTTTGATGTGAAGGTGGAATAATCATTCTCAGTTTCTCCCTATTACTTCATTATTGGAGGAAGGGATATTGATCCTTAGGTAAAAGGATTAATATGAGGCTAGAGAACACAGGTTGGCCTTCAGATGTAGCTAATTATTACCCACTCTGATATACAACTGCCTCTACCAATCTTGGCTAGAAAAATATAAGCCATCTCATCTGTTTCCTTCTGGTTTGGTCTTCCCAATGTAGATCAAGTCACCTCTAACTTTGATTAAGAAAAGCAAGGATGTAAGTAATCCCCTGGGATGGGGTCAGCACAGTCTGACTTCTGTGCTTATGGAGTAAGCAGAAGGAAGGGGAAAGGGGTGCAGCCCAAGCTGGTTAAGGAGCAGATGCCTTGGAGGTTGGGAGTGAACACCTTCCACTATCATGATCCTCAGAAACTGCCTACCCTTCAGAAGTGGGGTCTGTCAAAATGAGACAAAATGGATCACAGAAAAATATTGGTTATTAAATAATACAGCACAATATTAATTATCCTCAATATCATATTGCAAGATAAGCATATTATGCTTGTGCTCTTCTAATGAATTGGGAAAGGTTTCTTAAAGAAGGTAACACGAGCTCAGATTTGAAGGAAGCTAAGTCATTCCAAGGAGCTGAGGTCAGGAGAAAGAGAAGATTCTAAGTGAAATTGCATTGAAGTAGAAGATGAAATGTTGTAGACACTGAACACCAAGCAACCCAATTTTGCACAATGGGGAGAAATATATAATTATCATTGAAAGATAGACTGGATCCATATTGTGAAAGGATTTCGGATTGTGAAAGGATGGATAGGACAGCTAGGTGTCACAGTAGATAAAGCACTGGACCTGACGTTAGGAAGACTCATCTTCTTCAGTTCCAGTTACAAGTGTGTGACTCTGGGACAGTCACTTAATTCTTTTTCCTCTAGTTCCTTAACTGTAAAATATACTGGAAAAAGGAATTGACAAACCACTGCAATGTCTTTGCCAAGAACATCTCAAATTGTGTCATGAAAACTCAGACACAACTGAAATGACTGAATAACAAATGAAGTATGTAAAGAAAAATAAAATAAAGAATGTGACCCAAATATAAGTCCATTATTCCTTTGAGAGGTGCTCAATTCCTAGACTGAAAAGGTTGTAGTATGAATTTCAGTCTTGTTAACTGATTAGATAGTAAAATACTTTGTGAAATAATAATAATCATATCCAGCATTCATATTATTAATTAAGGTTTGCAATGTGCTATTGCAGTAGCTAGATGGAACAGTGGACAGAGTGCCGAGCCTCAGGTGAGGAAGATTCATCTTCGCAAGTTCAATTCTGGCCTCAGACACTTACTAGTTATGTAATCTGGGCAAGTCACTTTACCCTCAGTTAAGCCTCAGTTTCCTCTTCTGTAAAATGTACTGAAGAATGAAATGGCATAACCATTTCAGTATCTATGCCAAGTAAAGAGTCGAATGTGACTGAATAACAATAAATGTGCTGTACAAATATTATTTTATTTTATCCTCATGACAATCTTGGGAGATGGGTCTTATTATTATCCCCTATATTACAAATGAAGAGACTGAGGCAGGAAGAGATTCAAGTCTGATAAATGTTCAAGGCTACATTTTAATTCAGGTCTTCCAGATTCCAAGGTCAAAATTGTGTCCACTAAACAATTTAAGTGCTTCATAATGAATGAGACTAATAAATTAAGGCAGAAATAAATATAAAGAATGCTGTTGCCATAGGAAGTGGGATAAGATTGAGAAGAGATAGTAAGTTCTATTTTGGACATGCTTAGTTTGGGATACCTATGGAACATGCAGCTAGAGCTATTAAGTAGAAATTTACAGATTGACAGAGGTCAGGTAAGAAATGAAAACAGAAAGTGGATATTTCTTCATAAAATGGTAGTTGAATCCATGGAAGCTAATGAAATTACCAAGATAAAGTTTGTAAAGAAGAGAAGGCATAGTATAAAGCCCTGGAGTAAACTCACGCATAAAGGGCAACGATTGGTGCAGCAGATAAAAAGAGATCCATAATACAGCAGTGTCATAAAAATACAGAGGAGAGAAAATATCCAATAAAATCATCATGGGCAAACACTGCAAGGTTATAAACATCAGTAAAGAAGAGACAAACTCCAAATGTGGTGATGACATCATGACTTACATGACATGGTCCAGGTAAGGATCACTTCTTGCCTACAGATCAACCCTTGGTAGAATCATTATCCATTGCCTAAAGAAATGAGAATTTAATTGAATTTAATTTATTTTAAATTAACATTTAAAGTTTACATAAAGTAAACTTGAATTAGATGCCAAAAAAAATAATTTTTTAACATAAGATTAGAGCTGGCCACACTTGCCATACTTAGTATAAAAACCCATGATTATTTATACTGTGAAGATTAATAATTCAAAGTTCTGTTCAAATCCTTGGGGGGGGGTATGATTAATTCCCAGTGTGCAAATTTCCTCCACCAATACAGACCTTAAATAAATCATTACTCAATGGATAGGTTTTAGGGAGTTGTCTGAGGCATGTGGAGATTAAATGACTTCCCTAAAGTCACACAGCCAATAAGCATCAAAAATAGAATTTGAATTCAGGTCTTCATAGATTCCTAACACCAAGCTCAACATTGTATCCACTATATCATAGTGTCTCTTACATGTGAAGAGTGTGTGTGTGTGTGTGTGTGTGTGTGTGTGTGAGAGAGAGAGAGAGAGAGAGAGAGAGAGAGAGAGAGAGAGAGAAATAGAGAAAGAGAGAGAGAGAAAGACAGAAAGAGAAAGAGAGAGAGAGAGAGAGAGAGAGAGAGAGAGAGAGAGGGAGGGAGGGAGGGAGGAAGAGAGATCCATCTAAATGAAGTTTGGGGCTCTAGTGGGCAGAGTTCACATTAAATGAAATTTTGTTTCAGTGGCACAGTGCCATTCTTTTAGGAGAAGACCAGCAGCAAAGTTTAGGGCTGTAGGTGTATTTAGGAAAGAACCCTACTTCTAGTACCTAGTACTTCTGGTGTAAAGTAACCTTGTACCTCTACTGTAAAGGCTGGCAAGTTCTTTTCAGGGCTACCTTCCACTTTGGTATCTACCTGATCCACGCAGTTCTTGCCTGTGGCTCCAAGATGCATGCTTAGTGGACACACTCCTATAAACCACTTTGGCAGATGTGCTAAATCAGATGTGCTAAAGGATCTATAAATATGGTGGATTTTCATGTGTGTAATGTGGATTTTTGTTATTCTTTCCTAGACACTAGTTCCTAGGATCCAAAGCCATGAAAATCCATAGTTCTGAGGCTCACAACTTGTAAACATCTCTACCACACTTGCACAACACATATAATCTAAAGCATTTGAGTTCAGCAATGAGTCAGTGTAAACTTGCGAAGCTATTGCTGGCAAATTGCTGTCTTTGTTACCCTATAAATCCTGTAGACACTGGTCAGTAAGTGGAAAATTTGAATCAGCCCCCATTAAGGCTTAGGGGAGATAGGAATTAACAAGGGAAATGTGCATGTGTGATTGCCTCAGCCAGCAGTTTAGGACCTGTAGTAGTTGCAGCTCCTACTATATTGTCACCTGCCCTTGTGAAAAGAGTGCAAAGATTGCAACTCCAATAGGCTAGTCACCATGTTGGAATGCCAAAAGTAGCCTAAAAGACTATTTGGGGGACAACTCACACAAGACAAGCTCTTAGATGATGGTCAGAAGTGGCACAAGGACTATCTCAAGGTCTCTCTGAAGAACTTTGGAATTTATCACATTACATGGGAGACACTGGCACAGGACTACTGCTTCAAAGAAGACCCTGTGCTCCTTGAATTAAACAGAAATGCAGTAGATTTCCCTCCCCTTCTCTTTCTCTGTCTCTGTCTCTCTCTCTCTCTCTCTCTCTCTTCCCTTTTCCCCCCATTTTAAAAGGCTAATTGTGAACTCTAGAACCCAGATGCCTTGGACAAGAGATAAAGAATAGCTATGAATGTGGGAGGGGCCCATCACAACTGAGTCTGTTGAAATGATGTTACTCAAGTTATTGTTACATATCAATAGGAAACAAAAAGTAGAATAAAAGTATAAAATTAAACTTGAGGTCTCTGGAGATGACAAGGGGAAATCAACATCTAATATATTTCTAAAATGCTAAATTTGTAAATAGTTTTTTTTTTAATATTGTATCCTCTTAAAAGTACAGTGACTAAAAAAAAAAAAAAACAATAACCTGAGAGAAAAGAAAAAGCTAGTTTTGTCACATGCTGTTGCCCTAATGGATGACTCCACCATTAACAAAGCACCTATATCTATCAAAAGTTGATTCACAAAGAATAAAGGCAAGGTCTCAACCCTGATTGAAATGAAATGTCAGCAAGGATAATAAAAGAATGATGGAGAATGTTTTAGCAGACAAATTCTATACAGAAATGAGCTTTAATACATATCAAAAAAGAAAAAAAAATCCTAAAATAGCATCTCTATTCAGTAGAACAAATTCATATGAACCAGAAGACACAGTTAGTCTGCTTTCTTAGAAGCACTTGTTGAAGTTGGAGTCAAGCTTGGACAAAAATAGATTTAAAACAGAATCCTAATATTGATTGCAAGAGTAAGATGGCATATGAGGAGAGGAGGCTACAAATCACCAAGGTACAAAACCTTGAATGTGTTATTCCCTCTGGCCAAGAGCTCTCAGAGTTTTCAGTAGAAGAATAAACTATATGCATTCATCTTCTTAAGAAGATGCATGTGCCAAATCTAGAGAAATGGTCATTTGTTTCTTCCATTTCCTTAACATTTTAACACAAATATGAAAGTTTGCAATGCATATATCAAAATATATATTTATAAATTTGTTTAAACATCTGTGCAAAAAGGAACAAGTTGACTTTTTAAAGGGTTGAAAAAAAGATTTACACCACAGGAAGAACAGTAGGGACCAGGAAGAAGAATATACATAATATTCATAGTATCACTTGCTCCTCACTGTCACTTCCAATAGCACCACCATGATGCCATCACTCAGGAGTATCTCCTTCAGAAGTCCTCACCATCTCCCTATATCATCATATGTGGATTCTGGTGAAAGTTATCTACTGGTCCCCTGGTTATTATCCTTTCTCAAAGGCTGCAATATGTGGCTCATATCCTTCTTCTACCAGCCCCATTACTTAACAGACTTCATTTAAAACCTAGCTTCCCAGTTCATAAATCCCTTCAACTTATAAGAGCTGTACTTTTCATCCACTTGAGTCATATAAAAATAGTCATATGGTAATCTCACGACCACCCATAATCATTGTACCTCAATAACAACAGCACATGAGGAAAGAGCGAGGGGGAAGGACAAACCATCCTCACTGTTCATGTCAGTAGTCCATTATATAGTAGAGTTCAGGTGCCTCATAAAAGTGTCTGGTTTTGAAGAGTATCTCCTAATGTAGTCATCTTGTCCCCTGGAAACTTCTTCGCTTATGCATTCTGGGAAAAGCTAGTTATCAAAGCAGCTTCTTCTAGCAGATCTGCTTCTCTGATTCAAGTCATTTGCACAGTTCCCTATTAAAATCTCTTATATAACAGATCTCACAATAACTTAATCCAGTCACTTTAATTTTGCATTTCCAATAACTAAGTCATATGGTGAAAACAAGTTCAACCTTTTAACTCTAATAAGAACATCAAATTGGGATCCCCTAATTCTGTGGCCTTGAAGCTGCATATATCTCTCTAGGTCCTCAAGCACAGTCCTTTGACTGAATCCAAACTTCACAGAACAAGTCTTCTTAATAAAATGATTTGTTCTGTAAAGCTGAGGCTCTTCAAAAAAGTCACATCTAAGGATCTAGAAAGCCACATGTGACCTCAAGTCCACAGATTCCCCAGTTGCCCTAGATGAAAGAATTTACATTTTGTATACCCCTACCTACTCATGTCTTTAAGCAATATATTTGATTTGAACACTGCCAACAGACTAACAGAAGAACCTAAAAGATGATATGAAGATCTTTACTTTTAGAATGAGAACAGTTATTTACCAATGTACCTATGCAAGCTAAAACTTAAAGTGTTTTTTAAATTAGAATTGACTCCACCACCACTTAATTTCTAACATTCATCTATTTCATTTCTGACCTTGGGTTCAAGTCCCAGAAAGGGAAAAATTTTCAGTTTATTACCTATAACTGCCTTGTGATATGCTAGCAAATTACTATGTTGATATATTTAGGAAATTCACATAACAACTAGTCCTCTTAAATTGACCAGTTTGTGCAAAGAGTGAACAATGTAATTGCTTAAGTAAAATTCTGAACCCAGTTCTTAGAACTTATTAGAACACGTTCAAAATCTTTGCATCCCATCAGAAACACTTGCATTTGACATATATAATTGACTGATCTTGTTATTTTCTCAAAAAATTTTCACTCCATCTATTTACTCATTATTTACCCTAGGTATTTAATCTACTTGCTCATTCATCCTTCAGGAGGATAAGATGCTACTACTAAGGATTTAATCCTATACAGGAGCACATAAGTGACAACTCTCTTTGTAAGTAGATGATTTCTATGGCTCAGGTTAATGACCACACAAATGAATTTACCTAAGAGATGCTTATTTTACTCCCACTTGCTACAAAGAGCTGTGATGGGGTATCTGAAAAGACTAAGTAAATAATTCTAGATTTTAACAAATGAATTTCTATAGTAGAACATGCTCAGTTACTAACCATATTCAAATGAACTAGATATGAAATCCCCATAGACCAGTGCTCACAAGTACTCCTCAGTGATTTCAGATAAAACATCCTCTTTATTATAAGCAAATCCAGAAATTTGAAATTTCTTAAATTACAATACTTCATAATATTACAACATATGATCATTAGGACTGATAAAATAACATGTTTTCAAACATTTTCCTATATTTTAACAGTTCAGTTCATAATCTAATAGCATCCAGATTATTGGAGAAGTTGCTTTTCTAATAGCAGTTCAATACAATAACAACAAATTTCACACTATAAAAAATTGGAAACATCTTAATAAAACAAATGAATGAAATGACTGAGTAACCAGATGCTGTTTCATCAGATGTACTTCCAAATTACCTTATATAAAAGACCATGCTTCCTACCACACACGGCTTTAAAATTTCAGGTGGAACTTACTTGTTTAACATACATTGATGGGTAATGTAAGCTGATTTATACACATTCTCATTCTAACTAGGTGTAGCTCTGTAGCTCTCTGTCTCAGGTTAAAGAATTATACATTATATACCATATCACCAACAGAGCTAAAACAGACTTATAACCATGACAAATAACCAGTCTCAAACATCTTATCAAATTAAAAAAACAAAAACAAAGAAATAAGGAAGGACAAAGATCCAGGGATCTTTTATTGAAAAAGTTCAGATTAGACAGATAGAGTCTCTTGACTGAGCATCAGCAGGGAGACTACTTAATAGAAAACCATGTAGAGGGGAATGAAGTTTAAGATATCTGTCGAAATACAAAAGAATTCTATTTGATCTAATGGCTTATAAGGGAGCCATATTCCTTCACTGCATAATCTTCATCCAAATCTATAATACCAAGGACATACCTGGCTTCATATTCACTAAGAATTATATTCCCTATTCTGTTCTACATTTCTGACATTCTGCTCTATTTGATTGGAACTGGGTAGTCCTATGTCCACGTGCAGTAATTCCCTCTAATCTCTGGTGTTCCACCACAGAAACCTAACTGAAGTAGGAAAAGTTTGCCTCCCTTTTTTTTGTTCTCCTTAGTACTCCCTCACTCTCATCTTCACATTTCATATTTTACTCAATCAAAAAACATTTATTAAATACCAACTATGTCCCAGACACTGTACTAAACACCACAAAATATGTTCTCAAAAAAGAGAAGACTTAGTGCTTGTGCATCTCACTTGAGGAATAATTTGAAAATCTTCTTGTGAAATAAAAGATGTTTTGTTCCTTGATAAAAAGAAATTCAAACATTAGTTAATAAGAGGGAGAGCTAATTTGGAGGAAAGGGACACTTGATAAATCAGTACCTAAGGTCAAATTAGATGAGGAACAAGTTTAAAAAATTATGATCCACCTCTTAGCCACTGACTTAATTGTATTATCATTAAGATTTGTGGAATGAAACAATTCAAGATTATTTTTTGAATAGTAACAACCAATAGTCAATAGTTATCTGTCACGGGCAGCTGGGTGATGCAGTGGATATAGTGCCAGGCTCAGAGATGGGCTCTTCCTAAGTTCAAATCCAGCTTCAGACACTTACTAGATATATGACCCTGAGCAAGTCACTTAACCCTGTTTGCCTCAGTTCCTTGTCTGTAAAATTAGATGGAGAAGGAAATGGCAAACCACTCCAGTATCTTTCCCAAGAAGATCTCAAACTGGGTTCACAAAGTGTTGGACATGAATAAAATGACTGACCAACAAAAGTCTGCTGTCAAAGATCCTATTAACACAGGATCCTGTGTTAATACATTAATGTTAATAACATTAATTTAATGTTAATACATTAAAAATGCATGATCTAAGGCAACCAGACTGACAAGAATATATGAGCCTGAGGGAGAAAGAAAATGTTAGCATTTAGACCTTAAAAGGACATTAAAGATCATCTCTCAAATATCTCTTTTAGTTAATACTCATGAGATCAAGAAGTGAAAATGAGAGAATTTAGCAACTACTTCCTTAGTCCAGACTTTATATAGCAATAACCCTCACCTTTTTTTACTAGAAAAATTGTCACCCATCCCATACTTTTCATAAAACAATCTAAGCAAATAATTTTTTAGTTTATTTTTAATAAAATAAAATTAAGAACTTGCTATAAAATTTTAGCACAAAAATTAAATATACAATAAAATAACATGACATTAAAAACATATATTGATGTAAACAATAAGAGATATAAATTTTCACCTAAGTACGACTCTGGGTGCATCCCATAAATTTTGGTAAGGTGTATCATGGTTGTCATTTGCTTTGTTCCTATGATTTGTTCTTTCACCCTTTTGTTGTTTTTTGGGGGGAGGATTAGATTAGATAATTTCCAATTAATACTTTTTAATTTAGCATTTTATTTTTCCACAATTACATGTAAAAACAATTTTAACATTCATTTTTTAAAAGTTGAGTTCCAAATTCTCCCCCTTATTCCCTCCCCACCACACCACTCATTCAAAAGGTAAGCAATTCAATATAGGTTATATATGTGTGGACATACAAAACACATTTTCATATTACTTATGTTGTGAAAGAAAATACTGACACCATCACCACCCTAAAAAGCTCAAGAAAAATAAAGTTTAAAATAGTATGCTTCAATTTATGTTCAGACACTATCAGTTCTTTCTCTAGGAATGTATATAGTATTTTTCATCCTAAATCTTTCAGAGTTGTCTTGGGTCATTATATTGTGCAGCATATGTAATGGTAATCTAGTTAGGATCTTTTACTGTTTTTGTTTTACTAAAAGTGTCTTTAATTGAATAATGTGATTGGGGAGGATCTCTCCCACCCAGTGATGAGGAACTTGATTAGGGGAGTTGTTTTGTTGGAAAGTCCAAGTACCTCTTGTGTTTTCCTATTTAGGTCCTGGGTCAGAAGATGATGCCCTCTGGCTCTAAAACATGCATAAATACTCTGAGGGTGAGGTTTACTTTGGAGACTCTAGAAAGCCATTAAGGAGCCACCACCACCACCACCAGCCCCAGGCTAAAACCCAGAAGTTGCCAGAAGTTGATGCTTCCCTCTTTGGTAACTGCGTATATACGTAACGGTCACACATGTATATTACGTAATGTTCAGGCAGTTTGGAAGTGCTGTCAAATTATTTTTGATTTCTCTGAAATTTTGATTTTCTTTCATACCTGTGTTTGATTAAAGTGATTGTTTGCCCTTTGAAAGTTGCTTTCCTTTTATGAATGCAGATCTAAGAACCTGTTGTAGTAGTCCCCTGTGCATATTGGGGTACTTACTGATACAGTATAAGCTAAGTCATTCCTAAATGATCATCTTACTACACTGCTATGCCTTTGTACACATAACATTTCACTATACATCAGCTTATGTAAGTCTTTCTGGGATTTCTGAGAATATCATCCTCATCATTTCCTATAGCACAATACTATTTCATTAAAGTCATATGCTACAATTTGTTCAGCTATTTCTCAGATGATGAGCAATCGCTCAATTTCTGATTCTTTGCCACCAGAAAAAGAGCTGTTATAGATATTTTTGTAGGTCATTTTCCTTCTTTTTTTTTCTAATCTCTTTTGAGATTCAGACCTAGTCGTGGTATTGCTAGGTCAAATGATAGGTATGGTTTTGAATCAGGTCACAACTCCACCAATAATGCATTAATGTCTCATTTTCCCCACATCCCTCCAACATCTGTCATTTTCCTTTTCTGCCCCATTAGCCAATCTAATAGAGGTAGTACCTCAGAATTGTTTCATTTGCATATCTACAATCAATAGTGACTTAGAGAACTTTTTCTTATGGCTATAGACAGCTTTGATTACTTCATCTACAATTGTTCATATCTTTTGATTATTTATCAGTTGGGGAATGGCTGTTATTTTTATAAACTTGACTCAGTTCTCTATATGTAGTTTGAGAAATGTGGTTTTTATTAGTGAACCTTATTTCAATGTTTTCACAGTTATTGTCACTAACTGTATTTCCCTCCATCTTAATCCCAACCCACCCCCTCCCCCATTTATTCTATTCTCTCTTATTTTACCCTGCTCCTCCTCAAAAGTGTTTTCCTTCTGACTACCCCCTCCCCCAATCTGCCCTCCCTTCTATCACCTCACCTTCTTCTCTTATCCCTTTCTCCTCCTACTTTCCTGTAGGATAAGATTGATTTATTCACCCATTTGAGTATGTATGTTATTCCTTCTTTGAGCCAGCTCTGATGAGTGCAAGGTTCACTCACTCACCACACACTTCCCTCTGATTCCCCTCCATCGTAAAAGCTTTTCCTTGCCTCTTCTCTGTTGATAACTTATCCCATTCTACCTCTCCCTTTCACTTTCTCCCAGTACATTCCTCTCTAACCCCTTAATTTTATGTTTTATTTTAGATATCATCCTTTCATATTCAATTTGTACTTGTGCCCTCTATCTATATATACTCCTTACTGCCCTAACAATGAGAAAGTTCTTATGAATTACAAATATTATCTTTCCATGTAGGAATGTAAACAATTTAACCTTATTAAGAGTCTTATGAGTTCCCTTTCCTGTTTACCTTTTTATGATTCTCTTGAGCTTGCATTTGAAAGTGAAATATTTTATTCATCTCTGGTCTTTTCTTCAAGAATGCATGATAGTCCTCTATCTCTTTGAACATCTACTTTTCCTGTGAAGGATTGTGCTCAGTTTTGCTGGGCAAGTGATTCTTAGTTGTAATCCTAGCTCCCTTGTCCCCCAGAATATTATATTACACACCCTCCTATATTTAACATAGAAGCTGCTAAGCCTTGTGTTATCCTGGGTATGGCTCAATGATATTTGAATTGTTTCTTTCCTAAACATATAATTTATTTATTTTTCAATTTTCAACATTGATTTCCACAAGAATTTGAATTCCAAATTTTTCCTCATCTCTCCCATCCCCCATGCCTGGAGAGTGCGCACCTAATTCACACTTTCCTCCAGTCTGTCCTACTTTCTATCACCCCCCTCTTCCATCCCCATCCCTTCTATTTTTCTGTAGGTCAAAAAATATTTTTATACCCCATTGCCTGTACATTTTATTTCCCAATTACATGCAAAAACAATTTTTAACATTCACTTTTAATATTCCTTATTCTCTCCCTTCCTCCCTCCCCATCTACTCTCATTGAGAAAGCAATTAATTAGACATAGGTCATACATATGTAGCCATGCAAAACACTTCCATAACAATTATGTTGCAAAAGATAAACCACATTTCCCTCTGCCGTGTCCTGCCACCCATTTATTCTGTTCTCTCCCTTGACCTGTCCCGACACAATAGTAGTTGCTTCTAATTATCCCTTTCCCCATGTTGCTGATCCTTCTTTCATCTTCCCTCTCCTATCCCTTTCCCCCATGCCTTCCTGCAAGGTAAAATAGATTTCCATACACAACTGAGTATATGTTATTCCCTTCTTAAGTCAAATCTCATGAGACTGAGGCTCACCTATTCCCTTTCATCTCCACCCTTCCCCTCCACTATAAAACCTTTTTCTTGACTCTTTTATGTGAGATGATTTGCTGCATTCTACATATCCTTTTATCTTACTCCTAGTATATTCCACTCAGCAGTAAATTTTATTTTTTAGGTATTCTCCCTTCATATTCAACTCACTCTGTGCCTTCTATCTATGTATAAGTATGTGTGTGTGCATGTGTGTGTATGTATGTATACATACATATACATACATCCCTATATATACACATGTATACTTACACCTACATACATATGTATAATACACACAAACACACACACACACACACACACACACACACATATTCCCTCTAACTACTCTAATACTGAAAAAGATCTCATGAGTTACAAATATCACCTTTCCATGTAGGAATATAAACAGTTCAACGTTAATGAGTTGCTTATGGTGGCTTCTCTTTCCTGTTTATGTTTTCATGTTTCTCTTCATTTGTGTATTTGAAAGTCAAATTTTCTATTTAGCGCTGGTCATTTCAACAAGAATACTTGGAAGTCCTCTACTTCATTGCAATTCCATTTTTTCCCCTAAAGTATTATACTCCGTTTTTCTGGGTAGGTGATTTTTATTCCTACCTCCTTTGACCTTTGGAATATCATATTCCAAGCCTTTAGATCCTTTAGTGTAGAAGCTGATAAATCCTGTGTTATCCTGATTGTATTTCCACAATACTTGAATTATTTCTTTCTAGTTGTTGTAACATTCTCTCCTAGACATGGGAACTCTGGAATTTGGCTACAGTACTCCTAGGAGTGTTCCTTTTGGAGTTCCTTTGAGGAGGTGATCAGTAAATACTTTTGATTTCTATTTTACTCTCTGGTTCTAGAATATCAGGGCAGTTTTCCTTGATAATTTCTTAGAAAATGATGTCTAGGCTTCTTTTTTATCATAGTTTTCAGGTAGACCAGTAATTTTTAAATTATTTCTCCTAGATCTATTTATCAGGTCAGTTGTTTTTTCTAAGGAAATATTTCACATTGTCATCTGTTTTTTCATTCTTTTGGTTTTGTTTTATAATTTCTTGATTTCTCATAAAATCATTAGCTTCCATTTGCTTCATTCTGAGTTTTAAAAAATTATTTTATTCAATGAGCTTTTGGACCTCCTTTTCCATTTGGATAATTCTGCTTTTTAGGGCATTCTTCTCTTCAGTGGCTTTTTGAATCTCTTTTGCCATTTGGGTTTGTCAATTTTTAAAAGTGGTATTTTCTTCAGCATTGGGGAGGGGGGCATATCCTTTAACAAGCTGTTGACATATTTTTCATGATTTTCTTGCATTGCTCTCATTTTTCTTTCCAATTTTTCCTCCACCTCTTTCACTTGATTTTCAAAGTCATTTTTGAGCTCTTCCATGCCCTGAGACCATTCCATATTTTTGGGAGAGACTTTGGATATAGGAGCCTTGACCTTGCTATCTTCCTTTGGTTGTATGCTTTGTTCTTCCTCTGAAAGGATGGAAGAAAATATCTTTCTACCAAGAAAGCAACCTTTTATAGTCTTATTTTTTCCCTTTTGGGCAGGCTTCAGAGGTTTTGTGCAGGTGTTCTCCAAGATTCCTCTAGAGTCCTGTAAGTTCTTAGTTCCTCCAAAGTGGCATAGTCAAAGCAGAGGTGTTTTCTTCTCTCCTGGCTTATGTGCTCGTCTGGGAGCAACCACAAGCACTCTTTTCTGCCCTGGAGTAGGATTCCCTCTCTATACAGCTGCCACCAGCTCTGCCACACCAGTGCTCCTAATCACTCCAGGACCACCACCCAGGGCTGAGACCCAGATCAGCCACTTGATTCTCCCATGGTCTGTAGGTTAAGAGCTCTAGCAATGGCTGCTTAGGCAGTGGATGCTGCTGTCCTGGGGCTAGGGCTTGGGCCTGCACCATGCTCCCTTCTCATCCAGTTGAAAGAGCTTTCTCACGGACCTTTAAAGCTATCTTTGGCATTTCTGAGTTGAGAAATCTGGAAACCCACAGCAACTGCTCATGATTCAGTACCCTGAAGCCTGATTCAGTCTTATCTGTACTGCACAGCTCATTCTAGGCTGCACTCTGCTCCATGTCCAGTACAATAGACACTTCTTTTTGGCTTTCTAGTATACCTTGGACTGGAAATATGTTTCACTTCATCATGTTGTAGCTTCTGTTGCTTTAGAATTTGTTTAGAGTCATTTTCAACAGATATTTTCAGGGCCTGGGGGGAAGAGATCCTGCAGGTCCATACTGCTACTCCTCCATCTTGGTTCTGCCCCTAATTGTTTCTTTCTGGCAACTTGAAATATTCTCCTTGACATGGAAACTCTGGAATTTGGCTATAATATTCCCTGGAGTTTTCCTTTAGGGGTCTCTTTCAGGAAGTGATTGATGGATTCTTTTATTGTCTGGTTCTAGAATATCAGGGAAGCTTTCCTTGATAATTTCTTGAAAGATTGTGTTTCAGCACTTTTTGCTTGTTTGTTTTTGTTTTTCATTTTGACTTTCAGACAGTCAAATAATTTTTAAATTATCTCTCTTGGATCTGTTTGCCATGTCAGTTGTTTTTATAATGAGATATTTCATATTGCCTTCTATGTTTTTCATTCTTTTGATTTTATTGTTTCTTGGTTTCTCATAAAGTCATTAGTTTCCATTTGCTCAATTCTAATTTTTAAGGAATTATTTTCTTCAGTGAGCTTTTAGACTCCATTTCTATTTGGTCATTTCTACTTTTTAGGGAGTTCGTTTTTCCTTCTGTGGATTTTTGTGCCTCTTTTTTTTCCATTTGGCCAATTCTGCTTTTCAAGACAGTTCTTTCCTCATGAGTTTTTGTAACACTTTTACCAGTTGACTTACTCTCTATTTTTAAGTTGTCATTTTCTTCAGTACTTTTTGTGTCTCCTTTACCAAGCTGTTGACTCATTTTTCCTGATTTTCTTGTATTACTCTCATTTCTCTTCCCAATTTTTTCTCCACCTCTTGTACCTGATTTTCAAAATCATTCTTTTTAGTTCTTTTGTGGTCTGAGACCAATTCATATTTTTCTTGGAGGATTTGGATGTAGAAACTTTGACTCTGGTTTCTTGTTCTGAGTGTGTTTTGATCTTCCTTGTCACTATAGTAACTTTGCTCATTTTTCTTTCTTTTAACTGATTTTTCTGACTTTTAACTCTTTACTAAAATGGGTCTTTGCTTCCAGGGTGAAGGACATGCTGTCCTAAGCATCAACGGTTTTGTGCAGCTATTTTCAGAGATAATTTTAGGGACCTGTAAGTTTTCAGTTTTTCCAAAGTAGTATGACCTAACGAGAGATGAGCTAATTACTCTTCTGGTCTATGTGCTGGTATACTAGTGACCAGAAACTTTCTTTTCTGCCCTGGAACTGTGACAGTGGCCCCCACTCCACTGCTTCCACAGGCTCTGATGTGCTAATTCTCCTTCTCTCCCTGGAACTGCTAGCCAGCATTGAGACCCAGAACTGAATATGGCAAAACAAGAGTCCTGCCTCCTAATGCCAGTAAAGAAACCCCTGTAGTCTCCTTCTGACCAGTTGTTCAATCCCTCTATCATCTGTGGACTGAGAGTTCCAGAAGCAGTTGCTGCTGTTTCAGTGGCCCCTGAAGTCTGCTCATCATTTGCTGGTGCCCAGTCTGAACTGGTGCAGTCTGCACTGGATTGCCTTCCACTCTCACCCAGGTGCAACAGATCTTTCCTTCTAACCTTATAAATTTTGGGGGGCTGGAAAGTTATTTCATCCCATCCTTTTGTGGTTTCTGCGACTCTAGAAATTGTTTCATGGAATTATTATTTATGGCACCATTCAGAGTGACTTTGAGGAGAATCCAGGCAAGTCACTGTTTTTTCTTTGCCATCTTGGCTATGTCTTCCCCATTATTCTTTAATTTCTCTTTCCATTGTCCATTATTGAAAATAATTTTATTGTATTATGATATGAAAAGGATGCATTTAGTATTTCTGCATTTCTGCATTTGGTTATGAGGTTTTCTGTCCTAATGCATGTTCAATTTTTGTATATGTGCCATGTGCTACTGTGAAAAAAAAAGGTGTATCTCTTTTAACTCAATATATTTTCTTTTTTTTTAGTTAAATTTATTTATTCAACTTTTTACATTCATTTTTACAAAATTTGGGGTTCCAAATTTTCTCCGCATTTGTCCCCTATCCCCACCCCAATACACCGAGCATTCTAATTTCCCCTATCACCAATCTGCCCTCTCTTCTATCATCCCTTCCTTCCCTTGACCCCATCTTCTCTTTTGTCCTGTAGGGTCAGATAAATTTCTATTTCCCATTACCTGTATTCCTGATTTCCTAGGAGCAAGAATGATACTCAACAGTTGTTCCTAAAACTTTGAGTTCCAACTTCTCCCTATCCCTCCCTCCTCACCCATTCCCTTTGGGAAGGCAGGCAATTCAATATAGGCCATATCTGTGTAGTTTTGCAAATGACTTCGATAATAGTTGTGTTGTGTAAGATGATATTTTCCTCCATCCTATCCTGCCCCCCATTGCTTCTATTCTCTCTCTTGATCCTGTCCCTTCCTAAGAGTGTTGATTTCACATTGCTCCTTCCTCCCACTGCCCTCCCTTCCATCATTCCCCCTACCCTGCTTATCCCCTTCTCCCCCACTTTCCTGTACTGTAAGATAGGTTTTCATACCAAAATGAATGTGCATTTTATTCTTTCCTTTAGTCAAATGTGATGACAATAAACTTCATGTTTTTCTCTCAGCTCTTCGTTTTTCCTCCACTAAAATGTCTCCTGCCTGCCTCTTCTATGAGAGATAATTTGCCCCATTCCATTTCTCCCTCTCTCCTCCCAATACATTTCTCTCTCACCACTTAACTTCATTTTTTTAAAGATATGATCCCCTCCTATTCAATTCACTCTGTGCTCTCTGTCTCTGTGTGCGTGCACGTGTGTATCGGTGTGTGTGTGGGTGTGTGTGTATGTGTGTGTGTGTGTGTGTGTGTGTGTGTGTGTGTAATCCCACCACCTACCCAGATACTGAAAAGTTTCAAGAGTTACAAATATTGTCTTTCCATGTAGGAATGTAAACAGTTCAACTTTAGCAAGTCTCTTACGATTACTCTTTCCTATTTACCTTTTCATACTTCTCTTGATTCTTGTGTTTAAAAGTCAAATTTTCTTTTCAGCTCTGGTCTTTTCATCAAGAATGATCGAAAGTCCTCTATTTCACTGAAAGATCATTTTTCCCCCAAAGTTTTATAATCAGTTTTGCTGGGTAGGTGATTCTTGGTCTTAGTCCTACTTCCTTTGACTTCTGGAATATCATATTCCACACCCTTCTATCCCTTAATGTAGAAGCTGCTCGATCTTCTGTTATCCTGATTGTATTTCCATAATATTAAAACTGTTTCTTTCTAGCTGCTTGCAATATTTTCTCCTTGATCTAGTAACTCTGGAATTTGGCTACAATGTTCCTAGGAATTTCTCTTTTTGGATCTCTTTCAGGAGGTGATCAATGGATTCTTTCAGTATTTATTTTGTCCTCTGGTTCTAGAATATCAGGGCAGTTTTCCTTGATAATTTCATGAAAGATGATGTCTAGGCTCTTTTTTTGGTCATGGCTTTCAGGTAGTCCCATAATTTTTAAATTGTCTCTCCTGGATCCATTATACAGGTCGGTTGTTTTTCCAATGAGATATTTCTCATTATCTTCCATTTTTTCATTCTTTTGGTTTTGTTTTGTGATTTCTTGGTTTCTCAGAAAGTCATTAGCCTCCATCTATTCCATTCTAATTTTGAAAGAACTATTTTCTTCAGTGAGCTTTTGAACCCCCTTTTTCCATTTGGCTAATTCTGCTTTTGAAAGCATTCTTCTCCTCATTGGCTTTTTGAACCTCTTTTCCCAATTGAATTAGCCTATTTCTAAAGGTATTGTTTTCTTCATCATTTTAGGGGGTCTCCTTCAGCAAGTTGTTGACTAGCTTTTCATGATTTTCTTGCTTTTCTCTCATTTCTCTTCCCAATTTTTCCTTCACCTCTCTTACTTGATTTTCAAAATACTTTTTGAGCTCTTCCATGCCTGCAACCTTTGAATATTTATTTTGGTTGTTTGCGATACCGAAGCCTTGGGTTTTATTTCTTTCCCTGATAGTAAGTATTGTTCTTCCTCATCCAAAAGGATGGGAGAAGATATCTATTCACCAAGAAAGTAACCTTATACAGTATTATTTTTTTTCCCCTTTTTGGGTTATTTTCCCAACCAGTTACTTGATTTTGGGTTCTATGTCAAGAGTAGGGTATACTCTGGGGATCTGTAAGATCTCAGTTCCTCCAAGGTGGCACAATCAAGCACGTACACTGTTCTGGGAACTAACAAGAAACTTTTGTGTCCAGAATCTGGGAGTAATAGTTTCCTCTCCACAACCACCTGGCTTCCAGGTCCACCAAGGTGGCACTGGGGACTGAGATTCAGATAAGCTACTCAATTCCCCCAGGAGCATTCGGTGGGGACAGGGCTGTCACACAGGCCTGAAGTACAGATCAACTGCTCAGTTCCCCTAGGGGCTTTACAATCCAACAATGGATGTGGGCTTCTGTGGAAGCTGCTGCTACCCTATGTGGCTTCTACTGCCACTGCCTGAGGCCAGAGATATCGGGAGACCTTGCTCCCTTCTTGGTCAGCTGAAAAACCCTCTCATTGACCTTTGGCTCCTGTGGATTGAGGGGTCTGCAAAGCCCTGCTACTGCAGCTGGGGATTCTGCCCCTGAGGCCTGCTCTGTCCTCCTCCTGGCACCATGCCTCGGGGTCAGGCCTGGCCTAGGCTCCAATCCACGTCCAGTGTGACAGATCTTTCCTGTCAGTCTTTCAGGTCACCCTGGGCTGGAAATCTCCACTCCGTTGTTCTATGACTTTTGTTGCTCCAGAATTTGTTGAGAGTCTTTCTTTACAGGTATTTTGTGGACTGTGGGGGAAGAGCTAGAGTATGTGCATCCTTCTACTCTGCCATCTTTTGAATAAAAAATTAAACCTAAAAATAAAAAAAAGAAATTGGTGGGAGCAACTCTTACACCCATGTTTTCAAGAGTAAGAATGTGTCAGGAAGATTGGCAACTATGGAAAATGAACTCAATTCATAGATTCTTCATCTTTCCATTTGCTCTTCTTGAAGAGTACAGGAAAAGGAGAGTAGGGAAGTTAATCCTTCAAACTCAATTGTAAAGTCACAGAAAGTAGGGGAAAAGGAAAAAGGGAGAAAAGAAGCAAGAAAAATCATCCTATATCATTTCTATTCTCTAAGAGACAGAAAAACAAAAGTGAAGAGTGAATTCAAAAGCTTTGGTCTTCCTTTGTAACTTTCTTGCTTTTGGACTTACCCTTCACTGGGTTGACTCTTATAAGCTTAAGTACTCAGCCCCTCCATTTGCCTAAATCAATTTCAGGGCTGGGGGAGGAAGGGAAATGGGACTACCTTTCTGCCCCATTGTTTGAGCAATTCCTATGCAAATTAGTTCATCTAAAAACGGGAGCCTCTATTTCTCATTTTCTTTACTTCAAGCACCTTACCTCTAAAAATTTTATTAAGTACCTGGGGTGGGAAGGGAAAGGGATCAGGACACTCTTTACTTACCTGCTTCTTGATGATTTTGACTTGTTTTCCCCTCAAGAAAGAAAGCTGCTATTGGGTAGAAAAACATGTCATAGTTGTAGTACACATTTCCTGAACCTAACTCAAGTATCTCATCAAGGCAAACAAACAAGTAGAAAAAATTTAATATGCAATTCTAATAAGATTTGCGATTTCATACTGTAAAACATAATAAAGACTGAATGGTATTGAGAAACTGAGGTCAAAATGAAAGAGAAAAGCATTCTCAAAAAATACAATAGAATTCCAAATGGTACAAAACAGGAAGGAAAAATTATAGAAATTAGTGACAGTAAAGCAAATGAATTTGAGAAAATATTTTTGATTATGAAATAAATTCAGTAGTGCATAGGAATATCAAGAAAAGTCTCTTGGATAATTGCAGTCATCAAGAGCATTAGGGAGAGAAGCAGGTACAGTTCAAAAAGTACAAGTTTCAAAGCCAGGACTACATATATTAAAAGTCTGTACAATGTCAGTCAGGCACTTGCCAAGCACTAAGGATATTAAGAAAAATAAAAGACAGTCCCTCTCAGTCAAAAAAGATAATCTGATTTCTATTCCTTAATTTAAACAATTGTAAAAATAAATTAAAATGAAATAAGATCATTTAAATAAAAGGAAAAAAGTATCAGCTCAGAGACATTTCTCAATATTTATTGAGAAGAACTATATTTTGCTATAGGTATAGGATCCAAATATATTGGAAGGACTTCAAATGCCTCTAGCCCAAACTCCTTATTTTACAAATGATGAAACAAAGGTCATAGAAGAAATAAACATTACAGATAGGATGTGAACCCAAGTTCTTTAACTCTATAGCCAACACCCTTTTCACTGCACCAGTCTCCTGATGACTTAGCCAATGATAAGTGTACTTTATACATATTGAATTTCAGGGATGAAAGGCATGTATGCAGTTTTGTTCATTTTTGCTTTGGGGATTTGTTTGTGTGGGCATTTTTTTTTGCTACAGAGAAGTGAACATATTATAGTCTTACATAATGGTGTTTCTAACTGGTTGCTACCTTCATTATAACTTTAAATTAAATTGAAGAAGTAAGGACTCACTAACTTCATTATTAAAATATGGAAAATAATACCTGTCTCTTGAGAACAGGGTCACTTTCAGAATTGAGCATGTAATAAATCACTAGGAAATTATGAAATGCTATGCAAATGCAAAGCATTATTTTTAATAGAACCTAGGTTTTCATGCAAGTGAATGTGGCCCTCTAGGCACACCCAAGGAAAGATTTAGTATGATCTTCAGGTTAGTCCCTTTTTCTATAATTGGGATCCCAAGGCTAAAGCTCTATTTTAGTCAGTACCTTTTCCCCTCTCTGTCTAACCCTCACACTAACCTTTCCTCTGTACTCTCTTTCCAAAGTGGAGCCAGGAGGATTTCAAATGCTTACAATTCAGATACCTTATACTGAACAGATTAACTTACTGGGATTTGCTCTGTGGAGTTTTCCAGCACCTTGGTCAGCACCTCTGTGTTCTCCATCACTCCAACGTGCATTTTCAGCCATTCACCTAAGTTCTCAGTAGCATTCATTCATTCATTCATTCTCCAGTCACTCCCCCGCTTTCTTCGAACATACCACAACAGCTAGAAGCTTGGCATTCACTCACTCACTGAAATGACTCACTCACTCTGAATGCATATAGACTCACATGCAATAGACCCACTTACCCTCCTTACATCCTGATCTATTTGTTCTATTTTCTGAATCTAAGTCAGACTCAAACCATCTAGTAACACATTCAGAGCTGTAAGGCCATTCTCTGATACTATTAAATACTATTAAATGTACTTTCAAGCACCTTTTTATTTCTTACAGGCAGGCCTGAAACAGCAGGAGACTGGGAACAAATCTTCACCAATCTTTTCTCACCTGTAGGCCTCTTTCCCTCCCTCACTCTGAAGGACTATCTGCACCTGACAGTTGTTAATGAGGGCAGGGAGGATAATCTTACCATTTGAAGCTTCCTTGCTACTTTACTGATGGTATGAATTTCCCAAAATCTTCTTTCTCCTAAATTCCCAGCTCATGTTGCCACATTTAAGACTTGAGTTAGCTCCTTGAAGAAACTGAAGTTAGTTATAACCAAGTCAGCATAGTATAATGGAAAGACAGCTGAATTCAGTTCTCTTAAATTCTACCTCTGTTACTAACTACAGTTATGGGAATTTTTAAAAATTTTCTTATATATTCAGGTCCCAGGGATATTCTGCCTACAAATTTTGGTTAACTAAAAGTCTGTTTTAATATTAACCTCACTTGAACAAAGGCGGTCCCATGGGAGGTAAAAAATTTACTTTATAGCCTGAAGTGTTCCTTAGATAAAAAGCCAGAGAAAGAATCTTAACTGTCCCTGACTCTTTAGTGAAATGTAAATTCTCCTCAATCTATGTGAATCCTCTAAAATATAGTTTAATCTGTAACCTAATTTGATTTACCTTATTCTTTGAAGAAGTTTGTCTCATATGGGGATGTTTGAGATTAGGATTCTGCTTAACTAAATTTGTTCAACTTTGATGACCCTGCAGGAAGTATGGGCTTATGGATCTACTTGTTAACATTTAAAACCTAAGAGGAATGGACAAGATTGCCATATGTAAATGGATTATTTCTCTGTGACTGACATATTTCACTTATAGGAAGCCTTGTAATACTCCTCAAGTTTTCAAGTTTGCTCTGAGGCCTGAACCTATGCTAGAGCATAACAATAAAACCTGGGATTTAACCTCCATAATTTCTGCAGTTGCAAATATATCACTTGGCAGGAGTTATAGATCACATATACACAAATTTTATATACATATAAATATTCCTGCACACATGTACATTTTTGCACAGATGCATATGTGCACGCACACATGTGCACATACATACATACATACACACACACACACACACACACCTCCAGAGTGGTGTCAGAACACAGAATCACAGATGAAAAACAGTGTCTGCCAAAATGAAAGAGCTTCTGTTCAAGATGAAAGAAGCTATTAAGCCCATTTTCACAGAAAATTCATACTTAGAATCCCTTAATTGGGGAGCAGTTATACAATTATTGGAAAGTTCACCACAGCACCAAAAACTTAAAATTCAGAGAGTCAGCACAATTTATACATAACCAGAAAAGCTTAAAGTGGTAGGTCATTTTAAAAGGACAGAGAAAAATGATCAATATAGCATTTGTTTCCCTTAATGGAGCATTTCCATGAGAAATATTTGAAAGTAATAATTGTTTTTAGAGACCCTTTTCAATTAATCTTGTGCTCATTTAGTTGATAGATAACATTACTGAATTTTACTTTTATCCCATTGTATTTTAAAACATAGAACAGTGAGGTGCTACATTGGATAGAGTGCTAGACCTGAAGTCAGGAAGATTTACTTTACTAAGTTCAAATCTAGACTTAGACATTCACTAGCTGTTTGACCCTGGGCAATTCACTTAAACTTGTTTGCCTCACTTCCTCATCTGTAAATTTTGCTGGAGAAGGAAATGGCAAATCACTTTAGTATCTTTATCAAGAAAATCCCAAATAGGGTCATGAAGAGTTAGACACAACTGAACTACAAAAATTTTAAATATTATGGTCACTAATTCCAATAATACAGATCCTTTAAGTATTTTTAAGCTTATTGCCAGAAGAAATAACAAAATTATCATTAATTTCTGGAAACCTGCTGTTACGACCTTGCAGATAGAAAGAAACAATGATTTTGGTGATTTTTTTTCCAGTAAGATTTGGGGAGAGAATATGAAAAATGGGTATTTTGGGAATACTACAGTCACAGAGAACATTATGGCTGTGGTGGCAATTATTAATATAAACCAGCATTGGCCAGATAAACATCATGCCATAAGAAAATATACATACACATACCAACCAATTATATTGCTATCCTTTTTATTGAAACAGTTATGTATAATTTTTCTGGATATGTTTTATTGACAAAGAGTATGGGTTATTAAGTCATTTCCACGCATTAATAAATAGAGAATCTTCTTATATTTGTGTCTACATTTGCTAGTCAAAAAATTAATTGCTGCATTAGAGTATGACATTTTGAACTGGTGACTTGACTAAGTCCCAATAGTCCTGCCTCCAGAAGAAATAACTTATCTTTCAATATTAGGGCTTTCTACTTGTATAGGTCTCTCTGTTCTTGCCAGTTGTCTCTTTTTTGTCAAGCACTTGGATTGTATTGAATATATCATGTACAGGGAAGAAGGTCATTGTCAGTGACCAAGGCCAATAGTCTATTCACGAGAGGAACAAGGAAGAAATAAGATGGCAGACAATCCTCTAGAATCAAGGTTAGGGGCAACAAAAGATTTTTGTCAGGAAAAAGAGATTATAAAAGAAATCTAGAAGAGTTGGAAAGAGCATTTCTATAAAGGGCTTGAAAGGATAAGCCAATTCATTATGGAGCAGTCAAGAAAATGATAGTAAGTTAGAAAAGTGATGATAGAACAAGGAGAAAGGAAAAATAAATTAGGTTGAAGAAAAAGAAACAGGTAGAAAGTGGAAAGGAACATGTGTTGTCTCCACTGCCATAATATAATTTGAGACCTTTGTACTCTCTATGCCTATTGCCACCAACCTAATATATTAGCTCATTAATTGTTTCACCTAACCAGAGGATTTCTCAGTTCAAGTCAGCTAAATTTTATTATGTTCTGTATTCAGGGCACTGTGTTCCACAGGTACTGAGCATACCAAGCGGAAAAAGAAAATAGCTCCTGCCCTCAGGTTAATTTTTTTTTTTTTTGTAGATGCTCTGAAACTTTTTATTTAATTTTTTTAAAAAGACAACCATAATTTATATCATTAAACAAACCCGGAAGCTGAATGACCTTCTTCCCAAGCCCCAAAGCTGAGCCCAAGTACTGGCCCCACACTGCTCCCCTGACCTTCAGTGAGGTTGCCCCCAAGTTCCTGCCTGAGGAGTGAATTCCAGTCATCTCTTTTGAAAGGTGATAAAGGGACCAAGGAGCTACCTCTTTCTCATTCTCCCTTCTGGTCTAGTTATCTCCCAAGCCTGGGAACAACTCACTGAGTAAAGATCCAGCTGGGCCCCAGAACCTGGCACCCCAGCAGCATCACTGCTTGCACAAGAGGCTAGGAGTCTCTTTCTTTTATTAGCAAAAAGGTAAACATACACAACAAAAACTTTAAAAATATAGAAATAATATAACAAATGTGGCCACCTCAAAATCACACAGGCACAAGTGGAAAACCCCATCTTAATTCTAGTTTTGGTTCCACCTTCCCCAGCCTCCCTATCACTCCACCATACTGATCCTATACTAGGTTTGTTGTTTATTTTTTTTTAAATATAATATTTTAAATGTTCCATAAAAATACTATCGTTCTTAGTCAAACACAGATATTGCAATATGAAGAGTAACTGTTTTTTCCTCGCACTATAAAATGTGAAAAAGGTTATCACACTGGTTAATATAGAAAATGCCAGAATCTCTAAGTATCACAAAAACTAGTACCAAATGAGCAAGGTAGAAACTTGCCAGAATGCCAGATGTTAGGATGGGACTTAGGAAAACATTCTTCCCATTCAGGTCTTCAGCAAAGTTTCTCTGTCAGTCTCTCCCACCTCTCCACCTCCCACCTCTAGTCTAACCTGTCTGGATCAGCAATGATATAGAGAAAAAAAAAAGTCAACTTGATGGTCTGATTTTGCAGAGCCAAACATTCCTCCCTGCCCCAGGTGCCCTCTAGGGATCATCTGGGTCTCCATACACCCAGTAACTCAGAAGAGGAGAAAGTCCTCACTTAGAATGAACCATTGAACTGGTAAAAGGTCCCACCCAAGGAAGGGCACTGAGGATAGGCCCCTGGGCTTGGCCTGCTCTCCTTGTGCAAGGAATAAAGATTCCACCTTATTAAAAAAGATGACAGGGAGGCCTAACTGCTAGGGAATGCTGAAGAATGAGCAAGTCTCCTCTCTTGGCTCTCCATATGGAAAAGTAGAAGAGAGCCTGACAGAATGAAACTAGTAGCCTTCGGGAAAGATGTGAATAGGAATGGTAGATGATGGAAGATGAATGACAAGAAAAATAAAAAACGTGGAGAAGAGACTAGCTAGGGAGGAAAATCTAATGAAGGACAATAATAGTGATAACTGACATTTATATAGTGTTTTGCTGTTCAGCAAACTGCGTCTCGCGCATTATTATCTCATTTGGCTTTTCCTCTACTCCCAGGCAGAAGCCTTGAGAGAAGGCTTTACAAAACCACAGCAAAGACAATACCCTGGAGAACTTAACTCTTTCAACTATGAAATTCCTCTTTTGGAACCCCTTATGTTCTGCTTAATGATTTCCTCATCTGACCTATTATACTGGCGCTGGTTCTCTCTAGGTTTCAACTTCCTCCCCTGTTTACTCCCTGACCATTTTCTTACCAACACCAATTATGCTACATGCCTCCCACTTCCCCAACTTTCCAAATCTGGAGCTATAATCAAATGAATCTTACCATTGCTATGGAAAAGGAGTTAACACTGTATTATTCTCCTTTGGCTAAATTCACAATCTGTATAACTTTTCAAATGAAAAGATTTCTCCCTGATGATCTGCCCCCAACATGTGTTGTTTCCATCTATTAGAACATAAGTACCTTGTAAACAGCGACTATCTTCAAATGCTTATTTTTATCCCTTATACTTATCATAAGCTTGGAATAATAGAAGTCCTAAATAAATGACTTTTTAATTATTATTTTTAAATCAACAGGTATCTACTCTCTCTCTCTCTTTTGCCTCTGGACTGGTTTAAGAAAAGAATGAAAGCCAAAACTCCTGAAAAACAATATGCATAGCCAAAGAAAACTAATCCCTCCACTGGCTATGCACAAAATTGTATGATTGGCTGCCTACGTAGTCCATCGCCTGACTCTGTATCACTCATCCTCTGTGACATTGTGGGGCTAGCAATTAGGGGATAAAGTGAATGCCAGACATCACAGCTCAAATTCAATTAGGCATGTATTCTACCCACACTATCATGACTTGGTGCTATGGAAACTTTCTATTGCCTGACTTAGCACGGAAGCACAATTTTTATGTTTCTGACTTGTTGAATGCTTATTTTTGTAACCAGAGTGACAGAGTCTCAGAACCAATAGGACTCTTTCCTCATTGAGTCAGACCACTGTCCAGGACCTGCATGAGCAATGAGCGGAGCTGGTGAGAGCATAGGAGAGGAGAACTCTTCAATTCTCTTCCACTTTTTCTTCAAAGCTGTCTACATTTACATGACTGATTTAATGATAATGATCACTTAAAAAAGTCTTTCACAAGCCCGGGTCTGGTCTTCATAATGAGCTATATTCCCAGCATATGATACCTAGAATAGTATAGTAGTCTTGGAACAGGACAATAGAAAGAAAGTTGTATCTGGAGTCAGAGGACATGGTTCTAAATCCCCACTATACTGCATAAAGTGTGACCTATTACATGCCTAAAAAAAGTTATTTAAAAATGTTACTGTGTTTCTTAGAGACTCAGTTTGCTTATCTGTTAGAAGGACAGACAGAGATAGAGAGAGACACACAGAGAGACAAAGAAAGAGACAGATGTGAGAGAGAAAGAGAAAGAGAGAGAGAGAGAGAGAGAGAAAGAGAGAGAGAGACAGAGAGAGAGAGAATCCTATTCCCTCAGTCTCTCCCAATCCCTGCTTCCCCCACACCCTAAGGAGCCTCAGAGAAGTCTTTCTTAAAAGAGAAAATGGCAATATATCCTGAGGTCAAGTAATGGAGCTGAATACTGCAAAGGCACCTGAATTCAAGTTTTAAAATCTCAGCATCAGAGAAGGGTAAAACAGTAGGCTGGAGAGTGCTGTGTCCTACTAGTTATTCGCACTTTACTCAGCTATCTAGGAACCTTGCATATTCCCAAATGCTGGGATCAGAATTATAAGTTAATGCACTAAGAGACAGTTGACCAGAATTACCTCCTTCAACCCAGAGGAAGACTATGAGTGTTTGAATTAACCTGAACACCCTTATAATAAGAATGTCTTGCTACCCACCATGGCTGGGTTGGATATAATCCTTCCTGAGGAAGCATAGGAGTCACTAATTCTCATAGAGCTTATCTAAGACTTAAAAGAAGGCATTACTACTGATGCCTATGCTTGAGAGCATCTGGAGAAAGCCAAACTGGAAGCTGAAGGGCCTAAAGCTCACTTGATATGAAGACTAGTAGAAGGAAACGGACATTATTTGCCTAGAGGAAAGAAGACTGGGGGATGAGGGGAACATGATAGTCATCTTTAAGTATTTGAAGTGATATTATATGGAAGAGGACTTAGACTCATTCTGTTTGGCCTCAGATGACAGAACTAACATCAACTGCTTCAAGTTGCAGAAGCAGATTTTTATTTAGTACAAGGGGGAAAAAAACTTCCTAACAATTAGAGCTGTCCAAAAGTGGAATAGACTGGCTGGGGAGATTGCTGGTTTCCCTTCACTAGAGGCCTTCAAGCAAAAACTGACTCACCACTTGTCAGAGATATATATCATGCAGAGAACACTGGTTGTTCAGGTACCAGCTGTTTATTTCCAGGGTCTCTGCAACTCTGAAATACTATATTTCTTTGGAAAACGATTAATCCAGGTATGGTATCCAGTGAGTCAGAATATTCCATTGATTGGATTTTTACATTCCTCAACCATTCTAGATAAATATACAGTACGAGGTCTATAAATTAAATAAATGAGGCTGCGTAGAATATAGCAATAGATATAGTCCTTGATGAATACAATCACAAATTGAATATAGATGAAAAATAACATAGGCCAAAAAGAGAATCAGAGAGAAAAATTTTCTTTGCAACATGAAATAATATATATTTAATATATCTGTAAAGTCATTTAAATGAGTTTTACTGAAGTGTTTACTTGCCAATATTATGCATTCATCTATTATTAGGAAAAGTATTTGGGAAATATTTTAGAGAAAATTGAAATATTTATCAAAGTAAAAGTAACACATCCTCTGATATGGCTGCCACTATAGATTAAAGTCATATGATGAACACACACACACACACACACACACACACATACACACACATTCTACCTTTGGTGAGCCATTCTATAATTATAGAGTATTAGCAATATGCTTGCAAGAAAGGCCAGCTAAGGCTTATATAATTTGCTTTTTAAATTAAAAGATGAATTGAGTGAACATAATTGGACTTTTAAAATGCATTTATATCTGTATTTTGATTAATGATAGCGTTCTCATCAATACTCTACCACTAAACTAATAATTCCCAATTTCCTGGTCTTTAGATTCTCATTAACATCCTTATATTCTCTTTCCCCTGTAAGTCCTATTTAATTATAGCAAAGTCTGTCTTCAGCCACAGCCCAAGAGAAAAGTAGAAAAATGGTTGCCTAGCAAAGGTGAGCTTTAACTAAAGGTCATATAAAATTGTATGAAAGGCCTAGGAGATACCTGGAAGTGGTAACTTAAGACAGAGAGATGGTCTTTGGGGAAGTGGCCCTTAGCTCATGTTTGAACGTAGCAAAGGTGTTATACTGCTGTAGTAATATAAAACCTTTTACATATTTTCTTCCTTACAAAATCATTTTGTTCACAGCGGGATTAAGTGGATATCTACTAATGATATTTTCTTTCATTTTCCTGTCAAATTATAATGCCTAATACTGCTTTCAATAATGTACCGTGCAAATCTAAATGATTTATCCTATTATGGTGACAAGAAAGATAATTCTGAGGCTCCTTTAAAAATAAACCTCTGATAGCCTTGCCCAAATCTAGTAAGAGAAACTTTAAGGAAAAAAATTACCTTACAAGGGAAAGCTCACAGGCATTTTTAGTAGAACACAATACTAAATAGCAAATCTTTTCCTGACTGATCTTAGACCCTCCTGTCATTGGCCTGTGATATCAAACTTCACCCTATCTTTGCTTTTCTCCTTCTCAGGAAAGTAATAGCCTAGTGTCTGATCAGGGAATGTAATCTCCTTTTACACTAAGATTTGTCACCTTACTGAACTGCTGAGTTGTATGTAATCATACAAGCTTTGCCTTATATCAGATTGACTAGCCCAGAACAGCTAATGTATTTTGTTGGACCATTGCAGAATCCAAGCTCAAATGTTCAATAGAAACCTTGATATTTTGGTGCTTTTTAAGAAAAAAAAACTATACACAACCCATTCTATCTTCTCAAATGAAATGCAATAGTTTTAACTTGTATTTTTCCAGGTACTAATTGGAATCACCAATCCATTAATTGTTTTCCTGCCCCCCTGCTCCTCTTGGCAAAAGTTTTACATAATTTTGCATATAAGGTAACTTATGAAGTCACATGAATTATAAAAAAATAAGTTCATTTGAATTTACACTAATTGTAAATCTTAAATGATTGCAAAAGGACACAGCCAAGAAGCAAATTCTGGAGACGAAATCCTAATGATTCTCCAGAAACCTTTTCTAAAACAACAGCCATCACTACAACTTCTTGGCAATGTGAAGAAATAGCCGAGTATACAGCAAGAAAAACGAGCAGACGAGGCAGCCAACTCCCAGACCAAAATGGGAATGAAAATCTCAAATGCTTCCTGGAAATGTCCGTTCCTTTCTTGCTATGCAGTAACATTAATAATGTTAGGTGGTTTAAGAACATCTCTTGGAGAAAAACAAAAAACAAAAAAACAAAAAAAACAAAAACAAAAACCTCCTCTTCAGTGCTTGCTTGTGTTTCCTGAAATGCCTCCTATCTAGATCTCATCTATGTGAAGTCCTCCTCTTTCCTTTTCCTGCTCAAGTCAGAAGTAGGGTTTACCAATATTAAAAGAGAGAAATAACAATGTAACATCTTTCAAAGAGCTACAGGAATATGAGTAGACTGAGCCTTGAGCATCTTACAGAATCAAAGAATCTATGTGCCAAATATATGACTTCAAGAGGTCATCCAACCTGTATCCAAACAGGAATCTTCATAACATACTTGAAAAAGGAGCATCCTTCCTCCCCTTGAAGACCACGTGAGGCAGTTTAAACCCTATTTGGAAAGTTGTATTAGGAAATTTTTCTGATATTGAGTTGAAATCTCTCTCTCTTTCACTTCTACTAGTTATGCTCTCTGGGACTAAGTAGAACACGTATTGATTCCTCTTTATTGTGAGAGTACTTCAATTACTTGAAAACACTTGTCATTGTCTCCAGAATAAACATCTTCACTCCCTTTTGCAACAGTAACTTGTTAGAAGCAGAAGTTTATAACGTTTACCACTACCTCAGAAAAGTTACACAGGGCATGATCTTGAGGTCCCTTAAGACCCTGGTCACACTTCTCTGGCTTCATCAACCTTCTTCCTAAAAGTGTGCCTAAAAACTTACACAGCACTCCAGAATTTTTCTAAGAAAAGCAGAACAATGTGATTTAAATGCTAGTCTCCAAAAGTGCTATTTTAACTTCATTTCTGTTCAACCTGGATGACTATAGAAATGCTTAATGATATATTTCCTGTCCTTTCTATTTGTTGTCCGATGTTCGTTGCTAAATGGTTTATTCAATGGTAAATCTGGTTTAACAGGTTTAATCCCAACTTCTTTGCAGGTTCTTTTACCCCTGAAATGATTTTCCTCCTTTGTAAGGCATTACTTTTCCTAATATTATGGGATCCTTGGTAATGCTTTGAAAGTGAGTTTGTACTCTAAGATATCATTACTTTTGTCCATTATATGTCTCTGTCTGGCAAGAAAAAATAAAAAAGAAATTTTTTGGCTGAAATGATTTCTTGGCAGGTTTTCTTTTTCCTCTAAGCTGTTGGCTGTAAGAAGAATCCTGCCAATGGCTTTGTCACTTTTCCTGTTAATTCTCAGTTCTCTTCACTATCTACCTTCTCCATCTCTCCTCCCAACTAACACAAAGTTGAGATTGGTAGGAAGAAATGAAAGATATAGTCTCTCTCAGTGTCTATGTCTTTTTCTTCTTTTTCTTTCTCTTTTCTCCCTGCAAAGGGAGAGTAAAAAATGTGTCTATGTTGGGAAGGGTGAAATTCAATGTACCCTCTTTAAAAATTAGAAATGATTCTCTGATCTATCTTTTAAAAAAACATTGTTTTGCCAATGTTGCATTCCATACCTTTTACCAACTGTCACAGATAAATCACTTTGTCATAGTTTCTCAAAACTTATTTCTAAGAGAGCTCATGTCCTTAGAAGAAGAAAATAATTTTAAGCAAAATTTTCAGAAAGTTATAAAATGGTTTCATGTTAACTCAACAAGAATGTATGAAACTCCTACTATGTGCCAGGCTCTCTGCTAAGCTCCAGGGATACAAAGAAAGGCAAAAATGGTCCCTCATCTCAAAGAGGTCACAATCAAATGAAGAAGATAAAATTTAAACTATTTTTTAAAATAAAATGTGTAAAGAATAACTTAGAGATGATCACAAGCAATAGCATTAAGACCAAACATAATTATTTTTAGTATCATCATCATATCTTTGTCTACACTTTAAACTATTGCCTTATTTTAAGCACTAACCATCTCTCCTAGATGATAGCCATTGTGTTCCACTTTTTTTAAATTTTATTTTAGACTCAAATGTCAGAATACAAATTCAGAATAGAGAAAAGAAACAAAAACATAACATAAACTTAAATATTGGAACTTAAACACAAAGTTAGAAAGAAAAAAAAAAAGTGTGCATGGCAGAACAGAAGAGAGGATTCCAAATATGTAACAAAAATTTTCATTTCCAGAAAGACTGTATAATAAATAAAACACATTGTGTTGAGAATTGCCCATGTTTTCTTTGCTTCCTTGTGAGTTTTCTTCTGTTCTCTGCCGTGCACGTTTTCAGTTTGTGCTTTCCTTCCCTCCGCCCACCCCTCCAGAAGGCTACAATAAAGTTTTGATATGTTTCTCTACAGCTATAAATATACACATACATATATAGACACATACTTCCCCAAACATATTCTACTCCTGATCTTTGTTTTCATGTTTTTGCATGTTTTTGCTCTTGTTTCCTATCCCTCCTGCATCCTCTACTTTAATCCTACCTACTACCTTGCCCTCCTATTACTTGCCTATTCCCTCCAAGGATCCCTTTCTTATCCTCCCATTCCTCTAAATCTAAACACCATTCTATACCCACTCTTTTACTTATTCCCTCCCCGTCCCCTCTAAAGATCCCTCCCTTGTTCTCTCCCCACTCCTTATGCCCTTTCCATTTTATTTCTTCAGCATTTAGAAGACTTTTACACTCTTCTAAATATATATATATATATATATATATATATATATATATATATATATATATATATAGATGTATGTATGTACGTCTGTATTGTTCCCTCTTAAATCCATTCCCGATGAAAGTGGATTACCAAAACTATCAGGCCTCCTCCCCATCTAATTCCTCAGCATCCTTTCTTCCTCTTGCACCTTGTTTGTATAAAATGATTGCTCATTTTAGCTGTTCCTAAATGGTTTTCTTTTTAAATTCATATCATACTCAGGTTTACCTCAATCTTTCTTATTAGCTACTTAATTATTAATAAGAATCTTAGACATACATCTTATACTATATACATACAAATATATGTATGTATGTGTATATATGTGTGCATATATGTGTACCTTATATTTCCCTGGTATGTCGAATCTTCTATTAAGTTAAGCATTATCTATTCTCCAGATCTCCTCTGAAGATGAACCCTGATCTTCTCTATTCCCATAAAAATACCTTCTATGATTATATTCTTTCTCCTTTGTGCATTTTTTTGTAGTAACAGCTTAATTTTGTAGTCACCTCTAGCCCTGGGGTATGGGAATGGTGCCTCTTGCCCCAGGATCTCCAGTTCTGTCCTTTGGCCTGGAACCAGAACTCTCCAAACTCCTGTGAGTGCCCACAGTCAGAGGCTTTCTGTCCCCCTGTTTCTGAACTCACCCAGTGTGTGCTGGTTCCCTCTCACCCTTCCCACTCTTTGCAGCACAGCTGGGCCCAGCAATCCTTATCAGCAGAGGTTTCTTCAATCTTCCCCAGGATCAAAGGCCCAACTCCCCTCACTATCTCAGGGGTAAAAGTTCAAGTTCAATGGCTGGGGCTGAGGCAGCCTCTCAAACCAACTAACCCCAGTGCTTGCTGCTTGTTTAAAATAAAACATAGCCTGGAGGTGTTTGCTCTTCACAGGGACCAAACTTTGTTCTGGGATTTTTCTTCTGATCTCAAATTGTCCCAGGAAGACCCCGGCTGTGCCCCCTCTTCTTATATATCACCACCCATACTTTGTTCACCCTAAGGTGCTATTTTACATCTTTTTGGGGGGAAAGTCTTGAGAGCTTGGAATGTCCTGACCTACTCCACTGTCTTCCCAGAATCCTCTCCCTTGTGTTCCACATTTTACCTTCACCCTTAGCACCTCCTCATATTAGCCAGTCCTTTCAGTACTGACCAAAGTAATCCTTTATTCATGATTTCACCCAGGTCATTCACCTGAGGCACATATAATGAATTTCAATTTCAAAGCCTTCATCATCAGTTTAAATCATTTCACTTATTTTCCCCTCTACTAATATTCTTCCCAATACCCTATCCAGTCCTTTGGGGCCAGTTTATTGTACATTTCCTTCTATTCATTCCTATCCTATTCTATATCACATACTAATTCACATTACAGTATCAGTCTTATCTCCTCATCTACATTTTAAATTCCCTGAACACAAATCATGTCTTAGTATCCCTTATACCACATAGTAGAGGTTTAATAAATATTTGATCAAGATTGTAGAATGATTAAACAGATTGCAGCACATCAATTTAACCATAAGAAAATATAATGATTTAAATAGAAATAATTATACTTATCAATATATTTATAATAATTATATAAAATGTCATAATAATATAATATGTAATAAGCATAATAAATTAAATATAAATAACCATATTTAACCATAAGAAATTATGAATTTGAAAAATTCACGGAATTCAGAGGGATTTGTCTGAAACAAATCAAAGTGAATTAAGTACACCCAGCAAAATAATAAAGAGATTTGACAATAAAGTTAAAGAAAAAGAAAATGAAGTCAAATGGTGACTAATTTTTCTTGGTTTAGTTAAACTTATTGCTTTCTTTTTATTTTCTATTATAAGACATAGCTTGCTGAGAAGGAGAAAGGAGGAATATATATTCAGTAATAAAGGTGAGGGGAGAAAATAAAAGACATAATTAAAAAGGAAAAAAATAAACAAGTGAATAGATAAGCAAGCAGAATGATCTGTTTCAAATGATAAATCTTTCCTGAATGGATAAGGCTATATGTCTCTTTCACCCTAGTAATTTATTCCCATTACTACCTTTTTCTTCTTCTCCATGCTAAATTCACTTACCATTATTCTTGAAACATACACATTAGTGTAATGTTTGTTCATTCTGCATGTCATTAATATTCATGTCTACATCAATACTGCCTGCTTTATATCTTTATCTCCAAGACAGGACCTTATATATTTAGCTCATTTTACTTAGCAACAATTAGGAATAAATACGACCTTAATAATTGATTGAGATGATGATCAATATCCTTTTTATAATACCTTATTAAACAACATCTCTGATTTCAAATACCTTCCACATCCCCCTTTCTTCAATCTCAGTTCATTTCAACATGCACTTCAGTGATTCAGTTGTTTCAATGATGTCCAAATCTCCACAATACCATTTGTGCTTTCCTTGGCAGAGCTAGAGAAGTGAATTGTCATTTCCTTCTCCAGATCATTTTACCCATGAGAAAACTGAGATAAACAGGACTATGTGACTTGTCCAGGGTCACAAAGCCAGTACATGTCTGAGGACAGATTTCAACTCGGGTCCTCCTGATTCCAGGTGCAGTACCCTGTCCATTGTACCATCTCACTAAAAGCAGGAGTGTTTTTCTCACCACAAAACTGGGTCACTAATCCAGCGTGGATTGATATCCATTATGCATTTTTGCTTATTTTTAATATAATTTTTCTTCTTAATGAGAAGAACTTTACTACCTGTTAATAGGCCCATGTGACCTGCTTAAGTCACATGGAAGCCTGAGTCACATGAGTCAAGCTACATGGAACAGGAATGGGTGGATTAGGAAGAAACAGGAAGAGGTGAAGCTAGAGCAGAGTGGAGAGGAAATTGGTCAGAGAGCAATCAGAGCTGGGAAAGGCAGCAGCTAGCTTGAGTGGAAGCTTGTTTGTGATTTTGTTTAAGGGAGCTGGTTTGTGGGAGGCCTAATGCAGGGAAGACGTGGGGGTATTAGTGCCCCCGAATTCTTATTGGGTATGGATTTCTTTGTTACTATGATGGATTTGGCTTTCTGGTGTTTGAAAATGTTTTGGTCTTGTCTTCCGTGTGGAGTCTGTTGATTTTCGTAATTCAGAATTGTACTGGCATATTCATGGTTGCTATATGCGCTGTAAATATCATATTGGCACTTATAGGACTTAGGAAGGTTTCTAAAACCACTTTCATCTAAACACAAGAAGGTTAAACACTCCTATCCACACTCACCCATGCACTCATACATGTAAGGACTATGGCATAAAAACTCAAAAGGGAAATAGAGTCAAGGAGAACAGAAGGGGAGTTGGGAAAGAAATAAAGAGTAAAATCCTTTAATCCGAGGTAGGGAAGGGAAAGAGAAGAGGAGAACAGAGCAGAATTGATCCTTTAACTTATAGATCACAAGTGTTAGGCAAGCTCCTTCATTTTTACCATGTCTTTTTTATAAAGTGAGTGGTCTGGACAAAGAGAGAAAAACATACAAGAGGACAAGATAAAGGAAAATGGAGAAAGCCAAAAAAAAGGATTAAAAACAAAGTTCAACAATTTCTCATCTTGAATAAAGATATTTGAAAAATAAATATAAAACTATTATAAAATGAAAGTGTATAAACATGCACAGAGTTAAAATGAGAAACTAAAAAAAATCTATTATGCCTCAGCTGAACTCAAAAAAGCACATGTAGCATGATTTCAGATGACTTACAGTAAATTCAGACATGATAAAATGGATAAGCAGGGAAACCATTAGTTTCAGATGTCCCATAGATATCAATATTTAATATATAATGTATAATTTGCATAACTTTTAAATATTTAAAGGAAAAGTTAATATTGGAGATAAATAGTAAAAATGTAATAGTGCTTGACTTTTATATACCTCTTTCAGACCTAGACAAATTGATCCAAGTGATAAATAAGAAATAAATTAAGAATTCAGATAGAATTTTTGAAATATGAAAGATGATAGATCTCTGGCAGTTAGTTGGTGCAGAAAGTTTAACACACTTTTCAACTATTTAATACAGTGCTATATATGCTAAATGTAGCAATAAAACAAAAGTGAAAATCAAAGGAATAAGCATTGGAAAAGAGGAATTAAATTGCTGCTTTGGGGAGACAATATTACGATTGACTTAGAGAACTCTAAAATAGTCAACTGAAATTAATTGAACAATAACTACAGCAAATTTGGAAGATATTTTTAAAACTCACACAATCAGCACTCCAGTATATTATCAAGAAAGCACAGGAATTCTATTTAAAATAATTACAGAATGTACAAACATTTAGCATACACGCATGAACTATATGAAAACAACCTACAGAAATAAAGATAAGTTTTAATAATTGGAGGACTAATTATTGTTTATAAGTAGTACTAGCCAATTTAATATAATCAAAATTTTATTTACTTATTAATTTAGTGCTAAACCAATTAAACTACCATATGATTGCTTTCATTGAATACTTTGAACTTGGGGATTTTTATTGTGTATATTTTGGACTGCTGTCTTTTATACATGGTCTTTCTAAAAAAGACTAGAGAGCAATTTAAAAAATATATTATTACAACATGTATTTTCTTTTCTTATGGAACATACCTTACCAAAGATCTTTTTTTTTAATCTCTTATAATAAATATGCATAGTATAGCAGAACAATTTGCCAGATTGCCATATCCAATTCTGCCTGTCTCATTTTGGAGCTTGTCTTCCACATTTCTAACAGGAGGTGGTGATATATGTCACCTTCGGTGTTCTGGTCTCATGGTTTTTCTTTACATTAATCAAAATTTCAAAATCTTTCCAGGTTTTTTGTTTTTTGTCTCTTTAATAAAAATCATTAGACTTTTCTACCCTTACTCCTATGAAAGCTGTAATTTAATTACTGGGTCACATCTTGTTATCTCCTTACTTGCCTTTCTTTTGTTTTTATTCCTGAACTTGTTTCTAAGCATCCTGCTCATCTGTTTTCTTTTGTAGGAATGAGTCAAATTCTTTCCCTTTGTTGGAAGACTATATACACTTTTTTTCACTAATGATTAAGCTTAAGTTTGCATGTAAGTTATTTTCAGATGAAACCAACCTTTTTTTTTCCTTGGAATGCTATATCTCTTTCTTTCCTTTTATTTACCATGGCCAAAGAATAATCTTGGATGAGACTGACCAGTTTTCCTTGGTATAAGAAAGGTTTTCTTTCGACTGATATCTATTTTTAACTGAATTCTGGCATTTTAGTGACAAAGTACCTTGATGAGTTTAAGTTTTAATTTTTTTCACTGTGCTTGTCTTTTTTATCCTATCCATTTGAATTTCATATATTGTTTCTTTTGCTTCTAGATGATTTCACTGAATTGTTTTCTATGAAATAATATTCATTTTTAAAATGTCATTTTTTCCTCTATATAGCTCCTTTGTAGTTTCTTTTATCTTCCCCTTATATTTTCTTGGTTTGTAGATCTCTCAACTCTTCTTCCAATCTATTCTTTGGGATTTTGTTTGATTAGCTTTTTCTTCTTTCTCTGCATTTCTGTGTTCCAAACTTGTCTTTCTCTTTTTCATGACATATGCTATTTTAGAGATTTTCTCTAGCTAAGATCTCTACTCTTTTATCTGGTTACTTCCTTGAGAGCTCTAATTCCTGTCCTAATTTCTGCTCTTATGCCTTCTATTAATTTAATTGTTGCTATTTTGAACCACTCTGGAGCTTCTTATATTTACTTCATTGATATTTCTTAGAAGAATTTGCTGTAGGATCTCTCCCCTTTGAGGATTTTTAGAAGTATTCCCTTCCTTCCAAAGTATCTGTTCAATATGTCAGTTCTCTTTTTTTTAGTCTTTCTGTGGAATTTTCTATATTACCTTCCTGTTTATGACTTCTTGTATATAGCCTTCCAATTATAATTGCCTTGTTAATTCTTAATGCTTTCTTTCTTGTCTAGTAGCTTTCACTTTTGCACAAGGTACAATGTAAGGAAGTTCACTGAGTGATATCATCTGGAAGCAGTGAGCTGATGATAATAAAAAGGGAAAATAATAATAACACCTATGTAGAAGTGTTGTTGTGAGTGTCAAATGAGATAACATACATAAAGATTTTGGAGACCTACAAGTGTCCAGTAAATGCTAGCTAAAATGATGTCATGGTGATCCCATTGCCACACAGGAATCAGGTACTGGCTGAGGTGGTACAGGGGAAGGATTCACTTGTATTTGGAGACTTCACTCATAGTGTGGACCTTTGTCCCAGATGAAGGTAGTAAGCTTCACTGCAAGATCACTTCAGGCTAAGACTGTGTGTGAATGTTTGTGCTTGTGTGTGTGTGTGTGTGTGCATGTATGTATGTGTGTGCATGTGTGGATGTGTGTGTGGTGTGTATCCTCATTCTTGGTTCATCTCTGCCAGGACACATACATATATATATATATATATATGCATGTATGTATGTATATTTATATTTATATATGTATATTTTATATATACATATTTATATATATGTATTTATATATATGTATATGTATATTTAGGAAGCTTTATCTGGGGAGGATCTCAGATTGAAGACAGGATTTAGCAATGGGACAGTACAACTGGAAGTTCAGGACTTGAGAAGAAATAGATTAGGGGAAATGAAAGATAGAGTTCTGACCCAGCCTCTTAAAAAGAAGCTGCTTTATCCAGCTCCTAAATTGTCTACTGACTCTACTATGCTCCAGTTAAAAAGTTAATAAGTGGGTCATAAGGATATTTATGTACAGATTAATTCCCCCATTTGTATAAGTTTGACACTCCTGATCTAGCATACAATACTCAAATTTGACAAAAATTGCATAGCTCTCCATCCTTATGGTACTGTTTACATAGGGGACTGCTAGGTGGTGCAGTGGATAGAGCACCAATGCAGGAGTCAGGAGGACCTGAGTTCACATCTCACCTCAGACACTTGACACTCACTAGCTGTGTGACCTTGAGCAGGTCGCTTAACCCCAACTGCCTCTTACTGGGTCATCTCCAGTAATCCTAATGAATATCTGGTCACTGGATTCAGATGGTTGTAAAGGAGAAGTGAGACTGGTGACTTGCACAGCCCTCCCTCACTCAAAACAAAGTCAAGTTCAAGTCATGTCATCATTTCTCTGATGGCATGGTCTTCTTCAACAATGAAGGATCAGCACACACACATTATTTACATATGATGATACCATTCATGTGTCTAATGTTAAATAGACCAGTTTAGTATGTGATTTTACAGTGAAATCAAGTAATAAAAAAATTTCACCTCTATTTATAATTCCAAGGAGAAAACATTTGAAAAAAATATCTTTTTTTACAGTTAGATATTACATATAATCTTAATGTTTAAATGCATTATTAATATTTAGGAAATATTTTTCTTTTTTTTTCCTCTTTTTTTTGAGGCAATCATGCTCAAGTGATTTGTACAGAGTTCTATAGCTAATAAGTATCTGAAACTGGATTTGAACACAGGTCCTCTCAACTCAAAGGTTAGTGCTCTATGTACTGCACCATCTAGCTGCTCCAGAAAGTATTTTGTTTGGAATAATGGGGACTTCATTCAGAATTTATCTAAGATAGAATTTAGCAGCTTTGTTTTGACATTATCTCTTCATAGAACAGCTCATGACAAATGCTATAATTGAAATAAATATTTTTCTTTGGTCAATCCCAAAAGATGGATTACTGTCTGGCTCTGTTATCATTGCACTTTCCATAAATAAAATGTAACTGTAAACTCTTGATTGAAAGCATATGACCATGGACAGAGAAACTAGCTACAAAACCAGGAAGGCTGGAGTTCAAGGTCTGCCCCTGTCACTTATTGAAAAGATGACCCTGACCTTTCAGAGGTGCCTGAAACTCACTATGAATATAAGTTGCAGAAGAGGTACCAGACTACTCTGGTAGAAGGCATTTCCTTCTTGGGATTTTCTATATCAATGATATAAAAGCCCTAGTCCCCTTTTCCTGTTTCTTAAGGTGCAGGGAGGTTTAAAAGATAAATAATTCAACCACCCTGCTAATGTAAGAAATTTTTTGACAATATACTTGGCATATAATCCATTAAACATCTGGAGAAATAATTCCAGTGACGTTGAGCTCACTATTTCAAAAGGGAAATTGGTTGTTGTTAAAGGCATTATATTGAGCTTAAATTTGTCTCCCTATGATTTATATATGTTGATCCTGGTTTTGTCATTCAAAATTAACTCAGAGTAAAGGCATTTATTATTTTAGAGGTGATTTCTTAAAAATCTATGAAGATTATCATGATACTCCCATCATTTCTCTCTAAATCAAACATTTCCGTTTTCCTTAAATATTACTCATACAGCACCTTTGCAAAACTTCTCAACACTCTGATCAACCCCCTTCTGAAGACTTTCCAACCAGTCTTCAGCCTGAAGAAGTTCTGCTCAGTATAAAAACTGCTACTCTAGATGTAGTAAGATTGTATAGAGTGAAGTAGGATCTTCTTTGATAAAGACAATATACTTCTTTGATAAAGATAAAATATTTCTCTTAATATAGTATAAAATTCTCTTAGGTTTTTAGCAGTACCACATCCCAAAGGTAGTTCACAATGACCACATGATCAATGAAACCACAAGGAATTTTTTCATATGGATTATCAATAAACCAAATCACTCTCATCCTACCTTTGTTTATCTGGATTTTTGAGGCTTAAAATCCAAACTCAACATTTAATCTGGTTAAATTTGATATTGTCTGTTTCCCCCAGTTTGTGTCATCTGAATCATCATTCTTTCTATGCATGCTTCCAAATGGATAATAAGAAATATTGAAAATGGGGTGGGGGGAAACCTACTAATTTTTATCCACTCTTGCAAAAACAAAAAACAACAAGAACACTGAGACATAAATAAATTCATGAGAAACATTCTATCTCTTTATTTTTGGAGCGCTTCATACATCTAACAAATACTACCGGCTATTCTTGTAAAATGTTGTTTTTGTGCCTCAGAGAGCACTAGGCTTAATGTTTGGGGAAACAAAAGAAATAAAGGAAGGAAGGAAGAAAAAGAAAGGAAGGAAGGAAGAAATGGAGGAAGAAAGGGGAGGCATAAATGGAGGAAAGAGGGGAGGAAGGAGGGGAGGGAAAGGAAGGAAGAAAGGAAGAAAGCGAGAGATAGACAAAGAAAAAGGAGAGAGAGGAAGACAAAAGAAAGGAAGGAAGGAAGGAAAGAAAAAGGAAGGAAAGAAAGAAGGAAGGAAGGAAGGAAGGAAGGAAGGAAGGAAGGAAGGAAGGAAGAAAGATCTAGTCAGGTGGAGGGGGAGACAAAAGGAGACATCAGAGAAATGGGGCTGTTTTTCTCGACCCTCCTGGCTTAAGAGTGATTATCCAAAGTAACTGTCGCTCTTTCCCTACCAGCTTGATTGTACTTACTTTTTCTTTCTTTCTTTCTTTTTCTTTCTTTCTTTCTTTCTTTCTTTCTTTCTTTCTTTCTTTTCTTTCTTTCTTTCTCTTTCTTTCTTTCTTTCTTCTTTCTTTCTTTCTTTCTTCTCTTTCTTCTTTCTTTCTTTCTTTCTTTCTTCTTTCTTCTTCTTTCTCTTCCTCTTCCTTCCTCTCTCTCTCTCTCCTCTCTCTCTCTCTCTCTCTCTCCTCTCCTCTCTCTCTCCCTCTCTCTCTCTCCCTCTCTCTCTCTCTCCCTCTCTCTCTCTCCCTCTCTCTCTCTTTCTCTCTCTCTCTCTCTCTCTCTCTCTCTCTCTCTCTCTCTCTCTCTCCTCTCTCTCTCTCTCTCTCTCTCTCTCTCTCTCTCTCTCTCTCTCTCTCTCCTCTCTCTCTCTCTCTCCTCTCTCTCCTCTCTCTCTCTCTCTCTCTCTCTTTCCTCCTTCACAGACTTCCTTCCTATTCATTGAATGATCATTACCTCACTCTAAGTGACTACCTGAATAGGTCTTAACCTAAAGGAGGTCAAGGTCTTTCATCACATCTGGGGCCTGCTCCAGTCATCCTGATGGAATATCTGGTCACTGGATCCAGATGGCTAAGGAGGACATAGTGAGGCTGGTGACCTTGCACAGTTCTACCACATTCAAAACAAAGTCAAGTGCAGGTCATGTTACCATTTCTCTGATGTCATAGGCCTTCCTTGAAAACGAAGGACAAACACAGTAACAACAACAGCAAGATTTTTGTGCCTTTAAATTTCTCTTCCTGCTAATCTGCTAACTTATTTGTTGCTATCCACTCATGTCTAGCATTTTCTGACTACCGCATTACCTAGCTGCCCTAACGTGTTTAACAGTTTTAGAAAATAACAATGTCCTTCATCCTATAGCATACACTGACACAAAACACTCCAAAGGCCTTTTCAGCTCTAAGTCAGTAGCTTTACTTAGGAATAAGCAACTTACTGTTTTATCTGACTTCTCGCTTATTCTGTCTACTAAAGGTCCTAGAGAGAAAAATAATAATAAAACATGAAAAAACAACTGAATCACAAAGGCAACTTAGGACATCAACATAGCCTACTGACTAAGGGGAAGCGAGGTGATACAGTGGATAGAGGAGACAGGCCTGGAGTTAGGAAGACTCATCACCCTGGGTTCAAATCTGACGTCAGACTCTTACCATCTGGGTGACCCTGGGGCAAGTCATTTATCCCTGTTAACCTCACTTTCTTCATCTGTAAAATGAGCTGATGAAGGGAAATGGCAAAAACACTCCAATATCATTACCAAAAAAAATCCCAAATGGGATCACGAAAAGCCACACACAACTGAAAACCAAATGAACAACAACAAGGTTAGGTTTCAATAGAACTTTAAGGCTGACCAAAAAGTGAAATTTATTCATGGATTACTCACTCGTCAGTGTTTATCATGCCAAGCAATGATTTGCTTGATTTTTTTCTTACCTGACATAATTTACCAGTTATTTTCTTACTCTTTAAGTACATCCATTAAAAGAATTCAAAATGGCGACTACCTACACTGTTGAATTTCTGTTCATTACTTCATAGTAACCAAATTTGACAGCCTAGTCACAAATAAAGTATTAAATGGTAACCAAGAAAATGATAATTTAATATGAATGGTTTTTTAAAAGAAAATGAGAACTTAAACTCCAACCACATTAATATCATTTATCAGAGTCCTTTTTCAAAGTGGACATTAACAATGGGCACAAAGCAATGAATTTCTAGATAGTAAAACTACTAGTTAATATCATTTGTGTGTTACGTTCTATTATCTGATTGCTGAAAGTTCTTGTCTAAAATATCTATAGATCTCAAACTATATGTTTTTATATCATTCTAGAATTACATGACAGAAAAACATTTTCTATGCAATCATAAATGGGAATTGAGTTTGTTCAAAAAACAATGCCACCACATAGTCATGGAATTAATTTATTTCTATTCTAGATAGTGGAAATAGTCAAGCAAAAAAATCTCTTAACTGCTTATCCATAGACCACAAATAATTGTTATTCCTATAAAGACAAACAATGTGTGGGTAAGAGAAAATACAGAGCTATTACTAGTAAATTTGACATTTGGGGATAGGGGTAAGAATCTTTTAGAACAGTAGAAACTTTGGGGCCATAACCCATTGTCATTTAATCAGGGATCTTTTAAAATTTCAAAATATTGATTCATTCAGCACAAAGCATAAAGCTCAAGTCAATTTAATTGATTAATCAGTATAGAACTATCTATCAGACTTTGAGATGCAAGGCAACTCTGTTCTTTTTTTTTTTTTAAATATAGTACAACCACGTATAAAACAACTCAAAACATAGCAGTAGTTCTGGCTTATGCAGGTTCTCTTATAGCAATGGGAAACAAGATCAGTGAAGCAGGGGAAAAGGTAGAAAACAACAAACCACAAAACGTCCCAGAAAAGGGAAACCATAGATGAGTACTGAAGGGAGAGGAATAAAATTAACTTCTAATCAGGTCCAGTTCCCACCCTGCCTAAAAAATAAATGAGAATCCAAGGACATCTTATAATTCCTAGCATTTGATCTTGTGTTTGTCCTTCATTATCAAAGATGACCATGACATAAAGATGATGAAATGAGTTGTAGATAAGAAGGGAGGTATAAATCACAATGAGGCAAGTTAGGTATTTGGCATATTATAGTGGAAAAATCACTATATTTAGAATTAGAGAATTGGCTTTAAATTCTACTTCTGCTAATGTAAATTGATGAAACTGAAAATCAAAGAAATTAAACTATTTGCCCTAGATCATCCAATAATGGAATCTGGGGAATCAATCCCAAATCTTCTGATTTCAAATTTAAACGTTCCTATTGAACAGTCTTGGCTTAGTAGAATTATTAACTAAAAGCTGAATATAGTTTGTGTTCTCTGCAATTCCTAACCTTCTATAATTGCATATTCACAATTTTAAAATATAAACAAAGATAGCAGTAGTAATAATAACAATGAATAATAATTATATTATTGAATGAAAACCATTATAATATATTAATACTAATTTTAATGAATAACAATCCTATATGATAATTGTTGTATTATGAATAAGTGAAACATCCAAAAAGTTAACTTTAACTCCTCTAAGTAAATCTTTCATATTTTGTGAGTGTTCTTTTTAACTAGATAAACTAAGGGTACTGTTTTTCTGTTTTTATGGGATCAAAACAGTACATTTTAATTCTTCCCAAAAACATAGGGTGAATTGCTAAAGTAATATCTTTAATGTTGCATGACAACTTCAGTTATAAATATAGTCATTATTTAGAGTTTTTTTTTATTTTTCATAATAACTTAGATGTCAACAGAATTAAAATTTGCAGTGGAGTAAATGTATTTTAAAAAAAGTATTAAGTAATACTATTTAACCCTCAGTGATAAACAGGTGGAAACTGATAACCATAATGCATTCACATCTGTATGTAGACATGCAAAAAGATAGAAAATCCTCCAATCTTAGCTTTGAAAGTTAATATTGGAAGCAAAGATTAACAAGTAGAGGCAGCAACCCAATCAAACACCCAATATTCTCCTCCAAACAACTTAAGAATAACAAAATATAATTCTGGAGTGACAGAATCAACAGAAGGTTAAGTGAGACACTTTTACAGCCCAGACTAAGACAAATTAGGAGGTTGCCCAGAGAGGTCCGTATAACAGGATAAGGGTTGACCCAGAGTGCATAGGATAGCAGCACTAACAGTGAGCCTTGGAGGTGACTGCTATGGCAATTGCAGCAGCAGCTTTGGTAAATGTCAGTCCAGAGATGGTAAGGAAGTCAGATAGCTGGTGAGAGAGACTATACTTTTTGATACCCTTTGCTGATGCTAGGTTCGGGACTTGGCACTGTTTGCCAAATATATTGCCATGTTCAATTCTGGGTAGCAATTTCAGGGCAGAGAGGAGTACTTGTAGTTCATTACAAGGGAGCAGGGACCCTTGTTCCAGTTCCAAAGCTGAGAAGAATGCTATCACTTGCACTTGAAGATGCAGGACAACAGTCCAAGGGCCAAAAGGAGTGCAAACACTTGTGGCTGCCCAGGAACAAGGACCTTTCTTGGGTAAAGACCAGAGCACACACCAGAAAAGCAGTGACCAAATCTCTCCCCTGATTATTCCACTTTAGAAGCCCTGAAAACTTATAGAGCCCCCAGAACTAGCTCTGCAAATAGCAAGAGAGAAAAAACCTAAAGCAGGAAACAGTGCCTCTCTGCCTCAGATAAACAGAGTCCAAATTTAACATAAAGTTTAAAGTAAAAAAATGGGCTGCAAAAATGAGGAAAACCACAACAAAAACTTGACCATAAAAACCTACTACAGTGCCAGGGAAGGTCAAAACATAAACTCAGAAGAAGATAAGGTTAAAAAAGGTTATGAGGAAAGCATTAAATAAAATACTAATTGGTTACAAATCCAACAAGAATTCCTGAAAGTGTTAAAGAAAGCAATAAAAGTGGTTGAGAAAAATTTGAGAAAACAAATGAAAGTGATACAAGAAAATTATGAAAAAAGAATGAACAGCTTTATTACAAAAAGTCAAAAACACTGAAGAAAATAACAACAAGAAAATAATATTGGCCAAATGGCAAAAAGGCACAAAACTCACTGAAGAAAAGAACCCATTAAAAAGCAGACTTAGCCAAATGGAAAAAGAGGTCCAAATTTCAGAAAGAAAATAATTCCTTGTGGCGGTATGAACTGATCCAACCATTCTGGAGGACCAGTTTGGAATTATGTCCAAAGTACAACTGAACTATGCATGCCCTTTCATCCTCCCAATCCTACTACTAGGGATACATATCAAGAAATCATAAAAAGGGGAAATGACCTACATATGCAAAAATATTTCTTGCGGTGTTTTTTCATGGTGGCAAAATATTAGAAATTGAGGGGATGCCTATCAACTGGAGAATGGCTGAACAAGTTGTGTTGTATGAATATGAAGGAATATTAATAAGAAATAATGAGCAGGCAGGTTTTAGAAAACATAAAAAGACTCTATGAATAATCTGATGCAAAGTGAAAGGAACAGAACAGAAGTGAAAGGAAAACATTGCACATAGTATTAGCAACAATATGTGATAATCAACTATAGATTAATTACCTCTTCTCAGCAACAAAATGATCCAAGATAAGCACAAAGGACTCATGATGGAAGATTCTATCAACATCCAGATAGAGAACTGATAGACTTTGAATGCAGATGAAGCATACTTTTTTCACTTACTTTTAGTTTTTTTAGTGTTTTTTTCTTTTAATATGTTTCTTTTGTTCATAACTATGGGTAATATGGAAATAAGTTTTACATTATTGTACATATATAACCTATGTTAAATTGTCTGCCATTTTATGAAGAGAGGAGGGCAGGGAGGAAGGGTAAAAATTTTGAATTTAAAATCTTCTAAAAAATGAATGCTAAGAATCATCATTACAGATAACTGGGGGAAATATAATTGAAAGAAAAGAAAAGAATGCCTTAAAAATTAGAATTAGTCAATTGGAAGGTAATGATTCCATGAGATATCAAGAAACCAAAAAAAAAAAAATTAAAGACATAAAAATACAAAAAGAAATATGAATTATTTCATTAAAAAATTAACCTAGAAAACCAACTTAGGGTTGGTTAATAATAACCTATAATTATAATAATTCTAACTAGAATTATGCCATAATTCTAATTAGAACCTCTAACTACCTAGAATTAAGCTAGAAAATACAGAAAATGACACAGAAAAAGAGTTTATCAGTTATTGAACTACCTGAAAGCTACAATTTAAAAGAGGGGCGGGGGGGGAGAAGTGGGAGAAAAGCCAGGAAGTTGCCTGTCTCACTAGTCTCACTAGTTTCCCTCAGAAACAATATTAAATCAAGTGTTTAAATGGATTCATGAGTGACAGATCCCACAAAAAGATGGAGTGAAACAATTTTCCATCTTAAGACAACTTAAAAGGACTTCAGGAAAGGTCTCTCACTCGGACAAAAAGAGCCAGAAGAGCATAACCCAGTGAAGGTGGTGTCCAGGCAAGCCTGAAGTAGGCTATTAACCACAGTACAGATTAGCAACTGACATTTCTAGGTCCTGGCTCAGGAGGCTAGTGGTACAATGGCCAAGCTGTAAGGATTCCAGGCTCATTGAAGAGGCAAATTGCAAGCCCCAGAACCCTGGCATAATAGGCCACCTTACCACACTGGGCAAGCCACGAGTACCTGAAGTCCTTGTATGGGAAACCAGTGACCAGGCTCCCAGCACAAGAAACATAGGATACTACCCCCTTTGCCCCAGCAGTAGAGCTCAATTTTTGAAAATGAACAAAAAGAACCTTAACCATAGAAGGCTACTATGGTAACAGGGAAGATCAAAACAAAAACTAAGAAAAGGACAACAATGACAAGACACCTACATGTGAAACCTCAAAAGGTAATATGAACTGGTCTCAAGTCCTCTTAGAAGAGCTCAGAAATGATTTTAATAATCAAGTAAGAGATACAGAACAAAAAATGGGAAAAGAAATGAAAGCTATACAGGAGAATTATGAAAAAAGGGTGAACAACTTGGAAAAGGGAAGGACAAATATTGATTGAAGAAAGCAAACCCTTAAAAAATAGAAATGGCCAATGAGCTGGGGTAGAGTCAACTGAAGAAAACAACTCCTTTAACAGTAGAATCAGCCAAATGGAAAAGGAGGCACAAAAGCTAACTGAAGAAAATAATTCCTTAAAATTTAGAATTTGGCAAGTAGAAGTTAATGACTCTTATCAGATAACAAGAATCAGTCAAACAAAATCAGATGAATGGAAAAAAGGGAATAACATGCACCCTCAGTTGGGTGTAGAAATTTTTCTTACACTAAAAGGTAGCAGAAGTGGAAAGGAGAAAGTGGGGGTGGGCGCTGATAGAAGGGAGGGCAGATTGAGGGAAGTGGTAGCCAGAAGCAAAAATACTGGTGAGGAGGAAAGTGTGAAAGGGAGAGAGAAAAGTATAAATAGGGGGAAAATAGGATGGAGGGGAATACAGAGTTAGTATCATAACTGTGAATAAAATGGAAGTAGATAGCAGAGTGGATTAAAACCCAGAATCCTACAATCTATTGTTTATAAGAATCCCATCTGAAGCAAAGAGATACAGAGTAAAGATAAAAGACTAGAGCGAAATGCATTGTGCTTCAGCTGTAGTTAAAAAAAAGTAGGAGTAGCAATCTTGATCTCAGACAAAGCAACAGCAAAAATAGATCCAATTAAAAGAGATAAAGAAGGAAATTAGATTTTGCTAAAAGGTACCTGAGACAATGAAGTAATATTAATATTAAAAATATACCAAGGGGTATAGCATCCAACATCTTGGAGAAATTAAATAAATTACAGGAAGAAATAGACACCAAAACAAAACTAGTTTGGGACCCTCAACTTCTGCTTCTCAAAATTATATAAATCTAACCACAAAATAAACAAGAAGGAAGTTAGGGAGATGAATAGGACTTTAGAAGAGTTAAATATGATAGACCTGTGGAGAAAATTAATGGGGGATAGAAAAGAATAGATATTTATAGACATATAAAGAGCAATTAATTATAATACTCTATAAATAAATTGGAAAAATAGGTGAAAAAGTCCTACCAAATTCCTTTTATGATACAAATATGGTGCTGATACCTAAACCAGGAGTAGCCAAATCAGAGAAAAAAAAAATTATAGACCAATCTCTGTGATGAATATTGATTCAAAAATTTCAATAAATTATTAACAAAGAGATTACAGCAATCATGGGATTAGTATAGTATGACCAGATGAGATTTATACCAGGAATGTAGGGCTAGTTCCAATAGTAGAAAAATTATCAGCATAAATGATTCTATCAATAACAAAACTAACAGAAATCACATGATTATCTCAGGAGATGCCAAAAAAGCTTTTGACAAAATATATGACACATTCATTAATCATTAATTCATCACTCATTAAAAATGCTAAAAGCTTTTGACAAAATATATGACACATTCATTAATCATTAATTCATCACTCATTAAAAATGCTAGGGACCATAGGAATAAATTATTTTTCCCTTGAAATGATAAGTTGCCACGGGCAACCAGTGTCTGCAGAGTGCTTCGGTGAGCCCTGAGAAGAAAGGACCCTGGGCGGGCAGGAAAGTAAGAGAGCAACCTGCTTATTCAGCTGAGGGTCAGGGTATTTAAGGGCTGTAACTACAGTCATGTGCAAGCTGACTTCATCCCATTACTTCACCATCCCATGACTCACCTACATCCTTGTACACAAAGCAAGTAACTGCTCACAAAGCTAGTTCCTGAGTTCCCAGGCCCAATTGCAACTTTCTGCAAGAACCTCAGTATCTTCAGGAACATCAGTTTCCAGGGTCATGGAGAGCTTTTGCCAGGATTTGTGTAAACACAAGTCCCACAGGAACAGGCTTCACCTCAGCTGTGGCCTTGATCATGGGATTCTCACTCCCCTTAGCCCTCTACAAACAAGTAGTATCTATCTGAATTCAGCATCAAACTTTATATGTTATGGGGATAAACTAGAAGCATTCCCTATAAGGTAAGAAGTGAAGCAAGGATGTCCATTATCACCACTATTATTCAATATTGCACTATAAATGTTAGCTTTAGCAATAAGTGGAGAAAAAGAAATTGAAGGAATTAGAATAGACAATGAAGAAACAAAACTATGCAGATGATTTGATAGTGTACTTAAGGAATCTTAGAGAATCAACTAAAAAATTACTTGAAAAACAATTTCAGCAAAGTTGCAGAATATGAAATAAACTCACATAAATCATTAGCATTTATACACAGTACCAACAAAGTTCAGCAGCAAGTGATATAGAAACTTCATTTAAAATATTTGGGAGTCCACCTGACAAAAATAAATCAAGGAACTATATGAACCCAGTTAGAAAAACACTTTTCATGCAAATAAAGTCATATCTCTTGGAACTAATAATAAACATAACAATTCTAGCTAAATTAATTTATTCAGTGCCATGCCAATCAAACTACCCAAAAATTATTATATAAAGTTAGAAAAAGTAATAACAAAATTCATTTGGAAGAACAGAAAAATAAAATATATCAAGGGAATTAATGAAAAAAATGCAAAGGAAGGTGACCTATATCCATATCAGATCTAAAATTATATTATAAACTGGCAATCATCAAAACTAATAAATAAAGCGGTGGATCACTGGAATAGGTTAGGAGCACAAAACACAGCAATCAGTTACTATAGAGATCTACTATTTGTAAATCCAAAGACTCCATTTTCTGGGATAAGAACTCACTATTTCACAACAACTACTGGGAAAACTGGGAAATAATATGGCAGAAACTAAGCCAATACCAACCTCTCACACTTTATGCCAAGATAAGATTGAAATGAGGACATGATTTAGATATAAAGGGTAATATCTTAATGAAATTAGGAGATTAATGGATATTTACTTGTCAGATCTATGGAAAAGGGAAGAATGTATGCCTAAACAAGAGATAGAGAACATTATGTAATGTAAAATGAATAATTTTCCAAAAAAAAAAAAATTGCAGCCAAGAATAGAAGGAAAGCAGAAAGCTAGGAAACAATATTTACAGTCAATATTTCTGATAAAGGCCTTATTTCTCAAATATACAAGGAACTGAGTCAAATTTGTAAGAATACAAGTCATTCCCTAATTGATAAATGACCAAAGGATATGAACAGGCTATTTTCAAATAAAGAAAGTAAAACTACCTGTAGTCATATGAATAAATGCTCTAACCCACTACCAATTAGAGAAATGTAAATTAAAACAACTGTAAGGTACCCACTTCACACCTATAAGATTGACTGATATGACAAAAAAGGAAAATGAAAAAAAAATGATGTGGGAAAAAAAGAACACATGCATTATTGCTCTCCAATCATTTGGAGAGCAATTTGGAATTATGCCCAATGGGCATCAAATTGTGCATACCCTTTGATCCAGTCATAGCACTACTAGGTCTGTATCCCAAAGAGATCATAAAAAGAGGAAAAGGACCCACATGTACAAAAGTATTTATAGCAGCTCTTTTTGTGATGGAAAAAAGTTGGAAACTGAGAGAATTCCCATCAATTGGGGAATAGCTGAACAAGTTGTGGTTTGTGAATGTAATGGAACAGTACTGTTCTGTAAGAAGAGACGAGCAAGAGTATTTCAGAAAAGACCTGAGGAAACTTATATGAACTAATTCTGAGTGAAGTGATCCGAACCAGGAGAACATTGTACCCAGCAACTACAACACTGTGTGGTAATCAACTATGATATACTTAGCTCTTCTCAGCAATATAATGATCCAAGACAATTCCAAAAGACTCATGATGGAAAATACTATCCATATTCTCAGAAAGAGGTATGGAGTATGATTGCAGATCAAAGCTTACTATTTTCACTTTGTATTTTGTTTCTTCCCCTTATTTTATGTTTCCCTTCTGTTCTGATTTTTTCTTTCACAACATGATTAACATGGAAATATGTTTAACATGATTTTACATATATAACCTATGTCATGGGCAGGGAGGAAAAGGGGGAAAAAATTGGAACTCAAAATCTTACCGAACTGAATATTGAAAGCTATCTTTAAATGTCTTAGAAAAAAAATCAAATACTATTAAGTGCAAAGAAGAAAAAAAAATAGCCTAGACATTGTAAGGGAATTGCCAACCTCCAGCCTCTTGGACGGCATTCACTGGTCACGACTCAAGTAAACTGAGGGGAGACTGGTAAGGCATGAACAAGATGGCGCTGGGAGGAAGGGTTCTGCCTCCTGTTTTTGCTCAAGGCTATTTTCCCGGGCTTTTCTGAGAACAAAGAAGCCCAAAATGTTTTTCTTTCTAGGGGCTATGTGTCCACCCTGGGCAGTCCTGGCTTAAGGTAAATTACTTTCCTTATATGGGCAAACTAATTGGTGATAGGTTCACTTAGAGCACTAGTGTCAGAGAAGAGATAAAAGCTCCGCTCACTGTGTGAATAAATGGAGTTCTTACTATCTTGTCTCCCACCTCAATCATTGCTTACAGCTACACTCCACCAAGGCCTACAGGCCTCTGCTGGTCAGATAAGCCTGTGGGCCCGAGAGATCAGGCTTAGATTCCCAGGGTCCCCTAACAAGACATCATATTTTAAAAATTATAAAGAAAAACTCTCCCAATATCTTAGAACCAAAAGGTAAAATAGAAATCAAAAGAATCCATTAAACACTTCCTGAGATCTCTAAATGAAAACTCCCAGGAATATTGTAGCCAAATTCCAGAGCTTCTAGGATGAGAAGGTAATATTGCAACCAGCTAGAAAGAAATGATTCAAATATCATGGAACCACAATCAGGATCCCACAAGATTTAGCATCTTCCATGATTAAGAAGTGAGGGACTTAGAATATAATATTATGAAAATTAAAGGAACTAGAATTATGACAAGAATAATCTACCCAGCAAAACTATGTATAATATTCAAGGGAAAAAAATGGATATTAATTGAAATAGAGCACTTTCAAGCTTTATTCATGAAAAGACAAGAGATGAATAGAAATGTTGACATTCAAACACAAGGTTCAAGAGAAGCATAAAAAGGAACACATGAAAGATAAATCATAAGGGACTCAATAAGGTTAAACTGTTTACATTTCTGTATGGGAAAATGATACATGTAACACCTAAGTACTTTCTCCTTATTAGGACAGTTGGAAGGAATATAGGAGACACAGGGTATGAGTGTGAGTTGATTTTGGTGGGATGATAAAAAAAAGAAGAATGAAGGGGTGAGGAAGAGTCATGCCTTGGGAAAAGGAATAAAAGGAAAAGCAGCACCACGGAAACCTAGAAAGAATAAAACATCAAGAAAAAGAGTGTTTGACAGTATCAAAGACTGCAGAAGAGTCTAGAAGGATGGTGATTAAGAAAAAAAGGAATTAGATTTTGTGGTTAAAAAAATCACTGGTAACATTGGATCTGCCCAAAAGAATAACTATTTGCAAGAACCTTCTCTTTTATCAAACACAACCACTAAATGTGTTAATGGAATAATGTGATTGAAAAGGGGAAGGGAATGAGCATTTTAGATAACTATTATGAGGCAGCTGGTGGCACAATGGGTGGGGCACTGGGAGTGGAGTCAGGAGAGATCTGACCTCAGATACTTACAAGGTGTCTGATTCTTGAGCAAGTCATTTAACCTCTGTTTGCCTCAGTTTCCTCAACTGTAAAGGGATAATTAGAGCATCTATCTCATAATTGTGAGAGAATCAAATAAGATAATAATTGTAAAAGCACTTACTACAGGGTCCTAGCCCATGGTAGGCGCTATATAGATATTTATTCCCCTGCCTATTATTTCTAAGTAGTTTAGAAATAGTATCTCAGTTGAAAGACTGAAGTCTGACCAGGAGTTTCTACTGGTGATACATGTAGCTTTCACTATAGAGAATACGTTATAACATTATGTGATTGTCTTCATGTCAGTTGTAGCCGCTTTGGGATGGCTACTAGGAGAGTTTTACTTTTCTAGCAAAATCAGTCTATCTCTGACAACCTAACATCAGTCTCGGCTGCTATTGTTTCTTGCACATTAATGTGAATACAATGGGAACTGTAATTTAATTAGTGTTAGGGAATTTCTCAGCCTGGGTTCCTGGATAGTCCCAAGGAGAATCTCATTCAAACAAGTAGATCCACACACTAGGGGTCAAATAACATGTGGCCAAAATGAAAATTAAAAAGATTTATCAGCCTGCTAAGGCAGATTGCTCATGGAGAGTAACTTCAGCTTTCAAGGGTACAGATATCATTTTTAAAATTTGGGGGGTCTATTTAGAGTACACGGACACTATGTAACATTCAGTGGCAATTTAGGATAGATAACACATTTCACAGCAAGGAATGCTGTCAAGAAAGGAGGATTTAGCCAAGGGAAAATAGGAGTTGGAGCTTCTGGGGGAATGTTTGCTATTCAGCTGGAATGGTTGGTTATTAAAATGAGAAAACATTCTCTGCTCAAGGACAGACAAAGAAAGAGAACATGACCAAAAACTTCTACAATTATTAAAGAAATCTGTTTGATCTAAGACAGCAGGGTTAAAGTAACTTTGTTGAGACAAAACCGCAGGTGTTTCTTGTCCAAGGACAACAAATAGTTTTTACAGCAATAGATAAGACCATCTGTTTTTCTATGACCTTATACAGTTTGTTATATTTTATTTTTCCTTCATTCAGTATGGGAGACCTCCTAGTGTGGAAATTCTTTTAACCAAATGCAGGCTGAATTTGACTGAGCAAACATCTAGGGAACTGTCTGAGTCACACAGTGATTTAGTAACTTGCCCAGGGTAACACAGCTAGTAAGAGTCAAAAGAGGGATGGAATATTTTCAATATTATCTCTCAATGAATTCAGAAGACATGTGTTTGCTCAGCATCTATCCTTTTGTGTATTTGGTTATTTAACCACATCATTCAAATGCATATTTTACTTGTAACAGCATGATTTCACCTAGTAGTAAATGGGTGGAAGAGGGCGAATGGGATAAAAATGAAATCTAATTTATTTCTCTAAGATGAATGCACAGGAAATCATTATTCAATCTTTGGGATTTTTTCCTACCTTTCATATTTTAACTGATAAATAAAACTCTTTACAGAAGACTCTGTAAATCCCCATTCCTATCATGTTTTGAGTCTCATTATTAATTTTTATTTAAATAGTTCAAATATCTTGCTCAGTAAAATTATGTTTAATATAATTGTGGGTTGTTATTATATCTTGCGCCTTTTAAAAATAAAAATCTGGGACATTATGGTAACAGGAAATCCTACAGGGAGCTTTGACTAATGATTCATAATGTGAATTTGGTGTGCTGACCTTGCTATGACTCTCTGGATACAATTTATCATTTCAGTACTAATGATACTGATAATTTTTACACTAATAGCTCTCTAGAGACTCACTGTAGCATCCTAAGATGATCTCAGAGCATCTGATGGTCACATCTTGAAGAGATTCAGGTTGCAGAAACAGAACCTTCATGTAGCCAAGCACTCTTAACCCAAGTGAATTTGGAGTCTCAAAGGAAGCTCCTGAATCAACCAGCCAGTGAGGGAGTAACACAGCTTTAGCTGTTTGAAATGACACTTGACTTGATTAAAAATCTTTAGTGCTTTATAGAGCCCACAGGAGACACTCATAAGGCTTCTCCTCAACACTTTTCTTTTTTAAATTCTCCCTGTGGGGATTGAGTGACTTTGATGACTAAAATATTTCCAACTGTATGTAAACATAAGCACTTTATACACTGCTGTCTTCTAATGCCTAGCATACCTAGTTCTGTAGCATTCTGAAGGGGAAAAATCATCTGAAAATTGCTAACATCTTTTATCACTTGGAACCATATTCTTTATCTGACACAGTGTGAAGTCCAAGTCAATTATGACAGCTAAGCCCGGTGAACTGAACAGAGTATTGATAGTTGGGAACACAGTTATCATGTCAGTTCTGCCAAAGGTAGCATTGCTTTCAGTTTTAACATCTGCAAAAGGGTGCAGATAGTGAAAAAATAATTAAGTGTAAGTTCCCTTCAAAATGCTA